>ML685784.1:8144164-8197555 GCA_007922175.1 Pelusios castaneus | reverse complement strand
TGACGAAGTGGGATTTTCTCCCACAAAAGCTCATGCGATAAATAAATCTGTTAGTCTTTAAAAGTGCCACAGGACTCTGTTGTCTTTCTACAATAGACTAACACGGCTACCCCTTTAGAGTTAAAATAGTTCATTTTGAAAAGAAGTTTCATTCTAACTGGAAAGTAGAGTTAGGAAATACATCCAGTTCATTATTATTATTATTATTTATTAATAGTAATAATAATAATAATAATTAATAAATAAAGGCACTTCAGGCCTTTCTATCTTCTCTGCCTGGCTCTAGGTGGCACTGTTAAGTGTATAAATTGAATCAAGGGCCTGAATCTCCATTGTTTTGCATCTTGTATAGTGATTTGCACCTGAACAAAATAAATTCAATCTGAGTGTGAAGCACAGCATTGTCACATGAAAGCATCTTTCATCCTCAACAGGTCAAGACAATGCAGAATTGGGCCTGGGAAATCTTAATTTGTTAGTCTAAAATAGACATTCTCATTCCAAGAGAGGGTTTGTTACAGTCACTAAGTCCCAGTCTGGGAAAAAGTGTTTAAGTGCATGTTGAAGTGCCTCCCTATTCAGCACATCACTTGGGCACATGCTTAAGTTTAAGCGCTTATATAATGTTAAGCACATGCTTAAGCACTTTGCTGCACAGAGAAAGATTGCTGCATCGGAGGCAATTATAGATTTTCGCACCAGAAATCTGTAACATCCATCAGTAAGTCAATATTTACTAATTTGTCTTCTAGCTTTTCTAATGACAGGGTAAAACAGGAAAGCTGCAGAAGCCAGTAGCGCCAAACCATAAATGAAATTCGATCTAGCATCATATCTTACAGTCTTCACTCAGTCCTGACTCAAGCAAAATTCCAAGTGAATGTTTTGCCTGAGTAAAAACTTAATTAGGACTGCATGATTTGCCTACAAATAATTTAAGAGTCCCAAGTGGTACAGAGCTTATCTAATGAAGGGCTGATGAAAACAACTATCTTCCTTCCTTCTATGAATAGTGTGTGCTAGAAAGCATGGCAAAAATAAGTGCATAAGTGCATGGCCTGGGGAAGAGAAAAGGTGCAATTGCCATGAAAAATCCCTGTCAAAGTTTTCTATCTCTAACCAAGAGGGTAAGTAGACACTTCTGCAGTCCCTACTTTTTCTATATATTTTATCACTTGCACGATGCACAGTATTTTCTTGGATAACATGGATAATACTGTAAATAAGTAACAGTGGTACATTTTTTCCTTCTGTTTTACCACTATCTGCCTCAGGTGGAGTCCTATAGTTCAATCCTGCAAATTGTTCAGCATCTGTGATCCAGCTCCCAATCTGGTTGATATTTCTATTGAATTCCCATGGCATAGCCTCTGTGAAGGCAATATTAACTACAGGTAAGTGAAATTTTTCAACCAAAGAAATGAAGATTTGGTCAACAAAAATCTGTCATGGATTTGTGTCAATTACACCAAATTACACCAAATTGTTTTGGTCAGAAAAAAAATTCTGAAAAAAAATCTAAAGATTTTGTTTCAACAACTTAAAAATGAAACTTGTTTTTGTTTTGAAATGACTTTCCAATTTGAAATGTCCTTCCATTTCATTTTTTTAAAAAAATAAAATAATTTCAGACAGTTGGAATCAAATCAAAACCTTCTGTTTTAACTTTCAAGATGCTTAAAAATTGAAAAAAAAAAATGTTCTCAGGTCAACCCAAAATGATTTTTTTCCAGTTATTTGTGAGTGGAAGCAAACTGGCACACAACTCTAATATTAACTACCAGCTCCGTCCATGTCCTCCTTTCTCTTCTTTTCTTCCAACTTTTTGTATTTTTATGAGTGAAAATTTCCCCCTTGCTTTGTTTCTGGCCCTTTTGCCAGATCTGTGCTAGGAGGCTTGGCTTTTCCAAAGACTGCCTTTACTGTCAATGGCTCAGAAGACACATTGTTTCTGGGGCTGCCAATTCAAACAATAAAAGAACAGGCACACATTATGGCCCACATGGAAAGAGGGATTTATTTTATTCTATTTTATTTCTTTTTGTCTGAATTGATACAGCAGTTTATAACATTGCAAGAGATTCAGTTCATAAATGAAATTAAGCTTTGAAATATCTGGAAATGTGTGAGTCAGATCACATGTTTATAATCATTCCGTGTTTCTCAGATTTAAAACACTCCCAGATAGTAACTTCCTGATATTCTATGCTTTGTAATAAAACAGTACCATATGTACTCTTGACATAGCATTATCTATATTATTTAATATAAAACGTCTAATTATTTAGGTGTATAGCCTCTTTATGTACAAGATGTATAATATATTTAAAAATATTAGCAGATTAAATCAAACAGAGCTGATATTTTTATTCAGCAGGAATGCGCCATTTAAACCAGATCTGAATTTTGAATGAGTTTAGAAGGGTTCATGAATAGCATGTTGATCCAATTTTTAAAATGGTATTAGATTCTGACAGGGGAGATGGTGGTAAAGTATTTCAGGACTAGATTCTGGTAAAATGATGTTTAATTTTGGTACAGGCTAATGGAAGTTAGATTCGTCAACAATGTAGCAATTGTTGATCAGAAAGTATTACTGTTCTCTGTTACTGATATTGTTCAATCCCGACTTTGCATTTGTCATCAAGGAAAAAATATATAAATATACATCTGATTGGCTAGAGTGTGTGGGTGAACAAAGGAGTATCTAAAATAGCACTCTTGTAATAATCTAACTATGGCTACGTCTACACTGGGGAATTAAGGTCAACTTTAAAAAGTCGACTTTAATAAGTCGACTTTAAGTCAACCTTATTAAGTCGACTTAGAGGGTCCACACTGGACTCCTATGTCGACTTAAAGGGGGGCCTTACTATGTCGACTTAGAGAGTCCACACTGGACTCTCTAAGTCGACTTGTTTGATCTAGGGAGAGCCAGCCCCACATGGGGCTGGTTCTCCCTGGGGCAGCAAGCCCCTTAGTGGTCCGGGGGAGAAGGGAGCGAGGAGATTCCTTCTGCCCCGGACCACTCGGCTCCCTTCTGCTCAGGACTTCCCACATTCCGGGCAGAAGGGAACCCTACTAGCCTGGACCACTCAGGTCCCGGGGACAACTTCCCCGGACCCAAGTGGTCAGGGCCAGGATGAAGAGCTGGAGTCCCTTCGCTCCAGCTGCCAGCTGCTGAGCAGCTGGAGCGCGGGCTGGGACCCACACTCCAGCTGCTCAGCAGCGGGCAGCTGGAGCTGGGAAAATCCTTAAGTCGACCTAATGAAAGCTTAGGCCGACTTAGTAAGACCTTCTGGTTAGGTCGACCTAACCCTCCTTTTGGTCGACCTAACCCTCCTTTTGGTCGACCTAAACACAGTGTGGACACTTAAGTCCGCTTTATTAAGTCTACCTAAGGGCAGTTAAGTCGACTTAACAAAGTGGACTAAGTCCACATCCATGGAAACCACTTTGTTAAGTCAACTTAATAAGGTCGACTTTAAGTCGACTTAAAGTTCACCTTCTTAAGTCGACTGAACAAAGTTGACCTAACTTTTTTTAGTGTTGACATAGCCTATGAGTCTATGAGCCTAAATGCCAAGTCACCACCTTCCCATCATTCAGTTTCTACAAAAAACTCACTTCTTACATACTGCTTGCAAGAAGTAAACCAAATCAAACATTTAAAGAACCTAGCCATCTCCAGATCATTCCTTACCCTGGGTCTCCAAATGTTTTAAATCTCCTCTTTCTCTCTCCATTTGGAGCTAAACATGTCAAAACAGAGGCCACCCTCAGTTATATCTTGTACAGGGACAAGATAATAATCCCTTCTTGCCAAAATACAGAATGCTACTGCTTGAGCTACAGGAGGAATTCTCTTAGCAAGTATTAGTAGTGAACTGTTATTCTTTATGTGAATTATCCAGTAAAGGAAGCCATAATGCACACTTTAAAAAAAATGTTCTATTCTCCCTACAATAGAAGGAAACTCCTCACAAGTGACTGAGGAGCTCAATTTCCTGTCTATCAGCAGGGTTTTAAACCCAAAATGTTAAGCAGAAGAACACAGCCATCTATTATTTGAACTAGAGAAATAACCCCATTAGTTGACACCTGTAATAGACTGTTACCCTTTATCTAGACTATCCACTAGAGCAGAACAAAAGACACCCCTAGAAAATAATGAAATGATAATATATTAAATATTAACAATTAAAACCTTGGATCAAATCCAGTGTGAAAATTCACACTATAGTCAGTCAGTGGGACTTTGACTGAGTTGAAGACCAAGCAAAATCCATCTAAGGTATCAGGATTTATGTAAACTGAGGCACAGGGAGATAAACTGATTTGGCAAAAACTGACAGTTTAAACAAAGTTGGGTCACAACCCTTGGCTAAAAATAGAAGGATGACTTCCCTTCATCTTCAGGGCTTAGTTCAATGAGCATATGGAGAGCCCTCCCTCTCACTTTATTGGTGCACTGAGAGCCCACCTGATCTAATCTATTTGTCTACTGCAAAGGAGACAGAGGAAGTCTCTGGCAGAATTGAAAATAGATCCAGGGCCCCTGACTTCCGGCTTCCTGTTCCAGCCACTAAAATGTACTTTACTCATCATAATCCTTTATTTGTATGTTTAGCTGAATCATTCTTGTCGCATCAGATGTTGCTTGGTGCATGGAGAAGACTCTGCCAGCACTGTCAATCAAACTGAATGCTAGAATGGATTCCTTGTTGTGCTTCAATAATTTAACTTTTTAAATGAGTACAGATTGTTAATCTATTGCTCACCTCCCAGTCTGGAAGACCATTGGATTGCTTTCATCTCTTTGACCTGTTTGGCTTGGGTGGCCCTATCAGGAATTTAATCTCCTGCCAGGATGGCTGTTGGGGTCACTGAAGTGCATAAGCCTTCCCATTGGACATAGGGAAGGAATATATTGATGACTATAACTAAACTCTAATAGCAATATATAAAAGGGCTGGGTAATATATAAAAGGAATAAATGCCAGAAGGACAACGAGAATGTAATAGCAGTGTTTAATTGCTCACACTGCAATCAAAACTGTTATGTTTGGATTGATCTTATATCAGGCTGTAGTTGTGTTGTGGTGTGTGTGTGTGTTACAAAATTTTAGAGGGACTAAAGCAATTATTAAGGATTTTAATTCCCACAACCTGAAGAGAAAGGTCCCCAGTAAGCTTTTTTTTTATTATGTTGAAAATAGAAATGAACAACCCAGATAAAGGTTTTGGCTCCTGAGGATGTTATGACATCTATAGGAGAAAAAAAATCAATGTAGGAATAATTCCCTTGACAGTGCAATACATCCGGAGAATGGATGTCACTCTTGTACCAGGTATGAGTGGACTTAAAAGTATTTCTATGGCAGTAGGCATACTTAGTGGAAAAAAAAGCTGTCAGACAAGAAAAGAGATGATGCCAGGGTTACTAAAGTGAAAACGTCTGTACAAGCCATTTTCAATTTTCTATGTAATTAATTGTAACTCATTATAGTTTTGAACATAATGCTCCTGCTCTGTCATGAAATGAAAATATATGTATAGAAATGACTACACTTTGGATATCTGTCTGTCTCTGTCTTCAAGGTTCTTATATTAATACCCATTGTCACATCATCTGAGCATTCCACAAGAATGAAAATGATAATGGTAAATCTATGCTCCTTCCCTGTTGATAAGTAAGTTTGGTTGTGGGGATTTTGTAGTTGGCATATGTTTAAATGTAAGTCTTAGGGCTGGAAGAATGGAATTCCTTGCTCCCTCTGAGTAAGCTCGAAAGCTTGTCTCTCTCACCAACAGATGTAAAAGATATTACTGCACCCACCTTGTCTTTCTAATATCCGGGGACAAACATGGCTACAACCACACACCATACAATAATTCTACTTACTATGTTTCTTTGTTTTGATTGGATTTTTTTCTGTTTTGATGTGTGAATGTATTATCACTAGTGTACTCATGGGAGGGCATAGGAATTGTGCAGGATAGCTATAGGATAGAAATTACCATGAGCTTATGAGAAATGGACTTTGGTTGGACAAGAAAGCTTGGACTCAACAGAGAGAATGAGCTATGGCTGGGAAATGAGTTACTCTATCATGTGGAGTAGGGGCAAAGTTCCCATTCTTTTCTGGATTCTCCAGCCATAGACTCTATGGGGAAACATCTGGATTGGAATAGGCTGGATTGGTGGCAGAGGAGTAGATCTAATTAACAACTGAGACAGAACTCAGTTGCTGACAGAAGAGCAAAGCTAAATCCCCAGTGCTGACTGACTGAATTGGCAGCAGGAATATTGAACTAACTTTATTGCCTCTGGCCAGTGGAAGCAGAGTGGAAATCACTGAACTGGGCTAAGTTGTTGCATATTGGAGGTGGACTTGGCTGAACAGTTGTCTCAGGACTGGAGCAGTTCAGCGAAGGAGAGCTGCTTCTTGGTGACCACTGAGACTAACTTGAGTGGGGGAGGAATTAGTGGGGATTTATAATGAGAGAGGGTTCTGGACCTCTATCAGCTCTATTGCTACTTTTGACTGGAGGGCTGACCAACCCTCTGTTGCTCATTTTTTAAATCTGTAAATTGGCTGTTTATTTTTCTTTCCACTGTTTTTCTCTTAATCCCCGAGTGCTTGTGAGTGGTGAAAAACTGCCTGAAAAGGTAAGAGTGAAGGTTTTCCCAGCAATAAAATTACAACTCCAAAGGGGATACTGGGCTGTAGTTTTACTGTTTTTAGGAAAGGCTCGCAACACACCTTGTTGCTGCCATTGACACCTAATGGAAGTCTTTCATAAAGATATGAGAATGAGTCCTATAGCAGGAAAGTTTGGGTAAAGAGGTGGGTTTTGTCTTGAGCTCTGAATGTGTTGAGGTTACTAGTCATTCCAGCGTTAGCCAGTATTCCATTCAATAGACTTTGTACAACTCCTGTGAAGTTTTATTTCCTGAAATTAAGAGTCTTCTTCTAATAACTGACAACTTTGTTGTTGAGGTAGCAGATAATGGTCACAGATGGACAGAGATGTTCTTTCAAGTAAATTGGGTCAGATGCAAATAGAACCATCCCTGACGGTGGGTTAGCATGAAGAGAGCTTGAAGGAAGGGTCTGCATGATGAAGTCTTGATGTGTGCTGAGACAATTACGGTGAGGCAAAAGCAAACATACAGTAAGTTTCTCAAGATGGATGCTTTGAT
Organism: Pelusios castaneus; assembly: GCA_007922175.1. Lineage (NCBI taxonomy): Eukaryota > Metazoa > Chordata > Testudines > Pelomedusidae > Pelusios > Pelusios castaneus. The sequence goes on along the minus strand of ML685784.1, from coordinate 8,190,348 downwards.
TAATTTGGGAGAAGGATGTGGAAAGGGGTCTTGTGGTGCTGGTAAACCAAGTAAACTAAGAACTGATACACCGATAGCTGGAATCAAACCAGTTCACCTAAATGTTAGTTTTGTTCAAAATAGGTATTAATCTTATAAGAGTGTATTTAGTGTGTAGATTCCATGAACTGCTTGTAAATCAGGGCATGCATTCATCTCACTTGGTAATATCTGTATTCCATTTTATAAGGAAATATGTAAATTTTGCTTTATAATTTTAAAAATGTTTGCACTGAACTTGTGAATCCACACATGGGAATCTTCCCCTTCCACCACCATTTAATGAGGCTTATCAAGATTAAACTGGCCGTTAAGAAACATTGCGTTACAAAGGATCGGTGAGTGGCCCTATCAGGTCTTGGAAATGCTACATGCAAGGGAGCTAATTCCAGCGTTTGGAAGGTCAAATGTAAATGATACAACAGGGTCATAAAAAATTGTCATCTCTTTGCTCTTTGAACTTCCATAGGGCCAGAGACCTTAAGGCAGAGATTTATCTAGGTTTATCTCTGGGTTTGCCCTGAAAACATTTTGAATTGACAGATTATCACATCTCAGTCATCTTTAGCAATTACAGATGGCAACTCATCTGTGTATATATATTTGCTTTTTTTAACCTGTAAATAATTCTCATTTCTTTCTCCTAGTTAATAAACCTTTAGATAGTTTATTCACGATTGCCTACGGTGATGTCTTTGATGTAAATTCTAAGGTACCAACTGATTTAGGCCCTAGATTCTAGTGAGTGGTCTCTTAGGTCTCCAAGCAATGTGCATATTTTGTGAGTTTTGAGGTAAGTGACCATTTATCACGGAGTCTAGCATGCTTGGGTGGCAAGACAGACTGGAGAGGACAAAGGGACTGAATGTCTATAACTTCATGGTAAGCCTCTTTTAGCAACCTAGTAGTTAATATTTGTTAATGACTGGTGAGGTTTAACTATAGATCACACCACCAGTTTGGGGTTTCTGCTCTGTTTTTGATTGTCTGCCCTGAGGTAGGCATTCCATGGCCACTCCAGATAGTGTGACAGGCCTGCTTTTATTTTTTCATCTCACTTGTGTAAACAGGATCTGAATGAGTCTCCCTTGCCAAGTTGGCTGAGGTGAGGTGAAGAGGCTTCAGGACCAGACTGTATTTGCATAACACACCTACCTTGCCTAGGTGCTTAGTGTGAGAGAACTGCTATGCTGAAATGAGCCTTTTGGCTGATATTGGGTTACAAATAACTTTAATGTTAATTGCTGGGGTAATGAAATGTTGTTCTCATTATAGCATGAGCAAAGGGCAGCAGAACTGTGCTTAGCTTGTCCTAACTGAAAAGGTATCCTCATCTGAACTGAACTTGGTAAGCAGGGGGTGTGGATGCAGACCCCTGTGAAAGGTAGAGGGGGTGGGGGACAGATGTCCCTGCTGGGAGGTTTGGGCTTTGCTCAAAAACAGAGCTAGCTAAAACTCCATTAAAAGTCTTTTTTGTTTTGTTAAGTGAACTGAAATAATTTGACAACAGAGTCCTGTGGAACTTTTAAAGACTAACAGATTTATTTATCGCATGAGCTTTTGTGGGAGATTAATTAGTTTAATTAAGAAAATCCCTTGATGATTTGTTAATAGCTGTGTTGAAACAGATGAATAACAAATCACAGCTTCAAAGAGAGACTGCAGAACTCGAACTTATATGCAAATTTGACTCAGTTGTCTTGGGGTTAAACAGGGACTATGGATTTTTCTCGCATTACAACAAGTGATTTGACCTCCCCCCCCTCTATGTGCTGTTCCCCAGTGTTTTGAATCCTAACTTATTTTGATTTGCTGTTACAGCCTGACCTGATGCTATGTCATACACTCCCCTGCATTTAATTTCCTCCCACTCTGTAACTTTCCTATCTTCAAAGCGTCTGACGAAGTGGGATTTTCTCCCACGAAAGCTCATGCGATAAATAAATCTGTTAGTCTTTAAAAGTGCCACAGGACTCTGTTCTCTTTCTACAATAGACTAACACGGCTACCCCTTTGGAATTTGAAATAATTTGCTGTGGGACAGCAGCCCTGCCCAGTGTCGGATAGCATCCCTGTATTCTCAGTGACATTCTCCCACTGAGAGCTGAAAATGACTGAGCTGAAAATCACTAAGAGCTGGGGGGAACCTCAGGACACTGATCTGCAGAGGGGCAGGTGTCAGTGGAAGGTGATGGTGTGCATTGGAGCAGCTGACAGAGTGACCAGCAGAGTGCCAAGTGGCTGGCAGGATAGCCAGAACATAGGGTGCGTCTACACTTACAAATTAAGTCGACTTAAGTAGGCTCCTGAAGTTGAATTAAGGAAAAGTTAGTTCGAATTAATAACACCTAGTTTTAATTCGAACTAGCGCTTAAGTCGACTTTATTAAGTCGACTTAAGCCAATGGAGATGTGGAGTAGTGCCTAGATGGCCCTTTTTAAGTCGACTTAAAACGTTAAGTCGACTTAATAAGGTCAAAAAGGGGCCATGTCTACACTTGAAAAGTTAAGTCCACTTCTGTTAAGTCGACTTAATAAGGTCCACTTTAAGTTGACTTAAAGTGGACCTTATTAAGTCGACTTCATAAAGTCGACAACTTTTCATGTGTAGACATAGCCATAGTGGCTGGACAATAGAGCGAGCAAGGTGCCTTCTTTATCCTTCCCTCAACCAAGGTGGGAGATAAACACTGCAGCTGCACCTCTCTAGTCTCTGGGTCTGCCTTGACTAAGAACACTAGCTATGAGCGGGGTGCTGTGAAAGGAAGGGCACATGAAAGGAACTTCTTGTTGCTAGACTTATGAACCTCAGGCAAAAGGAAACTGCACAACATACTCTGGTGTTTTGTTCATCTTTTTATGCATGTGAATCCTGCTTGCGGTGTTTTCCCAAGTTAATGTTAAGTTAAACTTTTAATAAAAAAGGGAAAAGTATGTTTTCTACCCAGTCTGTGTGCTTGCAAGAGGAGAAGTATTGCCTCTAGATAGAGGTGGCTTTTGGAGTAGGCAAAGCAGGATACTGCCTAGGGCCCTGAGTAGTGAGGGGCCTCATTCCTGCCTACCCCAAAAGCTGCCTTTGTGTGAAGGTTCTACTCCAAAAGGGGCCAGGAGGGGGAGGGGGCCAGGTGTAGGGCTACTAGGGCAGGCGGTAGGCACAAGGCCATGGGGGAACCGTGGCTGGGATGGGGGTGGCCCAGGGAGCTTGCAGGGTATGCACTGGGGTGTTTGAAGGGTTGAGATCCACATGCACTGAGACAGCACCTGGCGATAAACCCAGTCCCTCCTGTCATAATTCAAGAGGTCTCCAATCTGGGTGACATCTGCCAGGACCAACCTCTTTCTCACTGAGTGGGTCTCTGCCACCTGCACACCTACTTGGGAGTTGTGTAGCAGGGGATCCGCAAAGAGGTCCTCCCCTTCAATAGACACAATGGACCTGGAGGCTGACAGCAGCCTCGAAGTACAGAGAAACCCATGATAGAAGACTGGCAGCTTGGAGAGGTCTTGCAGAAGACCTCTCGGGTGGAGATAAAAGAGCTGTTGGTCATATCAGAGACCTTAGAAGTGGTGGAGGAAGGTGTTCTTCAAATGGGTCCACACTGGACTACTGGGTCTGTAAAGGAGTCTCTGCAAGGCCTAGAGGCAGAAGGCATGGACCTTTCTCCTTACAGCAGCAGAATCAGCCCCCTATGGTGGTGGTGGACCCTCACCCACTCTCCTCAGGGAGGAAGAGGAGCAGAACCCACCTAGGAGCAGCAGCAGCTCCCTCTCCAGCAGCACCTCTGTACAAGGGTATATCAGGGCAGGTGTATGAGCCCTAGATTCTTGAAGGCCCTTTTCCCTTCAGGCAGAGGGGAGGTTTCTGTAGCTGAATTAGAGGCATATGAGCCCAATTAAAGGCTACTCCAGGACTACTAAAACCCTGCCTCTGCCAAAGATGGTGAGGGTGGGAGTAGGAGTAAGAGTAGGAGATGGAGACTTTCCTAGTTTAGGAGAGTTTCTCCTCAGATGGAGACAGCAAAGAAAAATCTCAGTTTAAAGGAAGGATGGATATAGTTCTGACTCCAAGGGTGACACCACCACATCTCCCCCTGCCCCCCAAGGAGCCAGAGAAAGGTACTTCTCTGGGGTCAGAGCTATGGGGGGAAGGGATATTCCACAGGCTGAAATGAAGGCCACCCCAAACATTCTAACAGAGAGGTGCATTCTAACAGAAGAAAAGCCAATGACTTGTCTAGGTTTGAACAGATTTACCCCTGCCCAGACCTGTCCTGCCACAGGATAAAGCTGTTATCTGGCAAGATGGAGGGTATGCTTTGCCACACTGTGTTTTACAAAGTGTTATTAAACTTTGGGTATACTGGGTAATGTACTTTTAAAATATAGATGTAAAGAGTGGGGATTTCACTCATTGTCCCTTAATGGGATTTCCTTCTAAGAAAGGTTAAACTTTTTCATGTATCTCAGAAATCAAAAGCATAAAACTGCAGGTTAATATGTACATTTGCTATGAGCTTTATAGATATTTCTTGGCTAGAGAATACACAGATAACTTGTAACCTGCTGTGTATCCCTATCTATAATTTTTATGGATGAGTGTTATATTTGAATTAAATATTATTTAAATCTTGTTAAAGAGGCAATCTGGTTGATGACAATTCCCCAGTACAGAACCACATAGATACACCACAGAGACTGGGCACTTAAAAACACAGGGAGGCTGGATTGTATTATTTCACTTATGAAGCTATTAGGGGGTATAAATGGGAGTAAGACTCCCCTTGTTCCTATGTTTGGGCTACCTGGAGCTTAGGTACAGGCGTGTGGAAAGAAGTGGGTGCTAATGAGTTAGCTATCCTCTATCTTCTCTACAGCTGGTGGGCAGGGAATGAGTGATGACAATTTAGCCCTAATGAATTTTTACTTCTCTCAGAAGCAGGTACTGTTCTGACATTGAATGCTTTGAGCTGATTTAAACACTTCTTTCAATATTTGTTTTGAAATAAACTTTTGTCAAAGATTACAGATTTTTGCTTTTTGCTGAATCTACATTTTCTGATGGGAAAATGTTTTGTCAGAAATTTTCCAGCCAACTCTAGTAATTACCTACTTCAATGACATTTTGTGAATCCTGTTTAGTATACATAAAGTGTGTTGAGGTACGTGGATCAAAGGGACTATATATCCAAACTGTTATGTGAGTTCCTAGTGAAAACACTACCTAATCATTTTACAAGTTTTACTTACATTTCTGAATCTGGCTATCACTGCTGTTACTTTATCCTTCTCCAATGATCTTCTGATTATGTTGCTGGGTTTAGGAGGCCCAATACAGTGATGTTAGCAGTTATGTTGTATGTGTACAGTAGATTACACATAAGATTTTCCTTTATTTCAAAATTTAACCTGGTAAATTCACAAATATACTTGGAATTGTACCCATTAAAATAACAGTATTTCTGATAGGAGTAGGTGAACAGATTGGGTTACTATAAAACCAGGCCAGAACTTTGCCCCTTCCTCAATTTGTAGTTGAAATTAGTCTTTCATAGGGTTAGAAAATATTGGTTAAGGTGCCATCCACTTGTCAGAATATGGTCCAATCTGTCATCTGAACCAGTATTTTGTGATTGAATCCAATCACTGAATTCCACATGGTTATAGAGTCACTGACTCTGAGTAGGGATTGATCACTATTCCTCATTTTTGGAATCTTGATCGACGCCGCTGGAATGTTTAGGGTCCACACCCGGGATGTTATTCATCGGGGATTGCATGGGGATCAGGGTTCTTTTGGCCGTAGAGGTTATACCTCTACCTTTATCTGGTGACTGTTTGGAGGCCTTTATTAAAGCAAAAGAAGTCAGGGTGCATGAGCAATAGAGTATGGGACCGAACCCGCCGATAACCCACACAAACATTAATAGGATTGGGTGTTTTTCCCATGAAAGAGGGAATGAAAATGAAGTGGCCACAAGGGAGGTTAGTAGTGACAGGAGAAATAGCAAAGAAATCACCAAGAGGGTAGTAAATAAGAGTTTTATTTTTCACAGACTTGCGTTTCCTGTCTAGCAACAGTGTAACAGGCACCAGAGATAGAGATACAGAGATGCGGTTTTTAGAGCAAAGATCTTTATGTGTGTGCCTTACGCTGTGATGCAGTTTCCTTATGTTTCTTATATAGCAGCAAGTCTTAAAGGCAAAGATTACATGTGGGACTTAATGCCCAAGTTAAATGCTAAAGCTACTCTTATTACACTGCTGTTGCCCCTACCTTTAAAGGAGACTGCAGTCTAACCAACCTGTCCTTCCAGGTTCTAGGGGTGCTAACTACTTAGTCCCTAACCTTATCCCTAACCTCCCTTATCCCTCTCAGGTTCTAAGGTTTCTAAACTACTTTAGTCCTTGCCCCAGGACTCAGGGGTGCTAAAATCTTCCCGTTACTGTTTCACTGTAGCTACTATGGAACCAACATTCACCGAGATTTCTGTGTGCTTGTAACTAGTTACTCACCAAGCTCAACGCCAACGTGTCACGTCCGTCACACCTAGGATCGTGGTCTGACCTTTCTGATCCGCTCCTTCATGCCAGTCCCGTCACCTGTCTGGATCGGGGGTTGCTGACGCTTCTGCCCTGGCTACCATGGTCCTCACTGGCCAGAGACCCAAGGGCAAGCCCAGAGATCGGGGCATCATGAGACCACAGAGCTTTATCATTAACCCCCCTTTTGGGGATGCGGGGCTATATTTATAGGGTTTTAATCCCTCTTGCCCCCACTTTTGTCTTAACACCTTTTTTTTGCTGACGTTTTTACACCTTATGCAGACGGGCCCCATGCGACCTAGTTTTTAGTCTGCGGGCAGCCGAATTCTTGGTATAGAGACGGCAAAGTAGTTTTTGGTATTGTGCCGGCCTGAGTTCTTGGCATAGGTTCAAATATAGATGCAAGTTGTTTGTTGCTGGGCAAGGAATGCAGAGACCTTTGAAAATTGGTTCCTTACTTGGGCCTAATCTGTTCTAACTCTATGCTTAAAAACTATTGCAAATACCCTTAATAAACCCCTATCTAAACTCCACTTTCTACACTTGAGAGCACTTCTAGGTGAAGAATCTATGTTTGCCATGCTTCTTGAGCTGTGGGATCCCATTCTTGTTTCCTAGACCTCAGAACCAGTGTCACAGGCTTCCTGGGCTATCAGTTACTTAGGCACATTCACCTATGGCTGGTCTCCATTGATGGCAGCAAATTTGCTGTTGTCAGATTGAACTTCCTGACTGACTGAGCAGGTCTTCCTGCTCAGTCGATCAGGAAGTCAATTGAGTAACTCCAGCCCCTCCAGTGCTGAGTTGATGGGAAGCAATTTTCTGTCAACTCAGTGCACTGAAGATACCATGGTAAGTAGGCATTAGGCAGTCAAAGGGAGATATGCAAGTTATTTTAAGTAACCTGCGTATCTCACTTCCACTAACGCCAAAATCCCCCCACAGCGTAGACCAGGGCCTACAGTCCACCTGGCTGTGGAAGCTTTGGTTTCCAATTAAACTCTTCTATGAAGGTCATTCTTAGTATGCATAAGAATAGAATAATCATCAACATACTGAAGATCAATACTAGATGCCCTGAGGATTTTAGACTTTGAATGGAGATGGCGAGGATTCTATTTTGAATGTCAACCTGAGTGTGGAGACAGTCTTTAATTAGGACCAGAATGACTGCTAAATAGAGGAGAACTGGGTTAGGGCAATAACACAATCTTGCTTAATGCCAATTTTTATGACAAAAGAGTCCACCTACAAACCATTATAAAGAACTGTAGCAGTGATCAGATCATGAAGAAGACTAAGGATTTTAATATATTTTGGAGGACAACCAAATCTGGCCAATATCTTCCACAAGACTTCATGATCGACAGAGTCAAAGGCTTTCATTAAATCAATGAAAGCTATATACATGTCCTGATTTTGCTCCTGAGACTTTTTCCTGGATTTGTCAGGCAACAAAGATCATGTCCATTGTCTCGTGAGATTATCGGAAACCACACTGAGATTCTGGTTAAATTTCCTCAGAAAGGGGAAGTAACCAATATAAGAGTGTACAGGCAAGAACCTTCCCTGCTGTAGATAGCAAGTCAATGTCTTGATAATTTCTATACTCTGGTTTGTCTCCTTTCTTGAATATTATAACAATGTTGAAACAAAAACTATGTCTTTGCTTGTGTTCTTTAAATTTCTTATCTCATGAAAGTAGGGGTTTCTAGCCACAGTATCCTATGCAAATTTCAACTCAGGTAATTATATTCTGCCTACCTGTAGGTTCAGATGGATATGATACATTTCATTTCCATTTTGAAGTCATCATGCCATGTATTTGTCTGTGTGTCCAGTGTATGGGGTAGATTGTCCCTGGGCCTTGTATGGAGGTATAGGCACATTTTGTGTGTGGGAAGAGAGAAAATGGGGATGGGGACAGATGTGAAGGAGGAACATCTCTCCTGTTCCTTTGTTGTGAACAACTGGCTCTCTTCCAAAAAGAAGGGGTTTATTCCAGTGTGTTTTGTACGAATTTCCACTCTAATACTTGTTTAGGAATCTATGTGCTGGTAATTTTTAATGTGCATCTAGAATACAGTATGTTGGCCTACTCCTATGAGGTCCTCATTGCTAACGGAGAGCTTCTGAGTGTTGTCAATTCCCGTACACTTCAGTTCCTTTCAAAACTGAGAACCATGCTTATCTTTAATGAGTGATTTTCAATTATGTGTGCTGTACATTGTTGTTTGATATGTCATCTTTCACACAGACTGTTTACATTGTTCATGTTACTCATTTCTGTCTTACCTAGGACACTAGTAGTGCTAGTTTAAATTACTGAATCGCTGCAAAGGGAATGGGAGAGAGAGAGAGAGAGAGAGAGAGAGAGAGAGAGAGAGAGAGAGAGAAGAAATGCTATAGGCTCAGTCCTAAACTGTACCAATTTATGCTTAATGTAGCTCAGGCTAAGAAGAGGCAGAGGTAACTCTATGGATTTATCTCCACAGGGAAATAACCCAGAAGTAGATTAAGCTAAACAATAAAAAGTAACTCTATGAAAATTAAGTGTGCCCATATGGGGAGTTAGTATGGAGTTGCTACCATGCTTTAAATTCACATCCTAGTTTGTTATGCAATATCTTCCCCATGTAAACAAATCCAAAGCCATTTCCTGTGATCCTCGGCACAGATGAAGCTGAAATGACACCTGGCATAATTTAGAGCAGCAAAGAGCTGCTCCGCATTGTGCCAACTAGAGCAATGCACTAAGCACTACTCAGCTAGCAGACAATCAAGTGCATTGACATGTGATCAGGTCCTCTCTGGCCTCCTCAGTCATGTCCTAAAACAAAAGAAAGCAAGTCTATGTGTCACCAGCAGCTCCCCTGTGCTGTTTGCCTGCTTGTCCAAGGCAATTTTAAATGGTCTTCCTCCTTCTTTCATATGCAGATGTCAGAGCTCAGTGTCCAGGGTCTGTAACCAGAGGATAGCCAGTGTAGCAAGGAAGGCTAAGCACTGTAAACTGCATGAGTTATTGTCTGCCATGCTGCCCTGTAGTCACAGCAAGGAGAGGAAACCAGACCAAACTGGTACATAGCTGTGAGAACTCAGGAGAGGAGTCTTGTCCCGGGTTTATGATCAAGTGGACAAGGAAGCTGGTGCAGCAATGTATTTACTCCTGAATATACTTAGTGTATTGGGATCCACTTTCCACCAATGCTTCCAATCTGTAAAAATGTACTTTTCAGCTCTCTAACCGTGCAGATCATCCATTCATGGTAAAGGCCAGTAGGGCTCCTGTGCAGGAGAGAGTGAGGTGCTGTAGTGAGACAGTGCTGAGAAGTCAGCTGTGGTGTTAAATCCTGATCAACAGGAGTGAGAGTCCTCCCTGGAACACAAACAGACCTTCAAGTTGGTGCTGCATGGTGTTTCCTGTCTGAGAATGGGGCATCAGTCAATCTTAAATATAAGATGACTTCATCAGTCACAGCTCTTCAGACATATGTAAAAGTAATGATGTCTCATCTAACCCCTTTGCATGTTACCCCTCAGTCAGCAAAGAAAAGCAGACAAAATGCAAAATTGGAGCTCAAGTGCCCTTTAGGCCACTGGAGCAGTACAAAAGCCACTTAGTGAATGCTTAGGATTTACCCCAATACATTTTACCTGCCTTTAGGTTAGGATTTCATAATATTGTAGTATATAAGAGAATCATGGGATTATGAGCAGTAACTATTTAATACAAAAACTGCATGGAAAGTTAGAATAGAGTTGTACTTTACAGTTCATTAAAGAAAATACTGAAGGTGAAAGCCTTCATGGTTGTGTTCAAATCAAGACTATGGGCAGATGGAGAGACAGAGCTGTATTACTTACAGCATGAAGAAAACTAATATTGGTAAGAACTAGATCTCTCCGCTCAGGCAGCACAGCAGATGTCTGCCCCTCTCCTGCTCTCTTGCCAACAGTTCTGTACACCAGCTGTTCAAAAAGAGGTTCTGATGAAGCATTAATGTGTGACTGTTGCTGATTTCCATGTTCTGTTGTATTCTACAAAAATTAAAGAAGGCATCAACAAGACATTTCAAATATTGCTAGGTTGCTCACATTACAGTTAATCCATATTTCATGTGTTTACTTAATAGCACAACTGATTTCTCTTTTTATAGCAAATTATCTTAAATGACAAGGTTCAGAAAAATATTAGCATAAGCCGAAGAATCTTATCTCTCACATATATAAAATATGCAGGGACACTTATTTTAATTCTTTGTGTTTCTTTGACAAATACATTCTGTTAATCTTTGATTTTTTTTTCAGTTTAAAACAAACATTCTTTCTCTTCTCCAGGGATTTACTGCAATTTGTCCCTTACCCCTCTATTTAACTCAAGATTTTGTATCATATGAATCTACTGATGTGCTGACATCTGTCAGTTACATTGTCACAATCAGGACTTGCAGGTGGAGTTGTGTGAAAATTGCTCATTTTGTGTCCAATCAATTTATCTTTGGTTTAAAATCATTGGGGACTAGGTTTTGTTTTTGGAAGTGGAACAGGTTCAAGGCTGGGAAAATTCAAAGTAAAACAAGTCAAATGTTGAAAGGCGGTGTGAGTGTGTATGTATGTATATATGTATGTATGAGAGACAGAGACAGAGATTGAAAGCAGTGTTAAAATGATAAGCTATCACTTTAAATTTCATGGGGTTTTCCTTGTCCAGTTTTCAGGCGAGGAGACTCTGTAGGGAAGCGTGCAATATGAGTCACTCTAGCAGCAGTCAGTTGCAGAGAACCAGTCTACAGTAAGGTGGGCTGAGTTGTGCCTTTCTGTTTTTGGGAAACAGCCTGCTTTTTCTGTCTCTGTTTTTGTGCTCTTGTGTGTGTTACAGTTCTGAATTCTAACAAATAAAGTGGCGTTATGTTGCAATCTTCCAGCACAATAATTTATGCTTTTGTGTAACTTCTCTGTGTGCATACTATGAACATAACAGTTTTCACCTGCAAACTATAATGTAGGGTCCACTTCTCCCAGTGCGGGACAGAAGAAATTCCTATTGATTTTGTTGGGAGCTATTTGTATCCTTCAGTGGCTATGCTGCAGAGACCTGCAGACTCTGAATACTGCTGCTAGTCCCACTTATGGCAGCTGCAGAGGCTTCTGCTTTATTCTAGTGCTGTGGGATGGTCCAGAATGCACCACCACACTATGAAACTGTGGGACTCATTAGGATGCACCATCTGCATTGGACTGTGGGGATCAGACTCTAGCACAGACTTAATGCTAACACAAACAGTGGCAGCAGGGTTTCGAATGTAAATAAGATATGGTAATGACAGGCAGCATGACACTCCTCCCCCTTCCCCCCATGTGCTATTTATTTATTTATCAGTGGTAGCAGATGTGCCATGTGGCCAGTTTTCACAAAGGAAGAAGGTGGAGGGAGAACAGGCTTCTTTGGAGATTGACCCAGTGGGAAGGGCAGGATACTGACATGGAAATTCAACAGCAAAGAGAAAGGACCCTGTCTGGGGAAGAAGCTGGAAGAGGGATGGCTTAGCTCTGGGCATAGTTATGGGCAAATCAATAAGAGATTTATTTCACCTGAAACTCACAGTTCCCCAGCTTCAGTGAGAAGTTTGACTGATGTGACAAGGTCAGATCAGAGGGATACAGAACAGTATTTGAGGGTAGGTATGTCAGCCTTAGAATGATAAACACCCTTTTCCCTGCAGGCAGGAAGAGGTGACTGCAGCTTAATTAGAAACACCTGAGGCTAGTTAAGGGCTATGTCAGGTCTCTTAAAACCCTGCCTCTGGTGGTGGGAAGAGAGAGACACAGACACAAACAAAAACAAGCTATCAAAGGCTTGTAGGAGTAGGAGGAGAAGCGTTCCTGAGCCAGGAGAGTAGTTCTTCTTACCAAGAGGAAAGCTAGAGAAGAAACTCAGGCACCAGTCTGGGGGGAGAGAGTGAGGTTGCCCAGCACAACACCATCACAGCTACAGATTGGCTGGAAAAGTCAGAGACAGGTACTGTTTTGGGTCTGGGCACAATGGACTTACTGACTTTTCCCACTCTGTGGGGTGGAAAGGTCTTGAGCTACCCAGTCCAAGGCACACCTGGAGCACTGTAGCCAAGAGATGCTGAGGGTGGGGAAGTAAAAGACTTGCCAAAAACAGGGCAGATTTACTCAAGACCTATTTCATCAAGGGAGATGCCTATGCTTGGCCAAGCTGAGGGGGAGTGCTGCCAAAGATTACAAGGGATCCATGAGGCTTCTGTAATATTGAGGTCATTTAGTTCCCCTCACCCCCACCCCCGCTTCACATTGGGCAGAGCAGCCTCAAGCTCTGAAGTGGATGGAGTGGAGGAGCACTCCACTTGAGCTCTAAGCCACCTGGTTGCTGCTCTCTCCCTCCCCACCCCAAGCTCTGTGCTGGCCAGAGTAGAGTAGCAGCCCCAAACTCTGCTCTGGCTGGAGGGGCAAACCAACCACTGTCTGGGTGCAGGGCCAGTCCAAGGATTTTGGCACCCTAGGTGAACTATGACTTTGGTTCCCTCCCCCACCCACATTCAATAGAGAGAAAATCTAGAATGAACATATTAATATATATATTTTTAAAGTAAAGGAAAAAAATCACTTCCATATAATTTGGTGCCCCTTAAAGCCTGGTACCCTAAGCGACTATCTAGTTCTTGTATGTGGTCGGGCTGGCCATGGCTGGGTCCCTGTCTGGAGAGGAGCAGCCCCAGCCAACCTGCAGAGCCTACCTCCATCACCTTCCGTCCATGAGAGATGGGAAGAGGTGAGGCCACATGAGGCATGCAGTGGTGGCTGTGCCAGGTAGGCTTAGCTTCTTATTCAGGTAGAGTAATTTTTTTATTATGTAACTTAGTGTTATCATTATGTTTTGATGGCTGGTGGGAGTGTGGGTAAGGGGGCATGTGTTTTACCTAGTGTTAACTAGTAGGGCTTTCACTCCAAAAGGTTGGAAAGGGCTGATCTAGTCTTGTCCGTTGCACATTAGTGTACTGTTCTGGCCGCCCCTCTCAGGCCCTTGACTAACTAACTAAAAGGCTGCCAGCAGTAGTCACAGGGCTAGGTGTAGGAGGGCTCTGCCCAGACTTGCAAGACCTGAAGGGAGTGGGGGGGGGGGGCATGAGTCATACCTACATGAGTCATGCTTACCTGCAGCTTCCCACCTTACCTTAATCACCGTCCTGTGCAGCAAAAAGTAGCCAATTGCTGCTACAGGTGGGAAGCAAAACTGTTTTAAAACGGGCATTTTGGGCTGGCCAGGAAGGACAGTTCCTGACACCGCTGCCTGGCCTGATCACCCAGACGCTGACCTCCTCCGCTCACGAGTCCTCCCAAGCGTACCATGTGTAATTGCTGGCCTGAGAAATGAGTCTCTCTCTGCTCCTTTGCTATGCCGCTGCTTCTGCTGCTGGTGGAACTGGTATGAGTCTGCCCTGTAAACTTTCTCTTTAAAAAAACGAAAAGCAAACAAAAAAAACTTTGCCTCCTGCTTAGCTGCTGTTTTGCTGCTGCTTCCCCCCCATTTCAACAAGCCTGCGCTCCTTAAGAGCTGCCTTGCTGTCTGGCCGTTTGCCGCTGCTCTGCCTCTAACTTCCTAATTGTTTTATTTTTATTTGTAACCCTTAGAAGTGTTACCTTGAATTGTAAGATTGTTTTACTTTACTTTGTAAGCTTTAGGATTGTGTGCCTTAGTTGTTTTGCCCCTTACTCCTGCTCCCCCATTTGCCTCTGTTCTTCGCTGCTGCTGCTGCTGCATACTGAGGCTTATCCTGGATCCCCTCTTCATGTAAAGTAACTAAGCTAGACTGTTGACTCACTGCGAGGTAGTTTAAAAGTATAAGTTAAGTTAGTTAAGAACCCCCATTGACCCCCCCCAATCAGTTCCCTTTAATAAAGTTAAGTTTATTTTACAAACCCCATTGTAAAAGGCCGTGACACAACACATATACACATTTCACAATTCAATTTTGTACTGATTTGCATTTTTAATAAAAAACTAAATTGTACCCCACTGGTGTGGTAATTGCCCCCCAAGATCCTCAAAGTGTAGAAGCTGCTGGCAGGATCAAGTCTGAGCTCTTGCACATCATAGGCAAAACTCACTCCTACAGAAGGCTTGCATCTTCTGGCTGAGTTACTGAAGTCCTCAAACTTTGATTTATAGACTTGAAATAGTAGTGCTTCCTTTTCAAACTACAGCTTGAATATATTTAGCCAACTATACCATTTGTTTTGAGCTAGAAATGACAAAAATACATTAGGCTGGAAGAAAATAAAGTTATTTACTTATTTTGTTTTTAGAGTACCCATGGCCATAGCAATTAAACATCTTATGGAAAGATGTAAACAATTATAAATAAGAAGCCCATCCAAAATGGATCCAGTTGCCACATAGCTATTGTAAGCAGAGTCTTTTCTGTGAGCAATAAGAATCAACAGGAAACAAAAATTAAAAAAAGATCAAAAAGCTGAAATCTAAGCCAAATAAGAACAATTTATATGGCATTCTGAAGATTATTAGATTCTGGTTCTGGCTTTATTGTCAAAGGGTTTCTCTAACTTAAAAATGCCTGCCACTGGTCATATGGCATTTAGCATCAAGAATTGACAACAAGAATGCATTACTATGACCTAGATCAGGGGTAGGCAACCCCCGGCACGCATGCCAACGGTGGCACACAAGCCCATTTGGAGCAGCACTCGGCATCCTCTGTGGCACCACAGAAATTGCCACTCATGTCATCAAAAGACATTCCAAGTGGCTTCTTTCAGGGGCAGCTGTGCGGAAGACCCTGCCATGTCCATGCCCCAGGCATACCATGTAAAGAAGCCGCCCAGCCACCAAAAGGAGTGACTCCAGGCAACTTCTTTCCATAGTGTGCCATAGGTTTGGGGTAGAGCATGCTATAGGAAGTTAACTATTCTTATTTCCTCAGCCTATGGTAAATGGTGAAATTAATCAATCAGAGCACTCATTTTCTGGTGATTTTCCAATAGCTTCTCACATGCTTGGTAAATAAATAGTTCATCCTCTGATTCAACCCTTCGTTGTGAGTTGGGATCTCTGATACAATATTGCAACCTGACATAAATAAACAGTGATTTACGTATACATTTGGTTAACAGTTTCACATGAAAATGTCGGACTTGCATGTTATTAAGCTTCATATTTTTTGTAAATGTCACTTGAGAAGTCATGTTGGAAAACAGGGCTCTTTTAGCATCAGTGAGCTTAGCAATGAGTACATGACTAAGTCAATATACAGAAGATACTAATTGCTGGAGGAGAACAGGTCAGTTTTAGTAAAAGAATGTGTAAGACTGGCCAGCCCATGAGCTTGTGGAAAAGCTTATTTCAATTGCGTGATATATTTCACAAGGAAGGGAAAATCGTGAGCTTAGAGTGCAGGTGGTGATGTTTCTCAAATCCCACAAATACATTTTAATTACTTGATTTCAATTTCTTCATGAAAGGAAAGGAGATTTAAAAATAAATAAACTCATGCTTCTCATAGAATAGCAATGAAATGACTTACACCAGTGGCTTTCCATCTTTCCAGGCTACTGTACCCCTTTCAGGAATCTGATTCGTCTTGCATAACCCAAGTTTCACCTCACTTAAAAACTATTTGCTTATAAAAGGCAAGTGTCACAGCACACAATTCCTGAAAAATTGCTTACTTTCTGATTTTTTTTATCATGTAATTACAAAGTATATCAATTGAAATATAAATACTGTACTTTTTGATGTACTATATAGAGCAGTATAAACAAGTCATTGTATGCAATTTTAATTTGTACTGATTTCACTACTGATTTTTATGCAGCCTGTTGTAAAACTAGGCAAATATCTAGTTGAGTTGAGGTACCCCTGCAAGACCTCTGCATACCCCCAGGGCTACACATACCTCTGCATGAGAACCGCTGTCTTAAACTATCCATGTCTCTTTTGAAAGGCTTATTTATTTCTAGGGGGAAAATAAGTGTCTCTAAACCCCATTGTTTTCCTGTATCAGGCCTTGTTCAAGTCTATGGTGAATGCTGAATGCTAGCACTCAGCCATAATTCTCTAAACCCTTGTCGGCACAAGGTAAGAAAACCTCAGCAATGTTAAATAAGTCTTTAAAAATGACATTGTGAAACAGTTGGAGAGAACTGAATATGTGCAATGAAAATGTATCTGTTAACAAAAGAACCCCAAGGAGGATAGGAAAAGAATCAAAATTAACAGGATTTCTTAACTTTTGTTAAGAAACTTAACAGTTGTGCTGGTTTTAGTTTGTAGAGATCATTTGCTTTTTAGAGCAAGCATAAAGAAGTCTTGAGGACAGGCGGAGCGTGGAAAATTCATAATTTTGAATTAGTCTTTTGGCTCTGAGTTTGACACTACCAGTAAGTGAAGCAATTTCCTTTATAAGCTATGTACACAGAAGGGTCTGTTCTTTCATCTATACTCATATGTAAATCCTTTTAGAACAAAGCAGAGTTATGGGGAAGATCCTGAAATGTATTTAGGTTCCTACTCCTCATTGACTTCAATGGAAATTAAACACCCAAATACCTTTTGAGGTTCTGGGCCTGTGTGCCTGTAAATCCAAAATGTCAACATGCAATCTGTCTTTTAATGGCTGAGTCACACTGTGAAATACTCAGTATGTCCTCATTTCTGTATTACCTTTTTCCTGATGTGAGAACAAATGAACCTTACATGGTGGCAACAGGAGAATGATGCCCAGGGATGGGAGTACCTGTAGTCAACAATCATTAGTGCCCCTGCTTTTCTGGGAATTATTTAGTGAGCTGGAGGGTGGGTTTTTTGTTTTTTGTTTTTTGAGACAGACTTCTCCTGACCCTAATGTGGCTGATCAGGGAAAGAGGGCACTATACCTTCCCATCCACAAATGCTTGTGGGGCACAGAGGCTACTTCATTCACTTCCAGCACAACAAATAACCCCAGAAGTGATAGGAGGAGGTGAGCATAGGTGGTCTTAGTGGGTGGGCAGGAGGGGCATTTGCCCAGGGCCCCATGGGGTGAGGTCCCTCCCCGTGCCGCAAATGTTCTAAATCTCACAGCTGGGTAGGCCTGGCAGGGGGGCCCGGCAGGGGCCCCAGTGAGGCTGGTGGGGGGCCAGAGGGCCTGTGGGGGTGGGGGGGATTGGGGGCTGGGAGTGGGGGCTGGCAGCGGGGCCAGGGCACCAGTGGGGGAGGGGGCAGAAGTCAAAGATCCCCTCCAGCATGGTGGAGTCACCATCCTTGACTTTTGCCCAGTGCCCTGGAATCCCTAAGACCACCCCTGGGGCAAGGCTATAAAAGACAGGTTTCAGAGTGTGCTGTCTACACATAGGGCAGATCCTGTATCACCAAACATAATAGGGTGGCAAGCAAAGTCCTCATTATGTACTAACTGGGGGATTATGCCTCCTGAGGCATAACTAACTGGGGGATTATGCCTCCAACATATTCCTTATGAGACAGTGGCTAAATATCACAATCTGACATAAAAGGGTACCTGTGAAAAGGACGGACAAATTATATGTTCTTGATATGGTGTAGTTTAGCTAAGGGCTGTATCTGCTTGGCTCCACATTCTGAGCAGTCGTCTTTGAAAATACAACTACACAGTCTATGAAATCTAAAATAATAATCTAATCAGATTGTGGTCCCAATTAACCTGTAGACTGCACCAGGAAGAAAGCCAGGAAGGTCTGGGAGTTAATTGCTGGTGGTGCCCAGCTGAGAAGGAACAGGCGAGATAAGTATAAAGCCAGGGAGCTGGCAACAGATGGGGGTCACAGCAGAGCAGTCTGCAGTAATTCCCTGAGAGGCAAACCCGCAGTGGGAGAAGCCAGAAGGTAGCACTCTGAAGTAGGAACAAGTTCCGGGTCCTTCAACTAAAACCTAGCTACAATGTCAGCACTGGGGGTAGCACCTGGCCAGTATCTGAGTGGTTTGGCTGTGGGGTTTTGTTGTTGTTGTTTGGAGGGTTTTTTAGGGGATTTGCCAGTTATCAGAAAAAAAAATTCATTTGCCTTTTTTATGTGGCTCTAAAAAACTGCATGATTATCACAAACTGGAGCATCTAATGCTAAAGATACTACAGTGTTCCCACTTTTGCAATTGAATAACATTTTCTTTTTGATTTTTTTTGTATATATGGTACCCATCTAGATGCTATAAGTGGATGTTAAAGAGGGTGGTTTGTGGAGTTTCCCTGTGGTTGGGGGTTGCAGCAGGCTCACCTTGTTTGTGGGATGGGGGGGGTATCAATCTTTTTTTTTTTTTTTCTTTCAAAGGTGAGACCTTAGCAGGCTTAGGGTCCCTGATTGGCCTCTGGAGGAGTAGCAGTCAGAGCAGTGAAGCGAAGACTGCCATTTTATATAGTGGGACTCTTATACCCCCAGGAAGGTTTTTATGCATGTTTCTCTGTCTGGAAGATCAAGTTGCAAAGAGGGAACAGAGTTCAGCTCTGGGCTCCACCCAACCACCTGGGGATCTTGCGGGGGGGGCTTGCTCTTGGTGCCAGGCTCTTCTACCCCAGACCCTTGGTCTGACCCAGCTCCCCACTTCCCTCACCTGATGCTAAACCCATTGTGTCTCTCAAAACGCTTGGTTATTGGAGGAATCTTTAAAAATGACTCTTCTTATCTTCTGGGTTGCCAACCCCCATGAGAGAACTAGAGGAGACACACCACCCCAGCAGGGCAAAATGCCTGGCCAGAGCTAATTCCCAGAGTGTCCAGAAAGATGTGCCATCCTAGTGGTGAGTGAAGTATTCTGTAATACCAGTGCATACACAGGGCATGTGTTTTGAAATCTGATTTCACCGCCTAGCATAAAATGAGAGACCAAATCTTGCTTTTCTTACTCATGTAGAAACTTCTATTCACTGAGAACAACACAAGTAATGTTAGCAGACTTTGGCCTGTGATGGATTCATCACCCAACAACATGACAAAAATAGATGTTTATTTGGTGTCTGCTCTTCAAAACCTGCTGCAGTTAACTTCAAGGAAAAGAAAAATGTAATCACGTCTATAAGAAGAAGAGTTGAAGATGCATTAATGTAAGTGATTGGAAACAAGAGAGAGCTGCAGGAATGCTTTGGGGCAGATGAGTGAATTAAAAAAGGGCTATAAAGTAAGCACTGGCAAAGTATTGCTGAAAATAATCAATCGCCTTTCAAACAAATGTTTCTCTCCTTGGGACTCTGCCAATGACCAGGACAAGTAGAGACTTCCCAGAAGATTTAAACCTACTAATGTCTAATAAGGAACATTTTGTAACAATATGCATAATAAATACTGTAATATAGTAATTTCCTGAAATGCTTCCTATAAGTACAGTTTGTGTTAGAGAAGTTTATCCCATAAAGCCAAAAGTTAAGGACAACTCCAACTAAATGAAGTATTTTATGAATGGTTGAGGTTTTAATCTTATCACATCCCATCTAAGTGGTGGTGGTATTTAGCTTTTAGAGTGAAGGGGCCTCATCTTCATTTATTCTGAACTTGCAGCCCAAAATGTTCTTGGACTACTTTTTTTTTTCCTCAGTGCTTATAATAATAATATAAGCGCTCTCTGCTTATACACATCTCAGGGTCTTTGACTCTGGCACTGTTCCATGAAGTAGAAGTAAACAATTTCCACACAAGGTAAGCTGAAAAAATGGAGGCTAAAGGGTTCTATTTTGGGTTTTAACTATGGCCCTGCATTGGTAATGTCACTTAGCTGGACTACTGGGAACTTTGTGCCTCAGGCGCTGACCTACAGTATTTCCTGGAACTCCTGTCTTTGCAGGAGAAATACACCCACTGCTACATCTTTAAGGCTCTTGACCTCCACATTACTCCTAATTACCCCATTAGGTTCTGTTCTTTTCTTTCCATTCCTTGCACATCACACTGGAGCCTAGGCAAAATCTGAAAAATTCCTCCTCCCCAATGCCTGCTGTAATCACTTGACCAAACTGCCTATTGGGGAATCTAATTGCAACGGTGAATGTTTCTCCATAAATTACTGGGGCTCAATCATCAATGCCCTTGGATACTTCTAGTACTGCTTCTTTGATAACTTGATGTATCTGTTTAGCACATATCTGTAGGAGTAGGTGTTGTGGACCCCTGTCCATTAATATTGCTTCATTCATAATGAACAGCTAGCATAGACCATTATCCACCCACATGTTGACAACAAAACTAATTTCATTTCTCATTCATTGGGGGGAAAAAAAACCCCACTACATCCCACCAACAAATTTCTTTATAATTCAGCATCTCTTCTGAACAAAGAAGTTAATGTCTAAGTCTGGAAGTATTACTTGAGGTGAAGATCTTTTGCCTCTCTCTCAGTAAGCACTTCTAAAATTGGAGGTAAGCGTTACTGAAGTAAACCAACATATGGAAATAAATCAAAGTGAAAAATGAACTGGAAATAAATTATTGCTTTATGAAACTGCGTTCCACTTAATACCAACTTTGTATTTGTTTATTGACTGCTACAAAATAAAATAATTTAACAAAATAGTGGTCACTTTTCTGGCATGGAGTTATGTGCAAAACAATTAAGAAGCATTGTTACGAGTCAAATTCTGGGCTAATCCCAGGCACCCAGGTTAGCACAGGGGCTCTTTCTGAAATTTTCTTTGGATACTAAGTGTTCTTTACTAAGACCCTTGGAGTAGCCATAAACACAGCAGTTTCAGTAGCCCCCACATTACCCTGAAATACATAAGGAGTAACGGGGATAGATACAGTTGTGGAATCACTGACCTCACATCTTAGTGTTAAGCTGTGATGAGCCCTATGGTGGTGTGCTTAATAGTATTCAGAACTTATTGACTTCCACTCCATGCCTCCTTGATTTTATATTCATAGTACCTACCCCTACACCCCTATATAAAACAGCAGCAGTTCTGCTACACCCAGTTGCCTTGTATGCTAATAGGTGGAGGATGAGGAAAAATTCTCCTTTGGGGCCATATCTTTTCCTCTCTTATTGGAACTTGGAGGAGGAAAGCAGAGGGGCAAAGCTATCCTCTACAATAAGTCTCACAATGATTCTTTGGCAATGGAATGGTTAGACTCTCTTAGATATGGGGAATACAACCTCCAAGCCACAAAGCTAGCCAGGGTCTGTGGGAACTACTGCTGAAGAGAAGGACCGTCCCTCTGTGTACTTCCTATGTTCTAGCCCCTTCCCTTTTCTAGTCTACATGGCTTTCTCCTCCAAACTGAGAAAATGTCCTGTCTAAGGATATTTTAGGTCTAGAGTAAGAGCTAATGTTTCAATGTGGATATCTAGTCTTGTATCTATGCAAGACAGTAGGGCTCATGCTGCTACATATGTGTTATGAAATGTTGTGTGATTAAAGCATAATGGCCTAGCCACTTAAGCTATATCTAGGCTGCAAAAAGCCTCAGTGCCTGGTCAATAGGCTTGCAAAAGAAGCTATGTAGATGTTCCCCTTTGTACTGGAGCCCAGGCTCTGAAACCTGGTGAGGGGTTTAGAGCTGTGTTAAGTATTTTTAGCTGAGAGCCTGAGCCCTTTAAATGTGAGTCAATTGACCTGGTCACTGAGACTCAGTGCTGCATATTTTTCTTTATAGAGTAGAGATATCCTTAGTTCACCTCTTCTGCGTTTTCTGTTTTGTCACCTCACAAAGGTGGTTGAGTTTAGCAGAGGGTACTTTTGTTTGTAGTAGTTAAATGGGTGTTTTGGAGCAGCCCCAATGTATGGAATTAGAAAATGGGACTCGGCAACCTCCATGTTCTGTATTAGTGAAATGTATGAGTCATCAGTGTTTCCTCAACTACATTTTGCAGAGAAGGAGAGGATAAATAAGTTTCTCACCACTCCTACCAAGACCCTCTCTTGTCTTGCTCTTAATAATCCTGGTCTTCAGTATAATTCTGATTATACACAACCTATAGGAAGGATTGAAATCCAATAAACAGGCTATTCTGACTCATAGTCTGGGCCATAAGATAGTTGCAAATATTGTGATTAATATGCACATATAATGCAGCTGTTATACGTCTTTTTGGATGTAATATATAACATTTTGGTCTTTGCCACATACCCATGAGTCACTGTTGACAACAGAGAGTTCCAGGAGCTTCAGCCAGGGCCATCCCAGCGGGAGGAGAGGGCGGGAAACAAGGGTGACCACCCTAAGTCTCGTGCTTCGCTGGGCTCCACAGGGCTGACTTGGTGTGTGGTGCAGCTTACGGTGTGGCCATCCAGGGCCACGGTCCCTAGAAGGCTGCACAGGAGGCTGTACAGCATGCCAGCCAGCCCCAGTCTGCCCCACCCATGGGTGTGGACCAGCTGGGGCAGGGCAGGAGCATGGAGCCTGGCCTCTGGCCTGGCCCACCCTGCCCCCAGTGTTGGGGGGATGGTTCCCCACAGGCCAATTGGCCCTGGACCCTGCCCCTCTCAGGGACAGCCCTGGGTTCAGCAGGAGTAGAACTTGTTCCATAGGTTGTAATATGTACGTGGTTAGAGCCACACACCAGAAGCCAATAGAAGGATTTTTGTGTGTGGTCAGAGCCACGGAGGGACAGAGGGATTTCTGTGTAGAATCAGTTGCAGGATAGGGCCTATAGGCTGGAACTTTGTGGAAATTGTGCCCTACAAACTATTCAAGAATTAACCCTGGACCCTTTAATTCATTTAGGGATAGAAAGTGGAAGCATCCTCTCCTACTATATTAACGAGTCTGAAGTAAATGAAACTCAATAAGGACAAATGGAAAGAAGTAATTCTTTCACTCTATTCTGCACTGATAAGGCCTCAGCTGGAATACTGTGTCCAGTTCTGGGCATCACATTTCAGGAAATATGTGGATGAAGTGTAGAAAGTCCAGAGGAGAGCAACAAAAATGATTAAAGGGCTAGAACACGTGACCCTAAGAGGGAAGATTGAAAAAATTGGGTTTGTGTCATTGGAAGAAGAGAAGACTGAGGGGGAGGAGACATGATGATAATTTTCAAGTACATAAAAGGTTGTTACAAAGAGGGAAGCAGAAAAATTGTTCTCATTAGACTCTGAGGCTAGAACAAGAAGCAATTGGCTTTAATTATAGGCTGGGCAGTTTAGGTTGGACGTTAGCAAAAGCTTCCTAACTGTCTGCGTAGTTAAGCACTGGAATAAATGTCTTAGGGAGTCTGTCATATCTCCCTCACTTGAGGTTTTTAAGAGCAGGTTAGACAAACACCTGTCAGGGTTGGTCAAAATAATACTTAGCCCTGCCTTGAGTGTAGGAGACTGGACTAGAAGACCTCTCAAGGTCCTTTCAAGTATTACAATTCTATAATTTGCCAAATGATTGTAAATCAGATTTGCCAAAGGATGGTAAATCCATACCCTTGAAAGTATCAGGGAAATGATTTGAAGAGAGATTTTAATTTCTGTATTCTTTTGCAGTTAAATTTTATTGAACACACTGTGGAACAAACACATGAAATGTGCCCATTTACATGTTCCATTAGATAGAAACCACACAAAGAGCTACAGTTTTATGGCTCAGTCTCTTCTCAGAAAGATTAAATGATTGACAATCAAAGTGTAACAGATAAGCAGGGTGGTGTATGGAAAATGTACTAGGCATTATGCCAAGGGTTGCTGAGGACTATCTATATAACTAAACCACAGTTGTATATATGCACGGAGGAACGTGGACGCAGCTCCTGCGCGCGCATATAACTGACACAGCTGTGCGCGCGCAGCAGCTGAATCCACGTCCATGCCGTGCATAAGCCTGTAGATTACTGCCGCCACCCGAACCCCTGGACTGAGCTGGGGGGCCGGCTCTGCTTCGAGCTGGCCCCCCAGCTCAGTTCCCGGGCTCCGGTTGTCAGCAGGAGAGGGGGCGCTTAAGTGCCGCAGCTCCTGCTGACAGCAGGAGCAGCTGGGGGATCGGGGGGCGGCAGTAGCTCCGCCGGAGCTTCTGCCACCACCCGAACCACTGGACTGAGCTGTGGTTTTTAATTTGCATAATTTTACCCTTTGAACTCCAATGTTTTTCTTACTTATGAGTGCAGAAACTCAGGACACTCCACCCTCCATCATTTCTCATCCCTGAAAAGTTTGGAGTAAACACTAAGTGATTACCATTCTTCAATTTGCGATTCTTTAGAGAATCAGGGGTTTACTGGTTAGCACTAACCTAAGATCAAACATTGGTGTAGGAGGCCAAGGAATTGTTTTATCAGTAAATGAGGTAGAGAAGAAATGCCACATAGCTTCTGTACTTGCATCAGTGAAAATGCAGAAGAAATACTAGAGGAAAATTCTGGCCCCACTGAAGTCAATGGCAAAATTTCCTTTGATTTCAGTGGAATCTGGATTTCACCATACATTTGTTATATGTTGAAGGACCAAGCAATAGCAATTGTTGTGTAAGAACATTTGTCACTCCCATGTAGAGGAGGCCTCCATGGTGACTGGCCACATAGCATTACTGAAAAGGAAAAGGGGATGTGATGGGAGACAAAGCCACTGAGTTTTGTCTACAATGGTTAATTCTCACTTCAGAGGGGAACAGCAGGGTTCACCCCGTGCATTGCTTGCAGGAGATGGTCACTGGAATTTCCACGTACAGGCTGTATTTCCATACCTTGGATATACTAGAGGTACATATTTTTTCCTTTACGCTAATGTTTGTTAGTATCTTTTACTTTAAGCACTGTTCCTGTGTTTAGAATTTGGTTAATATGCTTACGAGGTAAAAAGAGGGCAAATACTGATATTGTGAAATAACAGTTTTGGCCCACAACAGTGCAAGTTAGGGGAGAATGACTGCAGAAGAAATCAAAGGGCCAAACCTGTGTGCTTCTCAACTCAGCAGAGGCAGGGGCTTAGCTCAAGGAAAGAGAACTCTTTTTTTTTATTGTTGCAAAGTAACATCACAGCTGGTTTCAACTTCAGAAGCTGTATCTAGTCCAGCAAGTCATGACTCACCATTTTTTCTATTTGTATTTAATTATTTTTGTTCATATAATGCAATATTTCAAATGAATAACTGATGGAGTTAGACAGACATATTTGTATCAGACTTCTACTTTAATTTCCCATTGGAAAAGAAGTTTTCTTAAATATACTAATGTGATTTTTATAACATTTAACTTTTATCCATATAATGTTTTGAAAGGCTTTAATATAGTTTATAGTTTTTCTCTAGCTATTTTCACTATATATATAATACTTCATTATAAGCATACTATGAATTTGGAAAGCTGATATTTATCTCCTTTTCTATTTGCTGTAACCACCTTGGGAAAATGCAGAAAGTCGTCATTGTGTCATCTATCATAGATCTACCATGTGTTGTGGCTGACAAAACCTTTAAGGCATCTCACAGTCTGTGTATCACTTGTATTAATTAATCTAATTGAGCCATTTGTTTGGGCCTTTTGGTGAAGCTACACCCATATTTGAAATAATTCAAATAACTGCCTTTGAAAAATCTCCCTTGAAAAATCTCCCACAATAAGGAGAAAATAAGATCCTTTTCTGCTCCTTTTTTGAGTAAGATAGAAAGAAATTATTCTTTTCATAAGAAAAGGGCATGAGTTAAAGCTTTCTGGGGATATCAAGGTATTTATAGGTTTTTTTTTTTTTTTTTTAACCAGTAGTTTGAAGTGAGTGTACTAAATTCAGCTCTCAGCAACTTGAATATAAATCTGAAATAACTCAGTTGACTTCACTTGAGTTACTCTGAATTTAAACCTGAGTAACAGAGGAAAAAATGACCCACTCTCACTAACTTATTGCTTAAAATTTGATGTACACTCAAACGTTATAAACTGGTGCAGATGGCTTCTACATTTATTCTCAATCCATCACTCTGTCACCAAGATACTGGATACCTCCCCCACCCCCAATTCCCAGAAATAACCAAATACAAAACAATAAAAGTCACCTTCAATGTGGAATTTGCAATGTCTTGTGTTCTGCTGCTGCATGCTGTAAAACTAGAAGCTGGTTGTCTATGGCCTTATCTACACCATGTAGACCCACTCAATTGATCCGGGAAGTGCTCTCAGGTCAACTCAAGAACTCCACGCCTCCAAGTGGAATAAGGCTGCATTGACCGGAGGGTGTGTCAAGTTGACACAGCTGAGTGAAGACGGCATGGTAAGTAGGAGTAACTAAATTGGCGGGAGATATGCATTCCTCAGCACGCAGAATGCGTATCTCCCATTGATTTAGCCCCGTAGTCTAGACCTGGCCTGAGTTAACCAACAAACTTAGTGGCACATGCTTCCCTCAGCTATGCAGGTGAGCATAAAAGTCCCAAGTATTCCTTGTCCCTGAGCCCAGGGGTGAGATAAACTTCTTTGAGCAAAACAAACATGGAGTTTGGTGGCACTTCTAAAGACTAACAAATTTATTTATTGCATAAGCTTTCGTGGGAGAAAATCCCACTTTCTCAGATGCTTGAATATGGGAAACTTACAGAATAGCACACTCCTTTTTTGTCTTTCAGATCTATGACTTTGGTTTGGAAGAGCCAAGTATGGAGCCAGGAGACCTGAGCTGTTCAAAGAAAAGTTCACTGGAAGTGTTCAGTGTGAGCAAAACAATGTAGTTTTCCATAACCTTGCTCTTGGCTGAACCATTTTGGCTACAATTAAAAAAAAAAAAAAAGTTCAGTCTGTTGCAGGCACCTACCATGGAAAATTTCATCTCCAACAGTTAATGTTTGCCAGATTTATAAACAAGTAAAATAAGGGTCTCATAATAAGTGTCAGGAAACCTTAATAATAGGTGATATTACCAGCCCTGCCTATAACAGGTCCAAAATAGCTTGCAGGAAATGGAGATGTTATTTTAATTCAAATGGTAGGGACCTCTGCTTTTGGAGAAGGTGTGGCTGAACTCTATCCCTGTTCCTACCATTACTTTTAGGATGGCTATGCTATTCAGCATAACTACAATTGTAAAGGTCATTTACAATAATTGCACAATGGGCCTCGTAGATACTACTGTAATACTGATACATTAATAAATCAATAAAACTAATATATAGCCATGCATTTAGTGCAACATATTACATAACATTGGAAGTAAATGGTGGGGTAGAATGGTCCCAAGGAGTATCCTGATGAAGACATAAAGAATACAACCATTGTATCCTTAATGGCTCATCAGTTTACTCCCTGGGACCGTATCACCTGGCAAATTCCTAAACATTAAGGAGACAATGGTTGTTCACACCCTCCCATCTAAGACATTCCTTCAGAATGACACAAGTTAAAGTATGAATATAACATCAAATTCTTAACTTCTAATCAAAATAGAATTCCTAGACATAAACTATATAATCATTCCCAGCAAATGACTACCTTTCTATTGATACCAAACATGACATAGTTCCTATGAATTATAGCATTTATGAGATATCCATAGAAAATAATATCATAAATGCTTCCCTAAATCCAGACAGTGTCACACTGTGCCCACATGCCCTGCCCTTTGGGGGGGCATGCCAGGCTCCCCCTGTGTCTCCCCCTGGCAGGGAGGGCATTGGTGTAGTCCTGGGGTAGCCCTAAGTCGACTTAGGGCTACCCCAGGGCTACACTGGCTTAATTTGACTTTAGAAAGTCGAATTAAGCCTTAGGTCGAGTAGAAAGGTGGTTTAATAAAGTCAACTTAATTTTCATTAAGTCGACTTTATTTTCCTTAAGTCAATTTAAGCAAAGTGTAGTGTAGACACAGGGCACATTAAGTCGACTTAAGCCAAACTTAAGTCGACTTAATTTACCAGTGTAGACGCAGCCTAACAGAGAAAGGTTTAATATGATCTAAGGGTATGTCTACACTAGCAATTTAGGTTGACTTAAAGATGCTTAAGTTGACCTACAGAATGCTGCGTCCACACCTGGCTTTCATCAAGTCGACTTAAGCGCTTCCTTAAGTCGACTTAATAACTACCACTCTTTAGGTCGCCTTAACTCTTAATTCGACCTGTTAAGTCGACCTAACGCTGGTGTGGATGCCCTAGGTCGACCTAATTCCTTAAGTTGACCTAAGGGGGGTGGGCTGGGGAGATGGGCATCATGGCTTTCGGGAAGAAGGGAGTCACGGCTTGTGGGGAGCTGTGGCTCCCTTCCGCTAGGCTCCCTTCCCCTGAGCTGCAGCTCCCCTGAGCCGCGGCTCTCTGTCGACCTAGCACCTGCGTGTCTGGACTTAAGTTTTAGTGTAGACGTTGTAAGTTGACTTAGCTTTTCTAGTGTAGACACACCCTAATAGCTGAAAATTGAAGCTAGACAAACTCACACTGGAAATAAGATGCCAATTTTTAAGACGAATTAACTATTAGAAGAATTTAACATAAAAATGGCCATACTGGGCAGACCAATGGTTGCTCTCAGTATCCTGTCTTCTGAAAGTGGGCGATGGCAGCTGCTTCAGAGGAAGTGAACAGAGCAGGTAATAATCAACTATCAGCCATTCTCAGCCTCTGGCAAACAGCAATCCCCATCTATCCTGGCTAATAGCCACTGATGGACTTGTCCTCCATTAACTTATCTAGTACTTTTTTGAACCCCCTTATAGTCTTGGCTTTCACAACATTCTGTGACAAAGAGTTCTATAAATTGATGCTGCATTATGTAAAGAAATTCTTCCTTTTAAATCTGTTGTGTATTAATTTCACTTGGTGACCCCAGTTTTTGTGTTCTGATAAGGAGTAAATAACACTTCCTTATTTACACCAGTCATGATTTTATAAATCTCTATCACTTCCCTGTTAATCATCTATTTTCCTAGGTGAAAAGTCCTTGTTTTATTAATCTCATCTTATATGGAAACTTTCCATACCCTTAATATTTGAGTTGCCCGTTTCTGTGTCTTTTCCAATTCCATTATATCATTTTTTGAGGTGGAGCGACTAGATCTGCATACAATATTCAAGATGTGTGTACCATCTATTTATAAATGAGGAATATATTTTCTGTCTTATTATCTATGCTTACCCTAATGATTCCCAATATTGTTAGCTTTTTTTGACTGCTGCTGTACATTGAGTTGATGCTTTAAGAGAACTATCCACAGTGACTAATTTAAACCCCATCATTTTATATGTATAACTAGGATTATATTTTCTAATGTACACTATTTGCATTTACTGACAAAAAATTTCAGCTGCCGTTTTTTTGCCCAGTTACCCAGTTTTGTAAGATCCCTTTGTAACTCTTCATGGTTTGCTTTAAACTTAACTATCTTAAGTAATTTTGTATCATCTGCAAATTTGGCTACCTCACGGTTTACAATCCCTCCCCCCCCCCCAGATCATTTATGAATATGTTGAACTGGCTCCAGTACACAACCCTGGGATATCACTATTTGCCTCTCTCCATTCTGAAAATTGACCATTTATTCCTACCAAGAGTTTTAATTTTTCAAGGTCATTCGTGGATTCTCTATCACTGACAATTTTAAGATAAAGATTTTTGAGCTACAAATTATTTTGGAAAAGTTCTGTGGCCTATGTTATCCAGGAGGTCATATCACAGTGGTCCCTTCTGGTGCTGGAATCTCGTAATGAATATGGTATCAGTGAAAGTTGAAAGTGTACAGGACCTCTAAAGTTCGAGGCACTTTCAAAAGGAAGTTGGTTTCTAGCATAAGGTGCATAGTTTTCATCATTCAGGCCTTAGTGTTCGACATATTGATGCCCTGGTTGTCAGTGCAACTCCCCTAATTTAAAGGATGGTTGAGAATTCAATTTTATACATGTCAATATTTTTAATAATATGATAATGTATAAGTTGTAGGCATATTGTCATATTGCTCAATACAAATTCACAGCAGTGACTTTAATATGCCATAATTCATTGCTTGAAATTTATTATTCTTATTGCTTAATTAACATATCTAAATATTTTTAAAATATCCAAAATAAAATTTTATATTTCCAATAAGACACTGGCTGGTATGAGTTTTGGTGCATTAATTTATGCTGAGTTTTTGAGATGCTACTGTATCCATGTTCTAACACCATAATTAATATGGCACAATTCACATCAATTTACCCCTTATATAGGGTAATTAATAAAACATATGCACCATAAAATAAGTACTCTGCTCTAATAGTATTTGTTCTGGAATAATGCACATATCCATATATTTTACAATCACAACTTTTTACAATGTTGAATGTAATTAAATTGGTAAAATGATTTCTACATGATATAAAACTGTTTATGCTCAGTACATCTGAAAAGAAAGTAGCTTTCTGCTGTTTTCCAGTTCCCTGAGAAAGAGAGAGCGCGAGTGTGAGCGCATTTCCTTGGCGTAAATTAGAGCCTTCCCTGAGATACTCAAAAGACAGAGGCTAATGTGCCAACCAAGAATCAGCCAGATCACTAGGGGAGCAAGAAGCTTAAAGCTAATTATGTCAGCTTTATGCCTGCCGAAGATTCCCCCATGCAGCTGGAATCCTCATTAGCCCCTTAGGTGCTCGATTAGAGTCCTTTAGCTCTTCTGAGGAGCTAACCCGATAGTCGCAAGCATCCCAAAGAAGGCAATTAAGTATACTGTGAACTGGTACCTGACACATCAGATGTGTTGATTTTTTTATTGGATTGTTTAATTTCTTTATGAAGTTTGTGAAGTGAAAGCAGGAGACACATCTACTTTTAATTAGGTAGTTATAGCTCAGAACAGGAGTTTGATTGCTCACAGATCACATGTTTAGCAGGCAAATATAAAGCTGTTTGGAAGGAATGTACCTCCAGTGTCTTTGCTCTTGCAAATGCTAGGAAAACCTGCTTCAGTTCAGGGAGCCATGAATGCAGAACACAGAGAGATACCTCTTCATAAGTCTAAAGTGACTGAATAAAACATCAGCCTGAGAACCTTTGGGTTACAAGGTAGGGAAACGGTTTATATAATGTTCTAAGACAGGGGTGTCAAATCATTCAGTGTCGGGGGCCACACTGGAAGTCTGGACCATCCAGGGGCCGAGGTATGTCCAGGTAGAGTTCCTGACCCCTTACCAGCACAGTACCACCTGGGGTCCCTGACCTCTTCCCCTTCTGCGCGTGGGGCAGCGTGGGCTCCTCTTTCCCTTCTCCAAACCCGCAGGTTCTCTGACACTTTCCCTTTCCCCTGCCCTGTGGGCTCCCCTTTGCTGCATGGGCTCCCCAACCTTTTCCCCTTTGCTGCACTGCCCGTTCCGTTCCCTGTTCCTGTGCCAGTTCCCTAACCCCTTCCCCAGCTCCCCCGCCCCATGGAGCCGGCTCCCCAGCCCCCTCTCTCCCACTTACCTGGCTCAAAGAGGCTCAATCCAACCCCTGGAGTCAGTTCTCTGGCCAGGCCATTCCCCGCCCTGGGCCTGACACTTTACTGGTGCCTGACACTTTTGGCGTGGGAGAGCTGTGCAGGGCTCTGCGGGCTGGATAAGAGCCCTTGGCGGGCCGGATCCGGCCCACGGGCCTTAAGTTTGACACCTGTGTTCTAAGGTGTCAGATTAATCATCCTCTGATAGTCTCTGATTGAAGACAGAGGACTTGTTTCTAGGATTTGTAGAAAGTCATCCAAAAAATGTCATGTTTTGGGAACTCCTTTCTTGAACCTTTAAGGACAAGGGTAGATGGATGTTAAAACAGCTGAGTTAGTTGGGTTACTCATTCCTTCTGTGCTGGACTTTTGCTTAATGGGGGCTGCTTTTCAAATAGCTTGGTGAATTGCATTATCCACTGCCTGATCTGCCTGAATATTTTCTTTGGAAGAAATTAATAACATCTTAAAACCAGGATTGTAAAAGAGGTTCCATTGTGACAGTGTTAGAGGTTTGCTATAGACCTCCAGGGTCAGACTGTGAATAGAAAATCTCCTTAATATTATTGGAAAGAGCGATACTTTGGGGAATTAGGTCATAATGGGAGTCTTTAACATCTGCAGATAGACTGCAGAATAAATGCACTTTATTTCTGGTGCACTGATAGGGTGCACTTATTTCTGGAGGTGATAGATGACAGTTTTCTTCATCAAATCATCCAACAGGGAATGATACAATTTTAGATTTGGTTTTGGTAAGTAGTGAGGGCATTATAGGAGCGCTGGTTGTAAGATATAATCTTGGATCAAGTGATCACAGATTGATTCAGTTTAAATTAAATGGAAAGATAATCAAAAGCAGGTAAAACAAACAAGGAGTCCTGGGGCACATTTATCGCATGAGCTTTCATGGGAGAAAATTCCATTTTGTCAGATGCTTTGAAGCTTTCAAAATGTCTGCGATAAATAAACTTGTTAGTCTTAAAAGTGCCACGGGACTCCTTATTTGTTTGGCTAACCTAGTCTAACATGGCTACCCTTTTGGAACTTGTCAAAATCAGGTAATCAACTATAATTTTTTATTTCAAAAGGGCAGGCTTTGGGAAATTAAAGGAATTACTTAAAGTAGTCAACTGGACTGACTACTCAATGACTTAAATGCGGAGGAGGCTTGGAATTTAAATCAACTGTACAAAAACCTTCTGAAATTTGCATTCCAAGCCAGGGGAAAAAGTTGTAGGAAAAGGCTGCAGACCTAGCTGGATGAATAACCATCTCAAAAAAGTTATTAGGTGTAAGCAGAGATCCTATAGGGAATGGAAAAAGTGGTAGATCAGCAAAGAAAGCTATATTGTGGAGGTTAGAAATGTAGGAATAAAGTGCGAATTTTTAAAAGAGAAGCTGAACTAGCTCTTGCCAAGGAAAATAAAATAAATAACAAGAGGGGTTTTGATTATATAAATAAAAGGAGAATACGGTTGAATGAGGTTGGGCCACTATGCAGTGTGGATGGGGAGATTAAAGATAATCTAGATATAGTCCAAAAACTACATGAATACATTGCCTCAGTTTTCAGTAAGGATGGTAATATGGAACATGTGCATGAAAGCAGTACAGCTGTTGGAAATGAGTGTCTAGAAATGGAAATTACCACATCCGAGATAGGAAAAAAATAAAGAGATTAATGTGCTCAAATTGGGGAGCCTGGATAGTTTCTATGCCAAAATACTGAAAGAACTGGCAGATGCAATTGCTAGTTTTGTAGAAAGAGTTTTTATAAATTTGGGGTAGTATCATGTGACTGGAGAATACCTCACATTGTACCTATTTTTTTAAAAAGGGGGGAAAAGTGATCAGGGCAATAACGCACCTGTTATTCTGACTTCAGGAGCATGGAAGGTTTTAGAACAAATTTGAAGAAATGAATAATTAAATTAATAGATGTAAATGGTAAAAGAAATGTAGTGCAACATGGACTAACCAAAGATAGATTATGCCTGACTAATCTAATTTCCTTCTTTGAGAAAATAACGGATTTTTTTTAGCTAAATTAGGGGCAGTAGATCTAATATACTTGGCCTTCATTCAACAATTATTAAAACACTTGGCAATTATTAACTAAATTAGAGAAGATGTAGCTCAGGACAAATATTGTAAGGTGGATAATGAACTGGCTAAAGGGGAAAAGGCAATGGATTGTATTGAAAGGTGAATCATTGATTTGGTGGAAGGTTATCAGTGGAAAACTGGTAAATTGAATGTAAAAATATAATTAGGAAGGCCAAAAAAGAATTTGAAGAACAGCTAACTAAAGACTCAAAAAGTAACAGCAATTTTCTTTAAGTACATCAGAAGCAGGAAGCCTGCTAAATAGCCACTGAGGCCACTGCACAACTGGGGTGCTGAAGGAACACTCAAAGAAGATAGGGGTATTGTGGAGAAACTAAATTAATTCTTTACATTGGTTTTCCTGGCTGAAGAGGTGAAGGAGATTTCCAAACCTCAACCATTCTTTCAGGTGACAAATCTAAGGAACCATAACAGAATGAACTGTCATTAGAGGATGTTTTTGCACATTGATATTAAACAATAGTAAGTCACCAGGACCAGATCTCATCTGCTGAAGAGTTCTAAAGGAATTCAAATATGAAATTGCAGAATTACAAATTGTGGTATGTAACCTAAAATCAACTTCTGAGCTAAATGACTGAAGGATAGCTAATGTGATGGCAATTAAAAAAAACAAAAACAAATAGAGGCGATCCCAGCAATTACAGGTTGGTAAGCCTAACTTGAGAACCAGGAAAATTGGCTGAAACTACAGTAAAGAACAGAATTATCAGACACATAGATGAATATTATTTGTTGGGTAAGAATCAACATAGTTTTTGTAAAGGCAAATCATGTCTCACTAATCTACTAGAATTCTTTGAGGGGGGTGACAAGCATTTGGACCACGAGATCTAGTGGATATAGTGTACTTAGATTTTGAGAAAGCATTTGACAAGGTCCCTCACCAAAGGCTCTAAGGAAAAGTATGTGGTCATGGGACAAGAGAGAAGGTCCTCTCCTAGTTTGGTAACTGATAGGAATAAATAGTCATGTTTTCACAACGGGGATAGGAAAATAGTGGCGTCCCTCAGGGGTAGGTAGTGGGACTAATAATATTCAACATATTCATAAATGATATGCAAATTTGTCCACTTCATTGTTCACCCCTTTTTCTTCAGATGATACAAAACTGCTCAAGATAGTCTAGTTTAAAGCAAACTGCAAAGAGTTTCAGAGGGATCTCATGGAACTGTGTGACTGGACAAAAAAAAATGGCAGATGAAATTCAGTATAGATAATTGTAAAGCAATAGACATTGGAAAACATCACCCTACTTATTCATATAAAATGATAGGATTTAAATGAGCTGTTACCACTCAAGAAAAAGATCTTGGATTCACTGTGAATAGTTCTCTGAAAACATCCACTCAATCTGCAGCAGCTATCAAAAAAGCTAACAGAATGTTGGGAATCATTAGGAAAGGGACAGATAAGTCAGAAAATATCTTATTGCCTCTTTATAAATCCATAGTATACCCACATTTGGAATACTGTGTGCAGATGTTATTAGCACATCTGAAAAAAGATATATTGGAATTGGAAAAGGTAGAGAAAAGGGCAATTGAAATGATTAGAGATATGGAAAACCTTCCATCTGAGAAGAGATTAATAAAATAGGGATTTTTTTAGGTTGGAGAGAAGGGGGGATATGATAAGTTGATAAAATCATAATTGGTATGAAGAAAGTTAATTAGGAAGTGTTATTTTCTCCTTCTAGCACAAAAACTAGAGGTTATCTAATGAAATTAATAGACAGCAGATTTAAAATGAACCAGAGGAAACTCAGTCAACCTGTTGGATTTCTTGCCAAAGAGGTTATGAACACCAAGACTATTAAGAGGTTTTAAAACAGAATTAGATGGGTTCATGGAGGATAGGTCCGTCAATAGCTACTAGCCAGGATAGTCAGGGATTGCTATTTCCCAGAGGCTAGGAGTGGACAATGTGATAGATCAGTTGTTGATTACCTGGTCTATTCATTCGTTCTAAGGCGTCTGGCATTGGCCACAGCTGGAAGACAGGAAACTGGGCTAGGTGGATGATTGGTCTGACCCAGTATGGCTGTTTTTATGTTCTTATGGCATAGAACCAGAGTAACTCCACTGAAGTCAATGTTTTTGTTATGACTGCATGCTGGTGGCCATTTTTGATGTTACCATTTTTTATATCGGATTTGTGTCCATTCATCCTTTTGTGCAAGGACAGTCTGGTTTGGCTGATGTATATAACATGTACATCAGCCAAACCGGACTGTCCTTGCGCAAAAGGATAAATGGACACAATTTAGACATAAAAATGGCAACATCCATAAACCTGTAGGAGAACACTTCAATCTGCATGGACACTCAGTAGCAGTCTTGAAAGTTGCCATAATTCAACAAAGAAACTACAAAAACAGACTTCAGCATGAAACCGCAGAGCTGGAGCTGATTTGCAAGCTTCACACAATCAGACTGGGTCTGAATAGGGACAAGGAATGGTTAGCACATTACAAAAAATGATTGTTCTGTTCATACATTCTCTCCCTTTGATCAACTGGTGTGAATAGGCCACATCTGCTCTCTGAACTGACTTTGGTAACACTGGTCCTCCTCCATCCTGGCATGTGCATATATACCTCTCAACTGTGGTTTCCACTTCATGCATCTAACGAAGTGGGTTATCGACCACGGAAGCTTATGCCCAAAGAATTCTGTTAGTCTATAAGGTGCCACAGGACTCGTGTTTTTTCTAAATGAAACTTCATATTTCAAATTGTTGCTCTGAAAAAAAATAAATGAAATTTGCCCCCTAAACATCTGTTTGGTTTTTTAAAAAATCTTTTCAAAATAACAGCTCAAAATGAAAGATGTTGCATGTCAAATCATTTAATTTTGATGGAAAATGTCAACATTTTCAATGTAAGCATTTGCATTTGAAAAATTTCAGAATGTTTCATTTCTAAGAGGACTAGATTAAAGCTCACTAACAAACTATTATTTCACATCATCAGGGTCTGCACAGTCAATCCAAGGAAGGCTAGTGTGAGATAAATTCATCCCTGCCCCACACACCTTACCATGAACTAAATGCTTATGTAGACAAGCCCTTAGTGAAATTTAAAAAAAAAAGATTTTAACTATTTGTTCAAATGTGAAAAAGAAAATAATTTCTTGCCATAGGGCATTTCTATTTTTTCCACAGTTTTACCCACATACTGAGTGGGAGGTACAAAATCCAGATTAGAAAAAGCAATGCGAAGGCATAGATAAGTCTCTCATGCATGAGGTCTGAGGGTACCTGCTGAACTCGGTGTAAGTTGTACTCATTTTGCCACATTGCTTTGCCATGTACCAGCCCATTTTCAGACTGAATAACACTGGTTGTGTAGTGTTCCCCTACACTTAAACTTCTTCTGAATTTGGCCCACTATATTTAATTCTATTCTATATATTATATTTAATTCCTTTCTTTCACTTATAGATTCTCCATAACAACATCATCATTCCTCGACTACATCATTCCTCACTGATTGCTGCATTCTTTAAATAAGCGACCAAGAGAAACAGCTGAAGTAAGTCATTGGAGCATGAAAAATCAGAATGCCCTTCACATCTCAGTTTTCCAGGCCTTCACTCCTTCCACACTCACTCCTTCTCTGATGCTCAGAAGAAGTGCACATAAACAAACAAAGAAGTCAAAGTAATTTGTATCCTCTCTTATCCATTTATTATTTTAGAGAGTAAGAGCAGTGGGGCACTATATTTCTGCATGTTTTATCTTGTACTGTACTGAGTTCTTTGTCTGTGCTAATAAGGCATCATCACCATCAAGTGGAATGCCTTTGGAAATGATATTAGAGAAGAATTTGAAGGACACAATTTATGCTGTAGAGTTGTATCTTAAATGAGAAGGCAAAGTAGTTTCAGCTTGTCTTTTTCTGTCCAACCTTTTCTGTAATTTCTTAAAAAATGCTGCCCAGTATGCACTGCAAATAAAAGATTACATTTCAAAGCCTTTACAGTCAATCAAGTCCAGTAGGCGTTTTGGGTAGAAGTTTTAAAAAAGCTTAAGTGTATGAGATGCCTAAGGCCTATTTTGAAAAATGACAGGCATTTGAGGAGCTTAAGTCCTATTGAAAGTGTCTCCTCAGTTCACCAGCAGCTACAGACCAAACAACAGAAACACTAAAGCAGACACATATCCCTGCAACAAACCACATTGCCAGCTGTGCCCACATATCTTCACAAAAGACACCATCATGGGGCCTAATCAAGCCAGCTATTCCATCAAGGGCTCATTCACCTGCTTGTCCACCAATGTGATTTATGCCATCATGTGCCAGAAACGTCCGTGTCCGTCCGCCCCCCTTCCTCTTTCCCCCCGCTTTATGTATTGGACAAACAGGACAGTCTCTGTGCAAAAGAATAAATGAACACAAGTCTGGTATCAGAAATCACAACATTCAAAAACCAATAGGGGAACACTTCAATCTCCCTGCTCACTCCATTGATGACTTGTTAATAGCTATGCTCAAACAAATGAATAACAAATTGAAGCTTCAAAAAGAAACTGAAGAACTGGAATTCATATGTAGACTTGACTCTCTTGCCTCATGGTTAAAGAGGGACTACAGATTTTTTTCCTCATTACAACAGGTGATTTGACCTCACGTTCCTCTATGTGCCGTTCCCCACTGTTTGAATCTTAGCATCTGCTTTGATTTGCTGTTACAGCCTGACCTGATGTATGTCTTACACTTCCCTGCATTTATTTTCATCCCATTCTGTAAGTTCCCCATCTTCAAAGACTCTGACGAAGTGGGATTTTCTCCCACAAAAAGCTCATGCGATAAATAAATGTGTTAATCTTTAAAAGTGCCACAGGACTCCTTGTTTGTTTTGCTGAACTAGACTAACATGGTTACCCCTTTGGAACTTGTCCCCAGTGCATGTGACTTTTCAAGTTGCAACTCTGGTTCCTAAGTCACTTCATTACTTTCAAAATTTTACCCTTTGTCCACATGATGATGAAGTGTATAAAATACATTGAATGCAAAATATATAATAACCTACCTTGTCAGCAGGTGGCATGTGTATATTTGGTGCAAGCAGCTCAGGGCCCTCAGAGTCTGAATATGGGCTTTTAAGACGAGTGGCTAAATTGTAAAGAAAATAATTATCAGACACATAGGTAAATATGATTTGTTGGGGAAGACAACACCGCTTTTACAAAGGGAAATCAGTCCTCATTAATCTATTAGAATTTGTTGAGGAGTTCAGCAAAGATGAGCTCAAGGGATAGAGTGTACTTGGAATTTTAGAAAGATTTTAACAAGATCCCATATGACAGCTCTTAAGCAAAGTAAGTAATCATGGGGATAAGAGTGAAAGTCCTCTCATGGATAAATAACTGATTGAAAGATGGGAAACAAAGGGCAGGAATAAATGGCTAGTTTTCACAGTGGAGAGAAGTAAACAGCAGAGTCCCCAAGGATCTGTACTCGGACCAATGGTGTTCAACATATTTATACATTATCTGGAAAAAAGGTCTAAACAGTAAACTGTGAGGTAGCAAAGTTTGCAGGTGATACAAAAATCACTTAAGTTAGTAAAGTCCAAAGCAGACTGCAAAGAGTTCCAATGAAATCTCACAAAACTGTGTGACTAGGCAAAAAAAAAAGGCAGATGAAATTCAATGTTGATAAATGCAAAGCAAAGTACATTGGAAAACTATAAATATAAAATGATGGGGTTTAAATAAGTTGTTATTGTTCCAGAAAGAAAGATTATTACAATGGATAGTTCTCTGAAAAAATCCCCTTAAAGTGCAGTCACAATCAAAAAAGCTAACAGAATGTTAGGAATCATTAGAAAGGGGATAGATAATAAGACAGTGTGATAATGCTGCTATATACATCCAGGGTATGCCCACACCTTGGTCATCCTATCTCAAAAAAAGATGTATCAGAATTGGAAAAAGTGCAGCAAAGGCAATAAAATGATTAGGAGTATAGAACAGAGGAGAGATTTAAAAGACGAACTGTTCAGCTTGGAAAAGACAACTAAGGGGGTGGGCCGGATAGAGCATCTGATGAAGTGGGATTTTTTCCCACGAAAGCTCATGCAATAAATAAATTTGTTGGTCTATAAAAATGCACAGGATTCCTTGTTTGTTTCTCTATAAAATCATGAATGATGTGAAGAACGTGACCAAGGAAGTGTTTTTTTTGGCTCCAGCACATAATTTAAGAACCATGGGTCATGTTACCTGATTAAATTAATAGTCTACATTTAAAGCTAACAAAAGGAAGTATTTCCTCACATAACACTCTGCTGGCCTATGTAATTCATTGCCAGGGGATATTGTGAAGGTCAAAACTGTAACTGGGTTCAAAAAAGAATTAGATTAAGCCCATCAATGGCTATTAGCCAAAGGGGTCGAGAATGCTCTAGATGTCCCTAAGCCTCAGACTTCCAGAAACTGGGACTGGAGCACAGGGGATTGCTTACACAGCAATTCCTCTCTTCTGCTCATTCCCTTTGCAGCAGCAGGTAGCAGCCACAAGAGAAGATATTAGTCTAGATGGACTATTGTCTGACTGACAGCCAATCTTATGTTCTTAACTGTTCTTAATCACAAAAATACATTTATGAGTATTTAAGTTCTGTTTTTATTTGGCAATACAGGAAAAGTCCTACATACAATGTATCCTTTATTCAAGTCATTCAGATACGAAAAATGTAGTGAGTGCAAATAGATTGTTAGAGTATATCAATGGGAATCGCCTCTTGGAACACTTTTGATTGATTGGTAATACAGTTTGATAACAATATTTAAACCCATATATTTACTCAAATTATGACACTGGGCAGAAAATGACAAGAGATCAATAGTCACATAAATTCCAAATGGTATACAAGAGCAAACTTACCAATGAAATCCATAGAACTAGCCCTAGGGACTTCACTGGGGCTATATGTGTGACTAAGGCCATTCCCAATTTGCATGATTGGCTGTATATCAGAAGCAGCCTATTCTGGTACCCAGTTTAGGTAAGCCTTGTGCTTAATTCCATCGGATTCCAGTTTCATTGATTTCTGATTCTGTACTAATTTTTCCTTTTATTTCTCCAAGAGGCTGATTCGACAGTATTTTAATTTTAGGTCATTCATCATGTTTTCCAACATCTATATTAATGAATTAATGATAAATACAAATTTAGAGTGCCTTGATTAAGGGTCAATTTATGGGCATTTAGAGTTCTGTATGAGCATGTAAAAAACAAAGGTAAAGCATATACTGCCTGGCCTAAAGGATAGCTGGTTCACCAGCAATAGAACTAATAAAATAAAGGAAAAAATGGTTTATGTCTACATGCAGAGTAAGAAGGCTAAGCATGTGTGAACAACACATGGAATGATAATCTAATTATTATGTTTGAAAACTTTCAGAACTAAACAGATAGCTGTCACAGCTGTTATAGCTGAATGGCTTCTTTATTATTTCTATGGTTTTGTTCATAGTTATTGACAGAAGATAACTCCTGCATGCATCCCCATTTACTACTTTTGTTTCTTTAGATGACAACACAATGAAATATTTGACAAAATCAGACCAAGCTACTGTACAATGTTATGATAAAGGACTGACTGATGCTCTTTTATTTCTTTATTTACCAACCTTTCTGTCTCTCCAGAGTAGATACGGCCATCGGTACAAGTGATGTCACATACTGCAGGATTTTTCAATCAATTTTAGCTTTTTCCTTCCTCATTAAATCAAGTACCTGTTCAGTTCACTGCTGTGAAAATGATTTGAATGTCTCTATTTGTTAAAATCTATGATACTCTGGCTGTGTAGGGAAACACAGTAGTAAAATAAAACTAACTGGTAGCTATTATAGGCTGTGTTAATTTAAACAAAATCAGGTGTGAAGGTTATTTGGCAGATCAAGTGTATTTTGGTAACTTATTTACCCCATATAGTTCCTTAATTTACAACCAAGTTATAAACACAATATTTTTTGGTTCATATTTCTAAAATTACTCTATAATCTTATTTCCACAAAGCAAGAGGATGGGGTATAAGTGCTTGGGCAATCAGTTCTGAGGTGATGGAGGCATCCATCTGCCAACCTGACATAATGTTCTGGGACATATACTGCCTGCCTGGAGCCTGCATCTGAGACCTTGCAGAGGCTGATCATCCCTCTGACCCCTAACCCATACAAGTCATCCACGTGGGCACTAATCAGACCACCAGGTATAAGCCTGAGCTGATCAACAGTGATTACGGGGCTGTGGGAGAGAGGGCGAAAAAGTTGGGGGCACCAATTTTGTTCTCATCCATCCTCCAATTGAGGGGAAAGGCCTGGAGATAAATGAAGCCTGAACATCCTGGGGGTGTAAAAGTGGCTTTGCAGATGATTTCAGTGGGGAGCGCTGGCTTCCTTGACTGTGGGATGCTATTCTGAGAAGCAGGGCTACTGGAAAGAGAGGAGGCCCACTGGACCTTAACAAGGAAGAGAATCGTCATGCACCAACTCACCAACCTAGTGAGGAGGCTTTTAGCTACAAAGGAGTCAGGAGATCCATAGTGAACCAAGTGAAGTAATAAACCCGAATTGGAATTCTGAAAGCACACAGATATTGCTTTGCTTGTTACTACACAGCTACTTCCCAGATAAATAGGAAAGAATTGACCGGCAATATTTAAAAATACATTAGTTAAAGTAAAGCAATCTGGCATTCTAAAGATAACAAATTAATTATTAATAACCAAATATGTCGTCCTCATCACACTGAGATCTGAAACACCAATGTGCCACCGGACAGAATATCTACCATGGAAGAAGATGACTAATTTTGAAGTATTAATCATTTTGCTGCCATGAAAAGCATTCAAAATCCATTTTCAGCAACTCAACAATATATGAGGCAATGAAAGACATCTGAGTAAAATATAAATCTTTGGACCTGTTGATAATATTTAGCTCGGAATTATATGTACCTACTTATGTAACGTTTAACACTTTCTTATCATGCCTTGCTTAATGGATCAGTAACACCATACGGACCCGATTCCTGCAGCAATGGCATGATTAAA
The DNA here is from genome assembly GCA_007922175.1 of Pelusios castaneus. NCBI lineage: Eukaryota > Metazoa > Chordata > Testudines > Pelomedusidae > Pelusios > Pelusios castaneus. The sequence continues at coordinate 8,147,249 of ML685784.1, read as the reverse complement.
TGCAGATTACACTGTAGGTCTGCTAGTTTAACACCTGTTGGAAGTGCAAATCCAAAAATAATAGAAATCATAGATTGAAATGACCTATTACGACCCTCTAAGCTGATGATGCAGCCGAGCAAATCATGGTACTCGTTGAGTGGCAATTTGTGAGGCATGGGGCCGCATGGGCAACAATTTTTTGGAGCCAGAAGCATCAGCATACCAAAGTACCTTAATTCAAAAGAAATGCATAGATGTCTTTTCACTTGAACTTTAATAAAATGTTAAAACCTAAATATTGTAGTCTTATTAATTTACTAAACAAATGTGAGACAATGACACTTGCTGCCTATTTAGCCTCTACCATCATCTACACCTCATAGTTTTTGTCACCTGGATTGTGCCATGTGGTCATGAATGTCTTGTTTTATGAATGGGAATAAACTTAAAATGTGGGGGTTGGGCTGGAGAGAAGGGGAGAGAGCAGTGGGGAAGATCGGGCTGGGGGAGAGAAGGGGAGAGAACCGTGGGGAAGGTCATGCTGGGGAGAAGAAGAGACGTGGGGATCAAGCTGCGTGGGAATCTGAGATAGGTGCGTGGGTGTATGACCACCGCTGCGCAGTCATGCACCCGTGCAGTTTAGAGGGAACATAGATTAGGACATCTATTCCCTACCTAGCACCAGGTTAATAAAATCCAAATGGATATGGAGAACCTACACCACTCCCTCTACACCACTTAAGCCATGAGTTACCTGTGCATGGACCTGGTAACAGAACAGCCAATGGGTTGGGGGGGACTGTGACTTCCTGGGATACTGCAATTGGCCTGTTTTCCCCTGATCTACATAGACTCAAGCAGAAGTCTGTGCTGAGGATGGCCATCAGGACAGGAGAACTGTAATAATATGCAGCCAGTTGCCCTAACATCCTGAGCAAGGATTGCAGATGTTCTATGCCTGCTAAGCCAGTTCACAGGCTACACAACTGGTCTGGCCCATTTTTGGAGGTGGATTTATCTTTCCAAGCAACTCCCTATATGCCACCTGTATAAAGCTTGATTTTAGGCAGGCTGCACGCAGGTGAAGTGAATTTTACCCAGCATAGACAATTTATTTTTGGCAATTTTACTCAGCCCATTTAATAATTCTGCTAGGTCATCTCAAAATGTCCTCTCTTCCAAGGCGAATTAACTCAACTTGTTGCAATAAAATCTTTCATGCTGGGGGAAGTTTAGAAGGGGAAATGGATCTGAAACAGCCAGAGACAATGATTAGAGGAATGAAAAGATGTCTGTACGTAGAGAGGTTGAAGAGATTAGTGTTGCTTAGCTTACATAGAGAATGTATAAGTGGAAATATCATGTTAGTATATGACTGTTCTTGAGAAGTAAATTAGAAACTCTTTTTAAATCTTTTTTCATAATACAAGAAAAAGGGCATATGGTGAAACAAAAAGGCAATGCACTTAATGATGGTAAGTTAAACTATTTTATTATACAGTGCATATATAAGCCATTGTTTGAGGAACTCATTTTCATATGAGATCACTAAAGCCAAGAACTTAGTTTAGAATTCAGAAAAGGATTAAACCTGTATGGCTAATAGCACCTCCAAAGTTACATTAACAGGACTATTTTTTACGAGACAAAGGGGTATAACTCTAATGCTTCAAGACATAACTCAAGTTCCAAAAGGGTAGCTGTGTTAGTCTAGTTCAGCAAAACAAACAAGGAGTCCTGTGGCACTTTTAAAGACTTACAAATTTATTTATCATATGAGCTTTCATGGGAGAAAATCCCCATTTCATCAGATGCTTGAAGATGGGGAATTTATGGAATGGAAGGAAAAAATAAATGAAGGGAAGTGTAAGTTATATGATCAGGTAAGACTGTTACAGCAAATCAAAGCAGTTGTTTAAATTCAAACAGTGGGGAACAGCAGATAGATGGGGGAGCTGAAATCAAAACACCTGTCATAATAAGAAAAAAATCCAAGATCCCTATTTAGCCCTAAGGCATCAATGTCAAATCTGCACATGAATTCCAATTCTGTAGTTTTTGTTGAAGCTTTGATTTGTTATCCCTTTGTTTAAGTACAACTATTAACAAATCATCAATGGAGTGAGCAGGGAGATTGAAGTGTTCTCCTGATGGTTTTTTAATGTTATTTCTGATGTCAGATTTGTGTCCATTTATTCTATTGCAGAGAAACTGTTCTGTTTGTCCAGTGTATAAAGCAGAGGGGCATTTCTGGCACAAGATGACATAAATCACATTGGTGGACAAGCTGGTGAATGAGCCCTTGATGAAGTAGCTAGTTTGATTAAGTCGTGTGATGGTGTCTTTTGTGCACGTATGTTGGAGAAGTTGGCAACGTGGTTTGTTGCAGGGATATGCGCCTGCTTTAATGTTTCGGTTGTTTGGTCTACAGTTGCTGGTATCTCTTTATGGTTGGGGGGCTGTCTGTAGGAGAGGCGAGGTCTGTCTCCCATGGCTTGAGAGAGTGAACTATCGTCTTGTAGAATAGGCTATAGATCCTTGATGATGTGCTGTAGAGGTTTGACTTGGGGGTTGTGGGTGATGACCAGTGGCATTCTGTTGTCTTCTTTCTTGGGCTTTTCCTGTAATAGTTGACTAAATAGGGATCTTAGGATATGTCTACACTAGAAAAAGTTAAGTTGACTTTGTTAAGTCGACTTAATAAGGCCAACTTTAAGTCGACTTAAAGTCGACCTTATTAAGTCAACTTAACAAAGTGGGAACACTTTAAGTTGACTTAAGTCCACCTTGTTAAGTTGACTTAATGGCTGTAAGTCAACTTAATAAGGTCGACTTAAGGGCTACTCCCTGTCCACACCATCCTGGAGTTGACTTAAGGCTTAAGTCAACGTAATGAGTGGTAGTTATTAAGTCGACTTAAGCTTTCATTAAGTCGATGTAAGGAATTTCTTAAGTCAACTTAATGAAAGTCCAGCGTGGACATGGAGTAAGTTAGGTTGACTTATGGATCTTAAGTCAACCGAAATTGTTAGTGTAGACATACCCTTGAGTTTTTTCTTCTTCTTCTTCTTCTTCTTCTTCTTCTTCTTCTTCTTCTTCTTCT
>ML685784.1:8046761-8143131 GCA_007922175.1 Pelusios castaneus | reverse complement strand
AAAGAAAGAAAGAAAGAAAGAAAGAAAGAAAGAAAGAAAGAAAGAAATGTTGACTTCAGGACCAAGTATTCTGGATTAATGATTGCCCTCATGTTATAGCTGGCCTACAAAATTATGCAACCATAGCTAGTTAGACTAGGACTGTGGGAAAAAAAATCACATACCCCTGCCAACATAGCCATGCTGACAAAACCCTAGTGTAGATACAGCCATGCCAACAGAGAATAGGTCTGTCATTTTAAGAAATGTTGTTAGGCCAAGGTAGTGTTACCATGGCAACAGATCAATACCTTCTTTTGTCATATGCTGACTCTACACTGGGGTCTATGTTGGCACAGATATGCTGCCATGAGCTGCATAATGTAAACATAGCCTTAGTTAAAGTCAACAGGAGTAGCATTCAGCTTGGATGAGCCACTAGGAAAAATTGGACTTTTATATGTAATATTTATGAATACTAAGAAAAAACATGGCTCCTAGTGGGATTCTTCAAGTAGGAATGTAAAGAATGATCATTGGGAACTCTAGCTAGTGAGCAGGACTCTTTAGAAAACATAATCTTTTGACAGCAGGGTGGAGGGAGAGATTTTAATTTAAAAGGAGTAGAGAAGGAGATCAGCCAGATCCAGTAAAGAGAGGACATAAGAATAATGGCCAGAAAAAAATTAAATTAAAATAAAATAAAATAAAATTCTGATCAACCTTCTAACCTGTTTTTAAGGAGAGGAATTGGCCTGTGGCATACACTGCAGCTGGAGCCACAGTGGGGCACACACATCTGCAGCTGACACTCAGGAATTTAATTATCTGCTATTTAGCTAACAACCACCTTTTTTTCCTCTGGGGGAATTATCTCTCCAGTTGTTGAAGAAAAAGAGAAAGTGTAATCTTCTGGCACTAATCCTTTTCCACTTCACTGTTAGGATGTGGTGTTGTAATGCAGAATAAAGGAAATAAAGCCGAGCTTACTTATTATGCGCCATCTGCCTCAGTGGCAGGCTGCGGAGGTGGTATTAACTAGTCAGCTTCCGGGGGGGTTCATCAGTAAATAAATGTAATTCTTTTAATTGATTTAAATGATTTAAAAGATTTAAACAAATGTAAATATTCAGCCCATAAATGTGGCTTGTTACTTTGATGCACATGATGGCTAAAGTTTTTGGAGGAATAATTATTTATGTTCTAAAACATTTTTTTCCTTGGATTTTGTAAGAAAATGTGGCCTGATGTGCTACTGTGGTTCCACTGAAAATCTTTACAACTCATTGGTCTCCTCTGCACACAGACCAGCTGTGCCAGATAGACAGTGTGCAGTTAGCTCAGATAGCACAATCCCTCTTGGTACTCTTTGGTACCCAGGCAAAGTGCACATGAATATAGTGCAGCATGCTCCCACACAGAGCCAATATTGATGGGGACAGCGCCATTTCTTCGTCTCCTCCCTGACAACTCTGGAGCAGTTTGCTAGGAACTTGGGGAAGAAGTATTTTGCTTTGCTCCTAAGAGAGAATCTGCTGTCTCAAGTAGTTATTGTTGAGGATATTTAATATTTTCTGTCAGAGTGAACTCTCTTGAGCCCTAGTAAGTTTTCCTTCTCAAATAATAGCAGAAATAATTAAAAATATATACAGATTTGTGGCATTACAACAGACCTTTTTCACGACTCATTAGAAATGAAGGCAACCTAGCAGATGGTTACATATACTGTACATGATACAGATACACATTGTAAGCAATTCATCTGGAATGTCCCAGTGTAACAGAGCAGCATATAATTTCTCAACAGGGATCAGAAATAAAATAATAAAATAATTTCAAAAATTAGACAATAGGAATTGTTTAGACACCAGGCTCTCCTGCAGATTTTTAATCTACTCTCTCATATGTCTAAGAAACCTCATCCTATTTCTTCAGCAGATCTGCTTATCTGAAACATTCTTTTGTTTAGCTCAAACATAGGGGTTGATTGTATCAGAGGTTAAGTACCTACTAGAAGATGTGTATAGTCTTTAAAGTTAATATACAATTCTGAGTATTCCAGATTATCTACCTACCTACCATAAACATAGTATTTGATTGCCTCAGCAATGTGTGGGAATGTGCCATTATTTCCATTTTACAGATGGCAAACTGAGGCACAGAGAAGCTAAATGACTTGCTCAAGGTCACACAGGAAGTCTGCGGTAGATCAAGAAACTGAACTTCATTCTCTGGATTCTGAGGCTAGCTCCCTAGTCACTGGCCATCTTTCCTTTTCCTTTCATCATGGCTTCAGATAACCTTGACTTTCACATTTCAACCAAAAGCAAAACCAAAACATCCCAGCTTGCTCTTGTAAAATAAATAACTGGAAACGACAGTGGCTCATTGATTATCTAGAACTATTAATCTAAAGATCCATCTTCCAATTATTATCACCGTTTTTCATATACCTCGCCATCTTTTATAATACAAATAGGAGGAAACCTAAGAACAATATTGTTATATTCATGGCCCATGCAAGAGAAGTTGGATAAAAATTACTCTTGCTGAAAATTTACAAAGTAACAAAACTTTATTTCTTAGAATTCAGAACAATAACTCATGAGAACCCTCAAACACAAGAGACATAAAGCAGGCTGCTGCCTAAAACAGAGAGGCACAACTCACTAAACTTATCATAACTAGTCCATCTGCACGCTCAAACTGCTACTATCAGCCTGTTAGGCCCAGACTGTATGCTTCCCAGTATATCCTAGCTTGCAGATATGACCAGGAAACCCAGCCACCCACCCCCTGAAATTTAAAGTGACAGCTTACAATTTTAATAGAGTTTTCATTATACAAGAAATATGTTATTCAATTTTCTTCAAAAGTGTAAAAATTGGAGTTACACTTTCCTTTCATTTTCAAGGCTGAATATTAGTAATGAATATAAGCTGTATATTACAGGTGAAGAATAATAACTACAACTTCCACTTTCCTGAGCTGTACAAATGAATCATGCAAAGAATGCTGGTAACAGAACTTTGCTAATTTTAAGCTATGCATAACATATTGTTACTTATAAGCATGCAACACAATAAGGTTTTCACCTTTTCAATCAAAGTCAAGTAATTTAATACTCAGGCAAGGACAAATTGCTGGACTAAAAAAGTCTCACTGTGGTTTAGAATTCCACTGAAGTCATGGACAATACTTACACATAACTATGAAAGATTTTCCCTGTCTACCAAGTGCCTTATTAGTTGCCATTCCATTAATAATAAGGCATAGTATATATTCACATACAGTGAAAAGTATAATTATATTAAAGGTTATTTCAGGGAGTTTAACAAAATCTCATTTTATGTGTTGATGAGTTTCTGAACAATTCTCTTGGGCTGAAATTTTCCTTGGCATCTTCTAAGTTTTTTGTTTTTGTGTTTTAAGGCATTAAAAAGTTTGAGTCAAATCATTCTAGCTCTTTTGAGTTATTGGAGGGAAAAATAAATACATGACTGTAGGATTTATATATATATATTTCTTATTTGTTTAGTAATAGGTAGATCATAAAAAATATCCTCAAAGCTCTGCATGCAAACAGGCCCTTCTGAGGTGTTAGTAGGTTTAGACTTGAGGAGTATAGTAAACATAAAAAAGCTGTAAGCCATTAAAAGGTTACTTCCAAGAATGCTTGGTAGGCATCTGCTAAGAGGCTTAGCAGTGACAGTTCTGAGAAATGGGTCTTGAAAGATCTATCTGAAATGATGCTGCAGTGCACTTAAATTATGTTTCTTTTTCTGATACTTTTTCAGACGTACTGTTGTGTTCTTACCCTAGCCTTGTAGACAAATACGTCCAGCCAAACAGTGGGCCAGAAGGTGCCTTTTAGATTAAGAGATGATCCATGGTTAGAGTTAACAGAAGACCTGGCTTCCATTCTTTGCTGCACAAGAGACTTTCTGTATGACTTTTGGCAAGTTGCTTGTGGCCAGACTTTTAAAGGTACCTAGGCACTCGATAATGCAAATAGACATCTAGTAGGATTTGCAGACGTGCCTAGGCATCTCACTCCCATTGACAATAGTTTTCTTGTACTCCTCCAACTGTGTGTCCAAGTCTGTCTCTTGTCTTAGACTTAGATTATCAGCTTTTTGGGTGCAGGGACTGTCTTTTTGTTCTGTGTTTATATAGCTGCCTAGTACAATAGGGTCCTACTCCATCACTTGGGTTCCAGGAAAGTACAATAATAATAATAATAATAATAATAATAATTAATAATTAATTAATAGCAGGAGTTAGGTACAAAAGTACTTTGAAAAATTCCACTAAACACCTATGTGCATCTTTAGACACCTAAGTACCTTTAAAACTATGGCTCTTAGTTTCTCTGTGGATCCGTTAGCCTTCTGTATAACAGGGATAATGGTACTACCTTACCTCCCAGGGTGTTGTGAGAGTAAATAAATATAAATAAAATTTCTGGGATGCAGAACTACAACAATGAGGAAGATAGAAGGACCCAGGATAGATAGCAGCTGATACTAGATGTAGGCATTGCTACAGCCGGGCACAGTCTTATGGAGGGGTTGGTCCTCAGAAAGACACAGGGTGGGGTTCTGAAAAGCTCCTAAGTGTCTGTGCTCTACATGTTGATAAGTGCAAAGAAATGGGAATTGGAAAAAAAAATCCCAACAATACAGACAAACTGAAGGAGTTTAAACTAGCTATTGCCACTCAAGGAAGAAATCTTGGAGTCACTATGAATAGTTCTCTGAAAAGTTCTCCACAATGTGTACTGGCAATCCAAAAAATAAAATAAAATAAAATAAAATAAAATAAAATAAAATAAAACAACCCAACCCCCTCCCCCCAAAATAATCCAAGAGAATTTGGGGAATTGTTAGGAAAGGGCAGAATAATAAGGCAGAAAATACAATAATTCCACTATATAATTCGATGTACAATCTACACATTGACTACCCAGAAGCATGCAGTTCTGGTCACACAATCACCAAAAAGAAATATTAGAATTGGAAAAGGTACAGAGAAGGGCAACAAATATGGTTAGCAACTGTACCAAGATGGATGGAAACATCAACTATATCAGGAGAGATTAAAAAGACTGGGACTGTTTCACTGAGAAAGTGATAAGTAAGGTCTATAAAATCATGACTGACATGAAGAAAGTGGATATAGGAGTGTTATTTATCTCTTCATATAACACAAGAACCAATTAAATGAATAGGCACCAGGTTTAGATCAAACACAAAGAAATGCTTCTCCACACAATACACAGTCAACTCATGGAACTTCTTGCTAGGGGTTGTTGTAAAGGCCAAAAGTATAACCAGGTTCAAAAAAGAATTAGGTAAGTTCAAAAAGGATGGATCCATCGATGGTTATTAGCTAAGATGGTCATGGACTCAACCTCATGCTCCATATATTTCTGAATCTCGAAATGCCAGAAGGTAAGAGTGGATGACTTGAAGGTGGATCACTTGAAATAGTCCTGCTCTGTTCATTTCCTCTCAAGCATCTGGCACTGGTCACTGTCAAAGACAGGATAATGGAGCAGATGGTCCATTATTATGGGTCATTATGGCTGTTTTTCTGCTCTTATGACCTATGAGAATAGGTCCTTTTGACTTTAAGTGGGACTTATGCTTCTAAATAACAGGCATTTCCCACATATTACACTTAGGCTGTGCAGCTCATGGCCTCTTTTACAAATATACAGCCATCTCCCTAAAGTATGCCTGGACTTTTTATGACCTCCTTTCAGTTTCTGTCACTTCCATAGCAATATTCATTTGTCATTCTTTAAACTAGCTTCCTTTAAAAAAAAAAACTTGTATAGGAAGGTATAATATGAGTTATTTGCTCAGTTCAGATAAGTTAGAACCACTTTGGTATCAGCCTTGGTTTCTAGAAGCATATTATTTACATAAGAGACTGGAAAGGCTGTTAACGAGCCTTCTGGTCTATTTTGTATTAATATTTGTAAATAAAATATATTTTATTTACCTGATAAATACTCTGTCAGAGCTGTTCTGGTCTTTTGCGTACTATAAATTTGTATTCAGATATATTTCTGTTGTTTTTAAATTTTATTGAGTGAACATTTCTACACTTTAGAAACGGGTTGGTACCATTTAAAAAAAAATCACAAGGTGGGACAGATGAACTTAAGCACTTCCATACTGACTTAATAATTGCCTCATCTTCTATCTGAAGAGACAGCCTTTCCTGGTGTTGAGAAATAGTTCATTTCTTTGCAGCCACAGGCTTCATTTCAATTTAGATTGTCATGTCAATTGTGTATAGTGATTCATTCTTCTCCATGGAAGACAGCACTAAATCCTTATCATCTAGGTCACAAGCTGCATTTGAACATTGATCCCAGGGGGTGAAAGGCAAGTATTTTATTCATTGAGTCATGTAGTTTCCTCCTATCACCTTTATAAAAAACATCAAGTACTCTATGTATCTGTTAGGCCATAATACATTTTTATAAGTTAATATATTAGTACAATATAAAAAAGAGACTAGAACTGCTCCTTCAGAGATGTACAGGAAAATGTTTGGGGATTATATGATATGTCATTTAAAATATATAATAAAAATCTGGAAGATAAAGAATTGCTATTCTTGAAAAATATTTTCAAATTAAAAGCCTAAGCTCTTAAATTCTTTTTTACAAGATGAAGCATATTAGCGTTGGCCAAATTATTCACTGAGATGTCACCCAGTGAATTTAATTCTTTTTCCTGTTCACAAATTGCTTGTCCTTATTAATAACCACTGCTGTTGTTATTCAGTTAAGCACCTACTTTGTGATCCACATCGTAAATCTGTTGAGCTTGCACCAAACTGTGATGAAGTAGGTGAGGCTGTGGGTGAGTTCAGCAGTCTGATCATAATACAGGATTGGGGACTTCTCTTGTGGTAAGATAGAGGCTCTAATCAGGTTGGAACCGTATTGTGATACAGACAGTTCAAACACATAGTTAGGATTCTCAGAAGTGCTAAGTATTGATCAAACTTTGTTTCCACTGAAGACAGATGGAACTTTTTCCATTGACATAAAAGGGGTGGGTTTAAGTCAACAGAAAGTGCTTTTGACAATACTACCCATAGTAAATGACAGTCCCTGTTGACAAACAGTTTACATTCTAAGCCATGGTGGACAGTTAAGCTATTTAAATTAGCAATATGTACAATACGTAGTCTATCAGCAGCAGTAATCAGAGCTTACCTCTTGCCTAGCTGTTATCAAAGAGGGCTTGTTGCTGGATCTTGCTTGTGTATTTGTAATTCAGAAGTAGCTGCTGAATAATTTATATGAACAAATTTCAGCTTTCAGAGTTTTTGTGAGCTACTCACATTAATTCTTTGCCCTTCATGGTTTATGATTGGTCATCCAAGTCACATGCTATTGTTTCTCCTCCCTGATTGAATGATTTAAATGTTTAAAACAGAAAAAATGACAAATGCCGACAACAAGTAATGAATAGCAAATAGTCTTGCTAATGTACAAATGAGCTCGTTGGCATATGAATTCAGGAACCTGTGCAAAGAACAGTTATTCCATGAACAATAATGAAAAGAAAAATCCCTTTTTCACAGACAGTGAACAATAAGCAGTATGACTATGATTTCTCTGACCAACTTCTCTGTATTTAAATGAATATTTGTGGACATTGTGTTTGGCTTCCTCTAATTATTTTAATTAGAGATAAGCAAATCTTGGTTTTGGTTAAAATCAGTAAGAAAAAATTGGGATGTTTCTCTAAGTTTATTTAAACCTCTCGTGTTTGTAAATCTGATCTGCAAAGCTGATGAGATTAGTCTTTCTCAAGTGATATCTTGCACTTCTCGTAGAACTCAGAAGACCAAAAAGAGCATAGAAATGGACAAGCAAATAACCTATTTGAGAACATGTGCATTGGATTTGGTTCTTGGTGGACACTTGAGACTTTCTGTCCTCCACAGCTCCTAAACAGCACAGGTCTATTGGAACTATGTTGCCAGGCTTCCTTTTTCTATGAACAGTACAGAAAGGTACCATTAAAAAGGTAATGCAGCCATAGCTTACCAAGTGGCTTTTGAGAGGGATGACATAGTTTTTGAGGGTGTGAAGCCTGGCCCGAAGGAAGATCTCCTAAATCATCGGAAGGTGAGAGGAATTGTGAGAGAATATGGATGACCTTTCCACCATGAGCAAAATTATGATTCACTTATGAAGGCTTCCTCATGTGGATGTTAGTGTATATGTGTATAATATGTGGATATTAAATGTGTATAATGTGTATAATATGTGTATATGTGTATAATATATGGATAGTAAATGGTTTTCACTATACAGTAGAACCTCGATTATCCGGGTTAATGACCGGCGCCCGTGATCCGGATAATCAAAAAGCACGGATAATCGAAGCTCCTGCTGATAGCCAACCAGCTGGGGGAATTGGGTGGCTGCAGAAGCTCCGCCGGAGCTTCTGCAGCCACCTGAACCCCTCGACTGTGCTGGGGGGCCGGCTCCGATTCGAGCCGGCCCCCCCAGCATAGTCCCGGAATTCCAGAATAGGTCTCACTAGTACCTTGTATAATACTACTAACACCTCCCTGCTTCTACTGGAAATACCTCATCTGATACCTCCTAGGACAGCATTAGCTTTCTTCACAACCACATCACATTGGCGGCTCATAGTCATTCTGTGATCAATTAATACTCCCAGGTCCTTCTCCCTCTCTCCACTGTCACTTCCAATTGATGCGTTCTAAGCTTGTAGCAAAAATTCCTGTTGTTAGTGCCTAAATGCATGACTTTGCATGTACCCAATCCTGAAACTCTGAGGCAGAATAGGTTAGGACGCCACTACGCCTTCTCTATCTCATTTTCTACTGCAAAATGTCTAAATGAGTCCTTTAGAAAAGAGATTGGTACTGCCCTGTTAATACAGTAGCATGTTCACTTTAGGGTAATGATGTCATTATACTTTGAATATAATTGTCCCATCTATTCACATCTAACACAACAGAGGAGGTAGGCATATGTATGAGAGGCCTGAACTAGAAGAAAAAAAAATTACAGTTACTTGAGCTCAACCTTCCCCAAGAAATGGATAGCTATCAATTCTATCACTTGAGATCCCTCCTTAGCATGGTATATGCCACTTTGAGATTTTCAAAAATATGAGTGCAGCTACCAGATGCAAGTTCTACCAACCAAGGAATTGTAGTGATTAATTCAGGCCCACCTCAAGAAGCACACACTTGCTTAGAAAAATCCCTTTCCTCTGCTTACTTAGTACTGTTGTTTCCAGTATTTGCCTGAATTTTCCAACCTTGCCATATTTACATATAAATCTCCAAATACTATTTGTAAAAAAAAGTACAAAAGAAAGAAAATCAAAGACGATGTGCCTGTGCAATCAAACTTCATAGCTATAATCTACCATCAATGCACTGCTACTACAGGTAGTAATACTGGAAGCTGTAGGTGGACAGGGTTCAGACATTTCTACCACCATGACATCTAACTAATCCTACTCTACTCAAATACTGTGGGCAGTAGGACAGCTTAAGTACCTAGGTAAACAGAGAGTTAAACAATGTGATGGTAAAAATGCCTGAAACCCATCTACATTACAGTTCCATTACTGCTACCACCATCTGCATCAGTGGTAAATTTTACTCTAAAAAGGGAGAGCAAAGATGTGGAAGGGACACTGTTTAAAGGCTTGGAGCCAAACACAAGGACATCAGTTCTAATATGGTAGGAGGAAGGGAGTTACTGAAGGGATTTAAGAAGGGAATGAAATTATAGGAGCAATGGGAAAAGAAGAATGACATCAACAACTGTGTTATTGATAGCCCACAGAGGAGTTGAGAAGCAGGAAACCATGGAGTGGTTGTAATTAAGACAAGAAATGCTGAATGCTGCACAAACACATGGGGAAAGTCAGTCCCTGTTCCAGTGTCCTTAAATTTTATCTAGGGCAATGTAGAACAAGTGTCCATTACAAAAAATAGGAGGGAAGCGTGGTGGGCAGCTCAGAAAGAAGATATATTTATATTTACATATGTTATCTATGTGTGTAACTTGATAGGGTAAAAAGATATAGTATATATTTTAATATATAAATAAATAAATCCCCTTTGTCTTCTACGTATGCACTGCAATGGCACAGATTAACATTAAGAAATTATCTAAGAGACAGGAACACTTACATGGGATAAGACCAAGGAAAAACTGATTAAAAAGTTGTAATAATGCTAAATGAGACATTGGAAAGGTAGCAGATTACCAATTAAACATGAGCTAATGAAGAAGCACAGTTGATAAAAAGGCAAATGCTGTTCTAGGATATGGGAATCAATAGAGAGAATTATTTAAATGGACTGACCCAACTATAGTCAGAATACTGGGAAGAGTTTCAGGTGCTTCATTATGAAAGGGAGATGGATAAACTGAAGAAGAGTCTAAAGAAAAGTGATGAAATAATAGAAGTATGTAGCAGAAAATGACATGTAGAAGGAGAGGATTTAAAGTGGTTAGATTGGAGAAAAGGAGGTAAAGGAGAACATGTAGTAAATCTGCCACTGTAACTGCCATGGTCATTGCCAACACATTGCACATTGAACCTGGAATCTTCAGAGCTAAAACCTTAAACTTAAGCTTCCTGAAAGGGGCTGTTACACACTAATATCCTCTGTAGATAAGATGTAGAGAAGGATGTGTAATGTAATTACCAGGGGGTTAATTTACCATTTGAAAGTTTGTATAGAAGGCAGGGGTTTCTTTTTTACAGACTTTGAGCATGAGATGCCAAGAATTAACATTGTGATCTTTAAAAAGGGAGAAAAATAGTTAGCTATTTTAAAAAAAGAAATCCTCACACCAAAGAGAAACATATGATGGAAATGTCATGTCGAGATCATGAGAGCCATTTACAAGAAGGTTAGCCAAGATATGTGAGCGCTAAAGGAAGTTTTCCCCATCTAGACAGTTGGACTTAGTGTCCCAGGAGGTGTTTTACTTTTCCAACCCTGAGAGATACTATCTTTGGGAGAAAAAAAGAAAACACCAAAATTCCTTGATTTGCCTTCCTAAGAAACTCCTGTAGTTGAAATGTTGTTTAAAAAAGCAGATTTGAAGTTCCCCAGGCAAGTTTTGGATTTCCTTAATCAAAGCAGGAGAAAGCACAGAGACACACATTCTCTGATTCAGAATCAAGGGCCTCTCCTTCTTGAAAAGCCCTGACAATTTGTTTCTTTCATTTTGTCACCACTATTTAAGTGTGAGTATGAAAAATCATTAAATATTTTTGGAAGTTGCATCCTGAAATTCCATCACACAACTAAAGTAAGCAAATGGCACACAAAAGTGAGTTTCAGTTTCCAAGATCTGTGTTTCAGTTTTCAATATCTGTTTTAAGAAAGCAAATATTTAACAACATTGGTTTGTTTACAGGAGTAGATTCAGTTCTGAGTTACATCACGGTAAATTTGGAATAAAGCCATTGATCAAGTGCTGTCACTTGATATAACGGACTACACCCCTGTATTCACAGCCTACATACTATAGTGATATTCTTTATACAAGATGGGTACATCCACACTGGAACCTTAGGTCGACTTAAGGATGATTAAGTCGACCTACAGACCACTGCATCCACATTGGGCACTTATTAAGTTAACTTAAGCACTTCCTTAAGTCGACTTAACACCATCTCTTAAGGTCGACCTAAGGCTTAAGTTGACCTTATTAATTCTACTTAGGCCAGGGTAGATGGGGAATAGCACTTAAGTTGACCTAATTGGCCTCCAGGCCCCCCCTCAGAGTTCCTGGCCACTCCTCAGTCAATTTAGCGTCTGCCAGTGTGGACGCAGGGCTGTGGAGTCTCTAAGTTCACTTAACAAGGACGACTTTAAGTTGACTTAAAGTCAACCTTGGTTAAGTCAACTTAACAGAGCCTCCAGCATAGACGTATCCGATATGCCTTGTAAAATATCATTTGAAAACTTATAATTTGTGGTCAAATTGTATCAATATATATTTGGGAATATTGTACATGAAGTTATAAAATTCCCTTGTATGATGCTGTTAACAAATATTCCATCCCCATACCCTTGTTCAGTCAGTGGATGGCAAACAGGTCTGTCCCAAACTTGGGAGGGGTACACTGACCTGAAGACTTTGGTCAGTAATCTTGCTGGAAGCATATAGTGAGAAACTTTTTGAATCTAATACAATTTATTAAGTTGGGCACTAGAGAGCTTTCAATCTTTATTTTTCTTGCAACCTTGTCTTACTTTTGTCTTGTTGTTTGTACTCACTTAAAATCTCTCTCTTTGTAGTTAATAAACGAGTTTTATTGTTTTATCGAAGCCAGTATGTTTAAATTGAAGTGTTTGGTAATGTCATTTAAGATAATAACCAGGCATATTATTCCCTTAAAGTAATAATGCATTTAGTATATTTGTACTGTCCAAAAGAGGATGGCAGTACACACCATACATTTCTGGAGGAACGTCCAGGACGTGGAGCATGTTGAGATCATCCTGCATTATAATGAAGACTGGTGAGAACCAGGGTGTGACTGACAGGCTGCTGTTACACAAACACATCTGGGAGTGACTTGCATTTTGGTAACTGGTTATGAGCAGTTCAGATTCAAGGCTACAACAGCAAAGCACTGCAAGGAACCTCAGGTTATAAAGCAGGGGTGACGCACCCTCTCGCTAGTCTGGATTGTACTCTGTCTATCACCATGATTTTGTGTTTTATGGCCTATAGGCCAGAGTTTGCTGTGGATTACATAATCCAAGTAAAACATACCAAAAACACAATGTATGAAGAGGAAGATGGCTTTAACTCATGCCAAAATACTTGAAGAAAACTAATAAGCAAATAGCTATTCAGAGCCCAACATATGTTTTTCATCTACCAAGTGATACTTCCGAATTTTACCAGCTACACAGAGAAGATTGCCATGGGATACTAGCTTTCTCTTTTGACTCAAGCTAGGATGTTGAACTGGAAGAATATGGAGAAGTTGTAAGAACTAAATCCAGAGAAATGGCTTCTCTATGAATCTCCTTTTTTCACATTTACTTTCTAACGCTTATGAGCTTGAACTCTGCTATCAACTCCCAGCCTATGGCTAGGGGCTGGGATAAAACTTAGCTTGCACAGAACATTCAAGATAAGAACAAGGGAAAAATGCAAGATTGTGATTTTAAATTCCTAAAGTGTGATGGTGGGCTGACTGCACAGCTTTTACCCACATGGGTGAAATAATAGTCCAGTGGCTGCAATGGGACAACGTTTTGATTGTCTGTGAGATATTGTTCACCCTAGGGAATAAGGATATGCTATCTAGTCTTTGAACTGCAATAAAACTTTTCATATATGACTTTAATTTTTAGAAATCCAATAGATACATTACATATTGGGGATACAGATCAATAGCCATTACCAATCCTCCCAGATTTGTCATATGGATTGTTAGCCTTCAGGACAATTCATAGAAGACCACTCCAGCTGATATAAGATAGAGCAGTCAAAGGGATGCTTTAACTTGAATTGGGGGCTGGTTTGGCATCTGACTCTCCCTAGGATTAAGAGGTGTAAAGGGGACTTAGAACTACCTCAGCTGTGAAAAGTGTGGACTCAGCACTGCTGAGAAAAGCTGATGTAGATTTCTTTCTTACAGAGAGACACACTTGGCATCATTCTCCACTCCCTTGAACCATATTGAAGTTGCAGCATTTCATGCCCACTATCAATACGCATAAATGAATACACATAAATATCTATATGTGATTTGCCTGTAACTCCTTAAAATATTTATTTGTCTTTTTTATTGGCTGCATATTTGCAATGGAAAATAAACCAAATGTACTGTCCACAGGACAGTATTTGTTCCCATTTTCATCTGCTTATTTTCCCCTCAAATTAACATGGATTAATTTTGCAGAGAGAGTTGTGTACATTATAATGAGACATTAATTTATTTTTGTGGCAGATGGGTTAATATTTTTATGACTACTTCAGCTGGCTCTAATGCTAAAGGAGACAGAATAATCAATATATATTTCAAAACACTTTGAAACTAAACATGGTGTTTATACCTGATAACAGGATTAATATCCATGCACAGTGTATAAAACTAGCATGCAGACCATTGGGCTATGAAGACCTCTATTTTCATCCAATCACTTGCATCTGAGCTATCCTAGGATTTTAAAATGTGGCTAGGCTTCTTCATCAGTTGGTTTAATCCTAGGTAAATGGCATTAAATCAATTTATTCACTTTAGAGATACTTTTCCTTGAATTGGTCAAAGATTGGGCATTGAAGGTAACTTTTAAATGGAAAATATAGTCTCATTGAGGATAAAACTTAAAAAGGAAACTTCCTGAAAAGGAAGTTTTCAGATTATATATATATATAGACAAGATGTTGCTGCTCTTTACATCAGGGAAGACTTTTTTTAACAATGTCTTGAAATATGTCATGAGTATAGCCTTGCACATATAGCCTCACCCACACCAGAGCTCAGCAATTTGACACTTGCTGAGCACAATTCTCCATCTGTGCTGCTACATGCTTTCTTCTGCCTCTTATTGAATGACTCAGGTTTTGCCTAGACTGACAGTTGGTGTGTGCCAAACTGGAGTGTAAATCTATAGAACTGTTTGAAAAGGAATAAGTCCAAGAGCAATAGGGTAATTTTAGTGCAAAGCAGCAGGGTCAAAAATGAATGTGCAGCATGATGATATAAGGAAGATTTACACCCCAGTTTGCCAGACACTAACTCTTCAGCTAAACAAACCTTCAGTGTTGGTTTCTCTCTCTCTCTTTTTTTTTTTTCTTTTAACCTGCAGATACCACACTGTCAAATTAGGATGGATCAGCACAGATGTTTTCCCTCCTTGCTGCAGCAGTGCAACTTTAGGATTCAGTTTATATTTTTACACATCTGTGTATGATGTGTAGGCCTGGGAAGCAGCACATCGCAGACTGATGTCCGAAGTTGAAGGCCAGGGACAGGGCAGAGCCAGTTCTTGTGTTTTAGTCAATGGCCTTGGCATGACTAATAAAAAATGTTCAAGTTTAGGTCAGGCTTAGCTAAAAGTTGTAGTCTACACCCAACTAGATAAAATTCAGCCAACGGTATTACCCAATATCTACGTTAAGAAAAGTGGTGGGACTTAACTAGATCATTTTAACTAAGTCCAACCTAAATTTCGCCTTTTTGCAGACAAGGTGTTCTGCTGAATCATCTCTAGCAGAGACCACTTATCTTCAAGAAGACGGCCAAGTCCCAGAGGAGTTCATCCTATTTTATTATATATGGCAAAGGTCTCACTGCCTGAAGTTAATGTTGCTTGACACTTTGTGTTATAAGACCCTGTTTATAGTTTCTTGTAACTTTGCCAAGCTATAACCTTTCAGGATGAACATTTTTATACCCAGTGTCTGCCTCAGGCTGATTTTTTTGTTGTTGTTGAAAGTTTAAACTAGATCAATTCAGCTGTTCCCAAGAAAAAGGGAAAATGTGTTATTTTGCATATGTTAAAAACTATTTGATAGTTGGTCAGCTGACAAATTGCAACTCCATCATGCTTCAGAGCAGAGACTTGAAATTTGGCAGAGGGGATAGCCACGTTGTCAGGAATGTGCCTGTTGCAATGTTCATTAAAATGCTTAAAATGGCGAACTGTGAGCCCTTTAAAAACTGGGGTACATACATATTGAGTAGAAATTTGTTAGAATTTGGCAGCTAAATAACCTGAAGATTCCATTTGCATTGAGCATGCTCTATCCCCTTACAGCTCCTATATGTGAATGGACTGCACATGTGTTATCCCCCAGAATTCTAAGAATGTTCCAGTCAAGTGATAGGGGATGAGCAAGAATTTTCCTGAAATTGTTGCTGTGGTCCATTGAGGGGCTAGAACAGAAGGCAGAGCAACTCTCTGCTGTCAGTGAGGACACCTCAGGAAACAGGCTAATTTGAAAGCAGACTGATGAGGAACTGGAATAGGGGTTAGAGGGTGATGCCAGGCAGAAAATTAGGGGCAAGAGTTTAAGGGGAAGGAAGATAGGAAAAGAAGCAAGGATATGGGGAAGGGGCAGAAGTCAGGGTAGGGTGAATAGGAACAAGAGAAATGGTGAGAGACAGGGATAGAAAAGGACAATAGCAAATGGGCTAAGGATGGGGAAATTTTCACAGGTGGTCACTGTGTGTGTCTCATTTTCTGAATACCCAAGTTCAGACACCTGCGATCTGATTTACAGAAATACTCACAGTTGAAACTGATGTCAATGATAGCTTTTCTCTTAAGGTATAAAGTATTATAAAATGTTAAATACTCTTAAAAACAGGCCCAGCACTTCTCAGATTGGGCACCCAAAATTATAATTGACAATTTTGGCTTTAATCTCTGTGTTTCAGTTCCTAATGTATACAATAAGGCTAATGAAACCATTTTAATCTCACAAGGGCATTATGAAGCTAAATTTGTAAACATTTGTAAAGCACTAAGATATTAGTATGAGAGTACCATAGAAAAGCCCATGAGGAAATGAATAATCCTTTATTCAGTGTAGGGTTTGGATAGTGTGCAGTAAATAATGTGTATGGCCATGCACTGAATGATGAGGATAAATAAGATATATTGAACTGTCTCCTGTGCTTTGAAAGATGCAAAAGGTCTGCTGAAAAAATAGTAAGTTATCAGGGAATTGAAGACTTCATCATAAAGCATACACACAAGGGGACTAATCAAGGTTGCACTGGTAACAATCATTCAGGATTTCCTAATTCTTGAATGCTTTACTTTGCAACCCATATTTTTTTTTAACTTAGGTTTTGGGGATGTACTACTTTATCAAGAATCTGCTCAGCTGTCATGTCCTTTTTTGTGTGCAAGAGAAACATTGAAGATAAAGTCACATTTCTTTCTGAACCACAGTAACAAATCAAGCACTGAAATTTTCAGATCACCTTATTTTCAGATTTTCATGTATATTTTAGGTTGCCAGTGGAGTGATTTTTGCAAATGGCTGCCATGTACACTGTTAAGTGGGGAGGGAATTTTTCCTCTAGAAAAATATAATTTCACAAAGCGATTCAGAAACTTATGATAACAGATGCATAATAAGGAAGAAGGGATGCACTGGATAAAGATGGCTGAAACATTTCAAGTCAGGTGAGACCACACTTGTGTCAAACTATGAAGCAGGAGAACTGCATCAGTAATAACAGCACACACAAATGTTGAAAAGGTTGAATAGATAATCAGGGAAGAGTGACAAATAGCCTCGGATGACCTTGTCTTGACCTGGATTGCAGGTCTACTTCAGCACACAGGGTTGTGCCCAAAATGGGCTTTTCTAATCTTTTTGTATTCTGGGTCCCACAAAAACTCAGTAAGGGCCACCAGGCCCACAAATCAACATATTCCTGTCTTCTGTTTCTCATTAATCTTGATTATCGTGTGTGTGTGTGTATGTGTGTGAGAACTAGAGCCTTTGCTTTTTAGTTTTAATTTTTATTAAATGTTTGATAATAATAAAAATGCAGAAGCTAAAATAAAGTGAGAGAGAGTTTGATTGTTTTTAAAGCAATAGAGTTTTTTTGTTTGTTTGTTTTCTGGTTTTGGTAATAATTTCATTGTCTATTCCTCATGTCTGGTTCTTTTGACTGTTTTTTAGTAAGCTGACTTGTGTTATTATGGGCAAGTCCTCTTCTCTGTGTCCAGCCTGAGTATGTTGGCTTAGTGTTCGAGATTTCAGTGAAGGAAAGAGGAGAAAGGAATTCTGTCCTCTAACCCCAGCATGTAAAAGCAACTCTTCAGTGGTCAGTGCTGAAACAGTAAAGTCAGGAAGTATCGTCTCCATTGTGCACCTAGCAAACCAAGACAGCTAGATTAATAAACTTGCTAAACTCTCCACAGGCAGTCTGTGGCAGAACTAGACATTGAACCATGGTTTCCTGAGTTGCACACCATTGCCTTCATTACAAGCTTGCCAGCTTAAGCTCTCAACCAGTTTTGAGGGGAAGCTCAGCAAAGTGAGAATTGCTGAGGTGCAGTCTGAAAGCAACAAAGGTGAGTGTATGAATGAGGGTGAGATCTGGACCAACAGGGAAAGGATGCTGTCTCTGAGCTAATCAGAGATGGAAAAATATAGAATGAGTCAATGTTACTCCCTGGGTATCAAAGAACAATGGAATCTAAAAGCACCCGGCATTAGCACTCTCTCTGTACAGAGATTCATAGGGTATTGTGGTGCATAGGCCGATCCGGTCCTGAAGATTTTGTCATGCGAGCAGTGATAAGGCTGGGTCAGGCTCTTCTTTTGGCCCAAGTGCAGCCATCTATATCTATATCTATATCTATATAGTAAGCTTTTCTGTCACTTCTGAGAACTGCTGGGGCTGGTAGCTGTGGGAAACGTTTCCTGTAAACAGTGTCTGTGACTGCTGCAAGAAGCATAAGCCTGTGTCATACTCCCTTGCAGCTGTGTGGTCTAGTTAACAGCCAATTAATTTTAATTCTAATGCAATTTTACCATATGGGGCCGGGGGTGTGTGGCTACAGCCCCTGCACAGCACTTTCCTCCTGAGTACAAAGAGCAGTAGGTTTGGGTGTAGCCCCTGAGAAGTCATCACGGACCATCAGTATCTGGCTTGTCTGTGAGGTGCCCTGAACCCTTGGGTCCCCCTCCCTTTTGCAACCCACTGGGCGATAATGTGGCTTCTCCTCGTCCTGGTGAGCGCTTGATTTCCAATAAAGAGGGTTGCTTTAAGACCGGGCCTCAGTGTTTATTTCCACAGACTGGTATCTAAACGAACCTCTGCCTGTGGCACACCACAGGTATGTCTACACTACAAAAGCTAAGTTGACTTTGTAACATTGACTTAACAAGGTCAACTAAGAGTGGACCTTGTTAAGTTGACTTAGAGTCTACACTAGACTCTTAAGTCGACGGGCTAGGTCCACAGAGATCTCCGGCTCCGAAGGGAGCCGTGGCTTCCGGGGACAAGGGGAGCCCCAGCTATGCTGCAAACAGGGAGCCACAGCTTCCCACGGGGACAAGGGAGCCCCACATGTCTCCCAGGGAAAAGGGAGCCACGTGGGGCTCCTCAGCCAGGACTCCAGCGAGGAGGGAATCCCCCCTGGGGCTCCAGTAGAGACGGAATCCCTTGCTGCCCTTGCCAGGGCTCCATATACGACTTAAGGACTTCTAGCCAGCAAGCCACTGGTCCTGGGAGAAGGGAGCCACACTCCCTTCTTGCCCAGACTGTGGCTTCCTGAGGAAAAGGGAGCACAGCTCCCTTCTTGACCAGACCTGCAGAGGTCCCAGGGAGAAAGGAGCGTGGTTCCCTTCTTGCCAGGACCCGAATGTTCTGGGGACAAAGGAGCCCCAGCTCCCTTCTCCCAGGGAGCTGTGGCTCCCTGTGAGCCTCGGCTCCCTTGTCCCCAGCCCTAGGTCAACTTAGGGAATTAAGTAGACCTAGGGTATCCATACCAGTTTTGGGTTGACTTAACAAATCAACTTAGCCGTTAAGTCGACCTAACCACCGGTAGCTATTAAGTCGACTATAGGACACCCTTAAGTCGACTTAATGAAAGCCCGGTGTGGCCGTGGAGTAATTTAGGTCGATATAAGCGTCCTTAAATTGACCTCAATTGCAAGTGTAGGCATACCCAGAGACTCTAAGGTCAGAAGGGATCAGTATGATCATCTAGTGACCATCTGACCTCCTGCACAATGCAGGCCACAAATTCTCATGTACCCACTCCTGCAATAAGCCTCTAATCAATGACTGAGTTATAAAGTCCTTGAATCGTGATTTAAAGACTTCAAGATACAGAGAATCCACCAGCAAGTGAGCCATTCCCAGTGCTACAGAGGAAGGTGAAACACCCCCCCCCCCAGAGCCCTAGCCAAACTGCCCTGGAGGAAAATTCCTTCCCGACCCCACATATGGCAATCAGTTAAACCCTGAGCATGTGGGCAAGTCTCGCCAGCTAGTCACCCAAAAAAGAATTCTCTGTAATAACTCAGAACCCACCCCATCTACCCTCCTTTGTTAGGCTACTGGCATATCTACCACCAGTGGTCAAAGATCAGTCAATTACCAAATTAGGCCATCCAATCATACCATCTCCTCCATAAATTTATCAAGCTCAGTTTTGAAGGCAGTTATATTTTTTGCCCCCACAGCTCCCCTTGGAAGGCTATTCCAGAACTTTACTCCTCTGATGGTTAGAAACCTGTCTCATTTCAAGCCTAAATTTTCTGATGGACAGTTTGTAACCCTTTGTTCTTGTGTCCACATTGGGGCTGTACTCAAATAATTTCTCTCCCTCCCTGGCATTTATCTGTCTGATACATGGCAGAAGAGGACATGAAGTTCCAAGATGCAGCAGATTCTTTGCTTTTCTCTGCTCCATCCCCTCATTTCCCCAGGCAGCACTATTTGGGGAATATTGCAAAATCTTAAAAAAACAAACCAACCAACAACAAAAAAACCCCAACCTCATAAATATATGAAATGCCAAAACCTAATGTTACCAATGTATTTCAAGAATGTTCTCTCTATATACTCTGAGTTAAGGGGTCCTTATAGTGGAGAGGTAACTCAGGCTATGTCTACACTAGAAAGTTAAGTCGACTTTATTAAGTCAACTTAGTAAGGTCGACTTTAAGTCAACTTACTGTCCACCTTATTACGTAAACTTAACAAAAGTCGACTTAACTTTTCTAGTGTAGACATAGCCCCTTTTCGACCTTATTAAGTCAACTTAACACTTTAAATCGCTTAATACGGTTGATTTAGGCGCTAATCCCCGTCCACACTGGCTTAAGTTGACCTAATAAGGTCGATTTAAGCGTTAAGTCAATCTAAACCAAGGTGTTATTAAGTCGACTTAACTTTTCCTCATGTCAGCTTAAGGAAATGCTTAAGTCGACTTAAGGAAAGCCCAGTGTGGATGCAAAGTAGTTTAGGTCATCTTAAGCCTCTTTAAGTCGATCATATTTGTAAGTGTAGATGTACCCAAAGTGATGTTTTTTTTCATGAAGCTCCAGCTCAATTCAACTTCTAACATCAACCAACACCACAACCCTTAGTACTTGGATCTTTCAATAAAGGTCATCCAAGTACTGACAAGATTCAGTCCTGCTTCAGTCTGTGATCTATAACGCAAAATCTGAGGTAGCCTGGCTGCAAATAGGGCAACAACTGACGCTAACTGAAACCAATTGGAGACTGATATTTGTTTTCATTGTGGTTTGGATCAGCTCTAGAGAGAGCTGTTGTTCCTGGTGCAACTACCTTGGACCAGACAATATTTCATTCTTGATAATGTGCAGTGATTTGGCCCTGGATAAAGCAGTACATTTCTCACAAAGTTATATCACTTCTTTCTACTTGCTATACTACTTGTTTGGCTTATCAAATAGAAGTCATGTTCTTGGATCTGGAGGTCATCAATTTTGTTTCCAGTGCTGCCTGTGTAAGGTTGAGTGTCAACCTTGCTGTTCGTAGGCAGACACAGATCATTACAATGGCAAGAGTAATGCAATCCTGTTTCAGAATTTTTGACTTCAGGGTTTCATGGAGTATCTTAAGAAAAATGAAGGAAAATTAATACATAAACCTCAGTTTGAATTTCAACATCCTCTTAATCTTGCAGAACTCTGACACATGGATTCCACATAATTCCAAAAAGTTATAGAAACACTTTTCACCCTTTTGCCAATTTTAGATGTTTCTTTGTGCAAATGGGGTTTCGCTGCTGTACATTTGTAGCACATTCACTCAACTGACATTTCCTTTTCCTGGGTTAGGGTATGTTATTTTTATCATGAGGTTTTATAAATGGCTTTTTAAAAAATAATGACTGAATTGAAAGCAGATTTCAATATATTCCTGTCATTCTTAGGAAAAAACACACAACAGCTGGTCCATATGACATTTACGAACTTGCTGTTTTGCATTGTGCTTACAGTATTGGCTATAATTACACATCAATGAAAACTAGATCAGGAAAAAGACTTTGGGAAGCAAGTCACACACTTATTTGGTCCTGACATTTAGATATTATCTTTCTGAAACCTAAAAGCTCCAGAGTATGGTGAATATTAGAAGTTCCTGTCAGAGGCTGATATGGATGCTGTCAGGAATGACATCCAATTAACTGTGGCACTGAGGTAGTTGTGTTTTTCTCTGTTTCCATATATCTGCTACTGCTTATTAACTATCTACCTTGGTCTTCTCACCACAGAATTTGAGTTACCACAAAGTATTTAATGTAAGCCCCTCTGGGTTACCTGGGAGCAGGCAACACTCACGTGTGCATAGGAGCCTAAGGTTGGTGACAACAAAGAGATCCTGAGTCTCCAATTAGTGATGTTGAATTGTGGGAATCCTCTATCCACCCCTCTGCTGCAGTCCCTTTGTTCTTACAGAAATTTAAAATTGGCAGTGCCTCTACCTGGCTGGATCCTGTACACATTCAGTGCCATGCCTTGGGAGCCTCCAGGACTGAAACCCATGCTAATAAGAACAATCTGTGGCATAGGTCTATTTAAAAAATATCAATTATGCATACAATACAGCCAATTACTTAAATTAGTGTTAACAAATCTTTACTTAACGAACTAAGACAACTTGCCACAACAGGATAAAATTAAATATTGCTACTATTTTAAATACAGAGGGGCAGTTGAATAAATCAATTAACAGACACAGAATACAGTAATAAAGGAAATTTATCTAACTAGCATTTATACTGCCACTATTATCCCATCTCTGGAGTGTACACTCCCCCAGAGTTCAGAATCCTGACCTCTTGCTTGTGTGGGTGCTTTTGAAGGTCTGACGGAGGCAGCGCTTTGTTGGTTTGGTGTTTCAGCTCAGCCAATGTATCACGCTGAAGATTAGGAGTTGGCCCAACCAAACGTCAGTGACCATGGCCTGGCTTCTAGAGAAACATCTCTGGCTCTTCTCAGGCCCAGTTACAGTTTCTCTGCTGTGCACTTCTTTGGCAAACCCTGCTCCAAAATGGGGTGGGGGGGAGGGATACCGGGGATACCACCAACTTCTGAAGCTCCCTGCTTGAACAAACCTCCAGCAGGTTCTCAGCAACAGCCTTGGAACACCCACGAGCAGTCATGAGCTGCTTCTGGCATGGGCCATGCTTTCCTTCCACCATCAGATTTATCTTCCCTGGAGCAGAGCCAGGGTCACCTCCCTTTTCCCCATGGCATGATAGGAGTTGTAGTCTCTTAGCCAGGATTTGCAGCACACAGGATCTTTTCAGATGTTAGCCTCATAATTAAATTCAGAGGCCCCTCAAGCAATGGCATAGCGGGTGCTAAGCACACAGGCCAGAGCCAGTGTGCCAAGTCCATCTGGGGACCCACAGCTAGGCTGCCACAGCCAGATCTGGCACTGGGCCGTTGGCAGTGGCAGAATCTAGTCCCGACTCTGGCCGGGGATCCAGGTCTGGCGGCAGGATCCAATGCCAGCCCTGACCCTGGCTGGGGACCTGGGCTTGGCTGCCAGCCAGCAGTGGCAGGATCTGGCCCTGACCCCAGCCAGGGATCCAGGGCCAGGCTGCTGGTCGGTGGCGGCAAGATTTGGGCCCGACCCTGTCCGAGGATCCAGGGCTGGGCCGCCAGCGGCAGGAGCCTGATCCTGGCCCTACTAGGGGACCCGGGGCTGGATTTGGCCTCGGAGCTGGATTGGGTCCAGGGGGGCAGCGCAGCAGGGTATGGGACCTAAGCCTTTCTTCAGAGCAGGGTCGCTCCTGTTCAAGTACAGAGTGCCTATATTAAAAATAGAAATAACAAACTCTTTCCCCTTTCCCTCCTTACAGGACAAAAAGCTTGACTGGTTTTCAGGGAATCTTTTTGTATTTCTTAGTGTATGTGGAAAAAAAATGTACTGACGGAAAACTAAGTGGGAAGAATGATGCTGACATTTAGTTCTGAAAATGTTTAAGTCTGTAGTCTTTTGCAGCTTTTCTCGGTGTGAGTTCCTGAGTCTGTGCCCAGGTCTTGCACATGCACCCTTCCAATTTAATAAGCCTCCCTTTATTAGCCAACAGTTTCAAATGGTTCCAGTGGAACATAGCTGTCATGAGAGGTCATGTTAATGGAGGAAGAGCCAATCTCTCAGGTAATTGCGGACAGTCCGTAGGAAAGTGATGTTAGATATAGCATGGTAATTGGTGAGTTCCCTAGATTCAAACTGGTACTGGTCAAACTATCGTATGTTGCAGGAAGGGTGATAGATTCTGTAATGAAATAAAGTATTGCCAGTCTTTTAGTATGT
Source organism: Pelusios castaneus (assembly GCA_007922175.1). Lineage (NCBI taxonomy): Eukaryota > Metazoa > Chordata > Testudines > Pelomedusidae > Pelusios > Pelusios castaneus. The sequence continues at coordinate 8,118,799 of ML685784.1, read as the reverse complement.
GTCCCAGGTGTCATGCATTCCTATTAAATATTCAGGAAAGGTAAGGGTGTAACATCCTGCACCCCCTAGTCACCCTTTTAGTGTAATTGTGTATTGTTTAATGCAATGTACATCATGTAAGTTTTTTTGGAATGTGAATGACACACTGAGCATTATTGTTATAGGAAAATGCCTGTTGCAATGTCTTGCGTGCATTTCTGAGGATTCACTATGTAATACTTCCAAAAGATGTGTCCTCACAGGCAAAACTCTCTAGGAGCAGAGGAACAGTTTGCACCTCATTAGAACAAATGCAGCTTAGCATTTCAGGTACAAAAGACTGGTCTAGGCATCTATAAAGAAACCATAATAAGGTGATGCTTGCTGACTGAGGACATGGATGAAACCACACAAGGACATTGTTTATTACTTGACCCTGAAGTGGAGGGACTGAAGCCCCAGAGGGGAAAAGGAACATTTTTAAAAGGGGACACATTTTGCCATGCTCTCTCTCTTACACCTCCATCTACTAATACCACCATGCAACTGAAGTACTGACTAAAGGGGAGAGCCTGGATGAAAGGAAACCACCCAGCTTGTGGTGAGAATCATCTGAGTTTTTAAGACTGCTGAAAGTGTTAAACCCAATTTAGAAAGCATTTTGCTCTTGTTTATTTTGACTAAATCTGACTTACTTTCCCCACACTTATAATTATTTAAAATCCTTCTGTAGTTAAGAAATGTGTTTGTTTATTTTACTTAAAGCGCTGATTTGGTTTAAGCTATGTTGAAGATGCTATTTGAAATAACAAGGCTGGTGCATATCAATTATCAATATTCTTGTTAAACTGATGAGCTGTATGAACGTGCAAGGTTCAGTGAGCAGCACTGAACATTGTAAGATGGAAGTTCTTAGGGTTAGAAGTTGGACTGGGGGTATTGATTGGGGTCATTCCGGTGCATAATCCGAAGAGTGGTGGGGTCATTCTGGTGCATAATCTGAAGAGTGGTGGGCTAGAAGCACTCACTGATTTGAGAGCAGCTTGCCTGCTGGGAGCTGTGCCTCAGCAATTTAAGAGTGCGAGATTCTCACATAAGAGCGAAGTAAAATGGGCTACAAGAGTGACTGATTGGAGTTCACGGGTGCAGTACACAAGGAGTCAGCAGAGTCATATGTGGTCCTCATTATGATTTCAACTGAGTGAATGGATCGAATTTGTAGAGGAAGAGCATTGTGTTTTCGGTCCTATTCCCCAGAGCAACACAGGTGAATAAAGAAATACAGTCGTACCACAGCCAATTGTTAGAAAAATTGTGTCTGTGCAATTTGCATAATCTCCTTTATTCACTAAGAATGTGCCTGATTATAGAGTGGAATGTACAATAATTTCCATTCCATATAACATGTTTTCACTACTTTCTTTTTTTCTGGAGCATATAAGTTGTTGTTATAACCACATTATATATTTTTCTGGTCATTACTGTTATTGGCTACCATAATATTTGTTGCCTAAATTATTTTGGAAAAGAATGGTAGACCTATAACAAGTTATAACAGGACAAAAAGGTGAATATTTATAATCCTAGACATTTTGCATATTAGTTCATAGCCCAAAGTCTAATTTTTATTTCACTCATAGCAAATAATGATTCCATATGGTCAGGTACTGTCTCTAATAGGCTATGTTTACACTTACAAAATTAAATCGACTTTAAGTCGATTTAACAAGGTTGACTTTAAGTCGACTTAACAAATTGACTACACTTTAAGTTGACTTTGTCAACTTAACAGCAGAGATAGCTGTTATATTGACTTTAAGTTGACTCAATAAAGTCGATTTAGCCTTAATCCCCGTCTACACTTAAGGAGTCAATTTAAGGCTTACATCGACTTATAAGTAGGTGTTAAGTTGACTTAAGCTTTCCTTAAGTCGACTTAAGAAAAGCCCAGTGTGGACGTGGCTTTGTTTAGGTCAACTTAAGCGTCCTTAAGTTGACCTAACTTGCCAGTTTAGATGCACCCATTGGTCATAAATTCTATTCATATGTTGACCGATGAAATACAGATATATTGCATAATATACTATAGCATGTTACTGATAATTTACAGTTTTGTATGGATTTATACAAGCATGTCAGACAGCACTTTTGTGTCACAAAAACAATTTGTCTATAAAATAGTAGTTTCTATAACCCGCCCCCCTGCACGTCCCTAAACTTCAGCCATGCTTCAGAGGTTCCATTAACATGTACCTTTGTGGAAAGTAAAAGAAATACAGACAATATTAAGATACTAAACGTTAAAATAGGGAATCAGTCAAACATGCGTTACAGTAAAAAATATCTACCTTAAAGTCAACACAAATTAATAGCGCATTTCTGGCAATATTTTTGCCTATATTTTAGGATACTATAGATATTTGAGAGATATATGGTTAATAATTAAATTACATGGTGTTTTAATATGTGCTGCAAAGAGCTGCAGGAGACATTAAAGAGGCACTTGCAGATTACAAGCTTCATTCTGAGTATCACCGATCTAACGAATTGCTAATGCTATAGCTAAAAATTGCCTCAGTTGGATCATCTCAAGGAATCTTTTGGTCCATGGTGAATACCAGCATATATCATTTCTATTACACTGACTTTCTTTGGTAATGGCATTAACTGAGCACATTCATACTCTCTGCATGGTTCTTATTGAATCATTTAATGATCTGTTGGGCATTCATGTAAGTTCTCTGGGTCAGGGGCCATCTTTTTATTCCATGTCTGTATAGTGCCTAGCACAGTGGGATCCTGTCCATAAGTAGTTCTAAGTGCTACAGTTGTACATATGATAAATAATAAAAATACACAGATCAATTTGTAGTTTAACTAAGTTAAATGTGCAAGAAACATTTGCATGCTAACATAAATCATTTATACATCAGTGCGTTGGACATGAATCCCATATCATGTGCAGCCAGAGTATATTAAAGACTTTATTCATACAATCCTCTTACTTGGAATTTCACCTATTTGATAAAGTTATACTTTGAAAAACAGTGAGACAGTTTAGCTTTTTTTCCATTTGCTAGAAGGGATAAAGCAACAGTGAAATGTTTTTACTTATGTAAAATTGTCTTGCAATCTTGGGCTATGTCCACACTGGCAAGTTAGTTTGAATTAAGGGCTACACTAGAATCATAGAATCATAGAATAATAGGGTTGGAAGGGACCTCACAAGGTCATCTAGTCCAACTCCCTGCTAAAAAGCAGGACCACTCCCACTAAATCACCCCAGCCAGGGTTTTGTCTAACCGAGCCTTAAAAATCTCCAAAGATGGAGATTCTACCACCTCCCCAGATAGCCCATTCCAATGCTTCACCATCCTCCTAGTGAGAAAGTTTTTCCTAATATCCAACCTTGACCTCCCCAGCTGTAATTTGAAACCATTGCTCCTTGTTCTGTCCTCTGTTACCCTCGAGAACAGCCTAGCTCCCTCCTCTTTGGAGCAACCCTTCAAGTAGTTGAAGGTTGCTATCAAATCTCCCCTCAGTCTTCTCTTCTGTAGACTAAATAAGCCTATTCCTTCAGTCTCTCCTCATAAGTCACGTGCCCCAGCCCCCTAATCATTTTTGTTGCCCTCCGCTGGACTCTTTCTAATTTGTCCACATCCTTTCTGTAGTGGGGAACCCAAAACTGGACACAGTATTCCAGATGCAGCCTGACCAGTGTCGAATAGAGGGGAATTATCACATCCCTCGATCTGCTGGCAATACTCCTACTGATGCAGCCTAATATACCATTGGCCTTTTTGGCAACAAGGGCACACTGTTGGCTCATATTCATCTTCCTGTCCACCATAACCCCCAGGCCCTTTTCTACAGCGCTGCTACTTAGCCGATCGGTCCCCAGCCTGTAGCAGTGCATGGGATTTTTCCGTCCTAAGTGCAGGACTTTGCACTTGTCTTTGTTGAACCTCATGAGGTTTCTTTCGGCCCAGTGTTCCAATTTGTCCAAGTCTCCCTGGATCCTGTCCCTGACCTCCAGAGTATCTACCATTGCCCCCAACTTGGTGTCATCCGCAAACTTACTAAGCACACAGTCTATTCCATCATCAAGATCATTAATGAAGATGTTGAATAGAACCGGCCCCAGGACCGACCCCTGGGGCACTCCACTCGTTACCAGTTGCCAACCAGACATTGAGCCATTGATTCCTACCCGCTGAGCCCGTTGATCTAACCAGTTTTCGATCCACCTTACGGTCCACTCGTCCAACCCATACTTCCTTAACTTGCCGATGAGAATGCTGTGGGAAACCGTATCAAAAGCCTTGCTAAAGTCAAGGTATACCACGTCAATGGCTCTTCCCGCATCCACAAATCCAGTCATCTCATCATAGAAGGAAATCAGGTTGGTCAGGCACGATTTGCCCTTGGTGAATCCATGTTGACTGTTCCTGATCACTCTATTTTCCTCCAAGTGTTTCAGGATGGATTCCTTGAGGACCTGCTCTATGATTTTCCCAGGGATTGAGGTGAGGCTGACCGGTTTGTAGTTCCCCGGATCCTCCTTTTTCCCTTTCTTAAAGATAGGTACTATATTTGCCTTTTTCCAATCCTCCGGGATCACTCCCATTCGCCACAAGTTCTCATAGATAATGGCCAGCGGCTCTGCAATCACTTCCCTCAACTCCCTCAGCACCCTCGGATGCAGTTCATCCGGCCCCATGGACTTGTGCACATCCAATTTCATTAAGTGTTCCCTAACCTGACTTTCCATTACTGAGGGCCACTCTTCTCTCCATTCCGCGTTACCCCGTGTAGTAGCCTGGGAGCTGGCCCTCCCTGTGAAGACTAAAGTAAAAAAAGCATTGAGTACTTCAGCCTTTTCCGCATCATCCTCCACGAGGATGCCTGCCCCATTCAGTAAGCGACCTACACCACCTCTGATCCTTTTCTTGTTGCTGATATACTTATAGAACCCCTTTCTGTTATCCTTCACATCTCTTGCTAGCTGCAACTCCAATTGTCCTTTGGCCTTTCTGATTTTATCCCTGCAGTCCCAAGCAATGTCTTTATACGCCTCCCTTGTCATCTGTCCAAGCTTCCACTTCTTGTAAGCTTCCCTTTTATGTTTCAACTCCCCGCAGAGCTCCCTGCTAAGCCACGCTGGTCGCTGTCCACATTTGCTGTTCTTTCTGCACATCGGAATGTTATCTTCCTGTGCCTTTAACAGGGTTTCTTTAAAATACAGCCAGCTGTCTTGGACACCTTTCCCCTTCAGATCAGCCTCCCATGGGACCCTGCCCATCAGCTCCCTAAGGGAGCCAAAATCTGCTTTTCTGAAGTCCAGGGTGTGTGTTCTGCTTCTTTCCTTCCTTAAGGGCTTCCTTAATTCGAACTAATAACTTTGAATAGGGTATTAGAAGTAAGGGTTAATTCGAACTAAGTAGTTCGAATTAACCAATGTGGCCATGTTAATTCGAACTAATTTCTTAGTTCAAACTAACCAGCCCATTGAAATCAATGGAGATCGCTAATTCAAACTAAGCAAGTGCCATGAATGACACTTGCTTAGTTCGAACTACTTTTTTCTAGTCGAATTAAGCTAATTCGAACTAACTAAAATTAGTTCAAATTAGTTAGTTTGAACTAAGTAATTCAAACGAATTTTAATAAGTGTAGACATAGCCTTGGGCAGTTAACAGAACTGGTTCCAGGAATATCAAGACATCGGTATTTCCATCTATATTTCCATTGTGCTGATATTCCTAAAATGTTTGATTATGAAATGCTAATAAATCAATGGTTGGACAATCTTTGTTTGCTGCCTCAGGGCTTGTCCACACTGTGATTTAGTGCACAGTAAGATGGGATTTACATCAATGTAACAGCCTGCCGTACAGTAAGTCAAAGTTCATAACCAGTGTAGATTTCCTAAAAGTTTTGATGTACAGCAACAGAGGGTCAAAGCTAACTTTGGAACTTCCTGTGCATGGTAGCAGGGTGAACATGGTCAGTTAATTTATTTTGGATTTACATTTCAGTTCATCAAATACTAAATTGCAGTGTGGACAAGCTCTCAGTGTTAACCTATAATGCCCCACAAAACAGTTAACATCAGTCAGCCGAAAATGTAGAAACATTTCATTCTGGGAATCTTGTGTTTAACCCGATTAACCATTGTCATATATTTTGGTTCTCAGGTATGTAATGTACTCTTTTTCCTGCCATCCCATAATCCTAGTATTGAAAAAGAGACATGGTTGTAATTTCTTTGTGGCAGGACCATCATTTTGTTCTAACATACAGATACAGTCCTAAGTGCTACTGTGGTACAAATAACAATTAATAATGTTTGCCACAAGGGGGAATTGGCAAGTCTTGCAGAATTTCCTCTCTCCAGTCTCAGACCTGCATCTCATCCACAGACTGAACTGTGTATTTTCTCAGAATACTCTGTTATATATAGCAGTAAAGCAATAAGATAATTTGATCCTTTTAGCCAGAGCCATCATTTCACATTTTTCCCTGATAGGTGACCTCTCAGAGCTTCTACTGATTGGTACTTATGTACAAATACTGCATTCTTTTACACAACAGATCCCAAACATCCAAAACTAAAATAGAAATCAGAAGGATGACAAAAGAAACAAGGTGTTTGGGACAGAAATGAGCTACAGACACAGTTCACCATTACAGCTGAGCCTGTAATAAGCAGCTTTCTGGCTACATACCTTTATAAAAACCTTCAACTCCTGATGAATTTTAAACTCCACAGGAGAAAGGCATTTATTAGAGACCTTGTGTAACCCATATGCCTAAAATGGCTATCCCTTTGAGGGACCTACTGAGGGTGGGCAGATTAGCTACCCACAATTAGAAACTTCTGGAAGCAGGGAGTGGTAGCATTTTTGAGCATGCTCCACAGGATGCCCTGCTGGTGTGATGTGTGTGGTCAGTCAGATCACATGAGAGCATCAGTCTGTGCAGACAGCAGGCTAGAGCTGTTCTGAGAAGAGCCCATGTGCTCAGTTTTTCAGGAGAGAAGCTGAGCCAGGAGTGAACAAGATGTTTTCTCCCTCGAATGGAGTCATCTGCAACAGATTTTGCAGATGACTCCATTAGAGGGAGAAAACATCTTGTTCACTCCTGGCTCAGCTTCTCTCCTGAAAACTGAGCACATGGGCTCTTCTCAAAGCAGCTCCTGCCTGCTGTCTGCACAGACTGCTGCTCCCATGTCATCTGACTGACCACACCACATCACACCAGCAGGGCATCCTGTGGAGCATGCTCAAAAATACTACCATTCCCTGCTTCTAGAAGTTTCTAGTTGTGGGTAGCTAATCTGCCCAGCAATAGTAACCCACCCTCAGCAGGTCTCTTAAAGAGATAGCCTTTTCAGGCATATGGGTTACACTTGCTCCAGCAGCCATCACAAGTCTAACCTTAAGTCTCAGGTGTATGTGGAACTGCTTGTGAATGTTGTGCATCTTTCTGGGTCACATAATATCAACAGAGGGTTCCACAAGATGCTCACCTGGCCTCACCGCACCTAGGCCTGTCTCAACACCCACTTTTCACATATAGATCAGAAGTTTCAGGAAGCCCATGTTTATTCAAATGTGGGGGTTTATTTTGTCCCCAATCATTTTAGGGACTCTGGTTTTCAAAGTAGGGTCCACCAGCTAGTATGTGAATGGTGAAAGCAAAGAGACACCAAAAATTATCTAAAAGAAAGAGAAATGCAATATAAAAGCGTGTCGATCCCTTGGTGGAAACTGCCTGTTAAAATTAGGACTATAACATATCAACTTTGAGAAGCACATCTTTCTTGGCCACCCCCCACCCCATTGCAAACAGAAATACAGTCCATAACTGTGCAGAGCAGGATGTTACTAGAAATTTACATTAAAGGGAAAAAAACAAACAAACTTGGAATAGACATAATGGCTATGTCTATACTTACAAAAGCTAGTTCGAATTAGTTAATTCAAACTAACTAATTCAAACTAATTTTAGTTAGTTCAAATTAACTTAATTTGAACTAGCATGACCCCACTAGAATGCTAGCTCAAACTAGCCATGGCCATGCAGGGCACTTCCTTACTTCAAATTAGTCAGTTGCAGGAAGGTCAATCTGCCATTTAGTTCGAACTAAGCAGTTAGTTTGAACTAACATGGCAGCATTGGATTAGTTTGAACTAACTAGTCTGAATTAACCTTTAATTCGAACTAAGCAATCAAATGTATTAGTTCAAATTAAGGAAGCCCTTAATTCGAACTAATGAAAGCCCAGTGTGGCCAAGGCTTAAGTTAGTTCGAATTAAGCTTCTTTAATTTGAACTAACTTGCAAGTGTAGACATAGCCAATGAGATCAGAGCCACCCTGGAAAATTCATGTAGGTACTTGTGTATTGATTATTGCAGTTTTCTTCAGTTAGTGTGGAGGCTCTGAGGTATTACAAACAAATACTGCTCTGTACAGCTTCTCTAAGTCTCCCAGATTTGGTTTGAGGCATCAGTGTTCCACTTTTCCACTGGATGAGTCACTCAGTATGTATGGATTTACCTAACTAAGGGATTTATCTAACTGCTAGTATGCTTTTATATATAATTTTCTTAACTGGATACACTGAGAATAGCTCCCAGTTCATATGCATAAAATTCTGGAAGAACAGAGAGTCTGCAGTGATTACCCTGTTTGGTTTTTTTACAGAAATAAGGATAGATTCCTCTACTTCCAATCCCAAATGTTCTTTTCTTGGTCTGTATACCTAAGCTTTAGTTGCAATGTGCTCTGCTTGGCAATGTGTGAGGGGGCAGGGGAATAATAAACTCCATCTCTCCCTTCATATTCTCTATCTAATTCACCAAACCTCATCTTTCCCAAGACCCACAACCAACTTTTCTTGCCTGTGCTATGTGGCACTTTCTCACACAACATCAGTGTATATGGAGTTCCTTTGCAAAAGGTGACGATGTGGCACAGTGGTCTTTATGGTGCTTAACTCTCAAAAGCAGTGCTCAATGGATTTTGGCCCAAGATGGTGGAATCCTGTTAGAGAAATTATTATCCTGAGATTTCCAGACATTCTGAATCATCCGAACTGGAAATCTTCCATGTGTTTTTTGGATCCAACCTGAAAGTGGAATGGGTACTGGGAATTTGAAGGAATCATTCAGATATTACAGTACTAGGTGGCTATATGAGAACTGCAGCTGGTAAGAAAATAGGTTTTTATTCCACAGGAAATTTGACTTTTTTTTTGGGGGGGGGGAAGTGAAAACATTTTTAAATTTTTTTTCAGATGCAAACAGTCAACACTCAAGACAAATTTTGACTGAAAACCACAATCACCAATAAATCAATCAAAATAATTTTTAAAAATTGGTTTTTAGTTTTCCAATGAAAGACGAAAAAATTTCAAGAAAAGCAGACACTTTCTATGTATATTTTAATATAATCTAAAGCCCAGTTCACCAGCATGAAGCTTTGACAGGCAATTTTAAATTAGCCCTAATGAGATCCAAACAGATCAACTTCTCCTGAAATTACAAAGGTTTGGAACATGTGCACCATTTAGATTCTGTTTCTAAATTCTTTTAGAGATGGAACTAAGGACTGGTCTACATTGCCTCCAGCTATCAATGAGAGATAGAATCATAGAATCATAGAATAATAGGGTTGGAAGGGACCTCACGAGGTCATCTAGTCCAACCCCCTGCTAAAAAGCAGGACCACTCCCACTAAATCACCCCAGCCAGGGTTTTGTCTAACCGGGCCTTAAAAATCTCCAAAGATGGAGATTCTACCACCTTCCTAGGTAACCCATTCCAATGCTTCACCACCCTCCTAATGAGAAAGCTTTTCCTAATATCCAACCTTGACCTCCCCAGCTGTAATTTGAAACCATTGCTCCTTGTTCTGTCCTCTGTTACCATCGAGAACAGCCTACCTCCCTCTTCTTTGGCGCACGCCTTCAAGTAGTTGAAGGTTGCTGTCAAATCTCCCCTCAGTCTTCTCTTCTGTAGACTAAATAAGCCTAGTTCCTCCAGTCTCTCCTCATAAGTCATGTGCCCCAGCCCCCTAATCATTTTTGTTGCCCTCCGCTGGACTCTTTCTAATTTGTCCACATCCTTTCTGTAGTGGGGAGCCCAAAACTGGACACAGTATTCCAGATGCAGCCTGACCAGTGTCGAATAGAGGGGAATTATCACATCCCTCGATCTGCTGGCAATACTCCTACTGATGCAGCCTAATATGCCATTGGCCTTTTTGGCAACAAGGGCACACTGTTGGCTCATATTCATCTTCCTGTCCACCATAACCCCCAGGTCCTTTTCTACAGCGCTGCTACTTAGCCGATCGGTCCCCAGCCTGTAGCAGTGCATGGGATTTTTCCGTCCTAAGTGCAGGACTTTGCACTTGTCTTTGTTGAACCTCATGAGGTTTCTTTCGGCCCAGTGTTCCAATTTGTCCAAGTCTCCCTGGATCCAGTTTCTGCCCTCCAGAGTATCTACCATTCCCCCCAACTTGGTGTCATCTGCAAACTTACTAAGCACACAGTCTATTCCATCATCAAGATCATTAATTAAGATGTTGAATAGAACCGGCACACAAGCTATATAATGTAGCTTGAACATCTGTCAACATACTTATATTGCCATATGGAGGCATCTTCATGGTGCTGTGTGGACAGGAGATGCCATCCCATTGTTACAGCCTTACTCCTTTTGGAGAGATGGATTCCTGGTGTCAACCAGAGACCTTACCTGTGATCAAGTGAGCGGGTCTCCACAACCTGCTCAATTGATCCTGCAGAGTCAGAACTGAAGACATACCCTAAATTGTTTAAAATACTTTATCTAAGATTGAGTATTGCTGTAAAAACTTGTTGTCAGGCTACCTAGAGTAGCTCAAGAGCCTGAGTGTCAACCTCAGGGCAGACTGTCAAGGAACAAGGCACAAACTCTAAACTGGTTTTATGTTCTAAAATTAGATTTCACCAGCCAAGTAACAAGAGTAAACTACTAATGAACGATGACAGCCTTAACATGGAGTCAGAGTCAGCCCTCTTGGGCACTCTTCTTGCAACCCAGCAAACCCATATTTTTGACAGTTGAAAAATCACAAGAGTGTTCAATTTACTGTCAATCATTTATCTCACATCAATTGTCATCAATTGACTCTCACTATACAACACTTGTAGCCCACCTAAAAACTAACGAAAGATTTATTAGCTAGGGAAAAGAAATGAGAATGATTTACAAGGTTGAGGCAGTATAAACATATATACACACACATGAGTAATATGTCTTAGGTACGAATTGATGACAGTAGCTGCTTTATATGCAAGTTCTGTGTGTCTTTTAGGGCTAAAACAAACTAAGCAGCTTGGATATACTTAGAAATGTTGACTTCTCAAAATTCCAACCTGCACGGTGATAACAGTTTTTCCTGACAGGGATTTTTTTTCCCTGTTCCCCAGAGCTCAAGCTGAAGGAATGAGTGTTTGTGTATGCCTCCATTTTATAGCTGTGGGAATAGAAATCAACCAAGTATTTTGTCCACGAATGGTATAGAATGGCTATCTGATGTCCATAGGACTTCTCTTTTGAAGGACAGGAGTTGACACCTCTTGAGTTTTTCACACCTGGTAATGCTGCTTTCCTGACTGTGGGGTTTTATAATTTTACCAAATACTTCTATAATTACAGAGCAAACATTTAAATACCTTATAACCTGGGATACAGATCTTATATGTAAGAATAGTATAGGTAGCATCCTACAAACATTTACAAAGTCTAAATACTAAACACATTTTTATATCTACTTTAACAATACTCTCACACAGATGACACTAGACTAGTTTCCAGCTATGCATTTATCAGTGTTCAGTGAGGCCCAGGGGCCTTGGTATGAGCAGGCACCTGATCTGCCAGCATCATATTTGTCACTACATTTTTGTTGCTCAAGCTTTGTCCTTGTAGCATAATGACAAAAAATGCCACTTTGCATTCATATGGTGACTTTTTTTTTTCAGTGAAAAATAATGATTTGGTGATACCAAAACATTTTTCCACTCTGTCAGTTTTGCCAGTTTTTTTTGTTGAAAATATCTTTTAAAAAATACTTTGTTTCAATATTTCCTAATATTTTGCTGTAATAATTCAAAATATTTTTTGTGATAAAATATGCTTTTAATTTTATTGTAAAAATTAAAAATGAACTCAAAATTTTAAATAAATTGATTTTATCAAAATGAAACATTTTGTTCAACCTGAAATGATTATTTTTAACTTTTCAACACACTATTTTTTTTAAAAATAGCTTTATTTCATCTTGAAACAATGTTTTTTCTGGTTATTTTGAATTTCCAATTCTCTGAAAAAACAGTTATTCATAGAGCTGTATTCAAAATATATTATAAGCATTAAAATAAGCAATATTAAACACTTTTGAGATAGGTAAATATTATCTCCTTTTGCTGATAAGAAAACTTGTACAAAGAGTTTCAGTGACTTACTCGAGGTAAGATAGTACATCTGTGGCTGAAAGGGAAATAAATCTAAGTCGTCTTCATCACAGATGAATACCTTTTAGATGGCACTTCCTGCTGCTTGTATTACCTGTGGAGAATTATCATGCTCACTGCATTTATCCCCTGCCCCAAGAAACAGTGAGCTGAGAGGAAAAGAGCAGTGAAGAATGGTGCTCTAAACTACGCAAGAGTGAACTCTCTGTAGCAGCCATTTTAGAAACCACAGAGACATGGTCCTCTAATGGGTAGAGGACTAGCAACAGCCAATGAGGGCACTGCTGGCCCAGATAAAGGAGCTGGCTCACTTCCTAGTTGGGATCAGACCAGTGAGAAGGTGGCTCTTCTCTGGGTAAAGGGCCCCAACAATTAGTCAGCATTCATGGCTGGATGAATCAATACAGCGGGGAGTATGGAGAATAGGACCTGAGCATGCTGGTCCTGAGACAGGGCTGGATATAAAAGGGCCCTGCAGGAAGAAGCCCAGGGAAATAGCAGCAAAGGATTGGAGTTAGCAACACCCAGCTGCTGTATATAGGTTCCTGGGGCTGGACCATGGAGTAGTGTTTGTGTGGGGCTCCCCTGTATCCACAGATACAGTGGTGTAAACCCCAAGAAGAGGACAAGGCTGAACGTCCTAGTGGGCACAATGAGACTGTTTATTTATTGGACTATTTAATACCCTTGGAGGGGTTTATTTGGTCTTGGTGACTTGTCTGAAGAGACAAGCCTCCCTGAAGACCCACCAAGGTCCTCTGGCAGCCTGTAGTGTGTACTAAGGGGAAGAAAAAAAAATTGTAGTGTTGCACCCCACTGCTCAGATATGCTCCAGATGAGGTCAGACTAGGTGATCGTATTGGTTCCTTTTGACCCTAGAGTCTATGAGTCTATGTGAGTGTCCCTTTATACAATATCATTGCCACCCATGTGAAGTACATCTGCACTGAAGCTGGTAACATGCTTCCCAATACAAGTAGATAGATATGTGCTAGCTCTGCTTAGAATCATAGAACCATAGTGTTAGATGATACTGCAAAGGCCATCTAGTCTGGTCCCCTGCCAAGATGCAGGATTTGTTGTGGTTAAACCATCCAACCCAGATGAGAATCCAGCCTTTTTTAAAACCTCCAGTGATGGAGCTTCCATGACATCTCCAAGCAGTTTGTTCCATTGTTCTACTGTTCTTACAGTTCGGCAGGAATTCCTGACATTTCATCTAAATCTGCTTATTGTTTAAAACCATTACCTCTTGTCCTTTGCTCTGTTGCAAGAGAGAACAATTTTTGCAATCTTTTTTGTAGCAGCCTTTCAAATATTTGAAGATCACTATCACACATCCCTTAATTTCCTCTTTTCCCAATTAAACACACCAAATTCCTTCAGTTTTTGCTTCCATATCATCCCTTTGATCTTCCCCTCTCAGAATCCAGTCTGTTCTGCTGCTGTGCCTTTCCAATTGCCCACTCCTGGATGCTGACTTACCACGTTTTGTTGGTGGATATCCACTCCTGGGTCAGTCCATACCAGCCTTCTCCGTGTAATAGGTCCTGGGCAGTGGAAGTGCACTCTGTAGCGACTCAGGGAATGGTCCCCCAGTGAACACTCCCAGATGCCACACTGGGAACTTCCATCTTGCAGGGATCTGAACCCTTCCTAGTTCACAGCAAGCTCATATACACCGGTCCATCAGTTTAAAAAAGAAACTGTTATGCAAACAGCTTTTGCTCTTTCACACACTCTAACATCCACATAGCTTTAGATAAAACAAACACTAGTTTATTGATTAAAACATGATTTTAAGTCAGTATATGGCAAATCTATGCACAATCAATTAATTAACCCGTCAGGTGTTAACCACTACCAAACAAAAGGAAATACATATTCTAACCTAAAGTTTACAGTTGTAGTTCATTTAAATCTTACTCACATGGCTGGCTGATAATGGTTTTACAGCCAGTCTTTGTCCTCCCCTGGGCAAAGTTCAGACCTTGCTTGTAGGTGAAGATGTTTCAAGACTGAGATTCTCTGTCAAAAAGTCTCTAATAGTTCAAATTGTGACTAATTCTCTTTTCAAACCCCTTTCCCTCCTCCTCCTTTTGGCCAGATCATTCACTTTGTTCAGAAAAGGCAGGTGATCACTCTCTCTTTCTCTCTCTCCAGACAAGGTGCTATAGACATTTAGCTAATCCAGTGTCATTCGTTTTTTTCTCTGCAGCCCTGACTGTTTACTGTTGGAAACATGCTACCATAACAATAATGTTGAGTATGTTATGAGCATCCAAAAAAGACTGTGAATGGCATATTTTGCATGAAACCACACAATTACATATCAAAGGTGAACAGGAAAGTTACACAAATCACATTACAGCAGTGGTGGCGGGTGGGAATGCATCCTCTGACACACCTAGATTCTTTTCAGATTCTCTGCATCCTTTCTATACACTGGTGCCCAAAACAGGATACAGTACTGCAGCTGAGCCTAACCAATGCAAAGCAGAATAGTACTACAACCTCCCCTGATATGCATGATTTGCCTCTGCTCATGCTAGGGTAAAGATGCTGGTTCTGGCTAGCCACCTGCATACATGCCCAGGAGATCCAAGTGGGTTTGCACTCAGCTGGCTAGACTAAGCTGCCACCCATGCTACCCCTAGCTACATTACTAATTTTAGCATGCTTGCTTGACCAGAGCTACTATGTATGTCTCCGTCTACTTGTTCTGAGAATCTGCGCCCAGCTGCAGGATAGACGTACCCCATGTAAGTGTATCTATCTGAGTCTCTGTTTTTGCTTTAAAGTGCCATTTTTTCCTGGGGCAACCGTCACATCTATTTTAAATGGTTGTCCAGCACCTTGTTTAAGTCAGAGAAGCAAGAAATAGATGCAAGAAGATATTTCAATGGAAAAAATAATATTCAATTAGATAAAAACATTGTAGAAGGGAGAAGAGAGAGGAGATGGGATAAGAGTATGTTGCTATATTTCTGTTACCCTAGATAGCAAAATATATTAGCCTGTTTTGGATATAAAGGCTTCATTAGTTGCTGAAAATATACATGGGCTCAATTTTAGAATACTTAAAAACTGATTATATATGAAGTAGCTAGAAGATATTTTTAATTCATTTCTCCTCATTTGAAAGATTGCTTTTAGTGCAATTAATCAAAGATCATGATAGCTCATGATATTTGTCTTTGTTCCACATCATTTTTTATATAATTACCCTGAAATCATTGCAGCAGAAATTGTATATTGATAGATATCTATCTCTTCAGTTATAACAGCATAGATTTAGCTGCAACTGTTGTCAGCTCCAGATGGAATTAGACAGTATTTTGTCCAATAAATATCAGAGCTACTGCACAAATTAGGAAATCTGTGCTTGTGCATCTTAATGGGTCACATAATATCAGTAGAGGGTTCAACAGCAAGCACATCTTTGAATTACCCAAGTTCAATATCTTTTTATATTTGTCTGTCTCAATGAACAGAAATGGCATTTAAGTATTTTCTGTCATCTCAATGTTGCTTAAAGCAACAGTGTCAAAATACTCTGTTGAAAGCATATTCATTGCACATATTTTCTCTTGCTGAGCTGTCTGCTCCTTCCTTCTTGCCCCTCTGTCTACTGGCCTCAATACATCCAGCCACTTTGCCACATCCCTCCATCCTTTTTTCCCTCTTTAATTGGTGCTTTCCTCTCTCTGTTCCATCCTTCATCTCTCTGTCTTTTTCTTTCTTCCTTATTTCTATTTGCTCACCCCCTTCTTCTTCCCACTCTCTATCAACCCGCAATAATATATTTAAAAACAAGTAAAATATCCTGGCATTTCCATTCATCACTCAAACAAGTTGCTTGGTGATGCAGTACTTCCCTTTGTCTGGTTTTTAAGCTGTTTAAGGAAGGCATTATGTCTTCCTATGTGTTTGCACCTTGCCTAACTCCAGTTCTAATTGGAGCTCCTGGGTGTCACAATAAAATTAATTAAATACAACTACTTCTAAATAATTGGTGGCTTAATACAAAGAAAAAAATAGGCCTGGAGGAAGAAAAGACCTTCCTAAACTTTTCTTTCTTTTCACGGAATAATTCTCATATTGTGTGTGTATGTGTGTGTGTGTGTGTGTGTATTGTGGCAAAGTCAGACCAGATGGCTTTAGAAGGGTAATTGAAGGCAGGTTTGTCAGCCCTAGAATGCTGAAAGCACTGTTCCCAACAGGCAAAGGAGAAACAGCTGCGGGGCAATTAGGGACACCTGGGCCCTGTTAAGGGCTGTTCTTGGCCCAATAAAAAGCCCCACCTCCACCAGCTCAGGTGTGGAAGTTTCGAGGAGGCTGGAGGAGTGGAGTGGAGTGGAGAGGAGAGGAGAGGAGAGGAGAGGAGAGGAGAGGAGAGAAGAGAAGAGAAGAGAAGAGAAGAGAAGAGAAGAGAAAGCGAAGCAGAGCAGAGCAGAGTGAAGCAGAGCAGAGCGGAACAGAACAGAACAAGAGCAACATCAAAAAGGTTAGAGGAAGGGAAGGAGACTAGACAAGGCCTGGGAGGCTTGCCTCGTCCGCTGCAGCAGGGGCAGCAGAAAAAACTTCCCTTCTACAAGGACTGAGTCCAGGGCAGTGAAGCCAGGGCCCTGACAGGGAAAAGTGGGTTGCCAAGGAGAATGACTTACCATAGGCCCTACTACGCCAGGGGATTGGACATTAGGCGGTACGAGTTGGAGAGTACTCTGCCACATGTGGTGTCAGGGGAGGGATTTGTCTCTCACATCGGCGTCAAGAACCACCAGCGGGCGGGGTAAGTCAGCTAGAAATGGAGGACCTGGTAAAAGCCCTGGTGCAAGCCACGGCAACCCAGCAGGAAGCCCTGAGGGTCCAGATGGCTACCCAACGGGAATCAGTACGGGTGCAACAGGAAACCAACCGGTTGTTGGCCAGCCAGGCAGCTGAAGACAGAGCCACGTTGTAGGAGATTGTGAGCCAGGTAAAATCACTGACCACCCAGACCCGGGGTCTGGAGGGAGGACGCCCCCTACGAGCCAACTATTATCTCCAGAAGCTGACAGCAGAAGATGAGATAGAGGCGTACCTGCTCACCTTCGAAAGAACAGCCCTGCAGGAGGCCTGGCCTCAAGAGCACTGGGCCATTATACTCGCTCCGTTCTTATCCGGAGAAGCCCAAAAAGCTTACTATGACCTGGCACCTGAAGAGGCCGCTGATTATCCACAGTTGAAGGATGAAATACTGGCCAGGTTTGGGGTGACAGCAGGTATGAGGGCCCAAAGATTCCACGAGTGGAAGTATCGGGAGGGCCAAGCACCAAGGTCCCAACTTTTCGACCTCGCCCACCTGACCCGGAAATGGTTGCGGCCAGACCTCCATAGTGCCGAGAGGCTAATCGAGATCCTCGTACTGGACAGATTCACAAGGGGGCTGCCGCCAAAACTAGGTAGATGGGTTAGTAGGCAAGACCCCGCCACATATGATAACCTAGTGGACCTGGTCGAGAGGTATGTGACGGCCAGGGAGATGGTCCAGACATCTGGGGAAGACGGGCACCGAGATAAAAGGCCAAACTCGGGGGCCAGGGCTCAGGCTCCCAAGGCAGTAGGCTGACCCATGCTGGGGAGAAGAGAGACTGGAGAGCGCCCTAGGTCTGTTAAAGAGGCTGAGGAAGCCCGACAAGAAGACGATAGACAGAGACCCCACTGCCCGAAGAACAAGGGACTGATGAGGTCAGGGTATAGGTGCTATGCATGTGGGGAGCTAGGACACATTGCAGCCCAGTGCCCAAATGCTGAGGAGCCCATGCAGTGTGGCATCGGACAACTCGACCACCCTTGTAACCTCATCTGCGTCGTAGCAGAGACCCCACACCGATATACTCTGCCGGTGACGATGAATGGCATTAAAACCCAGGCATTAGTGGATTCTGGGAGTGCAGTAACATTAGTCTCGGGGAAATTGGTGGGTTACAATCAGTTAATCCGCGCCAAACACACAGGTGTAGCCTGCGTACATGGCACGGTCAAGTACTACCCGACCAACCCCGTTAAGATAGAAGTACAGGGAAATACTTCTAGGGTAGCAGCCGGTGTAGTTCCTAAGTTGCCCTACCCAGTCCTCATAAGTCCCCGGGATTTAGGCACCTGCTCCCCACGGAGGAACCCACAGCTAGCTGTAGCTCCACCTGCGATGGGGAGAGCCTGGCTGCTGATCCACTGATTCCCTTCTCAGAATTCGATCAGGACCTATTTCCCGTTACTGAAAGGCAGGGGAAAACCCATCAAGAAAGGAGGGCTGCCAAAAGGTTAGGAACCTGGATACTAGCCCAGAACCAGCAAGCTGCCCTCATGGGGAGATGATTGTGCCCCGCCGGTAGGCAGGTAGAGCAGGCTGTAGAGGAACTGGGTACCAGCCATAACGCTAATGGAGCTGCCCCGAGTAGCAAAGAGGAGGCAACCCCTCTCAAGGTTGAGGACATAGGGCCCGCCCTTGGGAATTTCGCCCAAGACCAGGCCAATGACCCAATATATGATAACATCAGGAAAGAGGTAGTAGAAGTAAATGGGACCCCGGTGGAGGGGAAATCCAAAGGGCCAGGTCCCTACTTTATGGTTCGGGGGGACTTGTTATATAGAGTTGCCCATACCCAGGGGGAAGTGGTAGAACAATTACTGGTGCCTCGGTGTCATTGGTGGACGGTGTTAAACCTCGCACATAGCCATCTATTTGGGGGACATTTGGGTGTGGACAAGACCCTTGATCGGGTATTGAGGAGGTTCTTCTGGCCAGGGGTGTATAAGGAGGTTCAACAATACTGTGCCTCGTGCCCCGAATGCCAGCTCCACAGCCCCCGACCACAGTTACGGGCCCCACTGGTCCCCTTGCTGATTATCGAGGTTCCCTTTGAGTGGATAGCCATGGACCTGATAGGCCCCCTCGAGAAGTCAGCTCGAGGCCACCAGTAGGTGTTAGTCGTGTTAGATTATGCCACAAGATATCTGGAAGCCGTCCCGCTGCGCAATATGCTATCAAAAACAATAGCTAAAGAGTTAGTCCACATCTTCTCACGAGTAGGAATACCCAAGGAAATCCTCACAGCCCAAGGAACCCCATTCGTCTCCAAGTTGATGAAAGACCTATGCACGATGCTCCACATCCAAGCATTACGAACCTCTGTCTATCACCCCCAGACCGATGGCCTGGTTGAACGATTCAACCAGACCCTAAAGGCCATGGTGAAAAAGGTGGTAAGCCGTGATGGGAAAGATTGGGACAATTTACTGCCCTACCTGATGTTTGCCATTAGAGCGGTACCCCGGGCATCTACGGGTTTTTCCCCTTTTGAGTTGTTATACAGCCGTCACCCCTGGGGCATCCTGGACATTGCTAGAGAAATCTGGGAGGAGCAGCCCAATCAGGGGAGAAACATAATCGAGCATGTAAGCCAAATGCGGGACAGGATTGCCCGCATCACCCCAATAGTGCGGGAGCACCTGGAAAAGGCCCAAGGAGCCCAGCAGACCTACTACAATTGCCATGCCAGAGCACGGAGATTCCAGGCTGGTGACAGAGTGATGGTGTTGGTGCCCGCAGCAGAAAGCAAGCTCCTAGCAAAGTGGCAGGGGCCGTACGAGGTTATAGAGGCGGTTGGAGAAGTTAATTATAAGGTCCAGCAACCGGGCCATCGGAAACCAGAGCAGATCTATCATATCAATCTACTAAAGCCCTAGAAAGACAGGAGTGCTTATATGATAGCCATAGAACCCCTACCTCAAGAAGATGGGCCACAGGGGCAAGTGAAAATATCCCCAGATTTGACCCCCATGCAACGGACGGAGGTTATAGAAATGATCGACCGGAACCGCGATGTATTCTCGGAAGTACCTGGGAGAACCAATGGAGCCCTCCACCATATAGTCACTGAGCCGGGGGTGAAGGTAATCATCAAGCCGTATAGAATCCCAGAGGCGAAGAGACAAGAAATAAAGGCAGAAATAAAAAGGATGCTAGAATTAGGAGTCATCGAAGAAGCGCATAGTCAATGGTCCAGCCCCATTGTTCTGGTCCCTAAACCAGACGGCAGCATGCGGTTCTGCAATGACTTCCGGAAGCTCAACGAGGTATCCCGCTTCGATGCCTACCCCATACCTAGGATAGACGAACTAATAGACCGGTTGGGGAAAGCATTATTTTTGTCCACCCTTGGCCTCACCAAAGGCTATTGGCAGATTCCTCTGGCTGAGGAAGCCAAAGAAAAAACTGCCTTTGCTATGCCCGAGGGGCTGTACCAATACACTGTTCTCCCCTTTGGACTCCATGGAGCTCCAGCGACCTTCCAACATCTCATGGACAAGCTTCTGCGACCCCACACAGAGTATGCTGCTGCTTACCTCGACGACATTGTGATACATAGCCGAGATTGGGACACCCGCCTAGAGAAGGTGGAGGCAGTCTTGAATACCCTGAGGGCCGCGGGCCTTACAGCCAGTCCTACCAAATGCACAATAGGACTCGCAGAGGCCAAGTACCTCGGATATATTGTAGGGAGGGGAATGGTTAAACCACAGCTTGACAAATTAGGGGCCATACAAGACTGGCCTCGACCCATTCGGAAGAAACAGGTACGGGCGTTCCTGGGGATTGTTGGTTATTATAGACGGTTCATCACCCACTTCGCCACACAGGCCTACCCACTGACAGAGTTGATAAAATCCCGGGGGCCAGACATAGTGAAGTGGTCGGATACTGCCGAGGAAGCCTTCGTGGATTTAAAGTCTGCCCTTTGCCATGACCCAATATTGGTAGCTCCAGACTTTGAAAGGGAGTTTATCCTACAGACGGATGCCTCTGAAGTTGGACTAGGTGCAGTGCTCTCCCAAATAATAGAAGGAGAAGAACATCCAGTGTTGTTCCTTAGCCGGAAACTCCTGCCCCAAGAGCAAAAATATGCTGTAGTAGAGAAAGAATGCCTTGCTATAAAATGGGCAATGGAGACCCTACAGTACTATCTCTTGGGGCGGAAGATTACCCTCGTCACGGACCATGCCCCCTTGAAGTGGATGCACCGAAACAAGGACTGTAACGCTAGAGTAACCCGGTGGTTCCTGTCACTACAGCCGTACAACTTCCATGTGCAACACAGACCGGGGTCCAAACATGCCAATGCAGATGGCCTCTCAAGGATGCATTGTTGCGCGACCCGGGTAGCCCAACCCCGTGGTGTTGAGCGGGTGGGGGGGAGGGGATATGTGGCAAAGTCAGACCAGATGGCTTTAGAAGGGTTATCCTATTTGGAACCCGGGGAAGTGGGCAGGCGCTAGCCCGCCCACTACTAAAGCTCCTCCCCCATCCTAAGGGGAGGAAGCACTGGACCCAGCTTCCAATTAATCATGGGGGACAACAAATGATGAACAGGAACGGGTGTGGAGGTCAGAGGTTCAAATGAAGGGATTCGGAGGGGGACACCAAGCAGAGAACCTCGGACAGCGCCCACTGCTCCCGAAAGATGTCAAGGGAGCCAGCGGACGCTGCCCAGAGGAACTCTGCTCGGATGCATGAACGGACAAGGGACCGGAAATAGGCCCCACAGTCGCAGGAACTCCCTTCAGCCAACCTCCTCTCTCTGGTTTTATAGATGGCTACTTTGGCGTAAGCCAAGAGGAGGTTGGCGAGGAGGTCCCGCGACTTTGTGGGGCCACGGATGGGAAGTGCATATAAAAGAAGGTGTGGGGAAAAGTGCAGCCAGAACCTCAATAAGAGATTCTGGAGGAGCCGGAAAAGGGGCTGCAACCTGGCGCATTCGAGGTAGGCATGCGCCAGGGTCTCCCTCACACCGCAAAAGGGGCAGGTGTCAGGATGGGGAGTGAACCGCGCCAGGAACACGGCCATGCTCACGGCTCCATGAAGGAGCCGTGGGGTCAAGGTGGCATACAGACTGGCCCACCGGGGGTCCTCGCCCTCCACAGGTGGAATCAGGTCCCGCCACTTTGTATCAGGGCGGGACACGAGGGCGAGGAAGTGAATGGTATGGAGCACGAGCGTGTACAGATGTTTGCGTGGCGCAGTTCGGAAGGAGACTGGCTGCAAGTCCAGCAGCCGGCTCAGGGCGTGGGGCGGGGGCGGCCGGGGGGGCTCACGGGGCTGGGGCCCGATTAAAAGCTCCGGAGGGCCAGGAGTGAGGGGAGGGCGGGGAGCACCCTCTCGCAGGACCTGCTTGAGGTAATCCCGAGCAGCAGGGGGCAAGGCTGCCTTCACCTCCTGAAGTAGGCGCCGGGGGGTTCGAAGGGTGGAGAGCCCCATGCGCTCAGCCAGCACAAGGGGATCCACCCAGTCCCCCCGGGCATAGTCCAGGAGGTCTCCGACCTTGGTGATGCCTGCCAGGACCAACCTCCGCCTCACGGAGGGGACCTCCACCACCTGCACACTAAGATGGGGATTGTGTAGCAGTAGGAGGTCCTGCCCCTCGGTGGGCACAAGGGGCCTGGAGGCCAAAACAAGCCTCCAGGTCTGGAGGAGGTCCTGGTAGAAGGCCGGCAGCTCAGAGAGGTCTCGCGGAAAACCTCTCGGATTGATAAAAAAGAGCTGCCGGTCATATCGGAGCCCTCGGTAGCGGCGGAGGAAGGTGCACGCCCAATGGCTCCACGCCGGACTACCTGCACTATAAAGGAGTCTCTGCAGGGCCTGGAGGCAGAAGGCATGGACCTGGCTGTAAATATAGCACAGGCCCTGCCCTCCCTCCTCCAGGGGAAGACTCAGGATCCCTGCAGAGACCCAGTGCAGTCCTGGCCAAAAGAACTCCAGAACTGTCTTCTGGAGGTGGGCCAGGAAACTCGGGGGCGGGACCAGGGTGTTGAGCCAGTGCCAGAGCATGGACAGGATGAGCTGGTTGATGACCAGTGCCCTCCCACGAAGGGAGAGGCACTGCAGCAGTCCTGTCCATCTCCGCAGCTGCTCAGACACCCTGTCCTCCAAACCTCGCCAGTTGTCATCCGGGGAGGGATGCGTGGCAGAAAGGTAAACGCCAAGATAGAGCAGCGGACCCATGCTCCACCGAATGGCTTGGAGCGCAGGTGGGACGGAGCTCGCCGGCCATCCAGCCCCTACCGCCAGGCCAGAGCTCTTGACCCAGTTGACCCGGGCGGAGGAGGCTGCCGAGTAGATGGCCAGGCAAGCCTCCAGCCGCTCCAAGTCTCCCGGGTCCTGGACCACGAGGAGCACGTCGTCGGCGTACGCCGACAGGACTAGCCTCAGCCCTGGCTCGCAGAGCACCAACCCCGTCAACCTCCGCTGGAGGAGACCGAGGAAGGGCTCCACGGCCAGAGCGTACAGCTGGCCTGACAGCGGACAGCCTTAACGTACTCCTCGCCCGAAGCTGACGGGTTCGGTCAGGGTCCAGTTGAGCTTGACCAGACACTCTGCGGAGGCGTACAGCGCCTGGAGAAACCCCACAAAATGGGGTCCGAAGCCAAACGCCTGCAGGCTGCCCAGGAGATACCCGTGGTCCACCCGGTCGAACGCCTTCTCCTGGTCCAGGGCCAGGAGGGCGAACGACAGGCCGTCCCTACACCCTAGCTCCAAGAGATTCTGGACCAAGTAAAGATTGTTAAAGATGGAATGGCCCGGGACGGTGTAGGTCTGGTCGGGATGGACCATGTCCTGCAGCACAGACCCCAGCTGCAGCGAGATGGCTTTGGCTGCGATTTTATAGTCCGTGCAGAGGAGCGAGACGGGGCGCCAGTTCCGAAGGTCGCGGAGGTCCCCCTTCTTGGGCATCAGGGCCAGGACTGCCCGCTGGCAAGACAGGGGGAGCACTCCGCTTCCTTCAGACTCGGCCCAGACAATGGCGAGGTCAGGGCCGAGGATGTCCCAGAACACGCGGTAGAACTCCACAGTCAGCCCGTCCGTGCCCGGGGATTTGTTGGTGGGCATGAGACGGAGGGCTTCCGAGAACTCAGCCAGAGTGAGAAGTAGCTCCAGCCAGTCTTGGTTGCCCTTGCTGACCATGGGAAGTTCATTCCAGAGCATCCTATAGGCGGCGACTTCGGTCGGATCTGGGGAGAAAAGGCCGGCGTAGAAGGCCCGGGCCCTTCCACACATCTCCACCGGATCTGTGAGGGGGGTGCCATCCTCAGCGAGGAGGCAGGTGACATGCTTTTTGGCCCCCCTCCATTTCTCCAGGGCATAGAAGAAGCGGGAACCGCGATCCATCTCCTGAAGGAGATGGAGGCTGGATTGAACAAAGGCTCCCTGGGCCCGTAGATCCTAGAGGGCGAGGAGCTCCTCCTGCTTCTCCCGGTACGCTCTGCAGAGGGACGGATCCTCAGGGCTGGTGGCCAGCTGCCTCTCCAGCTCTAAGACCTCCCGTTCCAGCTGCCCTATCGCTGCATCCCTCCGCCGGCTGGCCCCCCGAGTGTAGTCACGGCAGAAGAGCCGGGCGCGCACCTTCCCCACGTTCCACCAAAGCCCCGCCAGGCCAGCCAGAACTCCCAGAAGGATGCCACGAAGCCCACGTCCTCCAGCAGGCTGTTGTTGAAATGCCAGTAGGCCGGCCCCGGCCTCTCTGCCGACAGAGAGGCCTTCACGGTCACCAGATGGTGATCGTGAACGGGGCCGGCCGTACGCCGGAGGAGTGGGCTCGTGCAAGATGGAACCTAGAGATATAAATGCGGTCCAAATGGGAGTGGCGCAACCGATCTTCCCCCACCCAGACAAAGGTGAAGGTGACCTCATCGTCCGGGTGGTGGTCGCACCAGACGTCCACCAGGGAGTGCTGGTCTACGATCTCCCTGAGGACGTCTGCGGCAGCCGGGCACTGCTCAGTCCCCGTGCGGTCCCATTCCTCGAGGGTGAGGTTAAAGTCCCCGCCCAGGACCAGGCACTCCTGAGGATCCAAGGTGCCGAGGAAGGCGGCCGCCTGCCGATAGAAAGGCACCCGCTCCGGGGCCGATGCAGGGGCATAGACGTTGACAAAGTTCAACGTCAGCCCCTGCATGCAGCCCCGGACGTGCAGCAGGCAGCCCGGCACGACCTCGGCAACCCCCAGCACCTTGTGCTGTAGGTCGGGGGAGAACAGGGTGGCTACTCTGCCTTGTCGGGCAGAGAGATGACTAAAAAACACCCTGCCCCCCCATTCCAGCCTCCAGCTGGCCTCGGCGGCTGGATCTGTATGGGTCTCCTGCAGGAAAACCACAGAGTACCCTCCCTCCCGAAGGAAGGAGAGTACTTGGCTCCTGCGGAGACCCATCCTACAGCCCCTGGCGTTTAATGTGGCAAAGATGACTGAGGCCATGAGGAGGGCTGGGGGGGAGGATCCTCAGGGGCAGAACCGCCCGCGGCCCCCGTCGGGCCCCGCAGCAATCCGTGACCCACCCCAAAAGCCATGAGGGAGTCACGGAAGGCGTGGGCCCTCTGGTAGGCCGCGGCGTCCTGCCTCCTGGTTCCCCTCCCCTCCTTGAGGATGGCCCTCACGGCCTGGATGACGAGATGGAAGTCCCCCCAGCGCTGCAGGGCGAGCTGCACCTGATTCCTGGCCCCACGAGTGTCAGCCAGGAACGAGCGCAGCCCATCCCGCAGCGCCAGGGGGTCTGGGGCGGAAGGCCCCGGGACGTCCCCCAGTCGGGTCCCCACAGTGGCCCCGCTGCCAGCCGGAAGTGACAGACAGGGCGCAGAGCCCCGTTGCGGCGCCGATATCGCGGGCGCCGCATCACCCGGCTGAACCCCCGGCACAGGGGGAGGGGGCAGTGGAGGGAGAACAGCAGCCCCTTTAATGGAGGGGGCTATGAATACTGCCCCCTGGGAATCGCCTTGTCGTAAAGGAAAGGACACGATCCTGGGGGCGGCAACAGTAAGGGTGGGAGCCGAGGAAGGAGTAGGTACGGTCGAGGAAGGTGGGGGAGGGGTAGGATCAGGGAGGGGGTGGGGAACAGCGGTAGGGATGGGAATAGGGACAGGGTCCCCAGTGGTTGAGCCACTGGGGTGCGGCTCCCCTCAACCAGGCACTGAGTCCAGGGCAGTGAAGCCAGGGCCCTGACAGGGAAAAGTGGGTTGCCAAGGAGACTGACTTACCATAGGCCCTACTACGCCAGGGGATTGGACATTAGGTGGCACGAGTTGGAGAATACTCTGCCACAGTGTGTGTGTATATATATATATATATATATATATATATATATTAAAAAAACATTTTAAAGGATATATTGATTTTCTGCTAACTGTTCCCTTGGTTCATTTGATATGGTAGAGACAATGGACCATGTTGTGACCTACACTTGTGCAGCAGTGCAAGGAAGGGGGAAGGGGGTGGATGAATGGCAGTATTGCAAACTCACAATTTCTCATGATATTAGGCTTTTTATTTCCAACCCCAGATGCTGGACTCAAGTGATTGTGTGAGAATCTAAACCTGTGTTCTTTTTTTAAAGGAGCGTTTCCCAGTCTTTACGGCTGCAGTGGAAGAGCCTAAAAAGTGAATGCACCCAAAAGGATCAGGAGGCCACTTGAAAAGATCTCCCAAATTATTATTTTAAAATTATGTGGGATTTGATCTAATATCATGATTTTGGGATATCTCATTCACCATTACTGAACCCTTAGGGTATGGTAATCCCTTTTGGAGCTCTTGGCTATGTCTACACTTGTTAATTTAAGTTGACTTTAAGTCTTCACTTCACTTCACTTACTGTGTCTACACTTAAAAATAAAGTCGATTTAAAAAGGAACTTAAAAAGTTGACCTAGAACATCCACACTGGACGCCTAGGTTGACTTCTAGGGGCTTAGGGGGACCTAGGGGAGGTCCATGAGGGGAGGGGGCACTCCTTGCCCAATGCCAGGGAGCTCAGCCTTTGCCCGATTGTACCTAGGTACAATGGGGCAAAGGGGGACAGGGACCCTGGCAGGGCATAGGGGCAGGGTGGGCAGGGCTCTGCCCTGCCCTTTCCTGTGGGGGGGCATGCCAGGCTCCCCCTGTGCCCCCCCTGGTATGTAGGGCATTGGTGTAGCCCTGGGGTAGCCCTAAGTCGACTTAGGGCTACCCCACATCTACACTGGCTTAAATCAACTCTAGGGAGTTGACTTAAGCCTTAGGTCTAATTGAAAGGTCGTGTTATAAAGTTGACTTAATTTTAATTAAGTTGACTTTATTTTCCTTAAGTTGACTTAAGGAAACTGTAGTGTAGGCGCAGGGTAAATTAAGTCGACTTAAGCAAGCTTAAATTGACTTAATTTGCCAGTGTAGACGCAGCCCTTGTATGTCTGGACAGGGGCTGAAGACTATAACACTCCCTGTGATCCTCTAAAAACAAAAACTGCTCTCATCTACAGTGGTTAGAATGTTCTTGTTTTGATCAAAATCTCCATTTTCTAATTTAAAAAAAATGGTTGTTGGCTCCCCTCTCCCTTTTTCAGTGGTAAGAAAGAAGTAAAAGAAGAGAATGGACGGGAAAAAAATAGAAAAAAAATGTTTTCATTATGTCCAAAAAAAGTAGAATATTCCGTGAAATTTACAGCGAAACAGACTTTTCGTTTCAAATGTCTTCTTCAGAAAGATGTTTAGAATGTTTAGATCAGTTGTACCTAAATCTAGTGCCACTTTTACTAATGGAAAAACAAACAGTCTTGTGGCACTTTTAAAGATTAACAGATTTATTTATCATATGAGCTTTTGTGGGAGAAAATTCCACTTCGTCAGATGCTTTGAAGATGGGAAATTTACAGAATGGGAAGAAATTAAATGCAAGGAAGTGTATGACATAGGATCAGGTCAGGCTGTAACAGCAAATCAAAATAGATGTTAGGATTCAAACACTGGGGAACAGCACATAGAGGAAGGTGAGGTCAAATCACCTGTTGTAATGGGGGAAAAATCCGTAGTCCCAGTTTAACCCTAAGGCAATTGAGTCAAATTTGCATATAAATTCAAGTTCTGCAGACTCTCTTTGAAGCTGTGATATGTTATTCATCTGTTTCAGCGCAGCTATTAAGAAGTCATCAATGGGGTGAGCAGAGAGATTGAAGTGTACCCCTAATGGTTTTCTAGTGTTGCAATTTCTGATGTTAGATTTGTGTCCATTTATTCTTTTGCGTAGAGACTGTCCTGTTTGTCCAATATGTAAGGTATAAGGGCATTTCCAGCACATATGATGGCATAAATCACATTGGTGGATGAGCAGGTGAATGAGCCCTTGATGGAGTAGGTGCTTGATTTGGTCCTGTGATGGTGTCTTTAGTGTAGATATGAAAGCAAAGTTGGCAGCATGGTCTGTTGCAGGGATAAGTTCCTGCTTTAATGTTTCTGTTGTTTGATCTGTAGTTGCTGGTGAGTATCTTCTTAAAGACGGGGAGCTGTTTACAAGCAAGGAAAGGTCTGTCTCCCAAAGTTTGAGAGAGTGAGGGATTGTCTTAAAGAATAGGCTGTAGATCTTTGATAATGTGATGAAGACGTTTGACTTGGGGGTTGTAGGTGGTGACCAATGGCGTTCTGTTGTTTTCTTTCTTGGGTTTATGGGTTTCACAGACAGCTTTGGAATTGGTGATAAGAGGCTTTGCTTCTTCTGTGCTGGGCATTGGATCTGGCTGCACATGGACATATGACACCTACCCTGACCTTGATGTAGAAGCACAAAAGCTGTACTCCCCAGTGTGCTTTGCTGAGAGGCATTGCCCCAGCAACTCCTGCTATTGACAGTGTACCTTTTTTCTGACTATACTGTGGGACCCTGCAGTCAGGATAAATTAGTTCTATTTAGGCTAAATTAACTGTATTTAGCCTAGATTTTTAAGAGATGATGGTGCAGAATGCCTAACTGCTTAATAAAAATTAAGAGACACTTGCTGAAGTAAAAGTGGGGGGATGGGAGGGACATACAATGTAAAAGTCAATGAGTTAGTGCCCAAATCTGCATTCTTTCTTCAGTCAAAGTGACAGTTGACTATAATGGGCATTTTAGGTGTGTAAGGAATACAGGACAAGGCGCTCTGTCATTAATGCTATAAACTTTGAGACAGAAGCTGGTTTGGTAACCTGGCAGTGAAGTGTTGGAAACATCCAAACATGTCTCAAACATAACATAAAAGAGACTGATTTACTGCTTTCCCCACAGCTAGAGCTTGTTTCCATAGAAATAGCTACTGGTTGCTTCCTGGTTTCAAGAGTCTTTTAAAGACCTCTAGTACACTGTGTCACAGTATTGGAGAAAAACAAATTGGGCGTGATACCCCTCTCACTTGCACCAGATTTACACTTGTGTACCCCCAGTGCCATTATTGAAATTGCTCCTAATTTACACCACAATAATTTAGTTTAATGGGCTGGCAAGTTTTTTTATTTTTCTCCTTTAAGAACACAGAGATTCTGTCCAGACATCTTCCGCATTAGAGATACATTAATGAAATCTGTAAAATGCCATTTAGTGGGCTGTTGAACCATAGCATCATTCTAATAAATACAAAGTAAGTATTACATAGAGCTAATTTTAGGAGCAACCAAAAAAAAAGTAGCATTATTCACTTGCATTGTTTTTCTGTTTCTTGTTTTACAGCAATTTTAAATTTGTTTTATTTTAAATCCAAAATATGAAATTATAAGATAATCACAAAAGAATAAACACATTCAAGCAACAATTTAAAGGTTTATTTTTATATATTATTAATAGGTATTTCAAACAAAAATTTGAAATCTGCCTGCATGAAATTAGTCCCCTGAATCCATAGTGATGCACCTCCAAAAAATCATAGAATCTTAGGGTTAGAAGGGACCTCATGAGCTCATCTAGTCCAACCCCCTGCTAAAAGCAGGACCTAAATAATCCCAGTCAGGGTTTTGTCTAACTGGGCCTTAAATGTTTCCAAAGATGGAGATTCTACCACCTCCCTAGGTAACCCATTCCAATGCTTCACCACCCTCCTGGTGAGAAATGTTTTCCTAATATCCAACTTCGACCTCCCCAGCTGCAACTTGAAATCAATGCTCCTTGTTCTATCCTCTGTTATTAGTGAGAACAGCCTAGCTCCCTCCTCCGTAGAACACCACTTCAACTAGTTGACAGTTGCTATCAAATCCCCCCTCACTCTTCTCTTCTGCAGACTAAATAAGCCTAGTTTCTTCAGTCTCTCCTCGAAAGTCATGTGCCCAGCCCTCTAATCATTTTTGTTGCCCTCTGCTGGACTCTTTCTAATTTGTCAACATCCTTTCTGCAGTGGGGAGCCCAAAACTGGACACAGATGCAGCCTCACCAGTACCAAATAGAAATAAACATACAAACATTCTTGACTCCACTAGTCTCCAGCAATCCACTATCTCTTTTCTCCATTTTATTTCTCAGCTTAGTGCAGGCATGGATTGCAGTCTATCTGGAGTTAATTTCTTCAATACCAGACCCTCTCCAATCGAATTTCTATTCCTTACACTCCACTAAAACTACGCCTGCCAAACCTCTAATGATCTCTTCCTAGCCTGCATTCAGAGTCCTTACTTTTCTTGATCTGTCAGCTGCCTTCAACACTGTTGTCCAAGATCTCCTTCTTTAAATCTTGTCCATCCTTGGCTTTTGTGCCTCTCTTCTGTGTTAGACCTTGCTTTAATTGGTTCTGCTTCTACCTCTCTAACTGCTCCTTCAATGTTTCCTTTGGAGGATGCTCCTCTTCACACACAGCCCCCACCCCCAACTTGCTATGATGATTTCACTGAGCTCTCTCTTTGGTCCCCTTCTCTTCTCCTTCTACAATTTATCTTTGCATAACTTCAGCTATAAAATACAAATTCAGCCACCATCTCAAATATCTGCCTGACTCTGATGTTTCCTTGGGAATGTATTTTTTAATCATATGTGTGCCGAGGACATTATTTATCAGTACATTTGATAAATACATAGGGCTGGGTGAAACTTTTTGACCAAAAAATTTTCAGTGAAAAGTACAGGTTTGGTGCCACTGAAATATTATACAAATTTGTGTCCATTTTGCCAAGTATTTAAAAAAAATGGAAATTCAAAAAGTTTCATTTGAACATTTTGGAAACAAGCATTTTTATTTTTAAAAAAATTGGAAAAAAACTTTCTTTTTGAAATTTCATATTGTAAAAATTGAAAAATATTGACAATGAAGATAAGTTGAAGAGGTTAATTTCTGGAAAAGGGACTAAAAATCACAACTGCATTAAAGAGGCAAGAAGAAAAACAGTTGTCTGCAAAATATCTTCAATGACTGTATACAAATTATAGGAATATGGATAATAAGCAGAATGAATGGTAATGATGGTATATGAAGAAAATTATGACTTACTTGGCATTGCAGAGAGTTAATGGGACAACTCCCATAACTAGAGTACCAGCGTTGAGAGATATAGCTTGTTCCAAAAGGATAGGTCTGGGGAAGAAGGAGAAGGAGATGTGTTGTACATAAAGAATATATACGCTTGTGCTGGGCTTCACAAGTAAGTGAGCAACAGACCTATTGAGAATCTCTGGGTGAGCCTTTCAGTCTTTGATGTTATTTTACCACACAGGCTAGCTAATCTGACTCCTTCAGCCACACCCCACGCCCATGGGCAGTGCATCAGTTGCTTGATGTGGCCTACTAGATGGATTAGAACAGAGAGCCTCAGAGAAAAAAAACACCTCTGCCTTTAACATGTTCACCTCTTAGGGTCAGGTGATTGACCCAGTCTGGCATGGTTTCCTCCATTTGAGTCAAATGATTATCACCTTACCAAATGCTTAGCACAATCAATTGTTCCAGTATGCATGCCTCAGGAAGGCATGAACTCTCAACCGTTTTGTGTTTGTCTGGATCTATTCAAGCCATGTGAGGCACACATTTGGGAATATTACATAATAATATGACATTACCAGAAGCACACTGTGACATTCTCTTTCTGCAATCTGGACTGGTGTGTAGCTGTGCCACCCCAATTCTCCACTCCTGGGCCCTGACTTACCCTGCTTTGCTGTGTGAAGCTCAGCTCCTGGGTCAGCTCACGCTCAGCCTCCTGCATGTAATCGGTCCCTCAGCCAGAAGACAAGCCCTCTGGCTAGCTACTCATGGGATAGACCTTCAGCAAATACCTCACTGCATCCTGCAAGCTCATTAACACTTGTCCATCAATTTAGCATAGAAATTGATGTGTAATGCTCTGTCACTTTAAATGAGATCTCTCAACCCACTGCTTTAGGTAAAACAAACAAATAAATGTATCAACTACAGTGAGATTTTAAGTGATTTTAAGTGATTCCAAGTCAGGGTAATATAAATCAAAAGGATTATTAAATCAAGGAGTTAATCAGAATCAAATAAAAGATCATTTGTATTCTAAGCTGTCTCTGTTCCAGTCTCTTATCAGCTTACTCCAAAGGTTGGCTGCAGCATGTTTTGCAGCCTAACTCCCCCTTCCTGTGGGTAGGTTCTCAGTCTTTGGTGTTGCATAAAGGGTGAATTCCAGGGGAGAGCCCTTAAATTAGGGGACCTCTCTCTTTTAACAAGTTTTCTCAGCACCTCCTGGGATCACGTGATTCTCCATGTCCAGCAAGAAGCACAATACTTACTTATTGAGCCAGGGTGCTTCAGCCAGTCTATTGTTCTTGTATATATACCTCCTCTGGGTTTGTCTGCATGCTTTCCAGTCATGTGAGACATACAACTGGGGCTATGACATAGCAGAGTTTCATAACTGCACATATATATCACATTACAGGAAACATGCTACCATAACAGTAATTTTCAGTATGTCACGAGCATTCCAAAAACCCCACCTTACATGATATACTTTGTACCAGCCTATACACAGTTACACTGCAGGGGTGAACATAAGTGATACACAGATCACACCACAAAGGTGTATGAAGGGTGCAGTATGTCACACATACTATCATAATAATGTTCGACATGTCATGAACATTCTAGAAACACATTATTGGCATACTTTGCATCCAAGAACACACAGTTACAATATAAGGGTGAACATGAATGATACAGAAATCAAATCATAAAGGTGAACATGGGGAAGAACATATCAAGCTGGGTCCAGGAATTGTAAGCCCAGGTTTACAATATAGTATGGTTGCTTAAGTGTGGGCTTGGAAACATTGAATCCACAAAGTAGGTCCCACAGATCTAGGATTAATATGCAATGTTCACTAATGGCTAAAGTATATAGATCCTAGGGCAGAGAGAAAGTCAGAAATTTCAGAAATTAGTCTCTGTTGATATGAATTATAGTAAATAGCTTTCCTGAGACCAGTATCTACAATAAGAACTAATCTATGAAATGAGGTGTAGCACAATGTTTAATAACAGAAAGCTGTTTGCTAGAAAAATCAAATGCCAGTAGACCAGTCATTGTAGGACTGCTTGAAAAACAGATCGGTAAATCAGGTTTATCTATTAAGCTCACATGGATCTTGTCCATCTTCTCTTCATTGGGCCAAATTCATCTCTGGTGCAATAAGTTGCTTTGCCTGACCTGAATTTGGCCAATTGTTTGTATCTGAGGGTATTGGAAAGGTGCAACAGAGAATAATGACCACTTCCCATAAGCATTTGGTCTGGCTTGAACCAACTCAGAGGCATTTAGTTGTATTCAGTCAAAAGGAATGCTAATCAAGTTTGACGTTAGCACTGAGATCTGGGGGGGGGGGGGGGTAGGGTGGATGGCTTTTGTATTCATCTTGCATATAAAAACTGTATTGAAATTAAGTGGCAATTGTGACAATTACAAATATAGGCAAATGCCAGGGAAAAAAATTAAAACTTCTCCAATACCTAGATCAATATAGAACACCTCTATTTTGAGGCCTTTGTAAATAATTATGACCTGATATCTGCCCCAAATACATAACACATTGCAAAGTTAGCCTGTACATATATGTCATTTGCTAACAATTTGCTAATATTGTTGAGACTGTAATTAAGGTTTTGTGAGGGAGATTGTTATGTCATGCGTATGTATATCAGTTGGAGGCAGAAGAAAATTCCTTGGGATGATGTGGAATTTGTCCCTGGAGCATGCTGTGTACATGTTAGGTTTGTGTTCAGAGGTATCTCATAACTTGGCATTTCCTTAGTTCAGTAATTCATGTTCAGTGGATGTCACACTTAGCCAACCTTATTTCTGGAGCTGAGCAGTGAAAAAGAATTCCATTTTTAGAGGGTTTTTTTGCAATTTGAAATAAAACTCCAAAATTTCAAACCTCTATGAAAGGAATGGTGCTCTGGATTTAGAGCAGCCTGCCTGGAGGCTGACAGAGAGCCGTGGATCATAGAAGCATTGTAGACCCTGACTCTGAGGCAGTTGACCTGGTGGGCTGCCCTGGAGCCCAGAACTGCAGAAGTTGCAGTACTCTTGACTCTACAGCACTCCAGAAGACATACTACCAAGACGGGTAGGTGGGTAAATTGCCAGGAAACCACACCTGCCTGGATTACATCAGAACTTCATCAAAATGGAACCGCCTTTCTGGCAAATTTCAGTTTAGACAAACTGGCAAATTCTGATGAAAAGGTGTTCAGTAGATTTTTTTTAAATGACCAGTTCTATTTATTTCCTTTTTAAGGGTTTTTGTTTGTTTGTGTGTTTGTTTGTTTTTTTGGCTAATAGAGAAATAGGACTAAATCTTGTTGTTTTTAGCCAGTCAGAACTGCAGCGAAGTTCAGTTGACTTCAGTGGGAGATTTGATTTAATAAGGATGGCAGAGTTGGGCCCCTAACTGAGGGAATTTAAATCTATACAAATGCAAATAACAAATAGAATCATTGAGATGGTCTACGCCAGCACCTCCCTAATATTTTCCATGCATGACCCCATTTTCAGATGTGTTCTTTTCCACTATTCCAGACTGCATGGAAATGGCAGTTTAAAAATGGTGTCTTCCTCCAGTGTGACCTCACACACACTATACATGCAAGGTCACATCACAAGGATTGCATGATTTCACACACATACTGTGCATATGAGGTCAATCATGCATGGAAGGTGCCATTTTGAAGAGCAAAATAGCTTGCCCTGTGTGATGTGACCTCATGTATACGGTGTGTGAGGTCATGCTGTGTGGAGGAAACTATTTTGTAAATGACCACCTCTAGATACTTGGAATGCCTGTGACCCTACCTGCTGATGAAGTGACCCCACTTGGGGTCATGACCCACATTTTAGGAACTACTGTTCTAAAGTGTGTCTCGGAACCCAGATATTATGAATATCTGAATGAGTGAGATTAAGGAGGGGATTTTTCAAAAGCACCTGTAAAAAGTCCCACTAAAAGCTCAGTACTATGTGTTCCCATAAGCGTGCAGAAGTAGCCATTTCTGGATGATGATGTTCTAGAGAGAGCTGTTGTCAAAATTTCTAGTATATGGGACAATTTGGACCCTCTAATTAGAGCAATGAGGGGTAGACAGTAAGCCTATGTCTACACTAGAGGCTCTGTTAAGTCGACTTAACAAAGTCGACTTAAAGTCGAATTAAAGTCGACCTTGTTAAGTCAACTTAGAGCGTCCACACTAAACACTCCAGTTGACTGCCTGCATCCACATTGTCAGGGGCTAAATCGACGGAGGAGTGTTGTGGGGGCCTGGAGATATGTTCCCTCTCACTGCTGCACACCTGCGCACCTCTCACAGACACCCATGCATCTTGATCCCTGCGTCCCTTCTCCCCAGCACAATCCCTTGGCCGTGGCTCATCCCCAGCCCAATCCCTCGACCACGGCTCTCCCCAGCCTGATGCCCCGACCGCGGCTCCCCTTCTCCCCAGCCCATTTTCCCTGCCACAGCACTCCTTTTCCCCAGCTGTGGATCTCCCCTTCTCCTCAGCCCAATCTTCCCTGGCCCCAACTCACCCCAGCTGTGGCTCTCCCCTTCTCTCCAGCCCGACTCCAGTTAGGTCGACTTAGGACTATTCCCCATCCACACCGGCTTTAAGTCGACCTAACAAGGTTGACTTAGGTATTAAGTCGACTTTCAGAGGTGGAGTTATTAAGCTGACTTAAGGAAGCGCTTAAGTCAACTTAAGGAAGCGCCCAGTGTGGACGCAGTGTTCTGTAGGTCGACTTAAGCATTGTTAAGTTGACCTAAGGTGCAAGTGTAGACATACCCTAGACACTGGAGGCTCTGTTAAGTTGACTTAAAGACAACCTTGTTAAGTCGACTTAGAGAGTCCACGTTGAACACTCTGGTTGATTGCTTGCATCCACAGTAGCAGGTGCTAGGTCGACAGAGGAGTGGTGCATTGTGGGTAGCTGTCTCACATTGCACTAGGGCCTGGAGGCCAATTAGGTCGACTTAAGGGCTTCCCCATCTACTCGGGCTTAAGTCGACTTAATAAGGTTGACTTAAGCCTTAGGTCAACCATAAGAGGTGGTATTATTAAGTCGACTGAAGGAAGCACTTAAGTTGACTTAATAAAAGCCCAATGTGGACGCAGGAGTCTGTAGGTCGACTTAACCTTCCTTAAGTCAACCTAAGGTAGATATACCCTAAAAGCTTAAAAGTTGCTACTGTATGCTATTACAATCTTGTGTGTGTGTGTGTGTGTGTGAGGAAAGTACTCTTTAAAAAAATAAACCCCAACTATCTAATTAGCTATTTTAAGGTAAATCTCTACTGCTGTCTGAAATCTTTGGGGAATACATGGGAGGAAGGGAAATATGAATCACACAGTGATGAAGAAGGGAAAATCCTGATGTTGATGCAGCGCACTCCTCAGATATGTCTATGATATTGCACTGTGTGCTGCCAGCATGAACAAAAAAGTATTTCAGGGAGAGAGAGAGAGAGATTTCTTTTATTTCTCTCCAAGGAATGCAACCTCCTTGGGGCCTCTTGAGTGTGAGAGCCTGTTTAATTGCAGCAATTTTTAGCTCACACAGCAATTACAGAGGCGTGAGTATTTAATATAGTCACGGGGACTCATTTCTTTTTCCTTGTGTGTGAGAGCAAACCTTCATGCACATTTATTCTGCTTTTACAGGGAAAATAAGCCAGGTACTTTAGAAAAACCCAGTGGCAGGTGGTGTTTTTATTGCTGTCTACTGCACATAATGATAATTTTTATTGATAATTGAATATGGAAATATTATGTCCTGTTAAAATGCAATTAATAGATTGTTTTACAAAGAAGTCAGGGGATTGCTTAGGAAGATAATGGGTTGCACATTGTGCACCAAAGTGGGGATCAGAGTTCAGTTTTCAGAGAGTCCAGGTTCCTAGGCTGGCAGGGAGCTGGAGAATATCTTTTATTTACAGATATGTGCTAAGGGTACTGGAGAAGAGGAGGATGTCTCATGTGGCTCTCTACATACCCACACTCCCTTCTTAGGACACAGTTGACAGGTTCTGATGTGCAGCCACATCTAGTCCTTCTCCATTGGAATGAGAATCACCATAGTGTATGACCTTTGAGGAAAAGGAGAGTTAAAATGGAGTCATATGGAGATGGCTGAAGGGGGCCACTAATATTGAGCAAGACAAATTAAAAATAAAGTCCAGACTTGAGCTGGAAGGGTAAGATAAGTACTCAAGGATCAATTCTATAGAGAACCATGTTGCTAGATCAGCTGGCCAGTCGATGCCAGCAGCTAGCCAGTTAGATACTACTAATAGTAATGCTAATTACAGTATCTGTGCCAGGTCTCAAGCCAAGAATAGCCATTTTTGTTTCTCTTTTGTGTTGCAAGGTGTGGATCCATTTTATCTCCTTTCTACATTTTTGCCATCAGGATAGATGTAGTCTAGTTAAAAAACATGTCCTGAAGTCAGGGCTATGTTACGATACTTCCAATTGAAAATGACATTTCCTGTATCCCAGTGTAGTCTAGCATGAATTAGAGCCATCATCACCATTTCTTATTTTCTCAGATTTTATATTATTTTAGAAGCTATGCTGGTTCCAAACACAAGCCCAAATGTCAGACTTGGATTTCACACCTGAATATGAATGCCAGGACTTGTTCCTAGTGGGGCGTACTGTACCCGAGTCTATATGAAATGGCATCTCACCGCTTTTATTTTTTAAGGTAGAGAAGTATGTTCACTTTTTTTTGGTAGCTGTGAATCATTATGTATGGGAGGGGGGAGAAGCAGGAGGGAGGATTTTAATAATTACAGTTCTTACACCTTTTAATCCCAGGACCTTTCAGTCACTTCTGGGCCCATCTGCTAAAGCACAATTGTAGCAAGGTCAAAGAAATAATGAAAGGTCTAGTAGGATAATACAGCATAAATACTGACTGTTCTTTAACTGGGACTGAAAACTCTAAACTGCAGATCTTGGACTTTTACCTTTAACACACACAGTTTCTTCACAAAACAGACCTAATTACTCCCAGAACCAGTATAGCTCTATCGCATCATCTTCCCCCCAAGCTCTCAGCTGCCATCTCAATGGCTGAGAAGAGGGAAAGAAACAAAACAATAACTTAGATGCCTCTGAGTCTATCTTGTGGGCACAGAGCATGTGCAGATTGGTTTATTGGGAAATACTTGGCAGTGACCCTGCAGTATGTCAAAAGGAAGAACAGCTCTGACCTTAGTTTCTGTACCATGATGTCCACAGTGAGGACTTCCTTGCCTTCTCCCCATCTAGCCATCCCTAGACTATTAGGATCAGATTTTCTTACAATCATAGAAGTGATCTAGAAAAGAGCTGTAAGGTCGTCCAGTCCCTCTCCATACCATATGCAGGACTATTGTGCATTTGTCTTCTCCAATCTAGTTTTAAATATGTCCCAAGAAATGGTGCTTTCACAGCTTCTTCTTTTTTTTTTTCTGATGACATAGTCTGCTGAGCAAGCCTTTCTTTTTCTTCTCACAACTAATAGGGAAGGCAGGGAGGCTAGCTGACTGCTACTTCTAATGGTCGGTCTGTCTAATTGTCCCAGAAGATACTGAATTGTAGCTACTTCCTTGGCCTTGGATAAGTCATGGGTCTCCAAAAGAGTGGAGATGGTGTAAGCAGGGTTTTGAGGAATGAAAAAGATAGCTAAAGTAGAGGACCAAAGTCAGTAATTAGAATAATATAATCACAGGGAGCAATGCATCCCTGACTTCCCCTGATTTCTATATATTGGAGTGATTTTCAGCCAGTATTGTAAAAGCAGAAGGATTTAATAGATGTCTGGAGCACAGATAGAAAGTCCTTAGTTAACAGAGAATTACAGTATAGATCATCTGAGTCAATCCAGAGGCCCTCTGACTCCCTCTTTAGTCCCAGTCCAGAAGCATCTCTCCTGCCTCCAGCAACCCCACTTGGCCCTTACTCAGTCCTTTGTTCTCCAGTTGGTCATGCCCATCTGGCATCCTAAGGAGTATGGGGCATCCATGGTCATTTGTTTCTATGTGCCAAATGTCTAAGCAATTGGAGTGGTCATTGTCTTCTCAGAACCTACATGGACATAGGGTGCTATGGCCCAGGCAGCTTGACAGGGGTCACACCTGTGGCTCTTGATCTCTTCAAAGAATTAACATTTTTCCCCATCACCTAATTAACTCTGTACCACCTAGGGGAAACTGAGGCATACACAATATTTATTCAAAATATAATGAACAATTCCCATTCCATCACAAAGATAGATGGTTTGTTAGTTCTTAAGCTGTATATAAAAGGTTATTTATTCATTTGTTACTTATGTTGACCTTAGGTGTGTGAAATTAGTCATGTTAACAGTTTTTCTTTTTTCCTCTTCTACTGAGCTTTATGCATGTGAGCAGAGCTGTAGATTTCAATGGCACTACTCACATGTTTAAAGCTTTCCAGCACTTTGCTGGGTCACTGAGTGCTCTGCCTAGGTTGTGAAGGAAATTTCATAAGTGTTTTGCCTCCATAGTAAGCTTTGAAAATTTTTAAGAGTCACTGCCTGAATGATAATGCACTCTCAATGTGGCCCTCTTGCTCTTTGCTTTAAGAAAATGTGAATTAACAGAGATGTGCGAGCCCTTCAATTTATGAATAGATGCCACTTCCAGTCAGAGCTATAAATTATTTAAACAATTATTTTTATTTAATAGAATGTTCTGTACTTTTCCTAAAACACTTGATTTTGCTATAGAGCAAAGAGGACAAAATCCTGTTCTCCTGACTATGAGTAACTAGTAATAATAGTATATAGTAAAAAAGACTATCTATCTAACAGTAAAAATATAGAACCAGTAAATGACATACCAGAAAAATATAAGAACTCTATAGCATGGCAATAAAGACACTAGCATGGCAAATCAGCATATGGAAGATGAAATATATCTTAGGGTTCAGGTTTCACTTTCAGTATATCTCACTGGAGCGAATAAGACAGGAACTGAATACTACACATTAAGGATATAGAATGATGAAATCGGAGACAGGATAGTACACTATTTCTACATCTTATCTATCATTACCATGCCAAAGAGGTCTCATTTCCAGCCACATAGTCTTAAGAAAAGCTGTATAAAATGTTGTACTAAAAATATTATAAAATCCTGTATTGATCTGAGTTTGACAAACATCTATAGATCAGTCATTCTACGTTTTTCTGTCTCCATGATCTGTCCATTGTAGCTTTTGATAAACATTTTTGCTCTGTCTGGCTCTGTGGAAACAGTTCGAGTCTGCTTTTTGGAATGTCTTTCAGTGTTGGACCATGTTCTTTACTCAGAACCACATAGGAAAAGTCTTATGGTTTAGCCATTACTCTAGCATCAGAGACTCAACAAATGTGAATGCTAACATTAATGATCCTCAACTTTATAATGCTTTCTCATTGAAAGTCTACATAGAAAACTGGGACCCTTCAAACACAAACTTTATTAATTTTGAGGTTTTTGAACCAATGCAAAGCAATTCTGATGTAGACACTCATTAGTCTGTACTGAATTGAAGACAGAAAGAAGTTTGTATAGTTTATATTCTTAAATCATTTTTCCAGTAAAAAGATAAGGAAGATATTTTATCCAACCACTCAAGTTAGAGAAACATTGATGGACCTATAGTCCATTGGAATATGAAGTTATATCTCAACTGAAACACTTTCCAAAATTGGGTCAATTTTGCTAGAATTTTGTTTAGGGGAAAAAAAGAAAAAAAAATCAGAAAATGTCATAATATCACATTTCAACATTTGCATAATGAAACATTTAGATTTTTATTTTGAAATTATTTCTTTTTCCATTTTGTATTATAGTGTAAAAAAAAGTCAAAATCTAAACAAAATCTTTTGATTTATCAAAACAAAGTGTGTCAAATGACCTGAAACAAATAGACACAAAAAGAGAATTTCTTTATACAGAATTCTGAAATTCTAGGATTTGCTCTAATTAGGATTGAAGCCATATTTTGAAATCTCAAAATCCTTCACGAAGAGGAAATTCTATCCTCCACACAGTTCTACTAAATAAGTCTCTTTGATAGATCACGTATGTTAGTATTTGGGGTTTACAGAAGTGGATGACTGTATTGGGCTTCTGTGCCTTTCTTAGAAAAAGTCTTGACATTCATATTTCCCTACTACCTCAACTAACACCGAAGTGTATACATTCCATGACTTCTTGCTTTTTGGCATCTAAAAGCTTTCCTTTGTGTGCTGGACAGCTCTTTTTGATGCTTTTGGTAAATCTTAGAATCATAGAATCATAGGGCTGGAAGGGACCTCATGAGGTCATCTAGTCCAACCCCCTGCTAAAAGCAGGACCACTCCCACTAAATCATCCCAGCCAGGGTTTTGTCTAACAGAACCTTAAATATTTTCAAAGACGGAGATTCCACGACCTCCCTAGGTAACCCATTCCAATGCTTCATCACCCTCCTAGTGAGAAAGTTTTTCCTAATATCCAACCTCGACTTCCCCAGCTGTAACTTGAAACCATTGCTCCATGTTCCGTTCTCTTTTACTACTGAGAACAGCCTATCTCCCTCCTCTTTGGAGCACCCCTTCAAGTAGCTGAAGGTTGCTATCAAATCCCCCCACAGTCTTCTCTTCTGTAGACTAAATAACCTAGTTCTTTCAGTCTCTCCTTGTAAGTCATGTGCTCCAGCCCGCTAACCATTTTTGTTGCCCTCCGCTGGACTCTTTCTAATTTGTCCACATCCTTTCTGTAGTGGGGAACCAAAACTGGACACAGTATTCCAGATGCAGCCTCAACAGTGCCGAATAGAGGGGAATAATGACATCCCTCGATCTGCTGGCAACACTCCTCCTGATTTAGTCCAATATTCCATTGGTTTGGCAAGAAGAGCACACCGTTGTCTCATATCCAGCTTCCTGTCCACCATAACCCCCAGGTCCTTTTCTACAGTGCTGCTGCTTAGCTGATCGGTTCCCAGCCTGTAGCAGTGCATGGGATTTTTCTGTCCTAAGTGCAGGACTTTGCACTTGTCCTTGATGAACCTCATCAGGTTTCTTTTGGCCCAGTGTTCCAATTTGTCTAGGTGTCCCTAAATCCTTTCCCTGCCCTCCAGGTTGGTCAGGCATGATTTGCCCTTGGTGAAACCATGCTGACTGTTCCTGATCACTCTATATTCCTCCAAGTGTTTCAGGATGCATTCTTTGAGGACCTGCTCCATGATTTTTTCAGGGATTGAGGTGAGGCTGGTTGGTCTGTAGTCCCCTGGATGATCCTCCTTCCCTTTCTTGAAGATAGGTATTATATTTGCCTTTTTCCAATCCTCCGGGACCTCCCCCATTCATCACGAGTTTTCAAAGATAATGGCCAGCGGCTCTGCAATCACATTGGCCAAATCCCTCAGCACCTTCGGATGCAGTTCATCTGGCCCCATAGACTTGTGCCCATCCAACTTCTCTAAGTAGTCCCTAACCTGACCTTCCATCACCGAGGGCCGCTCTTCTTCTCTCCATTCTGCGTTACCCAGTGTAGTAGCCTGGGAGCTGGCCCTCCTTGTGAAGACTGAAGTTAAAAAAAACATTGAGTACTTCAGCCTTTTCCGCATCATCCACCATGAGAATACCTGCCCCATTCAGTAAGGAACCTACCAAAAGGGTAGCCTTGTTAGTCTAGTTCAGCAAAACCAACAAGGAGTGCCACCAGACTCCTTGTTTGTTTTGGTACATCATTAGCCTCTCCTGTGGTCAAAATGTCAATGTTCATCACTCATCTCACTTTCTCAGCCATAGGCTCAAATTCTGCCACCACCCTCCCCATGGTTAATGGAAGTTGTCTTTAGGATAGAACCAAAAGAAAACAAAACAAAGAAACCAAAAAGAAAAAGATGTAAGAATGTTAAGGAGAGAGTTACAAAGGAAAGAAAAAATAAGAATTTGTTGGGATGCAGAATTTTACAGTTTAATATGCCTGGATGCATAAAAAAGAGTTAGGTTTTTAGGTCCCTATTTCAAGACACAGCAATGCATGAAACTCACACAGAATC
Organism: Pelusios castaneus; assembly: GCA_007922175.1. NCBI lineage: Eukaryota > Metazoa > Chordata > Testudines > Pelomedusidae > Pelusios > Pelusios castaneus. The sequence goes on along the minus strand of ML685784.1, from coordinate 8,074,945 downwards.
CTTTAAGACAGTTTTTTTCAATCACTGTGTCGGGACACATTACTATATCTCCATACAGTGGTGAGTGTGTCATGGAGAAGCAGGGAGATGACTGTATTTGGCCTGGGGACATATATTGGTGTATCCTATAGAGTCGTGACATGCTACCAAAGTGTGTCGCAACCTGCAAAAGGTTGAGAACCACTTCTTTAGGCACCTCAATTCACTCTGTGCCTAAATTTTGTGATAAAAGTTCTGTAAGTGCCTATATTCTGATGTTTCTATGCCACCTGAACTCTAGGTTTATTCACAAACTGGGGAAGATAAGTGTCTAGCCTCTTAAATTGCATTTAGGGTCCAATCTAGGAGGTGGCCTCTGAGCATGCCTACCAGATCAGGCCCCACAATTGAGTTCACACAAAATAGAGACAGGTAAGACTTCCCTCAGAACTTTTACCCAGTGGTTAGAGTAGGTGGAGAAAGAACTTGAATAGGGATTTGCCACTTCTTAGGTGACTGCTCTAAAACTGGTCTTTGGGATATTGTGATGTGGGGCTCCCTCAGACTCTGCAGTTGAAGGTGGTTAAGTCATTCAACTGAGAAGTGGGAAACACTTGTTAAAGTCCGTGCTCCACCTCTTGAATTGGGGGTATTGCACATCCCACGTCTATAGTCTAGTTACTACGCTAAAAGTTATGAGGCCAGGCTGCCCTCTCTTAGTTACTTGCAAAAAGAGTGCAGAAGAGGATTCACAGCTGAGAATAACTAGCAAAGACAAACACCTTCTCCTGAAGTCAAAACTTAGGTGTTGATCTGTGAGAGCTGAGGGTCTTATCCGCCAGCTAACATCTCCCATTGTCTAGCTTGTGTACTAGCTTTTGTGACTTGCAGTCAAAAGCACCTCTCCTTCCCCGTTTGTTTTACTTTAGTCTAAACACCTAACTAAGGCTTTGTGAGCTGCAGCGATTTTTCTAGGCATCTAAAAGTTAGGCACTCTGATGCGCAATATCACAACACCTAACTCCTTTTATGTGTCCATGCTATAATGCCTACTGCTACAAATAGAGAAGACTGCAGATAAAAATATGTATGAACTGCAGCAAAGAAGACCAGGAACTGGGGAAGCACTCAAATACCATCAAAGTGTTGTACTTGGCCTAAAACTGACTATGTAAGTGTCCCCTGCTATGATTCTGCCTTTCAGTGCATTCAGTTAAGTTGCATAAGATAGCCCTGGGTCCTGATGATTACTTGCAGCTAATTGAAAATATCTCTTAAGGAATGTTCACACTTAAGTTTGCTTAAGTCGACTTAATTTACTCTGCATCTACACTACACTTTCCTTAAGTCGACTTAAGCAAGCTGCTTAAGTCGACTTAAGGAAAATAAAGTCAACTTAATGAAAATTAAGTTAACTTTATTAAACCTCCTTTTCATTTGACTTTAGGCTTAAGTCAACTTTCTAAAGTCGACTTAAGCCAGTGTAGATCTGGAGTAGCCCTAAGTCAACTGAAAGTCAACTTAGGGCTCTTCAGGAATCCCCCACTGCCTTCCCTGGCAGGGGGGGTGGCAGAGGGAAAGCCTGGCATGCCCCCCCAAAGAGCAGGACCCTGCCCACCCTGCCCCTATGCCCTGCCAGGGTCCCTGTCCCCCTTTGTCCCATTTAACCCAGATACAATGGGGCAAAGGCTGAGCCCCCTGGCACTTGGCAAGGAGTGCCCCTCCCCCTGGCACCATGGGCCTGCCCAAGGTCCCTCTGGTCCCTAGAAGTTGACTTAGGCATCCAGTGTGGATGCTCTAGGTCAACTTAGTAAGGTCCCCCCTAAGTCGACTTAAAATTTAGGTGTAGATATGCTAAGTCGACTTTAAGTCGAATTAGCTAAAGTCGATCTAAATTTACAAGTGTAGACATAGCCATTGATACTAATCAGATACAAGCCATACCCAAAGCCTTTTAACTGAATCCCACTGAACTTCGGTGGATCAAATAGAAGCAAAATCTGAACCACTACTCATTTTGGTTTTGCAACCCCCAACTCAACAGATGGGGTTTTGTCAGACCAAATCCACCTATGTTTAGAGATGAGAGAAAGGTGAATCTTTTTATCTGATCCGTCCTTTGTGAGATCAGAATGTCCACAATGAGTGAGACCAATCATCCATCTAGCCCAGTATACTGTCTTCCAACAATAGCCAGTGCCAGATATTTCAGAGCAATTATAAAGTGATAATCTCCAGTTACCTAGTCCCAGCTTCCGGCAGTCAGAAGTTTAGGGACAACTGGAGCATGGAGTTGTGTCCCTCACCGTCTTGAGTAATAGCCATTGGTAGATTTATCTTTTTTCCTAGTAATTTTTTTTCAGTTTTTTTTTGATATGTACTGTTTGTACAGCTCCCCATATACTTGAATTTCCTTACACCATATCATCTTGAAAGGTCATTCTCAACAGTCTTGCATTTTATTCTTCCTTGCTGGAATCAACACTAACACCAAGTCACTTATATCAAAAGATCTTTCTACAACATGCCTGTCATACTAAGCTTTCTGAGATGTCTGATTACTTTCAAGGTTCTGAGGCATTAAGTCTTTAAATTCTTGTTAAAATGAATGGTAAACTACCCTACAGACTGGCCTAACTCTTCTGTATTGCCCTTCTTAGAGCCTCAAATTTAATCCTCACTCAAAGGATTTGTCTCCATAAAGGAGAGAAAAAGGAGTGAACTGGTGGATTCTTGAGATACCCTCCTGTACATGAATAATAGAGAAAGGAGAACCATATACCAGCCATTCTATCCCTCGGTAACATATATCCTCAGTATAGATGCCATTGAATCTCTGTACTATATCATTCATATCAGGATGTAAAGGATGGCTTTTATATATCTCACTCCACACAACTCCCAACCTTTTTGTTAACAGACATGAAATTTGCACCATGGTCTGACAAGATTTCCCTGGGAAAACCTACTCTGCTAAAAAGGATAATTAGGGCAGTATCTACAGTTTCATCTTCTGTATTAGATAGAGCTGTGGATTCAGAGTACCTGATTGCAGACCATCCATCACAACCAGTATATATTTCTTCCAGTTTCTGAAAGATCTGGATAGATGTCCCATGGGATCTACAGGCATGCCTGCAAACATCTCCTTAATGACAGGAAATGGTTGCAAAAGTGCCATACAGAGTCCATCTAACCTGTTACAATTGCCATAAGACACAATTCTTAGAGTAACTTGTTATTGTCTCAAACATGTGAGAAAGAGTTAATGGGCTAATTAACCTCTCAGATATTGGGGCTCCAATGTCATGTTGACAAAATAATCACTGTCAAAAGCAGGACAGACAACAGAGTCCTGTGGCACTTTTAAAGACTAACAGATTTATTTATCGCATGAGCTTTCGTGGGAGAAAATCCCACTTCGTCAGACGCTTTGAAGATTGGATCTGTGCAAGTTGTTTCATGAAGTTGATGGATTTCCACTTCAAATGGCTGTATTCAGTGCCCTCCATGTAGTCAAATTCCAAAGGGGTAGCCGTGTTAGTCTATTGTAGAAAGACAGCAGAATCCTGTGGCACTTTTAAAGACTAACAGATTTATTTATCGCATGAGCTTTCGTGGGAGAAAATCCCACTTCGTCAGAAAAGCAGGACAGTACATTCTAGCTGACTGAAAGCAAACCCATTTATGAAGATCATTTCAAAACTTCTTGTGAAGGTGTTTTCACGATGGCTCTGTTATTAAAAACAATTTTCTAGGTGTAAACACTAGTGAACTGAATGTATGATGCTACCTCCTGCATTTCCTGATTACAGCTGCCATCTGAGGCATCAGTCTTGACACCTGCTTTATTTCTTTGGTGGCCCCATTTAGCTATCTTTTCTCATGTTGGATTAAGTCATGAATAGTCCTGAGGTTCTACTCAGCATAGAATCATTGATTTGTAGGAATGGAGGTCATCAAGTCCAGGTCTCTGTGTTGAAGCAGGACCAATCATACTTAGATCACTTTAAGAGGTGTTTGTTTAACCTGTTCTTAAGAACTTTCAGTGAAGAAGATTCTACAACCTCCCTTCAAAACATATTCCTGAGCTTAAATTTCCTTATAGTTAGAAAGCTTTTCCTAATATCTAATCTAAATCAATCTCAGTTGCTACAGATTAAGTCAATTACTTTTTGTCTTATATTTAGTGTACATGGATTAATAGGTTTTATAAACCAGGATTCACGATCTCTTTTCATGTGGATGTTGGAGAAGAAGGTCCAATTAAAGTTGCAGTTCATTACATTCCGCTTGTTTTATTAAAAGTGCAGTGATTTTTTTGTTTGTTTGTTTTAAATTCTGGAGACCAAGAAGAGTCTAGGAGTATATTTTTTCAGAAGTTTTAAAATCAGTACTGTTACAAGCACCGTAATTATTAAAATGCAGATGAAAATATTCATAATAATGCCCTTGTTAATCTTGCACTGAGAGCAATTACCATCCATGTCAATTTCAGCCCTACAGCATAATTTAAAAAAAAAAAAAACACTCTTGGTATTATAAACCATGTCTTTTCCTCTGAATTAAAAAATAAAAGATAGCCAATGCTTTTTATTTGCCAGTCTAGTTTTGCAAGAGCAACTAAAGGTGGTCATCAAAGGATTTGGAAATAAAGTTGGATATTTTTGATCCCCATCTTCCACTTGCATGTGGAAATAATGTCATGTCCTTGATTGTATTGATTTGTCTTCTTTGGAGCATTTTCTCTTGGGACACAGGCATTTAGTAATCTTGACTCTCTGGAACAGATACATCTTTTTGCTGTCAAACTCTTATCTAAAAAGCAGCAGCGTACATGTGACAATGACTTTCAGAATGGAAGGTGGACAGCTAAAATAGGCAGTGTGTCAATTATGTCCTTATTTTAAGACAACTTTGCTAGTTACAAAGTTCCCCCCCCCCCCTTTTTATCTCCTAGTTTGCATTACTGTTTTGGTTGACTATGAAACAAGCTATTCATTAGAGCTGTAGTTACAGATGGTGGCTGTTCCTGTGCAAATGCAAAGGGAAAAATGGCATACCCTGATCTCATACTATGTTCTGGGTAAACCCTACCTGCCTTTCCAATTGTTGCAATGTGGCTGAAGTTCAACCTGATGAAAAAGAGCTATGAAAGGTGCTACATATCAGTTAGTGTGGAGACACAAACCAATACTATTTGAAATAAGTGGAAGTATTTCCACTAACTTCAGTGGAACTTGGATCAAGCCATAATTGGGATTTAGTAGCACGCAGAGTACATGAGCCCTTGTTTAGTGAATTTCACCACCTCCTCATCATGACTAAGGCCTTATTTCCAGGATCATTTAGTTTACAGCAAACTGGAGGGTGACTCTACCCAGCATTAGCTCACCACACTAAGGGTACATCCACACTGGAGCCTTAGGTCGACTTAAGGACGGTTAAGTCAACCTATAGACCACTGTGTCCACACTGGGCACTTAAGTCGATTTAAGTGCTTCCTTAAGTTGACTTAATAACACTACCTCTGAAGGTCGATTTAAGGCTTAAGTCGACCGTATTAAGTTGACTTAGGCCAGTGTAGACGGCAAATAGCGCGTGAGTCAACCTAATTGGCCTCCAGGCCCCCTCACAGAGTTCCTGGCCACTCCTACATCAACCTAGCACCTGCTAGTGTGAATGCAGGGCTGTGGAGTCTCTAAGTCAACTTAACATAGCCTCCCTAAGAGAGTTTAGTGGTTTGTAAGTTCTGGAACAGAAGGATGAGGCAAAGATGGGCCCATGGCCTTCGTCTCTTCTCTCCTGGCCAGCAGAGCAGATCTGAAAGGATAGAACCATACATTGTAACTTTTAAATAGCTCCCTCTCCAGTATGCACTCCAGGAGACAACCTAGCTGCTTCAAAGAGCCATGTGATTGCAGATCACTGCTTCAACCCTTTCCCTATCACCTAAGACTATGGTTTGAGAAGCCACAGTACACTACATAATATTCCATGCTTTTTGGAGAGTGACTCAGATTCTTAAACTAGTATGTGTTAACTGGTGATTTGACTCAGGCAAGCAGCAAATCGTTTTTGTATTCTGAGGTATTTACCAATTGTGTGCCTGATTTCTGATTCCCTAACAGTCTGATTAACTAAAAGTAGTTTCTATTTTTCATTTTGCTTCTTCTCCACTGATTCTTTAGGAAAATATTCTTATATCCCAGAAGACATTAAAGAGTAGAGAGCCAGGATTTTAAAACTGTCTTGCTATTAGAAAAATACTTTACTAAAGTTTTTTTTTCCACACCACACTTTCGATCTAAATACATTTCTACAATACATGAATAAAACTACTTTGAATGTTAAATAATTTGCTAAACTGAAAAAATGTAATCACTGGAAGTCAGATTGTAAGCAATTTTCTGTGAAAATGACCTTTTCACCTTCAGGAATTTTAGAGGAAATAGTCTTCCTTTGTTCATTTCCAATATAATTAATGCGGCAGAGAGAACATCTCCATTCCTTAGCCTCTTAATTGTATTTCCTGACATGTTGGCATTGTTCAAATGTGTTTGTAATCAATTGGCAGCAACAATGGACCTAAAAATTATATTATGTTTATTGCCTTACTCACAATCCATTATGCTGGCAATTGCTATAGTCTATTTTATAGTCATCAATGTTATATAACTCTAAAGTTGTCACTAGACTTATACATAGTGAATTTGTGTTCTCTCTTATGGCCCTGATTCAGCAAAGCACTTAATCACATGCTTAACTTTAAGCACATCTTTTAGACCCAATGAAGTTAATAAAATTTAAGCATATATTTAAAATTAAACATATGTCTAAGTGCTTTGCTGGACTGGAGCCTATGAGACTAGTGGGAGTTCTTCCTGGTCCTCTGTTTACTGTGTAAAAAAATATTCTATGACTATTTTCCAAATGCTGTAATTATATTGCAAATAAGTAACAAGCAAGGAAAATCTCTTAACCAGATGATCTACTGTATCTTCACCTGCTTTGTTTTTTTGGCAGTCCTAACTTTTTTTTTTTTTTACAGCCATTAAAATTTCTGCTGTGCTATGAGCCTATTGTAAAAGGTTTGAAAACTGGTAAGAGTGATTTATTTTTTAATTTGTCAAAAATGAAAAACCTATTACATTTATTTTCCATTTAACCCTCAACTGGCTAACTGAATTATTAGGGGTTTCTGCATGTATCATAATAAAATCCCTCCGAGATCTTTTAATAATATTAAGTTTATGGAAAGAAAGGAGTAAGAATCTCCAGTGTATTTTCATACCTGGGAAAACATCATCTCCCTAGGAAAAATTTAATAAGAAATTTGAAATGTTTAGGAGCCTCCCCATAGGGAATAGGGTGAAGAGAGTGACACTGTCTCACCTCTGCTTTCACCTGCAGAGCCCATAAGAGCCAGGGCTTGTCTATACAGAGGGTGGGGCTGTAATTTGATTGTTAGGCCCAATTCAGGACAGGAAAAAAAAATCAAAAGAATATGTCATGAGCAGAAAAACTGTTTCCATCCAATGCTAGTTAAATGTTTTTCATGGACCTTTCCATGGCATCTTATATAAAAAGTAATGGTATCAGCAATAAAATATGAGTGAGTGCTGTGCCGACAATGTGGGACTTCAATATTTTTCCCTTTCAACACTCAAATTCATTTTACAATGCATATGGAAAGTTCTCATTAATTGCTTAGAACTTATAAGGATGGTGGATTTCCCTCAATAGCAGTGTTTGTGGAAGACTTTGTCTGTCACAAGCTGTCTTTTTTTTGGGTGTGGGGGGAGACTGATTTGAAAAATATAATGGATATGAGCATTCATCCCTACTGGGAATCAGAATAATTGCTGAGTTTATTCTAACAACAAAACAAAAAAGACACACAAACACCACAACCCTTGGGGTGCATCTACACTGGCAACTTAGGTCGACTTAAGGACGCTTGTTGACCTACAAAACCGCGTCCACATGGGGCTTTTATTAAGTCGACTTAAGTGCTTTCTTAAGTTGACTTAATAACACCATCTCTGAAGGTCAACTTAAGCCTTAAGTCGACTTCTTAAGTTGACTTAAAGCCAGTGCGGAAGGGGAATAGTGCTAAGTTGACCTTGTTAAGTCAACTTAAAGCCAGTGTGGACAGCTATGTCTACTGTTAAGTTGACTTAACAAGGTTGACTTAAGTCGATTTAAAGAGTAGCCACTCTGTTAAGTTGACTTAACTTTACAAGTGTAGACATAGCCTTGGAGCCTTTTCTCAGTTTTACTTCAGACAGTTCAATTTGTTCATGTTGTTCCTCCTTATTCCCACTAAATGAGGAATAGATGGCTGGACAACATCACACTGAATTTCTTGATCCTGGTCTAAAATTAAAATGTTTTTCTATTCAATTTATTGGGGACAGGTTCACGTCTTGTACATTTTGAGTGGATAGAACTCCATCTGCAACCTTTGATGCAATTATATTTTTGAGTATATTGAGTATTTACACAAGTGGGCTTTGAAAATGTATGATTAGATATTTCTTCTCCCTTACAGTTTGCTTATGTAAGTTGAATGGAATTTTATAGCCCATGCTATGGTATTGTACGACATCATATACAATATGGCAAAATTCAATAAAGATAATTTAACAATAGCGAAGTGGGTTGCAGCCCACGAATGCTTATGCCTGAAGAAATTTGTTAGTTTTTCCAGGTACCACATGACTTCCATTGTTTTTGCTATATACAGACTAACATGGCTACCTCTCTGGAACTTAACAACAGTTAGTTATTATGAGTTCAAGTGTGAGTCTGATAAATCCTGTAAAAAATTTCCAAGATATTGTTTACAAGTGGATAATAATGACCTGGTAAACGTGAAGGCTGCAACTGTTGATCATCTCAACTGTTCTGAGGTGCAGAGGAGATCAGGTGATTAGATACTTCTCTTCTCCAACTCCTCCAAGCTGTGAGAGGAGTGCTTGTCTGTGCTATGGTCCTTCAGGTGACTCAGGTTCTCTCATACAATTGGGAACAACTTGCATTCTGGGAGGAAAGGCCTCCTTAACAGGACTGCTTTTGGGCCACATTCTGAGTTGGAGGGTGCTATGTGTGACAATTTAGGAGAATAAAGATGAAGGGCACTATTCCTCAATCTCCCTGCATAGGGAGGGGAAGACTTCTTACTGAGCAGCAGCTAGGAAGGCAGTGAGGGGTGAAATGGAGCTGTGAATTATTTACCAGGAACAAGTACCTTTGGTGGAGGAAGAAATCAGAGTAACTGAAGTGGGCGGGGCACACAGTTCCATTCGGGGCAAAGCTAGCCCCTGCTTTCTGGCTGGACCCCTTACTCTTCAGGATGGGCCCAGCCAGTTCTGCTTCTGGTCGCAGGGCTGGATGCTTCCGGTCAATACTCAGCATTGGGAGGAGGCAGGAGAGGGAGAGGCAGCCCGGCCTCTGCTGTGGAGCTGGAGCTGCGGGCAGAGGAGCAGCCACCCCCGCCCCCTCTGCCTGTGGCTGCTCCTCAGTTTGTAGCTGCCCACTGTCACAGCAGCAAGCTCATGCGTTGCCGGGGCTGCAATGGGTGGGTAGGCCTGCTGGCCAACCGGGTGGGCACTGCCTACCCATAGCTACACCCCTGGTTCCATTGGACCTTCCCATCCCTTTAAAAAAGTGTGTCATTCAAGGTAGGGTGCTTTAACTGCCCTCCCCTCCAACACACAGTTCCCTGACTTCCTTCTATAGAATGTATGAGGACTAGGGCATAATACATGCCTGAACCAGAGACCCTGGCTAGCACTCAAATGCCTGGTGAAGCCTTACAAAATATAGACTTCAGGACAGCTGAAAGAAAGGTTGAGACTGGATGTTAGGGATCTCCTGTATGAATAAATGTATAACTAAGCCACTGAGGTTTTGCATCAGGCATGGATACAGCTGGAGGACAGTACAAAAGGATATTGGGGACAAAGAGAGAATCAGTACACCACTGCTTACAAAACAAAAAAACAGCAGGACAAGCCTGTGGTAGTTTCATAGATGTGGAATACAACACAGTTATCAGTCCACTGCAAGAGGCAAAAATGCCAGCACACATGTTACTGGCTGGCATTGCTGTGGACCAGAAAATGAAAACTGAAATTTTCAGGGAGAGCAAAGAAGCAACACACAATGCTTATCTTCTGTTTTATGTGGAAACAAAAGGCAGCATGATGACTCACACAAAGAGCCATTTTTTATATAACTAGCCTCTGCCGGTGGGAAATTCGAGTACTAACATCACCACCATTTGGTGGTGTCTTTGGAGCCATTACATTCCCCAACATTCCTTGTCCACCTTATTGGGAATTGGATGTGCATGGTCAGCAATTATACAGCATCAGTTTACTGTTACACATTTAGGTCTCTGCATGGGCTGCAAGTCTTGGATCAAAGAGGCAGTGTGCGTCTTACTCCCACTTCCTCTCTTGAGTAGCCATATAATCCAAGTTGCCATCCTCCTTAGTAGTGGTTAGTAAAACACTCATCTTTGGGGGTAGTTCTGCATGCTTTGTGCAAGAAGCACTATTATAATTAAATGCCAAAGAAGAAAGGAATGCTATGGTTGAGATTCCAGTCACACACACACACACACACACACAAAGATATATGATTCATCCCATAATTTTTAAATTGGTAATCTAGAGTGATTTTTCTCAGATTTTAGTCACAGTTCCTTGAATGGTTTATTCTTTTCCACTTTGTGTATTAATGATCTCCATTATCTGTGACATGTCTGTTTAGAAGTGTTGTATGCTAATTGTAAATGAGGTGGGACCTTCTGCTCTGGGTATTTGTGCTTTTCATTGACAAGTAATTGTTTTAGTTTACTTTTACAAAAGGAGTATTTCTTTAAGTCTATGATGCATTATATAGTTATAGCATGGCTATAAAAATGGGGAGCATCAGCTTACATTGTGCCATGTGTTGTGATCAGTGCTGTGTAAAAATACCATTTTCCCCTCTCTAGATTTTTGCATTGTACTTATAATTACTTGTTTTGCTGGAAACTTGTGTATCTTTCAGCATTGTGTTTGGAAGATGATAGTCTATAAAAGTGACATGGACCTGTGTGAAATGGAGCATGCAAGCAAGATCAGAGAATGAGTAAGAGGCCTCCAGGAAAATGCATTGAGCCTGGTATGCAGAATGGTGCACCAGTAGTGAAGAAACAGAAAGATCCAAAAGAGAGAATGAGAGTAATGTTATTTGGGGGAGAGCTGAAGTCACCCCCCCCCCAGTGTCCAGTGCTGTCCATGTCTTTCAATCCTTTTCAGGATAGCCTAGCTCCAATCCAGGTACCCCTGTTCCAGGGAAAGTCTAGTCCCAGCAGTCCACTTGGTAGCAGTTGCTGCCTCAGTTCCTTGGCCACTCACCAGTGATCCTCCTTGGCGTCTCACCAGCAGTCCAGGGGAAGCAGGCAGGGACCCAGGCTCACCCACTTTTCCCGGACCCAACCCAAGGACCCTAGATGCCTCACACTAGATGTTTCTTCAATGCCCAGTCAAAGAAGGTCCCCTGGACCACTTCCCCACAGCTTCCATACCTTCAGCTGCCTCTTCTCAGGCTTCACCCAGGCTCCTCCTGAGCCTCAGCAGTCTGAGTCCTTTCTCCCTCCTTAGGGCTCTCCATAGGCTTCCTTCTCACAGTCTTAGACCCAGTCCTCTTCTGAGCCATGCTGCCCCAGGTGTGGATACTACAGACCCTGAATAAGCAGGACCTTCTCCTTCAAGCACTTCAGGGAAACTGCCACTAGTCTGACTCTGCAGCCAGCTTTTCTACTCTAACCTGGGCTCTGATTAGTCCAGGAGCCCCTCCACCTGATTGGTTGCTTTCTCTGTGCCCTCTTTAACCCTCTTCAGGCCAGTGCGGGGAAACTGCTCATTCCCAGAGAACTATATAAATGTAAAGAAAGAACAAGAACAAAAAATCCAAAACCCCACACTTGACCATGAGCCACCGCACCTGTAGAAGGGTGTTTGAGTGAATGTGTGAGTGAGAGAGCCCTTTCTGATTGCACAGAATCAAATGATCAAATAGAGGAGCATTTAAAATTGGATTATCGAAATAGGTTTAGGGAAAGAGAAAAAAAAAGTGGTTTGCAGAGGAAAGATGAAGCAAGGTAACCAGAACACTAGTCACTTGCCACTAGGATTACGAGCTTGAATACGGAAGAGATATAGTAAAAGAAAAGTCTTTTCATGGGCAGGGGGACAGACGAGATAAGCCACTGACTGAAGACACGTTATAGAATTTGGAGTTAAAATTGGAGAAATTATTTAAAAACCTGATCCTTCCACAGAGGTAAGTGTCACTGTTGCATCCAAAGGCAAAAGCTTCTGACATTAAAAGGAGTTTCTAAAATAAATGATATAAATGTAAAAGTTTGGACCCCTTTATCAGACAGAGAGTATCTAGGAAGTGCTAACTTCTGATGTGCCTAAAATGTAGCTAAAATTAGTTCGAATTAGTTAGTTCAAATTAACTAATTTGAACTTGCTTTGGTAAGTATAGACATAGCCCATAGGAGGGAGAAAACTTCTTCTTGTTCATTCCTGGCTCAGCTTCTCTCATGAAAACTGAGCACATGTGCTCTTCTGAAAGCAGCTCCTGCTCTCCTGCTCTCATGTGATCTGACTCTGACTAAACCACATCACACCAGCAGGTAACCCTGTGGAGCGTGCTCAAAATGCTACCACTCCCTGCTTCCAGAAGTTTCTGGTTGTGGGTAGCTAATCTGCCTAACAACAGTAACCCACCCTCAGTAGGTCTCTTAAAGAGACAGCATTTTTTAGGCATATGGGTTACACATTGTTTTACAAAATCTATCATAAACTATGAAATGCAGGCATACATGCATGCATGCACGTGCACACACACACACACACACAGGTTATTTGGGTTATTTCTACTAATAGTGTTTCTCCAACAAGAGACAAACTTTTTTAACAGCAGCAAATTACCCTGAGCAGCAAATTACCCATTACCCAATTACAAAAGGCATGCCAATTATTTTATTGTGCCCCCTACATTTTTCTCCACAAAAGTACAAAAATCTCCCTTATTTTACATCCTTTTTACTATTATCTCTTGTGATGGAGTGTTCACCCCACACTTGCCTGGAAACGGTGAGTGTAAGTTAAGAAAGGTTTCAATAAACCAAACAGGCCACAACTGAGAGAAATTAAGTGGCTAAGCAGTCCCCTGACTGAAGGAGGAAGCCCAGCTGGGGAGAAACATGCAGGGTTTAATTTATAAAGGCAGGAAAATGGTAGTAGTGGGAGGTTCTGGGATATTTTGCAATCATTCCCTGGGAGAAATGAATTGAATTTTGTTTGGAAAACCCAGAGAGAGAGGGGAAGCCAGGAAGTTAGGACAGGGCTCAGAGGCTATGTCTACACTTGAAAAGTTATGTCGACTTTATGTAGTCAACTTAATAAGGTCAACTTTAAGTCGACTTAAAGTGGACCTTATTAAGTCGACTTAACTTTTCAAGTGTAGACGTGGCCCCTTTTCAACCTTATTAAGTCAACTTAACATTTTAAGTCGACTTAATAAGCTCCACCAAGGCACTAATCCCTGTCTCTACTGGCTTAAGTCGACTTAATAAAGTCGACTGACGTGCTAGTTCAAATTAAAATGAGGTGTTATTAATTCGAAGTAACTTTTCCTTAATTTGACTTAAGTCGACTTAATTTGTATGTGTAGACATACCCAGAGAAAGGCAGTAAGGTCTAACAGGGAACAGACCTTGACTGCTGGTTTCATGAACTGGAACATAAGGTAGATGGTGGATCCAGGTTCTCCTGCAAGCCACTGGGGGGGGGGGGAGATACTATGAGGCAATGAATGGGAAAAGTGCCTAGGACTGCTGACAAGGAGAGACTTTCCAGCTGTAGAGAGGGAAACCATTTGATGACCTGGCCAGAGGCCAAGTCTCACAGAGGCAGGAGCAGTTTGTGGAGCAGGAGACAGGCTGCAGACTGGTGGAGAGATGGAGTGACGACATGCAACTATGGAAAAAGGTGTTGACCTGCAATCTATTCCCTAAAGTGCCAGGAGGAGGTGCCATCCTAGCAGTGAGTGCAGCACCCCATCACAGCCTTAAAATTCGATAAAACACACATTTTCCCACAGGATAGGGACATTATATTTACAATTAAAATACAAATAATAAACTAGAACATAAAACAACTTTTAACCCTTTTTTCAACATACACGAACAATATTTCAGAAATTTATCTTCCAGCCCACGATAAAGAACCAGAGGGACATGTTTCTTCTGTTTTCTTCCAATGATCTTTAGCTTACAGAGAAAGCAAAATTTTATTTAATATTTTTCTCCAAATACTTGTTTTACTGTGTTTACCCAAACCCTTACAGAGTCTGTTTAAAACTGGGTTTGTCAGAAACACATGCATAATAAAGGAGTTCTGTGAGTTACCACTTCAAGTTGCTGGTTCCATCCTAAATGAAGCACACTGCAATAAAGATAAGTATCATTATAAGGACAATGTGAAAAAAAAGTGTATTTTTCATCTCTATAAAATAATCTATACTTATTGTAGTCTAGCAGGAATTCTCTCTAAGATATTCTCTGTTGTATAAAAAGAAAAAAGTCTTCCCTGCTTCCTCACACCCCAAAGGAACACTTTCTAAAAATCCCTGTCTACTTTTTTGTTTCAAGCAAAGATCTACCGTTAGCTGGTTGTTTTGATCACTACAGCTCTTAATTAATAGATACATGAAGAATTTATGCATCCCGCCCCGAAAGCATTCCCTTTTGTGATCTGGGTATGAAAAATCATTTACACACCAGGGCTGCTTTTTGTTAATTTTTACTTAAAATAATTTTTTCTGTTCCAATTAAAAGCAGAACTTTATTTAGTCTTCTTATAGTATTAAGCAGTAAATCACCATCCATGACAACCCCAAATGTTACCATGTTGAATGAGGACCTTAGCTGACAACAAATTTCTGTTGTTTTTTTTTTTAATTTTCATTTTAAATATATTTCTTTTGTGCTTAAGGTATTGGTTTGCTTTTAAATAAAAATGGACATAGCAGAACCACATACTGGGCAGACCTTAAATGTCCTCAGATTTTTACTGTGTGGTAAGAATGAGTTTGTTCTTACAACATATTCTTATTTCTATAAATAGGCTGGAGATTTGTGGTGCCTTGCAACTTTTAAATTTTGGGGTTGAGCAGGATTTACTTTTGAGAAAGCTATTTTTTAACTTTTCATGATTATTTTCAATGGTCAGAGATGGTTTGAACAATAAAACCTTTTAAAGATTTTTTATTTAAAGTAATATTAAACAAGTCTCAGGCCCTGTCTGTGGGAGTCACCTTGATTGCCCAAATCTGAACATTCATCAAATCTAATTACCAATAATTTTTAACCATGACAAGACATAATATCTTAAACTCTGACAGGGTGTTAAGGGATCGGGGGAGATGATTACATCTGTGCCAATATTTACATGATCACTTAAGGCAATAGAGCTGCGCAGGCCACTTCCATAAAGGGTGGGTAAGACAAAGACTCCAATTTAGTTCAGTGGATATGACTAGCCAGTGCTGTTGTTCTCAAGCACATAGCTCAAGCCTGCATGTTTGATAAAGATATATAACAGCTCATGCTTTATTTTAAACACAAGGCTTTTATTTCCATTGGATATTATGACAGGCATTTCTATTATCTGATGCAAAATAGGTCTTGTTTCTTAAAAGACACAATAGTGGGTTTCCCACAAACTATTTTATGTAAAAGATACATAGTCCTTGAAAGGACCAAGTTGTCCCTTCATACCCCCCTGTTTTACAAAACTCCCATGCAGGACTTGTAAGAAATACAGATAGACACACAGACCTTTCGATATATATATTTCATTTACCGATAGGTTTTTATAATTATTTTTTACTATATTAGATGTATTCTAATGCAATCCTTTTGGATTTCTTATAAACAATCTTTTTCTTAAGGGTGACTTTGTAACTTGTTGTTTAGAGCAGGTGATCAATAGACATTATTAAGCAGTTATCCTTTGTTTTGGAAATTTGGTTAAAATGCCATCAGAACTTTTAGTTCTTTGTGTGGCATTTACCACAGCTGTCCCATGAGCCAGTCGTTCACAACCTTTCTACATTGTGGCCATCCTCCACCAATCTCTGCACCTCCCCAACCCCACTCATCTGGAGGGGTGGGGACACAAGGACACAAGAGTGGCCAAGGCTACAGCTGAGAACTAACGCTGGGTGCTGTGGCTGCAGGTGGGGAGCTGGGTGCCATAGCCTCAGCTGAGGAGTTAGGTGCTGAGGCCATGGCTAAGGCTGGGGACCAAGGCCAGGAGCTGAGCTGGGGCTGCTGCTTGGAGGCAGAATCATCGTGGGGCCTGATGATGCTCCCTCTTCACTTGTTGCTAAAGTAACCTTCTAATGACAGGCACTCGAGTACCATCAGAGCTACAATGAATTCCACAGTTCTCATGGGGGTAGTGAAAACATCCATGCATCTCTCTGTATTTCTAAAATTTCTCAAAATGGGCTCTTTGTACATATGACCCCTTGTACATAGACAACACATGTGACTCTGTTTAGGTAATGCAGCCACCTAGAAGAGAAATCACCAGGGGTGCATCTACAATAATAAATTAAGTCGACTTAAGCAGGCTTAAGTTGACTTAATTTACTCTGCGTCTACACTAGAGTTTCCTTAAGTTGATTTAAGCTACTGCTTAAGTTGACTTAAGGAAAAAGTAAGTCGACTTATTAAGACCTGCTTTTACTTCGACGTACTGCTTAAATCGACTTTATTAAGTCGATTTAAGCCAGTGTAGATGCAGATTAGCCTGAAGATGACTTAAAGTCAACTTAAAGGGTCCCTAGGGCTCCCCCACTGCCCTCCCTGCCAGGGTGCCTGGCATAGCCAGAGCCTGGCATGCCCACCCACAGGGCAGGACACAGCCCTGCCCACCCCACTCCTATACCCTGCCCCTGCCCCTGTCCTGCTCAGCCCCCATGTACCCTGGTACAATGGGGAAGATGCTGAGCTCCCTGGCACTTTTGGAGGGGTGCCTGGGGAAGGGGGGCACCCAAGAGGTGCCCCCCTCCCACCATGCATCACTCCCCAGGTCTACCTAGCCCTTACAGGTCGACTTAGGCATCCAGTGTGGATGCTCTAAGTTGATTTGACAAGGTCGACTTTAAGTTGACCTAAATTTACAGTGTAGATATGCTAAGTCGACTTATTTGAACAAGCGTAGACATAGCCCATGTTATTAGGAGACTGACACTGTACTTGAAATAACTTTGACTAGTTCAGTTTATCTTCAGTACTGTGAACACTATAGTACAGCACATGATTCTTGATAAAGGCATTAGTGAGGATATTGCTATTTTTATGCTAAACTAGTGACGGGAGAAAGCTGTAAATTCACCTAATCATCACCTAATTTAGATAAGACTGTTGGTTTATTGTTCACTCCATGAATCTGACCTTTTCTCAAGGGTAAAGCATTCTAAATTAAAATAGATAGGAAAAGTGATATAGTGCAGATGATATCAAATGTTCTATAATTCTCTCAAACAGTCATTTTATCACTTAAACGTCACATGTCAAAGCTGCAACTTAGGCTATGTGCTACCCTGAAATCTTTTAGTGTATTTCTCTTTAACTTCTTAATTCATGAACAGTCAGGGTGATATCAGACTGTAACTCTGTTTCTGGTCCAGGACTGAATATCTCCAATTCTTGGTCTAATACTATATAAATAACACATTTGGACAGAAAAAAGGAAACATTTCTTGATACACTGATTTATAACAGTAGAGTAAGTCCTAGCAGACACAGATCAATGGGCAGAGAGCTGGTGCGACAGTCTCTAGTGCCTGATAACTGTAATTTATCAAATGGTCTCATGATTCATCAACTTTATTATTAAACAAGTATAAAATATACAGACATTATATTATACACTCAAGTTGGATGCTTGAATGAATGCATCTCTAAATTCTTGTTTAGGTACCCAAAGAAGTGGACTTATTTTCAAAAGTGGACTGATTTTCATCTCCCCTGGTTTAAAGGAATAATTCTTAAACTAAACATAGTATACTGATATTTCTGTCATCTAGACTAACATAAGGTGGATCTACATTGGCAACTTAGGTCGACTTAAGGATGCTTAAGTCGACCTACGCAAAGCCGGGTCCACATTGGGCTTTTATTAAGTTGACTTAAGCGCTTCCTTAAGTCAACTTAATAACAGCTTAAGTTGACTTAATAACACCACCTCTGAAGGTCGACTTAAGCCTTAAGTCAACTTCTTAAGTTGATTTAAAGCCAGTGTAGATGGCTATGTCTACTGTTAAGTCGACTTAACAAAGTCGACTTAAGTCAACTTAAAGTCAACCTTGTTAAGTTGACTTAATAGAGTCAACTTAACTTTACAAGTGTAGATATAGCCATAGATTCTCTGTCTGAGTTGCTACAACTGATTCCTGCCTCTGTGTGCGAAAGCCTGTCAACATCAACAGCAACTGTGGCATTGAATAGGATTCTGCATATCATCTGGCCACTATAAACTCTGAAACTTAGCCCTCCATATCACATCAGCCAAATTGTCATTAGTTTTTGGAATTCTGCAGCCAAGCAGCAGCTGTATGACATGCTTTATACTGCAATTCTATGTACACCTAATACTACCAAATACTACCATCCTCTACAAGACACAAAAACATTTTCTAGTTTCTCCTTTCTCTCAGATAAATTATTCCCAATCTGTAGAAAGAAAACCATTTCCTGTCCCTATTTTGGCCATCTCTGCCAACTAATGTTTCCTAAAATAAGAAAATTATTCTTCTGTTAAGACGTGGATTTTAATCAAACAGATTGTTACTACTTATGCATCTGATTCTGCTCTCACTTTACACAGATGCTATACAGTTACAGCTCCTTTTCCTTCAGTGGCATTATCAGTCTATCCAGTGACAGCTGGACTTACTCATCTCTTTGGAGATTCCAATCTTGGACTGAAATGCCAGTTTGACTTGTAAGTGTGCATGTTTGTCTTTAAAAGATGTCCCAAATGGTAGCTGAAATATGGGTTTATGATATGGTTTCCTTTATAGGCAACCAAGTTCATTAAAGGATTGAAAAGATTTGTGTGAATTCATAAAAATACAATATTAAGGATATTTTTCAAAAAATGTTGCTTTGCAATTAAAAGGTCCTTTCCTGACCTCATTTGTGCTCTATTTTTTATGGATTTTTGCATGATTTAAGTGAAAAATTAGTGTAATTTGTCTCATTTAAACTATAAAGTATAATTAGCCATAGTTATATATAATGTTGCAAGAGTTTTTAATTGAAAAAAAAGAGGTCTCACTGTTAAGGGAATGGAATGGGACTCAAGACATCTGGATTCACTTCCTGGCTCTGCCACAATCTTCCTGTGTAGACTTGAGCAAGTCATCTAATCTCCCTGGGACTGATACAAAACTCACTGAAATCAAATGGAAACTTTCCATGACTTTCAAGTGTCTTGGTCAGGCTGTCTGTGCTTCTGCTCTGATTTTAAAATGGGGATAGTAATGGTTTACTACTTAACAGGAATGTTATGAGGGTAAATTCATGTGATGCTTCATTAAAACAATTAATGCTTCATTGACTCATTCACGTCAGATAAGCATTATAGTGTAATCTCTTTGTCGTGAAAGTGCAACTTACAGATGTAGAATTATTATTACTTTGTTTTACTTTTTTTAGTCAGTTATGTAAAAATAACTCTACATCTGTAAATTGAACTTTCACAATAAAGAGATTGCACTACAGAATTTGTGATAAGTGAATTGAAAAATACTATTCCTTTTGTTTATGTTTTTTACAGTATAAATATCGGTAATCAAAATATTATAAAATGAGCAGTGTACACGGTATATTCTGTATTGTAACTGAAACCAATATATTAACAAATATAGCCGTTGTGCAGAAAAAAGACCTGGGGGTTACAGTGGACAAGAAGCTGGATATGAGCCAACAGTGTGCCCTTATTGACAAGAAGGCTAATGGCATACTGGGCTGCATTAGTAGGATCTTTGCCAGAAGATCAAAGGAAATGATTATTCTTCTCTACTTAACACCGATAAGGCCACATTTGGAATACTGTGTCCAATTTTAGTCCCCCACTATAGAAAGGATATAGACAAATTAAAGGGAGTCCAATAGAGGGCAACAAAAATGCTTACAGGGCTGGAGAACATGAAGAAAGACTAAGGGAACTAGGCTTGTTTAATCTGCAGAAGACAAGAATGAGGAGTGCTTTGTTAGAAGACTTCAGTTACCTGAAGGGTGGATTCACAGAGGATGGAGTTAGGCTGTTTTCAGTGGTAGCAGATAGAAGGAGGAGCAGTAGTCTCAAATTGCAATGGGGGAGGTCTAGGGTGGATGTTAGGAAACACTTTTTTACTAGGAAGGTGGTGAAGAACTGGGATTGGTTACCTAGCAAGGTTGTGGAATCTCCATCCTTAGGCATTTTAAGACCCCAAATAACTAACTTAATATAACTTGTATTGTCAAAGAGAGGATTGGATAGTAAAAGACATACATTTCTGGGGGAAAATCTAAGACGGGCAGAGTGTTGCAGTCACCAGCAATATAACCAAGGCTGGTGAGAGCCAGAGTGTAATCCAAGTGTTGCTGTCAGGCTACAGTTACCTACAGGTTGTCAGGGTGTAGCTTGCATGCTTAGAAGGCTATTTCCGAGAAGTCCAGGTGGCCTTAGGGGTGACAGCTGCTCATTAGTCTGACTTGTACACTGGTATATCACTCCTTCAGTTTTTAATGAAACAAATTAAAGCTTTGGTCCTATATATTTTCAAAATTTAATATTTAGTTTTCAGTCAGTTTCAGCATCACACTTAAAAAAGAAAAGCAAACAAACAGTGACTGAAAAATGATGGTGTTGAGGTTTTTCAAACTTTTGGAAACCCATGCCTTTGAAAGAATTGAATCTCCATCTACATTCTCACTTGACTAATACCCACACAAAATATGTATAAAAATGTAATAAGCAACAAAGATTAATTTTAGGAGAACATTACAGGCACAGAAAATGTTATTTTTCACCCTAAACTGACATGACAGAACAATAGAAAGCACTGTAGCCATAGTTCAATCTCTTGTTCTTTCATTTAAAATCATATACATTTAAGTAGATCTGCATTAAAATCAGCTGAAATGGGACAGATGACCACAATTATAGGATGCTTCCATTTTTAAATGTCTTTGTAATATCTCTCTTTAAATGGTCTTGATTAAAAATAAGTTAAAATACCACAAATCTGGACAAAAATGCTGATAACCACACAATTTTAAACTGTAGTGCTTTGGACTATTATAACAAATTCCTTAGGGTCCTGTGGCTCTTTTAAAGACTAACAAATCTGTTAGTCTTTAAAAGTGCCACAGGACTCTGTTGTTTTTCTGCAATAGACTAACACGGCTACCCCTTTGAAAATTCTTTAGGGTTTATCATTCAGTTCCTCAATTTTAATTTGAGAGAGGTCTAAGCTGTAGAATGCAGATCCAGAATTTGAACTGTATCCAGACTTCTTCGTAACTGAAAGATATTTGGATCTGATTTTCTAACTCAAGACCATCCTTAATTATACCACATCACATAGCACTCATCAGCACACTCATGGTACCATCCTCATATGTTTTACCTAAGCAGTTGATGGAGATCGCTACGTTGCAGATCAATACAACGTGAGACCAGCTGAAAGACACACAAATAAAAGTGTGAGTTACATATTTTGTTGCAAATAAATGTGCCAACGAAACTCTACAAAGAGTGTAGAAAGCTGTGATAAAATATCTGAGCATTCAGTAGTTGTGTTGTACTTTTATTTTTTCTCTTGTGAGAATTATTCATGTGTACAGACAGTTTAAAACCAAGTATTTGCTTCTAGTACTACAATGCCACAAGGAAATTCCATATTTAGTTGGAGGTAATCCAAGATGGTAGTCATGAATGGATGCATGGGAGTTTGCAAATCTTGCAGTGGGTTTTCAAAGGTAAGCACAATCTCTCCTCATTCAATTAACATCAAAGAATTGGAAGGCTAAAATAAAAAATGTCTTCCAGACCAGATATGGGACTTTTCCAATATAGTAGAACTCCAGAGTTATGAACATCAGTCATGAACTGACCAGTCAACCACAAACCTCAGCTGGAACCAGAAGTACACAATTAGGCAACAGCATAGACAAAAATAAAAAAAGCAAATACAGTTAAAGGTAAACTACTAAAAAAACGATGGGTGGGGGAGGGGTGAAGCAGCATTTTTCCTCTGCATAATACAGTTTCAAAACTATAATAAGCTAATGTTCAATTGTCAGCGTTTGGAAGAACAATCATAACATTGTGTTTGGAGTTGTGAACATTTCAGAATTAAGATCAACTTCTATTCCTGAGGTGTTAGTAAATTTGAAGTTCTAACAGATGTAGCCAACATGCTTAATCCCAAACACATGGTCAGGTCAAGACTGGAATGTGAAAAAGAGTCTGATAAATAGGTGAGGAAATGTAAAGTAGCATTTTTACCTTCTCTTTTTGTATTTAAAATGCAAGAGACAGACTTTTAACAAATTTCTGTGTTTGGCTGCGTCTACACTGGTAAATTAAGTCGACTTAAGCTTGCTTAAGTCGACTTAATTTACCCTGTGTCTACACTACAGTTTCCTTAAGTCGACTTAAGCAGCTTGCTTAAGTCGACTTAAGGAAAATAAAGTCGACTTAATTAAAATTAAGTCGACTTTATAACACTACCTTTCAATTAGACCTAAGGCTTAAGTCGACTCCCTAGAGCCGACTTAAGCCAGTGTAGACGTGGGGTAGCCGTAAGTCGACTTAGGGCTACCCCAGGGCTACACCAATGCCCTTCCTGCCGGGGGGGTACAGGGGGAGCCTGGCATGCCCCCCACAGGGCAGGGCAGGGCGGGGAAGAGCCCTGCCCACCCTGCCCCTATGCCCTGCCAAAGTCCCTGTCCCCCTTTGCCCCATTGTACCTAGGTACAAAGGGGCAATGGCTGAGCCCTCTGGCATTGGGCAAGGGGTGCCCCCCCGCCTCTGTGGATCTCCCCTACATCCCCCTAAGCCCCTAGAAGTTGACCTAGGCATCCAGTGTGGATGCTCTAGGTCAACTTTTTAAGTTCCCCTTTAAGTCGACTTTATTTTTAAGTGTAGACACACTAAGTCGACTTAGTTAAAGTCAACTTAAATTAATAAGTGTAGACATAGCCTTTTAGAGGGAGATTGTATCACACATTACACATTGGTTGCATCAAAATGGTGAAAAATTCTGGTTGTAAACTCATGGGAGACATCACAACAGAATTCAGAATTTTTCCTTTTAAGAAAAACAAAAACAAAAAAAACCCTTCACTTCTGTCTAGCCAGTTCAATGTCAATCAAATGAATTTTAATACCTTTTGGGTTTGGTCAAAATTTTGTAACAGGTCATATGTTGGAGTAACAAACACATTGCTAAAAGTGTGTTGCTGGTGTCTCAGTGAACATACAAAAGTGGGGCATGCATAACTAGTAAATGGACATGGGATTCAGTCAACATGTTCAAATTACAGAATTACAGACAATTCAGACAATGTGAGGGTCTTTTACAACTGAGTAATACATACATTTATGCTGTGAATCACATATAGTATAGTATTATCATAAAAAATTTGATGAGATTTGCATAAGCACTCAGCCTTGGCCTCACTCTGCTTGCATTGAAGTTACTGATTCTAGAAAAATCTAAAGAATCTTATCTATTCTCCACCTGATCCATCCCATGAACACATACCCTGTCAGCAAAGGAGGCTGGAGGAGGACTTATCTTCTACCACTGATGTTGCAGGTGAGAAGAACAATTATCAGAAAAGGGAGTCACCTAGAGGACCCTCCATAAAGCACAGGGAAGAGAGCAACAGAATAGAAGAAGGTGTGGAGGTAGAAGGATTGAAATTCTGAGAGAGAAGTATGGGGTATAGAATGGAAATAGTGGATTTGAGAAGATGCAAGATAGAATATTCCGCTCAGAAAATGTCACATAACACCAACTGAAGGGGAATTTTTTTAAGGAAACCTTGTGTTTAAATTTGCCAGCAAATCACTATCTCATAGGAGTCTTATTCTACTACTTCTCTCTGTCTGTATCTATGTAGTTCTTCCACCTAAACTTTTATTTGGATGATAGTCTGCTATATGAATGTTCTCCACTTGTCATTTTATTGTGCAATTATTTTTTTCATTTAAATGTTATACAGTCAAGATGCAATACCGTTACTAAATCGCAAAGCCTGGCAGTCATTACATACCATCATGTCTATCAATAGAAAGCATAAACTTATTGTTCTTCTGCCACTCAGAATTAAGTATAAGAGGAAACAACTTGCCATTGATAACAAATTAAGAAAATAATGCACAGGCCTTAAGGTTTTTTTGTCTTAAGAGATGCCACATTTCAATGTCAGAACCAGGATGTAATATCAGTAAATGAAGTTTCAGTCTGTCAGTCAGGCATGTTAGTTTGAATTTAAGGCATATTAAATACTTTTTCAATAAGCAAATCATTATTGCCTGTAGACTGCAAGAGCTACAGTAGTTGTTCTAGGATTTTATAAAACTTGTTCTACTTACTAAAAGATCCTGTAATAAGATTTTATTTGTGAGGGAGGCTCATGGCAATTTAAACCTTTTCAAGACTTTTTAATAGAAAGAATGTTCTAGGGCAATTAATGGGCAAAAGAACACAGAAGAAAAATATATCTACCCTCCCATCCTTCCCCGCAAACCTTATTTCTCATGTTCAGAAGTTTTGTCCTATAGCTGTGTGAGTAATTAATTTTTCTCTCTGGTGAACAAAACAAAACATCAAAAAACAAAAACTCAATTTGGGCTGAACAGAATGTTTTGTCTGACCTGAAAAGATTTTATTTTGTATTTCAGGATTTTTAAAAATCTTACTTAAAAATGAAATAAAATTCTAAAGGAAAAATCATTTCAAACTGAAAAAAACCAAGAAATTTTCCTTTAAAGTATAAAAATTAAACATTTTGATTTATTCTCTGATTTTATTTAACCAAAACAATTCAGTGAATTTTACATGTGTGTATTTAGGTAGACCCAAATTTCTTTTTGGGAGGGGTGGTTGGTGGGGGGGAGGGGAAGCATTTAGGCGAAAAATATCACCCAATCTGCTTTGTTCATGAAGGAGCAGAAAGCAGGATCTTGTGTGCTCAAGACTTTTCATGTTGCACCCGTGGAGTTAGACCATTTTAATGTAGAAAATGGTAAATCAGTGAAACATTGAGAAATGCTTGTAGACAACTCAGTCAATGGAAAGAGGAATAGATTTCTTGGAAGAGACTATAAACTCTGGTAGGGGGTTTCTGGATATTGAAAATGAGAGACCCATGTGGAAGATAGTAGCTAGCAACCACATTTTCTCCTAAAAAAGATAGCCCAGGAGGCAGGAGGAGATAGGTCCTGTTGAATTGAGTGGTTGGAGAGCGTGGGCTGTCGGGGACAGGAGTTGTATGGAAAAGCAAATAATAGTTTCTATGAAAGAATTGTGTTGGAAAGAAAGACCATGGGATCTACCAGCAAGCTTAGAAAGATTTAAAGCATTAGAGCATCCAAACTTTTCTCTGACCTGAACCCAAGCTGTGAACCCTCTGAGAAAGGCTCATTGCTAGTACACATAAGACAATGCATTAAAACAAGGATACAATAAATTAGAAACCTCTTTGACTAAAATACTGATCTGTATGAATAGATTGTTAAAGCTACATTGAATTACTTTATCTTATGCTCTTCTCAAATTGGTAGGCATTGGATGACATCTTTACATTTAAAATGTGCTGATTAGCCAGTTTTACCTTAATAACTCTATGATAGTGACTGCCTTATCTTGCTCTTTAATTTTAAAATTAATGAAGTAATCATTTATCCTGGTCTCTTTCTATGTTCTGCCCAATTACTTTAGTGCTGAATGGTACTTTGCATTTTTGCTGGTCCATTAGTCCCATATCATGCTCTTTCTGAACTTCTCTGCTCAACTAAGGGATAATTAAATAGTGTCTTTTAGCATCTTTATAACCTTGGCACATACATTTTCTTTTCCAAATAGTTTAGCCTGATAGATAAATATC
The DNA here is from genome assembly GCA_007922175.1 of Pelusios castaneus. Taxonomy (NCBI): domain Eukaryota; kingdom Metazoa; phylum Chordata; order Testudines; family Pelomedusidae; genus Pelusios; species Pelusios castaneus. Next base: position 8,048,709 of record ML685784.1, on the reverse strand, counting down.
TCTTGGCTAGATGGATTGCTTTTTCCTGTGTTATTGTTTGGACATTTCACACACAATCATCTATGGAAGGTAGGAATCCATTCTTTACCATCACTAATTCATATCTTCACATGGGAATGATTCTGGACTCCTTATTCCAGAAAAAATATTCTCATTGACTATGTCTATACTTGTTAATTTATGTTGACTTAGCATGTCCCCACTCAAAAATTAAGTCAACTTAGAGGGGACCCTGCCAAATCGACCTAGAGCATCCACACTGGATGCCTAGGTTGACTTGTAGGGGCTAGGTGGACCTGGGACAGGTCCACAGTGGTGGGGGGGCACCTCTTGCCAAGTGCCAGGGGGCTCAGTCTTTGCCCTATTGTACCTGGGGGGCTGAGGGGAACAGGGACCCTGGCAGGGAGGGCAGTGGGGAACCCCTGAAGCCCCCTAAGTCCACTTAAAGTCGACGTAGGGCTACTCTGCGTCCACACTGGCTAAGTCGACTTTCTAAGGCCGACTTAGCCAGCAAAGTTGACTTAAAGCTAGGTTTAGTAAGGTCCACTTTAATTTTCCTTAAGTCGACTTAAGCAGCTGCTTAAGTCGACTTAAGGAAAATGTAGTGTGGCTGCAGATTAAATTAAGTCAATTTAAGCAAGCTTAAGTCGACTTAATTTGTAAGTGTAGACGCACCCATTGAAATAGTATGGAGACAAACTACCACTTCCTGTAGGGCTGGATTAAGACATGCTGTGGCCCTAAGCTATGTCAAGATTCAATGGTCCCATACCATAAAAAAATTAAGAGAAAAAAGTATATTATATTATATTATATTATAACAGAAAGGGTAATGAAAAAATAAATGATAGACCATTCTATATGCATATATACATAGGCAAAGATATAACGAAAAATAACTAAATAAAACATACGTGCTGCAAAAAAGCCTTATTTGCATTATGAATCTTAACTATGATAAATCTTCTTAGTTATCTCTGACATATTTAGAAGGTCCTCATAATGGGTGCGTCTACACTTACAAATTAGATTGACTTAAGGAGGCTTAAGTTGACCTAAACTACTCCCCGTCCACACAGGGCTTTTATTAAGTCGACTTAAGCAGTTCCTTAACTTGACTTAAGGAAAGCTTAAGTTGACTTAACACCTACTTTTTGGTTGACTTATTAAGTCCACTTAAGCCAGTGTAGACGGGGAGTAGCCCTAAGTCTACCTAAATGCCTTAGGTAGTCCTTGGGCTAGGGGGAGCCCTTCTCCCTGGTAGAAGGGAGCCACAGCTTCACCGGGGACAAGGGGCTCCCCCCCAGGGACAAGGAAGCCATGAGCGGCTTGTCCTGGAGACAGCCAGCTGCACACGGCTGGCTCTTTCTAAGACAGGGAAGCCACTCGCGGCTTGTCCCAAGCAGAGCCAGTTGTGCATGGCTGGCTGTCCCTGGGACAAGCCACTCGCGGCTCCCTTGTCCCAGGGAGAGTCAGTCATGCGCAGCTGACTGTCTCCAGGGGAAGCCGTGGGCGGCTTCCTTCTTGGCAGGGAGCCGAGGCTCACTTCTGGCAGGGAACTGCGTCTCCCTTATCCCCGGGTGCTGCGGGTCCCCTTGTCCCCAGAAGCTGTGGCTCGCCTAGTCTGGAGAGCGGCTCTCCATCGACCTAGTCAGCCAACTTAGATAGTCTAATGTAGACGCTTTTAAGTTGACTTAAGAGTCTTGTGTAGACTCTCTAAGTCGACTTAATAAAGTCGACTTAACTTTCTAAGTGTAAATATAGCCAATGTGAGGCCCTAAGATATGGCTTACTTGGCTAATGCCTAAATCCGTCACTGAATTCCGGTCTCTGTGGTGTTATTGACTCTGCATAGGCAGCCCAAAGTCAAGCATTGGGCTGCATATGAATAAGAGAAAAATAAAAGAGTCTTGTGGCACTTTTAAAGACTAACAGATTTATTAATCGC
>ML685784.1:8021014-8041761 GCA_007922175.1 Pelusios castaneus | reverse complement strand
GCGATTAATAAATCTGTTAGTCTTTAAAAGTGCCACAAGACTCTTTTGTCTTTCTACAATAGACTAACACGGCTACCCCTTTGGAATAAGAGAAAAATGTAATTGTCTATTTCACCATTAAATACTTAGAGGTGCACTGAGCTGTTCTCAAGATACTTTCACTATTAGGAGCCAGCCTCTTTCTTCTTATTTTGGCAGTGTCACAAGCTCTCTGTTGTTTGCCCTTTATGGTCTGAACAAAAAGCAAATTTTAAAGCTTGATGACATTTATTCAGAGTATTCTCTACATTGGGAATTTAGAATTAAGAATGGTGGTGGTAGTGAGGAAAAAAGCTTTAGTGAACAAAGAAACTATTTACTTTTTAAAGTGCTTTTTTTTCCTTGGAGATTTTTTCCTTTCAATGTAATTGACTTCATAAGAGCCATTAGAAACATAGAAAATCTGTTTGTCAGTGAGGTAATTCTGACACACAGCAGGGACAGAGGTAAAGAATTTTAAACATAAAGAATTCCCAGTTGGTTAATAACATCAGATTCATTAGGCCCGAATGCAAATTTTATGTCATTTTTTTTGGTATTATTGGATATGCTGTTAATTTTATGCCTTAATATGTACAAGCAATGTGACAGAGAAATAGATGATTTATATTTCTGAATTCTTTTCCAGATCATAACTCAGGCTGTTATAAATATTAATTGTTCCATTGGCTTCATTGCTGATCTATTCTAGCTGATTATCTGGCCCCCTATTGAATGCTCCACCATAACCTGGTTCAACATGGGTTTTTGTACTGAATATTTTTGTTTGTGTTTCTAATGGAAATGTAGTGTGGTAGTGCATAGACACTGATATAAATACATGTGGAATGTTTATGAAAGCATGTAGTATTAGGTGTTTTGAGAAAAGACAACAAAAATAGTTCTAATGCTAAATAGACAACCATTTTGTTTGAAGGCAAATAACTTGTTTATTTCATAGAACCATAGAATAATAGGGATGGAAGGGACCTCACGAGGTCATGTAGTCCAACCCCCTGCTAAAAAGCAGGACCACTCCCACCAAATCACCCCAGCCAAGGTTTTGTCTAACCAGGCCTTAAATATCTCCAAAGATGGAGATTCTACCACCTCCCTAGGTAGCCCATTCCAATGCTTCACCACCCTCCTAGTGAGAAAGTTTTTCCTAATATCCAACCTCGACCTCCCCAGCTGTAATTTGAAACCATTGCTCCTTGTTCTGTCCTCTGTTACCATCGAGAACAGCCTAGCTCCCTCCTCTTTGGAGCAACCCTTCAAGTAGTTGAAGGTTACTATCAAATCTCCCCTCAGTCTTCTCTTCTGTAGACTAAATAAGCCTAGTTCCTTCAGTCTCTCCTCAGAAGTCATGTGCCCCAGCCCCCTAATCATTTTTGTTGCCCTCTGCTGGACTCTTTCTAATTTGTCCACATCCTTTCTGTAGTGGGGAGCCCAAAACTGGATACAGTATTCCAGATGCGGCCTGACCAGTGTCGAATAGAGGGGAATTATCATATCCCTCAATCTGCTGGCAATACTCCCACTGATGCAGCCTAATATGCCACTGGCCTTTTTGGCAACAAGGGCACACTGTTGGCTCATATTCATCTTCCCGTCCACCATAACCCCCAGGTCCTTTTCTACAGCGCTGCTGCTTAGCCGATCGGTCCCCAGCCTCAAGCAGTGCATGGGATTTTTCCGTCCTAAGTGCAGGACTTTACACTTGTCTTTGTTGAACCTCATGAGGTTTCTTTCGGTCCAGTGTTCCGATTTGTCCAAGTCTCCCTGGATCCTGTCCCTGCCCTCCAGAGTATCTACTATTCCCCCCAGCTTAGTGTCATCCGCGAACTTACTAAGCACGTAGTCTATCCCATCATCAAGATCATTAATGAAGATGTTGAATAGACCCAGCCCCAGGACCAATCCCTGGGGCACTCCACTCATTACCGGTTGCCTACTAGACATTGAGCCATTGATTCCTACCCGCTGAGCCCATTGATCTAGCCAGTTTTCAATCCACCTTACAGTCCACTCATCCAACCCATACTTCCTTAACTTGCCGACGAGAATGCTGTGGGAAACCGTATCAAAATGTATCAAAAGCCTGATTTCATTGAAATCAATGGCACAACTCTTACGGTGTGTCTACACTTACAAGATAGGTTGACTTAAGGAGGCTTAAGTTGACCTAAACTACTCTGCATCCACACTGGGCTTTCTTTAAGTCGACTTAAGCATTTCCTTATGTCGACTTAAGGAAAAGTTAGGTTGACTTAATAACACCCCATTTTAGGTCGACTTGAGTCAGTGTGGATGGGGATTAGCACCTAAGTAGACCTTATTAAGTCAACTTAATAAGGTCAAAAAGCAGCTATGTGTACACTAGAAAAGTTCAGTTGACTTTTGTTAAATTGACTTAATAATGTCGACTTTAAGTCGACTTAAAGTCGACCTTAATAAATCAACTTAATAAAGTTGACTAAACTTTTCTAGTTTAGACAAAGTCTTACTGACTTCGATAATTCACATACAGATTTTATATGCCAGCAAGTAGTTAGAGTAATGACAATAATCTAATCTGATTTCCTGAATAATACAGGCCATATAATTTCATTAAGTGCTTCCCCCATTAAGACCAGAACTTTTGATAAAGCTACACAATATCTTTAATCAAGACTGGTTATTTATCTAAAGACTTTATGTGATAGAAAATCCATCAGTGCATGATTTGTGTATTAACCCAGACACGTCTGCATACATATAGGGGACAGCATGTAATTCACAAAATATGCTGGGTCTGGTCTAATCTCATGGTAAAAAAAGGAACCTAACACCAACAAGTTTAATATTGCTGCACAAGGGGACATCTCCTTATTATCTCACTGTCTAAATAACCCAGATTTTTCCCATTATGAAGGATGTATTGCATACTAGGACCTGTACAGATTTCAAGAGGAGGGTCTGACACAGTCCTGTTGATCTTCCCAAAAGTACATGTGTACTCTAAAAGGAGACTGCACAGAAATTTAAGCTTGTGGGATTTCGTGTTTATTGCATCTTAATAATTCAGGATCAAATGTATTAAGTTACAATTTCCATCTGTGCAAATTCAGCCTGGGAGCTAGAATCAATCTGGATTTTTTTTTTCTCATCCATCATCACATGCATCAGCAAAACATTTTTTACAGGCCCAATAATGCTTTTGGTGACATCTGTGCAACCCCATCGGCTCAAGGGGTCTGTGGATATAAAAGATTAGAACTTCAGAAACTAATTTTTGATGATGCATGAAGAAAAGGAACCTTCCAGATTTCCCTCAGCTGTGCTATATCAGAAAATGTAACAGGAGAAACAAGCATCTAAAAACTGATTTTTATCTTTAAAGCTAGCTGGTAGTTGAACACAAACAAAGGAGGCCCATCTGATATATAAGCATATATTATTTTACAGAGAAGAAATAGACTTCAGAAGCCTGATTCAAAGTCCATTGAAGTCATTAGAAAAACATCCACTGACTCCAGAAGACTTTAATTCACAACACACCTATTTCCCCTGTATCATAGTGTAGGTAAAGCCCATTTTCATTATCGTTCATCCCTAGTGATACGTTTACTCTCTTCTGCTGCAGAGACAAAGATGGCAGGTTCCTTCAGCTGGTTTACTGATAATAATAATGCTAGGGACATGGAATTGTCATGCAGATTCAGAACAGTAACTTATTAGCTAATTCTTAACTAATGTTCTGAAACATGAGAGTTCCATCCCTTCTACTTTTTTCTCTAAGTGTGGCTGTTCTCATTATCCATAAAAATGTATAATTCTTTCTTGAATCCTATATAGCTTGTAGCAATAAACCCCACAGGTTATTAATGCATTGTGTAAACAAGTAGTTCCTTTTATTACATTTTTAATTTGTTTCCTGTCAGTTTCATAGAATCCTTGTATTCTTGTATAATGCAGGAAAATGAAACAAAGCAGCAAAATTACCTCCTCTTTACCATTTTTTAATTTACATCTCTTTATTATGTTCTGATTGGAGGTTCAATAGTACAGTTCTTGCCTCTTTTCTAAAAGACATAAGTCTGATCCCTGGTCAATACTGACCTTGAGTTTACAGGAGATCAAACCAGATAGTCACAATGATTCCCTCTAGTCTTATAATCTATTAATCTAATTCTTCTCCACTATAAACTAAGTAATCCTAATTTTTTATTCCCTACTCTTACAGAAGTCGTACATCTACATTGGAGGTTCTGTTAAATCGACTTAACCAAGATCAACTTTGTCAGCCTAAAGTCGACCTTGTTAAATCGACTCAGAGACTCCACAGCCCTGTGTCCACACTGACAGGTGCTTGGTCGATAGAGGAGTGGCCAGGAACTCTGTGAGGGGGCCTGGAGGCCAATTAGGTCTACTTAAGGGTTATTCCTCATCTACACTGGCCTAAATTGACTTAATAAGGTTGACTTAAGCCTTAGGTCAGATAGCAAGGTTACAAACCACCAAATGTTTCTTAGGTTAGAACCAAGACATTGCTCTTCACTTGGAAGTTGACAGTCAGCCAGTTCAGATCTCATAGCTCAGTGCTGTATGCTTTTAGCATGAAACTGCTTAACAAATAAGCTTTTGAACAAGTCTAGGCCTACAGGTGCTCTCAAAATGTAGCACAAGCCAAAGCATATTACAGTAGTCTATTTTCACCTCTATATATTTCCTTTTCATTCTCCATATAATCTTACCCTTCCAGAGTCTAAGAAAAGGCTACTGAGAATTCATACCTTGCTGGTAGTCATTGAATATATTGGGCTTAATGATGAGATTTAAAAAAACCCTTGCTTTCATTTTATTTAATTTAAGTAAAATACGCAGACCCACTTTTCTGAAATAAATTCAAACATAAGGTGGAGCAAATTAGGCTTCTTAATAGGACCCTTCTTTAATCAAAAAGAGAAGGAAATAGCTGCAAGGGGTGGAAAAAGGTGATTACTGCTTTAGGCTATTAATTAAAATAGAATAGGGTGGAGTCATTATGAAAGCAGCAAGCATATTTTGTTATTTCTCTGTCAGTCAGCAGGGACTGAAAAACAAAATAAAACCTATAAAAAGACACTGTCATCCTGATCATGGACAGTTTCTTTTTAAAATTGATTTTTTTCTTTCTCACACCAAGAAGTTGATAGTTTTTACTTGCTGTCAGCAAGAATAAACTATTGCCCACTTCGTATGAGACAGCAGAAATTAGCGGAAGGTGGTCATGTTGGATAACTGATCCATTTCAAGGTTTTTCTACATCATTTCCAGGCTACTGCTGGTGAACAACAAATTGCCTCTTTAAACAATTGGCACTAATTAACATCCTTGTTGGGAGTATAGATGCCAAATACTTAAGCTAAGGAGTTAATGGGCACAAAATATGAACTAATGTCATTAGAAGTACTTTCTCCAACCCAAACTAACGAATATTGATGGGGAAAGGTTAGGATGTTTTCCTAACTACTACTCCTGCTATATCTGCTCTGTAAATAAAGAAAGGATTTCAGTTCTATAGCTGCCAGTCCTACGTCTTTCATAAACAGTTCATTCACCATAAATCCCCACACAAACCCTGTACAACCTTATAAAATACTTCATGCTGATGGTTTATTAGCCTTGTCCCTCATATCCTCTCTTCACTCAAAGCCTTGTCCTTGGTCTCAGGTCAATGCCATCCCCATGCAGGAAGACATGGTTTCCTCACCAAGATTGCTGACTATTTATATGTCCCCAAGAGGTTGAAGTTTGTTTCTTCTGAATAAAAATGATTAGCTGTCTGTTATAAAGAGGATTCCTTCATGTTCTGACTAACTGATTTGAAATCAGTTTTTTCATCTGGTTTCAAATGGATCAGCTAATCAATCAGAAGCTATGGGCGGCTTGTCTCGGGGAGAGTGAGCCATGTGGGGCTGGTTCTCCCAGGGACGAGCTGCAGTGGCTTCCCGGTCTTGGGGAGAGCCAGCTAGCTGGCTTTCCCCGGGGGAAGCTGAGGCTCCCCTTGTCCCCAGGAGCTGCAGCTATCCTAGTCTGGGGAGCCGAGGCTCGACCTATCCAGTCGACTTAAAGAGTCTAGTGTAGACTCTTTAAGTCAATTTAATAAGGTCTCCTTTAAGGTGACTAAAGAGTCTTCTGTAGACTCTCTAATTTGATTTAATAAGGTTGACTTAAAGTCAACTTAAGAAAGTCAATTTAATAAAATTGACCTAACTTTCTAAGTATAGACATAGCCATAGAGATGATTGCTGACCTAGAGAGCTCACAAAGTAAACAAAGAAGAGGAGGAGCAAGAGAAGTGAAAAAGGACTTGCTACAAGTCATATAACAGGTCAGCCAAAAATAGAAGTAAGGTCTCCTGAATCCCACTCAATTGCTCTATCCAGTGGACCACACAGCTTCTCTCTGCTTTATAATTGAATTCTATATAATGGAATAGGAGACATTTCAAGCCACAGAAGGGTCCAGAAGTGCAGCTGGGGAAAGTAGACAGTGAATAAGGCCAGTCACACAGCTGTGTGCATGCAACAGTCTCCAGCTGTACAGTGCATATAATGATTCCCACCTTTTTAAAATGCTTTGAGTGATTGAGAAAATTCCACATAACTGTTTGTCATTATTATTGCTTGTTCTCAAAAGTGTCATTGTGTTGTTTGCTAAATGATTTGTTTGTTTGCTTTGTTTTAAATAAATCCCTTCATGATGAGATGAAACAAAACATTCTATAGCTTTAACAGGCATCACTAGCTTCATTACTGATGTCTAATTGGCTAGCAGAACCCATGTGTTCTAGCAAAATAACCCCCACCCTCACGACAGAATGAAACACTTTTTGAATACATTCTAAATCTAATTGTTTTACAATAATGATCTTGGTGTCAGCTTCTTAGATTAATGAAGCCTTTCAGATGACATTAAAGGAGAACAATTAAACTGCTAATTTCTTATTCACTCTGCAAAACCATTTCAGTCTAATATCACATCTTTAAAAAGGAGCTATTCCCTGCTTTCTATGCCTTTCAAGTAAATAAGAGCCCTACAATATTACACCAGGGAGCCTGAAATGAATTTGGTAATAAAATGAATTATCTTGGAAAGCAGTTGTGTTTCAAGCAAATAGTGGTATTGTATTGCTCATTTATTGTTAGCCATGTGTTTCTTAAATCAAATTTAGGGCTAAGGCCTACAAACATAAATCACACATGTAGGTCTATCAGCTTCAATGAAATGATTTATTTGAGTAAGAGTTGTAAGATTGAGCTCACACAATGCCTGATCCAAGCCCTTTGAAGTTAAAGGAAAGATTCCCATTGACTTCCATGGGCCCTGGGTGAGGCCTAGTAAAAGTTTTCCTGACTTCTTTAATGCATGCTATTACAGGAGCAATAAAGCTACACATTTCAGGGGCCAGATCCAGTTGTTATGGTTGCTTACATGAGTGTTATGGTTGCTTACAAACCATGGGTTGGGACCCAGTACTGGGTCACAGACCCTCAGGTACCAGGTTGTGGCACTCCTTCCTGCCACCACCAAAAGACTGAAATGCATTGCTGAAAGATGCAATTTTGGGGGAGTAGGCATATATTATTTTTTTCAACTGGGTTCTGAGGAAAAAAGCTTGAAAACCACTGGTTTACATTACCTGAATGTCTGGCCCTTGATCTTCAATTCAGATATCCCAAATTTGGAAAATCTGGACCAGATCAAGGCTCAGCTCTCAGTGACCCCCAAAAGTAAGAGCTTTTTGGATTCATGCTTATTATTTTTTCGTGATGTACACTGCTATTTTTGAGTGTGTGATCACAGTTTTTACTTCTTATAATGCATGTAAGGATTTGGAATGACAGTACTGCAGAGTATGCCTGTTTGCTGATCTCTGCACAGTGATAATTCACGCTGCTGTCTTGTTAACATCATGCAGCAATGACAGACTCTAGAGACACAGGCTGGAGTAATCACAATTATTTCCATCCCTGCCATCTGTCCCCTCTGTTTATATAGTATAGCACAGGTTGCCCCAAAGCCTTACGGCAGCACTTTTTAAGCAAGCTGCTTAAGTTGACTTAAGGAAAGTGTAGTGTAGACGCAGGGTAAATTAAGTCGACTTAAGCAAGCTTAAATCGACTTAATTTACCAGTATAGATGCAGCCTTAGTGAGTGGTGTAATATTTTACATGAGTAAGTCAAAGTAATAGTTTATAAATAATGCAACATAGTCATGGACACCTACAGGAAAATGAATCCACATTAACTAAAGGTATGAATTAAAAGTGATTAGTTAAATTGCATTAAAACCTGCTGTGGAGATTCTCAGTCAAAATTAAAGTACCCTTAACTGGATTTAGAGCAATGCATGGAAGCCAGACTGAATTAAGGCCATTTTAATTCTGAACGAGAGTGTCCATACACTCAGGGGTTCCATGCAGTTTAACTAATCCACTTTAAAGTGACAGATTTAGTAAATTTGGGCTAACTTTCCTGAGTGTCCTGTGCAGACGAGTCATAGAATAATAGAATCTTAGGGTTGGAAGGGACCTCATGAGGTCATCTAGTCCAACCCCCTGCAAAAAGCAGGACCACTCCCACTAAATCATCCCAGCCAGGGTTTTGTCTAACCGGGCCTAAAATGTTTCCAAAGATGGAGATTCCACCACCTTCCTAGGTAACCCATTCCAATGCTTCACCATTCTCTTAGGGAGAAAGTTTTTTCTAATATCCAACCTCGACCTCCCCAGGTGCAACTTCCAGAGGAGTAGCTGTGTTAATTTGTGTACAGCAAAAAACAACAAGAGTCCTGTGGCACCTTATAGACTAACAGATTTTCTTCGGCATAAGCTTTTGTGGGTTATAACCCACTTCGTCAGATGCAACTTGACACCATTGCTCCTTGTTCTGTCCTCTGTTACTACCAAGAACATCCTAGCTCCCTCCTCTTTGGAACAGCCCTTCAAGTAGTTGACGGTTGCTATCAAATCCCTCCTCAGTTTTTTCTTGTGCAAACTAAATAAGTTTAGTTCCTTTAGTCTGTCCTTGTAACTCACGTGCCCCAGCCCCCTAACTATTTCCATTGCCCTCCACTGGACTCTTTCTAATTTGTCAACACCCTTTTTGTAGTGGGAGCCCAAAACTGGACACAGTATTCCAGATGCGGCCTGACCAGTGTCGAATATAGGGGAATTATCACATCCCTCAATCTGCTGGCAATACTCCCACTGATGCAGCCTAATATGCCACTGGCCTTTTTGGCAACAAGGGCACACTGTTGGCTCATATTCATCTTCCCGTCCACCATAACCCCCAGGTCCTTTTCTACAGCGCTGCTACTTAGCCTATCGGTCCCCAGCCTCAAGCAGTGCATGGGATTTTTCTGTCCTAAGTGCAGGACTTTGCACTTGTCTTTGTTGAACCTCATGAGGTTTCTTTTGGTCCAGTGTTCCGATTTGTCCAAGTCTCTTTGGATCCTGTCCCTGCCCTCCAGAGTATCTACTATTCCCCCCAGCTTAGTGTCATCCGCGAACTTACTAAGCACGTAGTCTATCCCATCATCAAGATCATTAATGAAGATGTTGAATAGACCCGGCCCCAGGACTGACCCCTGGGGCACTCCACTCATTACCGGTTGCCTACTAGACATTGAGCCATTGATTCCTACCCACTGAGCCCGTTGATCTAGCCAGTTTTCAATCCACCTTACAGTCCACTCGTCCAACCCATACTTCCTTAACTTGCCGACGAGAATGCTGTGGGAAACAGTATAAAAAACTTTGCTAAGGTCGAGGTATATCACGTCGACAGCTATTCCCGCATCCACAAATCTCGTCATAGAAGGCAATCAAATTGGTCAGGCACGATTTGCCCTTGGTGAATCTATGTTGTCTGTTCCTGATCGCTCCATTTTCTTCTAAATGTTTCAGAATGAATTCTTTGAGGACCTGTTCCATGATTTTTCCTCGGATTGAGGTGAGGCTGATTGGTCTTCAGTTCCCCAGATCATCCTTTCTCCCTTTCTTGAAGATAGGTACTATATTTTCTTTTTTCCAATCATCTGGAACCTCCCTAGTTCGCCACAAGTTTTCAAAGATAATGGCCAGCAGCTCTGCAATCACATCGGCCAACTCCCTCTGCACCCTCAGATGCAGTTCATCTGGCCCCATAGACTTGTGCACATCTGCCTTCTCTAAGTAGTCCGTAACCTGACCTTCCATCACCGAGGGCCGCTCTCCTTCTCTCCATTCCGTGTTACCCAGTGTAGTAGCCTGGGAGCTGACCCTGCCTGTGAAGACAGAGGTAAAAAAAGCATTGAGTACTTCAGCCTTTTCTGCATCATCCACCATGAGGATATCTGCCCCATTCAGTAAGGGACCTACACCATTCCTGATCCTCTTCTTGTTACTCTCATACTTGTAGAACCCCTTCCTGTTATCCTTTATTTTCCTTGCTTCCTGTAAGTCTAATTGCCTTTGGCCTTTCTGATTTTATCCTCGCAGGCCTGAGCAATATCTTTATACGCCTCCCTAGTCATCCGTCCAAGCTTCTACTTCTTGTAAGCTTTCCTTTTATGTTTCAGCTCACCACAGAGTTCTCTGCTAAAACATGCTGGGCACCTTCCATATTTGCTGTTCTTTTTCCGCATCGGAATAGTATCTTCCTGTGCCCTTAGTAGGGTTTCTTTAAAATACAGCCTGCTCTCTTGGATGCCTTTCCCCTTCAGATTATCTTCCCAAGGGATCCTGCCCATCAGTTCCCCGAGGGAGCCAACATCTGCCTTTCTGAAGTCTAGGGTGTGTGTTTGTAGCATAATGTCATTAGATCATATCTTCATGATGCTGCTGTGCAGTTTGAAGTCAATGACAAACCTGTTCATTTCCCCCAGCTTGTTCCTAACTCTTTCTGATATGTATAGGACCCACCTGACACTTTTGCTTACTGCTATATGTGGCCTGTAGATATGATCATGGAGTCAAGATAGAGGAGCAAGATTATGTGGGTGCTGGTCACAAACCAGAATTATTTGAGCATATCTCACTCCATCATTTCTTTGACATTGTGGGGACCTAAAGCATTGGTGTACTTTGGCCTCTTCTATTCTCTGCTTGTGGCAAATAATAGTCTGGTCTACTGTAGGCTGTAATATGTTAGTCTAGGTTCCGTTGATGAGTTTAGTGAGCAGGTGCTGAGTGCTGTTGGTGCTCTGTGATATATAAGAGGTCAGATTAAATAAGTTGCCATGCGCCGGCTGGCTCTGCCGGGATGAGCTGGGAGTGGCTTCTTGGTCCCAGCACAGCCAGCTGGTGTGCAGCTAGCTCTGCCAGGACCAGCCGCCCGCCTCACAGGCTCTCCTCCTGCTGGAACCCTGGCTGGGGAGCCCTTCTCCCCAGGACCGCGGCTCCCCTGGCAGGGAAGCTGTAGGTCTGGGGAGAAGGGAGCAGGGGCCCCTAGGACAAGCGAGCCGCAGTGACTCCCTTCTGCCAGGGAGCCATATGGTGCTCCCTTGTCCTCCCTGCCCTAAGTCGACCAAGTCGATTTAGGGTGTCTACACTGGCTAAGTCGACTTAATAATGTTGACTTAGACACTAGTTCGAATTATAACCAGGTTTTATTAATTCGAACTAGTTTTTCCTTAATTCGACTTAAGGAGCACCTTAAGTCGAATTAAGGATAGCCCAGTGTAGACGTGGATTAAATTAAGTCGACTTAAGCCTGCTTAAATTGACCAAATTTATAAGTGTAGATGCATCCATAGAGAGGTATATATACACATGCCAGGATGCCCTCCCTCATGCTGGCATGTGTATATATACCTCTCTATTGTAGTTTCCACTCCATGTATCTGACAAAGTGGGTTGGAGCCCACAAAATCTTATGCCCAAAGACATTTGTTAGTCTTTAAGGTGCCACGGGACTCTTGTTTATTTTGCAGAACAACTCTTAAGTTAAATGTGCACATCCAATAAACAAGCTCTTGTTGCTGAAGTAAATCCTGTTATTAGCTAGGTCTCAAGTCTCTCAACTCCTTGACTGAACACCCAGCGGCAGGGCCCCAGGTCCTTGGCTGGGATTGGGACCAGCACTGGATCCTGGGTCCCTGCTGGACTCGGGGCACTTGTGCTGGGACTTGGGGCCTGTGCCCCATGCCAGTAATGCCACTGCTCTACAGATCAAAGGAGTTTGATTACAGATTGATTGATCTTATGATGCATTATTTGCTGTAACAATTCCACATGTGGTGACCACATAGAGCTTGGAATTCTGCTTTGCTAATATGACTCAGGGCTAGTCTTCACTGATGGTGGCAAATTTGCCATCCTCAATTTGCACTTCCTGATCTGTCACTCAGGTCTGTGAAGACCCTCTCAGCTGATCAGGAAGTCAGTCTCTAAATACTACCCCAGCAACTGTGGTAGCACTGAGTCAAAGGGACGCCCCTCCCCTCGACTCAGCATAATGGCCATACCAGAGTAGGGAAATCGAACACAGATATGCAAATTATTTAAAGTAACTTGCGTATCTCTGTCCTACTGCTGCTGAAAAGGGCAGGCAGCGTAAATCTGCGTTCGGTCATGTCAAGTTGTGACATCCATTGCTTGACTTCAATGATTTGAGGTGGAAAGTGATCTCCATTCTCACCACTAGTGACCTAAAATAGAAACTTTCCTTTCTTATGACCCACTATTAATTCCTTTCGATCTTTGTTTTCTTTTCCCTTATCTCATCCTTACTAATCTACCCAGCATTGATATAGCTGCATGAAGATAATTAAAGTGGGGAAAATTTACCCTTAGGAGTGTTAATTGTTTGGCATTTTGTGCCTATATTCTTGATATTTTGCCTGTAAAACTGGAGCTCCCTGAAGCTCTGAAACACTAAGAAAATATGCTAGTTGGAGGATATATGTGCTAAAGTTCCCTTTACACATGTTGACCACATAATTACCTTCTGTTGTCAGTATTATATGGGTTCTTCATAGAATAGAGTGGTATTTTTAGCAAATAATAGTTGGCTATCGCTTGTGGCAAAGTAGATGGAAAAGGAGATGGAATACTATTCTTTTTTGCTGTTACATAAGAGACTTTGCTACAGCCTACAGCTGAGTTTCCTGCCTACTGCAGAAGATGGGAAATATTAAGATAAGGAGATTATTTCTTATTTATTTTTGTTTTATATAACTCTTTTAGCCAGCAACATAATGCATTTCTTTGTTGGTTTTATAGCTGTAGTTCTGATAAATGATGATATCATCTTCTGGGAATTGTATTATCTTCTTCAGTGAGGATTGCTCCCATTGAAATCAACTGAGCCACACAATTATAAAACAGATTTGATCCCCACACTTCCCCACGCACGCACATAAAGTATATTATATTTTCCTATTATTTTCCTACCTCCTTACCTTTAGCAAGGGTAGACTCTTGACAGAAGGTGAGGGAGTATTGAAGAAGGTCTCCACCTGTTTTTACAGGAACAGTCACATCTTCTTTTTAATCTTTTGAATAAAACATGAATGAATAACAGTGCCCTATAGAAGCATTGAGAATGCTCAAAGCATTTATTTAAATGGCAGTGTGTGAACAGAATGCCCTGTGCTTTGGTGTTAGCTGACGCATTCTTCCATTTCAGTAACTGTCTGTGACTTTAGCAGAGGAACTTAACTATTTCCAGACTTTCCAGTGTACTGAATCTGTGATTTATTGTCACCAGTTAGGAAAAAAAAATATTGGCATTTTCAAGCATTTAAGTCTTGAAGTTAGAAATACGGTGCAACCCACAAGGATCAAGTATGAAATGTCTTTAAATGGCTAATGATGTGAAATAATTTGAGGATGGTATATTTTAAAATGTTTCCAGCATGTTGGCTTGAAAACCAGATTTCAGATTTTCTTAAGCCCATCCTGATTCTTTTTCTCTCTTTTCCTCTTTATTGTCCACCTTTCTCATCCATTCCTTCCCCTACCCACCTCCTCTTGTAAATGTGACATTTGCTGTGGGTTTGACACTGCAGTCCTCTAAGATTTTGTATTTTAAAGCTATCCTTTGCAGTGGACATCAGTCATTTTTCACTGGGTGTGCATTATTTCAGTTTAAAGAATGGTGTTACTGACCAATAATTGCCCTCTTCTGGTCTTACTCTCAGTGACTCTTTCCTTCTCAAACGTATAGAAAAGTAAATGGTTTTGTCATAATGTCCCTTTGTTGTGGCGCACACAAACCAAGTGAGTGATTGAGCAGTTTAACACTTGCTGTCATTAACAACAAAGAGACATAACCGCTTTCCTGCTTGCTAATAAGCCCAACTGCTTTCTCTCAACTTTTGAGGTTAATCAAACTCTGGAATGCATCACACAGTTAGTTAGACTGGAATTACCTGAATTCTATTGGAAATTCACTGCCCCTGAGATCTCTGTCCTGTTTTTTTTAAAATGCTTACTCTAGCTCAGCAAAACAAACAAGAGTTATGTCTACACTGGCAAGTTAGTTCGAATTAAGGAAGCTTAATTTGAACTAACTAAAGCCATGGCTACACTAGGCTTTAATTAATTTGAATTAAGGGCTTCCTTAATTTGAACTAATAACTTGAAAAAGGGTACTAGAAGTAAGGGTTAATTCAAACTAGTTAGTGTGAGTTAACCAATGTGGCCATGTTAGTTGGAACTAATTTCTTAGTTCCAGCTAACTGGCCCATTGAAATCAATGGAAATCACTAATTCGAACTAAGCAAGTGCCATAAATGGCACTTGCTTAGTTTGAACTAATTTTAGTTAGTTCAAATTAACTTAATTCGAACTAACTAAAATTAGTTTGATTTAGTTAGTTCGAACTAACTAATTCGAACTAATTTTAGTAAGTGTAGACATAGCCAAGGAGTCCTGTGGCACTTTTAAAGACTAACACATTTATTTTTTGCATGATCTTTCATGGGCAAAGTCCCACTTCATCAAATGCCAGGGTGGAGAAAACATACATTGAAAAAAATTTACAGTAAGGAAGGGAAAAATAAATCCTGTGATTACATTTCACTGCATCAGGTCAGATTACTTCAGCAAACCAAACAAGTTGTTTAGATTCAAACACAACAATACAGAAAGTGGTGAGGCTGAGAGATGTGAGAATCATTATGTCTACACTAGCAATTTAGGTCGACTTAAGGACCCTTAAGTTGACCTAAATTACTCCATGTCTGCACCTGATTTTCATTAAGTCAATTTAAGAAATTCCTTAAGACGACTTAATGAAAGCTTAAGTCAACCTAATAACAACCACCCATTAGGTTGACTTAAGCCTTAAGTCAACTCATTAAGTCGACTTAAGGATGGTGTGGACGGGGAGTAACCCTTAAATTGACTTTATTAAGTTGACTTAAGGTCAGTTAGGTCGACTTAACAAAGTGGACTAAGTTGTCTTAACTTTAAGTTGACTTAGTCCTTTTGTTAAATTGACTTAATAAGGTTGGCTTTAAGTTGACTTAACTTTCTCTGGTGTAGACATACCCATTGTGAGTAATGAAAAACAAAGAAGGAGACCTGTGGTACCTTTAAAGTCCAATGTTTGTAGTGTGAAAGTCAATTCATATCTTTATTCAGACCCAAATTGATGGCATCAGATTTGCATATGAATTCTAACTCTGAAGTCTCTCGTTGAAGTCTTGATCTAGAAGAGTAAATGTGTTTGAGGATACATATGGATAAGTCCATTACTGAATGGCCTTGGAGATTAAAGTGATTTCCTTTTGGTTTCTGATGAAATAAGATTTCTTAATTTCTGCTTCAGTGAACTATACAAGCTCAATGTTTTCACTTGCCTTTACATGTAATTTGTAATTAAACTAAAATAAGAAACGATGTTCAATCAAAATCATCTCTGATGTAATCTAGCAAAGTCAATTCAGTTACACCGAACATTTTTACAGACACAAATCCCTATCTATAGATTTTCCAACCTATTCTACATTTTCCAGTACAAACACTTAAGTAACTGCATTTTCTAATAGATGGTGAGGTAGTCTATGACTCTCTCATTTCACATAAATTTGAAGTTGACTCCTTGGACTTTTAAATCACTATTTTCATATGTAGCAGGATGAAAATAAACAAGGAGTCCTGTGGCATTTTTAAAGGCTAACAAATTTATTTATCACATGAGCTTTTGTGTGAGAAAATCCCACTTTGTCAGATGCTTTGAAGATGGAGTACTTATGAAAATAGTGTCCTACTTTCTCTGGGTATGACTACATGAGAAAAAGTTAAGTCAACTTTGTTAAGTTGACTTAATAAGGTTGACTTTAAGTCGACTTAAAATCAACCTTATTAAGTCAACTTAACAAAGTGGCAAAACTTTAAGTCGACTTAGTCCACTTTGTTAAGGTGACTTAACTGGCCTTAAGTCAACTTAATAAAGTCGACTTAAAGGTTCGTCCCTGTCCACACTGACCTTAAATCAACTTAAGGAGTCGACTTAAGGCTTAAGTCGACCTAATGGGTGGTTGTTATTAAGTCGACTTAAGCTTTCATTAAGTCGATTTAAGGAATTTCTGAATTTCTGACTTAATGAAAGTCCAGTGTGGACATGGAGTAATTTAGGTCTACTTAAGTCGACCTAAATTGCTAGTGTAGACATATCCTCTCTCTCTCTCTCTCTCTCACACACACACGCACACATTTGCGTAGGCTTTACAATAGTGCAACTCCATTAATTTAAGTGGAATTATTACTCATCTACATTCTAAGTAAGATTAAATCAGGCCTAAAGTAGTTACTTGGCAAGTTTGGATACAGCAGGACATTAAAATAAAAAAAAAATAATCAAAAGTGTCCATTAATTTAGTGTGCCCCAGTATTTGCATCCTCAATCTGAAACACTTGGAGCACAATTTTCAGAGATTCTGAGCACCATCAATTCCAGTTATAGTTAATAGACGATGCCATTGCTCATTACTTCTGAAATTCAGGACTTAGGGATCTTAAATTTGGGATAAAAAGACTGAGACACATAGAATTGGGAGACATGTTCGTGAAAAGGGCATACAAGTTTAATTTCTTGAGGTAATATCTTTTTTGATCTTTATAATAATTCTGTTTAAATGTATGGAGCTATGTTTGGTTTACACCAATGCAAGTGAGAGCAGAATCAGTCTTCAGTCTTCTTACTTCTATTTGTAATATTAGGAATAACTCCACACACATCAGTGCAGTTCACTGGTGTTAAGGTGTTTTGAGAGAAAAATCAAGGTATAGGTCTTCTGTCAAGTTACTGAATGCTAATATCTCTGTAGTCAAGACTAGAAGCAAATCTTCTGCTTCCTTGTTTTAAGTGAAGAAACTTGTAATCAACAGCTCTAACTGAGTAAACAGTAATTTGTGCCAGAAAACATTTAGATATAATATTAACCTTAGCTATTAAAATAATCCTTCATCTTGGAAAGACTGCTACACAATTTCATACACGCTACTGGACTCATTCTATTTACTTGACCTATAAATATGGGAGATGTCATGTTTTCAGGCATAACAATATGGAATTTCTCTCTAATATCTTGAACAATAGTGCTTAATACTTTACATAATGTAAGTAACCCATGTCTTTTCTACAAAATTGATCCTTACACAGACACTTGTCCATTCGCAAATTGTATGTTATGGTACATTCTTGATCCCTTATGTTTCTCTTTCTGTATGTCACATTGAAGTCAGTAAGGTTTCGGAACAATACAATAATTGAATATGCTGGGCAAAGTGACAAATACAGAAGAAGGGACATAATAGTTTTAAATATCTGTAGGGTATAACCATAAAGGAGAAAAAAGGATTATGCAAAGTACTATAATTAAAAGAAGGTATCATTAGTAGTAATGGACTAAAATTGAGAAAATTTAAGATGAAACTGGGAAAACTTCCTGACAGTGATAACTGCTAGTTTATGAAATAGTTTTCTAAAGTATGATGTGCAAGCCCCAATGCTTGCGGCATTCAAAATTAGACTTGAGAAAACATGCTCAAGTGTGCAATACGGAAAAATCACTTTCTGCTCTTGGGAAGCTGGACCAGATACCCTTATAAGGTTTTTTTTTTTTTTTTTTTAATCTCCATTTTTCCTTCAGCTGATAAAACCAGGTAGGAAGCGATGTCCTTAAGAAAGAAAATGTTCTGTGTGAGTCGACAGGATGCAATAGTTACAAAACCCTGAGGGTTTGGTATGAAGATCAGGAATATGTTTCCCTTTGTGCCAGTTGCAATGAGTAACATGTTTACCCAGACTGAAGAAGAAGTAGTATCTGCCCACTTGCTTACTATGTGGTATATCTCTGAGGAACCACCTGCAAGATGCTGCAGGATGACTATTGCCTGCTAATTTCAGGTGGAACTGAAAATGTTACCTATGACCTGTAAAGGCATATATTTTTTGTGACATGATTACTGGAGAGGTCAGCAGTAGAGTTCCCTCAGTGTAAAAAGAACTTCTAGCTGGTTTTCCATGAAGGCATCTACTCTCTGTGCTGTTCTGAAATAGCCCTGTCATAGACCCCTGGTGGGCGTGCCTGAAAATGTTATTTGGGGAATTAAGCTCAAGCCCCATCCCCCCCTGCTCCCAGTGTCTAGTGCTGTCCATGTTATTCTGCCCTTTGCAGAACAACCCAGCCTTTCAGCTGAGTCCCAATCCAAGGAACCCCCTTTCGGGTAAAAGTCCAATCCCAGCGGCCCACTTGGCCTCAGTAGCTGCTTCTGATCCTTCACCACTCATCAGTAGTCAGGATGAGCTGGGGGGATGATGACCTAAGCCTGCCCATTTGTCCAGGTCCCAGCCCTGGGACCCTATATGCCTTCCTAAAGGTGTCACCTCAACCCCCAGTCCACAACCCCCATACCTTCCACCAAGTCCACCACTTGCAGGCTTCCTTCAGGCTCCTCTTGAGCCCCTTCAGCCATAGCCTTCCTCAGTTCCACTCCCCCACAGTCTCAGTCCTGGGCTCCCTTGCAGGGTTCTCCGTGGGCCACCTCTGTGAGGTTCCAAGCCCCTTTTCATTCAAAGTCCTGCTGCCACAGGGAACTGCCCTCGGTGCTAACCCCACAGCCCCTGAGCAAGTAGAACCTTCTCCCTCCAGCACCTAAGGGAGACTACCCCTGCTCTGTCTCTGCCAATGGTTTTCTAGCCTGAACTGTGCCCTGACTGGCCCAGCAGCCTTCCCTCCTGATTGGCTGCTCTTTCAGGGGCCCTCCTTAACCCCTTTTCTGCCAGTGTGGGGGTCACTGTCCAATCGGAAGCCCAAATTTGGTGAAGCTTTGGGGCAGTTTGTCTACATAGAGTTTTGGAGTGAGAGAGGTATGACAGTGGCTATTATATGAGCATTGGGAAGAATATTATTAGGGTTGATTTTTGTTTTGATTGATTATTTTGGAGGAGTATGAAGCACCTCCTCACTTTTCTTATTTTGGTTGCATTTTTAAGTGATGACAAAGATGCCTATTCTCTGTGCTAGGCACTGCTATGTATATACTAGTAGTCATGACTGGTGTACCGGTATTGAAGGCTATGTGTTCTTTAGGAAAGACAGATATAAAGGCAAAGGTGGAGGAGTGGAATTGTATGTCAACGAGGAGGTAGACTGTAGGGAAATTCAAAGTGATGGAATTAACAAGACAGAATCAATCTGGGTAAAAATCATGTTAGGGAAAAAAGCTACTAAAGTTTCTCCTGGAATGGTGCTTGGAGTGTGTTACAGGCTGCCGGGATCTGATTTAGACATGGTTAGAGACCTCTTTAAGGCTTTTAAGGAAGTTAATACTACTGGGAACTGTGTGATTATGGGAGACTTTAACTTCCCAGATATAGACTGGAGGACGTGTGCTAGTAGTAATAAGAGGGTACAGGTTTTCCTGGATGTGATAGCTGATGAATTCCTTCTCCAAATGGTTACCGAACCAACAAGAGGGGATGCCATCTTAGATTTAGTACTGGTGAGTAGTGAGAACCTCATAGATGAACTGGTTGTAGGGGGCAACTTAGGTTCAAGTGACCATGAGCTAATTCAGTTCAAACTAATTGGAAGGATAAACAAAAATAAATCAGCGACCAGGATCTTTGACTTTAAAAAGGCTAACTTTAGAAAATTAAGGGAATTAGTTGGGGAAGTGAACTGGACAGAAAAACTCAGGAATGTAAATGTAGAAGAGGCTTGGAATCGCTTGAAATCAAAGTTGCAAGAACTATCTGAAGCCTCCATCCCAAGGAAGGGGAAAAAATTCATAGGCAAGAGCTGTGGACCAAACTGGATGTTTAAGCATCTCAGAAAGGCGATTAGGAGGACGCACAGAGCCTACAAGGAGTTGAAAAGGTGAGACATCAGCAAGGAAAGCTACCTTTTGGAGGTAAGAACATGTAGAGAGAGAGTGAGAAAAGCAAAAAGTCAAGCTGAGCTGGACCTTGTGAAGGGAATTAAAACCAATAGTAAAAGGTTCTTTAGCCATATAAATAGGAAGAAAACAAAGAAAGAAGAAGTGGGATCGTTGAAAACTGAGGATGGGTGGAGGTCAAGGATAATCTAGGCATGGCTGAATGTCTAAATAAGTACAGTGAAACCTCGATTATCCGGTCCTCAATTAACCGTAAATTCAGTTAACCGGGACCGGGATCGGGTGGCCGCAGAAGCTCCCTCGGCCCCAGGGCTCGGCTTTCAGCAGGAGCTGCGGCGGCTTAACGCCGCAGCTCCTGATGAG
>ML685784.1:8001698-8020914 GCA_007922175.1 Pelusios castaneus | reverse complement strand
GGCACTTTTAAAGACTAAGAAATTTATTTATTACATGAGCTTTCATGCGAGATTTTCTCCCATGAACGCTCATGCGATAAATAAATTTGCTGGTATTTAGAAGTGCCACAACACAGGACTCCTTGTTTGTTTCATCTCTACAGTGTTATCCTTGTAAACAAAATTTTGAAGGAGAAAGTACTTAAGGCTATAGAGGATAACAAAATACAACATGGCTTTACAAAAGGGAGATTGTGCCAGACCAACTTGATCTCCTTTTTTGAAAGGATAACAGATTCTTTAGATAAAGGGAATGCAGTGCACCTAATTTACTTAGATTTCAGCAAAGCATTTGATACAGTTCCACATAGGTAGTTATTAGTTAAGTTACAGAAGATGGGGACTAATATGAATATAGGAAGGTGGATAAGGAGCTGGTTAAAAGGGAGACTACAGTGGGTCATACTGAAGGGTGAACTGTCAAGCTGGAGGGAGGTTACCAGTGGAATCCCTCAGGGATCTGTCTTGGGACTGATCTTGTTCAACCTTTTTGTTACTGACCTTGGCACAAAAAGCGGGAATGTGCTAATAAAGTTTGCGGATGACACCAAGTTGGGCGATATTACCAATACAGAGAAGGATCGGGATACTATACAGAAAGATCTGGATGACCTTGTAAAGTGGAGGATCAGGAATAGGATGAAATTTAATAATGGGAAGTGCAAGGTCATGCATTTAGGGACAAATAACAAGCATTTTTCCTACAAGTTGGGGACGCATCAGTTGGAACGGACTGAGGAGGAGAAGGATCTGGGAGTACTGGTTGATCATAGGATGACTATGAGCCGCCAATGTGATGTGGCTGTGAAAAAAGCTAATGTATCGACGCAGCTACTGTGTTTAGGGTTAACCCCCGGGATGGTATTCATCGGGGGCTGCGTGCAGACCAGGGTCCTTTTGGCCGTAGAGTTTATAGCTCTACTTTTATTTGGTGACTGATTGGAGGCCTCTGATATTACACCAGAAGTCAGGAGGTATGAACAACAGAGTATGGGACCGGACCTGCCGATAACCCACACTAATATTAGTAGAATTGGGTGTTTTTCCCATGAAAGAGGGAATAAGTATGAAGAGGGGACAAGGGAGATTAGCAATAACAAGAGAAATAGCAAAAAAATCACCAGAAGGGTAGTAAACAGAAGAGTTTTATTTCTCATGGTTATGATTACAAGCTTTGAGGTTTACACTTCCTGTCCAGACAGTGTGACAGGCAACAGAAACAGAGATACAGAGATGCAGTTTCAAAGCAAAGATTTTTATGTGTATGTCTATGCCTTTCTAAATATTTTTTGCTGCAGCAGATTTTAAAGTTAAAGAATAAATGTTTGTTACAAGCTTGTTGAATGTGTGCTAAATGTGTGTCATATGCGCATTAAATGGTTTATTTACTAAAGCTACTCTTATTATATTGCTGATGCCCCTTCCTTTAAGGAAACAGACAGAGCAGCCCTAAATCGGCCTGAACTCCCAGGCGGGGTGCTAACTACCGGTCCCTAACCTTATCCCTAAATCGGCCTGAACTTCCAGGCAGGGGTGCTAAACTACTTTGATCCCTACTTCGGGACCGGGGGTTCCTACTTTGATCCCTACTCCGGGACCCGGGGTTCTAAATGCTTCCCGTTACTGTTTGGTTTCCCCAGTAGCTACTATTTTCTATTCTCTGAACCAGTCTTCCTTTAGGCCCAGTGGTTCTTGTTTCTTGTTTGTAACTGGTTACTTACCAATGCTCCTAGCCAACGTGTCAGGTCCGTCTCACTTAGGATCTGGATCGACCTTTCAAGTCCGTTCTTCTCGCCAGTCCCTTCACCTGTCCGGATCAGGGTTGCTGACTCGTTCTACCCTGACTCAAGATCCGTCACTTGCTTTCGACCTAAGGGCAGGCCCAGAGATCGGGGCGTCTTACAGACCAAGAATCTTGCCTTAGAGTCTCCCCACCTTGCTTTGACCAACGGGCCGGTCGGCTAGAGAAGACTCTGGCGCTAGCCCCGATGTTGAGGACGAACCCCTACTTTTATAGGGATCAGATCGCTCATGCCCCCACCTTGCCCATGGGAAGCTTCTTCACACCTTTTGTCCTTGCCGATGGGAAACTTCACACCTTTTGCAAAGCTTCCTGGCAACTTTGGTGTGCGGGTCTAGTGCACCCGGTTCTCAAACGGCCGAGTTCTTGGCTGTGGTCCAGGGGAGCTTGTTGCAGGGCAGACAAGACCCATAAGGTTATTTTGGTCTTGTCGTTAAGCAGAATAGGCCTTTGAAGTCTGGTTCAAAGCTGGTTCAGGCTAAACTTATCCTTATACCTAAAACAATTATAAATGCCCCATCTAATCCCATCTACATCAATTTTCTACAATGTGGTTCTAGGATGTATCAGGAGAGGTATTTCAAGTAGAGACAGGGAGGTGTTAGTGCCGCTGTACAAGGCACTGGTGAGACCCCATCTGGAATATTGTGTGTAGTTCTGGTCCCCATCTTTAAAAAGGATGAATTCAAATTGGAACAGGTGCAGAGAAGGGCTACAAGGATGGTCTGTGGAGTGGAAAACCTGCCCTATGAGTGGAGACTCAAGAAGCTTGGCTTGTTTAGCCTAACCAAAAGAAGGTTGAAGGGGGATATGATTGCTCTCTATAAATACATCAGAGGGATTAAGATCAGGAAGGAAGATGAATTATTTGAGTACAGCCACCAATGTGGACACCAGAACAAATGGTTATAAACTGTCCATCAAGAAATTTAGGCTTGAAATTAGATGCAGGTTTCTAATCATTAGAGGAGTAAAGTTCTGGAATAGCCTTCCAAGGGGAGTTGTGGGGGCAAAAACCATAACTGCTTTCAAAACTGAGCTTGATAAATTTATGGAGGGGATGGTATGATTAGCCTATTTTGGAAATTGACTGATATTTGGCTACGTGTGGTGGATATACAAGTGGCCTAAGAGGGGAGAATACATGAGGTGGGTTCTGAGTTATTACAGATAATTGTTTCTTGGGTAACTGGCTGTTGAGACTTGCCCACGTGCTCAGGGTTTAACTGATCATCATAGTTGGGGTCGGGAAGGAATTTTCCCCCAGGGCTGATTGGCCTGGGCTTTGGGGGTTTTTTGCCTTCCTCTGTAGCACAGGGCATGGTTCACCTACCGGTGAATTCTCTGTATCTTAAAGTCCTTAAATCATGATTTAAGGAGATAAATAACTCAGTCATAGGTTGGTGGCCTATTGCCGGAGTGTGTGGGTGAGGTCTTGAGGCCTGCATTTTGCAGGAGGTCAGATTAGATGGTCGTACTGGTCCCTTCTGACCTTAAAGTCTTTGGCTATGTCTACACTGGCAAGTTAGTTCGAATTAAGGAGGCTTAATTTGAACTAACTAAAGCCATGGCTACACTATGCTTTAGTTAGTTCGAATTAAGGGCTGCCTTAATTCGAACTAATAAGTTCGAATAGGGCTTCAGAAGTAAGGCTTTAATTTGAACTAACTAGTTTGAATTAGCCAATATGGCCATGTTAATTTGAACTAATTTCTTAGTTCAAACTAACCGGCCATTGAAATGAAAGGGAATCGCTAATTCAAACTAAGCAAGTGCCATGAATGGTACTTGCTTAGTTCGAATTAAGTTAATTTGAACTAACTAATTCGAACTAATTTAGCAAGTGTAGACATAGCCTATGAGTCTATATGTGGAGGTTGTAAATACCACTTAGGCAAAGGTATAAATAACTGAATGAATAATTTTCATCAATTTTTTTGCTGTGGTATTAGCTTGCAACTTGCTGAGCATGATTAGTGAGGCTGAAAATCAGATAAAGTAAGTACCAGCTAGGGAGGGCTTGCCAAAACAGTGTCAGCTGAGGTTTTGCCAGAGGCACTGTGAGGTGTTGCATGGTAGTTCTGAATAGTACGAATGTCTGTTTTCATAGGTTTTGTGATGAGACACAGATGACATTATTTAGAGGTGACATAAAATGTTCAACCTTCACTTTGGCCTGCAGCCAATATATTTTGATTCTGTGATTTAGAACATTCTGAAAAAAAATGGCTTTGGAATAGAGTGTCAGAAATGGAGAAAAGAGCTTTTAAGTGGTGAACAAAAATACCTGCTTCAATGAACTTGACTCATTCTAGAATGAAATAATTTGCATAGTTGTTTACACCCAGAAAAATGGTGTTTCCCATAAAGAAACAGTCCACAAAAATCTATTGCTAATTGAAATTAGGGTCCTGAAAACAATATAGGTACCCCTAAGAATGACCACTTCAGATACATGAGATCACCAAACCTCAGAACCCATCATTATAGCAGAGAAGATATGCAGAATAGTAGGATTTATTACTTATTTATTATATTACAATCTGCAAAGATAAATACATAGAAAAAATGCATAATGGCAGAGATTGGCTAGGAGCAGATCTACAGCTTGACGCCACTCTCACAGAAGTTTCACAAGAGTTTATTTGCGGATTTCCATAGAGTTACTACTGATTTACACTGTGTGAATGAAAGGAAACTTTTGCCCTTGTGCTTTGCTGATTTTTTTTTTTCCATCTGGTGGAAGGCATGTCCTTGACATATTTTTTAAAAAGAGAAAAAACAACTAGTGATTCAATTCAAACAGCCTTTATATAATTCTCTGCCCCACTAATGTCTTTCTCATGTGCAGTTTCCAAAAGACTGTTGGAGAAGAGATTGCTTTCTATCCTTTTCTGTAAAAGGCTATAAGTAGACCAGATCAGAAATTGTTTGATTAAACTTTTGTTGATAGCTATTATTTTTGCTGAAACTGAAACATTTCATGAAACCGTATAGATTTCAATGGAGTTTAGATGGGAAGTTGCTTAGGTCCTAGAAGGACTTGAGAGAAAGAGACAAAGAGAGAGGGATTGAAAACCTGACTTTTTAAATTTCACAATGGACATTTTGACACAATTCTACTTTGTGAAAACTTTTGAAAGCTTTTATTTTCCCAGAAAAAGCTTTGAAGGTTTTTGCAAAATTGTTTTTCCATTGTTTACCATTTCCCAATTAGGTTTTCTTTTTTTCTTCTTGCATGTGATGTGGGACCCGTGGGGTCTGGACAAGAAGAGAGCGCATTTCAGCTGACAGGAAACCTGGGGGTTTCCTCTGTCAGCTGTAGTGTGGGGCTGGCAATTGCCAGCCCCGTGTTCCAGCTGACTGGAAACCCCAGGATTTCCTCTGTCAGCAGGGATCCCTTCTCCACAGAACCCCATTGTCCTAGGCAGAAGGGAGCCCATGCTTCTTTCTCCCCAGGAGCTGAGCGGTCCTGGGGAGAAGGGAGCCGGGAGAGCCGCCCGCCACTTCTCAGTCCCAGCAGAGCCAGCTGTGCACCGGCTGGCTCTCACCGGGACGAGCTGCCTGCCTCCCGGGCTCTCCTGCCATCCGCTGGTTCCATCTGCCTGCCGCTCACACTGCCTGCTGCTTGCTTATGTCTTCCACTGGTGCCATCCATCTGCCACTCACACTGTCCAATCACCCCATCCACTCCAGAGAGCTGTCCACTTGCAAGATGTTCTCCTGGCCAGAGGCACTGGCTTCTGCTTTTTAGTGATTTCAGCTCTTAGAGAGAATTTCAATCCTGTAGTGATCTCAGCTCCAGACTTCAACTTTTAGGACACCAGAGACAGCTCCCTGATCAGAATAAGAAAAGACTCCACAAGGAATCAGTAAGTCTATCTTTTAGCAATTGGGGGGGGAATTAGGCATTGTCTAAGGCTCAGCTCTACAGCAGAGCTGATGCCACCTCTCCCTCCTCTCTTTCAGCACTGTAAAACAGAATCTGGCACTTTTCTGAGTTCTGTGTTGTTGATGGTGACTTTTCCATCAGAACAGGCTAAACGCAGTTTAGACAATCAAAGTGCAGCATACAATGAAAAAGCATCTTTTCATTTCCCCTTTCAGTTAAAACAGAGATTTGTAACCCAAACCAGCCACACATACCATTTCCCATCATGCCCCATATCTGTGTGGGTTCATCCATATACAGTGAAA
Source organism: Pelusios castaneus (assembly GCA_007922175.1). Lineage (NCBI taxonomy): Eukaryota > Metazoa > Chordata > Testudines > Pelomedusidae > Pelusios > Pelusios castaneus. The sequence continues at coordinate 8,014,877 of ML685784.1, read as the reverse complement.
TTATGCTAAACACTTAATTGTATTCATGAAAATACAAAGCCCATACAAATAAGGTGTCCCTCTTTTTGCTGGCTGAACAAAAGTGCTCAGCCACTCAGCCCTTGCTTACACTTAATCTCTCTATTTTTTTTTTCAGTTCTCTATCTATAAAATACTATTTACCCACATCACTGGGTTTTTGTGAGGATAAATACATTGACAACGAGGTGCTCAGGTACTACAGTAATAGGGGCAAAAGTGTCATAGCTAGTAGAAAGTAGAATAGAATAGAATAGAATAGAATAGAATAGAATAGAATAGAATAGAATCCCAGGAAGGGCATAAATTATCCAGGAATGGGATATGAATGCATTGTGACAGTCCCTTTGCAGTGACCTACAGAAAACAACAAGACTGTTCTTCAGTTGCATTACACTTACTTTTATTAGGAACGTGTAGGAGCCCCTGCTTAACTGCTTCCCAAAATAAGTTAGCCATCCTTTGCACACTCCTCACAACACAGAGTTACTAGTCAAACTCTGACATTTAGTGTTAACTCCACTGGACATACCTGAACTCTGGAGTGGAGTCAGAACATTGCTCATAGGTGGCATTTAGATGCCATATTCTGGTGGATATTTTTTTCTTTTTTATATGTTTGAAAGGTTTTCTCACTGGTAACATACCTGCCTCCTTTCCAAACATAAACAAAGGAATGACTATTTAGCCAGTCTCTGTTGTGGTCTTTCCCACTGTCTGTGTCTCTTTCCCTCCTTTAAATACACACACTCACACAGACACACACACAAAGAATGGCTCTTTTGGCCAGTAATTTGTGCTCTTCTGGGGCTCCCTAATGTGTCTTTCACTTTTAAACACAAACAAAGAATAAATGACCATGCTTCTTCACCGTTACCCTCTCCTGGGGTCTCTTTCAACAGCTAATGAGTTTTTCTTTATAAAACACACAGAAAAAATAAATTGCCCTGTTGGCCAGTATTTGCCCTCTCGTATGGTTCCTTTCAATGACTAATGTCTCTTTCTCTTCCTGGAGTCACTGAACAGTTATGCTCTTGGAGTTGAGAAGTAGGTTATTTATTTTACTAGAGAAAATGAGTGGACAGCAGACACCAGATTAGTAATCTTGTAACCTATCTTTATTTACAAAAATACAATTCCTGTAGGTAAACTTTTAACAGAAATAGACTTTAAAAAGCAGCCACAGCACAATGGAGGCTTGCACACTCAGAGCTAGCTCAGTGAGAGGTTTTGCTTTCTTGTTTTGCTAGAACAGCCTCACTGTCCTACTTTTCAGTAGAGCACAGATGTTTCCATTCCCTAACTCAGCTACTGTTTCATTTTGTCCTTTGTGGTCTTGCTTCCAGCTTTAACCTCTAGCCACATCTACACTGGTGACTTCTGACACCATGGTAATGTCTGCTAGGGAGTGAAGAAGGGTTTTCCTTGACCTCCTTGCACAGCTATGTCAAAGCCCCTAGTGTAGACACAATTATATCAGCACAACTGCATTTTTACTGGGATAGCTCATTTTGCTTGGAGTGTGGAATAAGCAATACCTTTAAAGCAATCCTAGGGTAGAAATGGTCTCTGTTCCTGATAGCCTATCATAAAATCATTAAAGAGTATAATGGAGCCTGATACCCCACTATGTTGCACCTTGTGGAGTTATTGACGCCTGCACCAAGTAATTTTAAAATGGGTATAAAATATTATAACTCCTGTTAAGTGAATGGAGAATTTTGATTTGATAGCATTGTACATTTCCTTTTTGAACAAGTCTCAGTGATTACTTAAGGTATATAGCAGTGGAAAGGCAGTTGCATGACTTGGAACCAGATGAGACAAACTCCTCAGTAGGCCTTGGAGTCTGAATGTCTAAGGCTGCTACATGATATAAAAAGAGCCCATGTTTGTACTACCGATTTGCTGAATCCCTCCCCTTAAAGGGGGAGGAATTGTAAGTGTACCAATCTGCTTTGAATGTGAAAGCAGAAGTGGAGATTGCAGGAAGGAAGTGTTCGAAGGGGGCAACAGGAAGTCAGTCTGGGGGCACATGACTGGAATGATTGTTGCAGATGTAGCAGCCTTCTAAATTCATATTGGTAAAAAACCAGTTTAGCTTTAGAAAGCTGGAATCCTCTTCTGTTATTGCCCAATATATGACACATGAAAGCATAGAGTAGCAGTGGTCATTGTAGTGAGATCCCCAGGAAAGAAGAGAGAGTAATTAACAGATAAACAAAATGGTACTCACTGGCAAAGTACAGAGACAACAAGGAGGCACTCAGGCCACTGAGAATGCTGGATTACTAGAAAAATCAATCAACCAACCAACCTTGCACAAGCATGGAAGCAGTGGAATCATTTGCTGAATAAAGATGAGAAAATGGAGGGAAAGCTTTTTTTACTGTTTAAAAAAAAAGGATGGGAAGTGAGTTGAGAATGATGTTATAGAGAGACTTTTTTTTTTAACCTGTAGCCAAGAAGCAAAATAGCAAAAAGTCAATTTCCGACCCAAGAACTCTGGTATTAAAGGCCAGATCATTTGGGGGGCATGTGATTCCAATTTACAGGCAAGATTGTTGAGAGACATACCTCTAACCCTAGAGAAATACCTCCAAATGGCCAGATCAGCTGAACTACCCAGGGAAATGATCAACCCAATGATAAACTGTAGTGAAGAACAAGTACGCAGCTTAAGTAAGAGGATCCAGGTAACAGGACAGAGGCACACTGACTGAGGATGTAGGTGTCATGATCCTGCGTATGTATTGTGGAAAGAAGAAAGAAAAATGCCCAGACTATGAACAATGGTACAAGGGGCATGGGAAAGAAAAACACTTTATGTCCCAATGCCACAGCAACCAGAATGAAAAAGTTAACTGCAGTGCATGCAGTAATTGAAGATGCAGAGACTTCTAATAAAGAGGAGGTCATCTGCAATGTGACTTTAGGCAATCTAAAGACTTTCGATGTACAGGAACTGTAAAACAATGCTGACATCCACTTTATTACCATATTTGCAGCTATGCTATTAGATTAATGGACAGTTTGATTCCAGCTGGATTGTGAAGCTAGCTGCAATGTGCTGCCAGCAACACTGATAAGCAGTAATATGAGACTGGAGAAATGTAACCAACTACTGATAATATACAATAAAACCATTCGGAGTCTAGTGCATAAATGTAGGTGGTCAGTAAGATACCTACAAAACAGGAGAGATTATCGTCTGGCATTTGTACTAGTTGACACACAGGAGTACTACCCACAGCTGAGCAGCACAGAGGTTGATTGCAGTACAACAACAGAATACCCTCAATGTGAGGAAAGAAAGAAAATGGTCACCATGGGCCCTTTCCATCTCTGTAGCACAATATTTGCTTAACAAAACCATTTCTGTTGGTAGAATTCTATATTGCTTCCTGTTGATACCATTTGGGTTTCCTCCCTGTATGTTCCATGCCTGAAATAGCTATTTCAACTTTGCAATTTTCATTAGTTTTGGAAACTGAGGTTGATTTACTCCAGCAATAACTTTAGTGAGTGCCGCAATATGACTTTATTTCAGTTTTTAAATTCCTTCTTCTGCTGCATGTCACTCTTCTACCCTGCTCATTGATTGTTTTTCTTTTCTCCCTAATTTCAAGTAAACTAGATCTTTTGTGGCTTTCTAATGCCAAACTAATGGGAAAGGTGCAGCCAGAACATGATGGTAAACTGAGGTGTGACACTGATTTTGGCAGAGCTTCAGAAAGCACCCCATATAGTTCATGGAAGCACAAACTAGGTCTGGTGTAACAACTGATGATCAGATAATTAATTTTTTCATAGGAAATTTCAGCATACAAAGTAGTCTGTTATAGAAATAGACAATTAGTTTAGATTTCATCTGAGAGTAAAGAGTACTATAGTTTGGGACTCCAGTCAATAGTTTGGTGTGTATCCACAGAAGAATAAATTTCTCAAAATGAATGACACTGGGTTAGAAATATCAACTTGTAGTTAGATTCCAAATTAGTAAACATTGATAAAACATTATCTAAAAATTTAAGGCCAAAATTTTCAAAAGTGAATAGTGTTTTGGGGAACTTGATTTTAAACGCTTTTAAAAACAGTCATTATTTTCAGAAGGTTTGAAAAAAAAATCTCCAAACTTGAGTCACCAAAATTGATAGTGATCTCTGAAAGCATTGACCTCATTTAAAAAAAAAAAAATCAGATTTGTTTCTTTCTTCATTTGGGCTCCTGACCTTTTGACACTTATGCAGATGTTTAATTGTAAACATGTGCTTAAAGTTAAATACATATTTTATGTCTTTGTAGAATTGGGGCTTTACTTCCTAATATAGGCATTCAGTAGCACATGCTTTCCTTGAAACAGCTGATGTTATCCTTTAAAATTCCTAGATCATTGAGGGCAGTTAGAATTATATTAGTGGATGGTTGGCATAGTATAGGGGAGATGAAAAAGAAGTTCAAGTATTCAATTAAAACAAAATCATATTATTTTTAGGTTAGCCAAAGTTGCGATGAAATATTTTTTACATTCATCAAATATGCCTCTGACATTTCCTTAAATTCATCTGAGGGATATCATATATTCATGTGGCTTTCACTACCATCTTTATGCTTCAGACTCTCAAATATACTTCCCCAGTGCTGAACTTTTACCTTCTGTCTAGACCTATTTCTCGGATCTTCCGTTCTGGATGTCTCATCTTCATTTTAAACTTAACGTAGCCAAAAGCAAACTCCAGATTGTTTCATCTATTCTGTTTCATTGTTAATAGGACAGCCATACACACTCTTACTGAAGCACTTAACATTGGCTTGTCCTTTCTTGTGGTATACATCCAGACGGTATGAGAATTCTCCTGCTTCTTCCATCTAAAACAAAACCTTCCTTCTGTCCCTGCAACTAAAGCATTTGTCCAGGTTCTTAAAATATCATATCCCTATTATTGAAATATATTCTTCTCTAGCCTATACATCACTTTACTCTAGTCAGTACAAATACATATAATTCTCATAGTTTACTGTCCTCCTTAAATCCTTCTACTTGTTCCCTGTTTTCCACTCCAGCAAATTCAAAGTTTTTACCCTTGTTTATAGAACATTGAAGAGTTGTGGAACATGAGTCCTTCCCTAATTGTATGGCTTTGTTTCTTTTCACATTAATATCGCTCCCTCCAGCCTATCAACGATAGCTGCTTTACAGCCACTTTCCCCTTTTCTTCAGTATATGACTTTAGTTTTTCATGGTCTCTAGAGAGTCTGCAGTGCCATTACTCTGGCCTTCCTTCAATCCCTCCTCTGACCCATTTCTGCCATAAAGTCTCCAAGAAATGTGCTTAAGTTATGAAACATTCAAAGATCAGATATATTGCTCTATAGCAGTGTGTGGTCATCCCTATGGCTTTTCCTACAAATGACTAACTCTTCTCCTTGCTGCAGACATCTGTGCTTTTTATTTACAGTGTGTAAACCCGATTCCCATATAGAAGTCAGCCCCTCTGGCCCTGAGCGCTGAGCTCCTTGACCTTGCTGGGTCCACCACAAACTAGCTGCAAAGTTCCAGCCCCTTCTCTGGCTACACCCCTTCTGCTCTTCTTCCCCAACCAGCTTATATACCGCAGCTGTCCTTAACTGGCCTTTAGCTTCCTCAGGTCTGGCTTCATTCAGCCACCCAACCTGTGGGGCTCTGTGAACTGGTGCCTGCTGCAGCTCAGGCATCTGGGTTGGAGTTAGTTCTGTCTCAGTCTGCTACATGCTCATTAATTTATTTATTTGTAAAACCTCTTAACTGTTTGGGACTATCAAGCTGTCTAACAACTAACCTCTTTGGTCTCAGTGACTTTGTTTTTGCTTATCTTCTCCTCCCTTGATCACCCCATATGGATTGTTATATTATTTTATTGTTATATATTTTTACAACTTGTTCCCAACTGGAATGCATGTTCTTTAGGGCAGGCATCTGTGCGTTGCTTAACACAATGATACCCCAATCCTGATAAGGGTCTTTACGTCCTATCACTATACAAAATAACAAATCATATTTATAAGAAAAACAACAACTGAGGCCTCTTGACTTCTAGACTCTATCCACTGGACTTGATTTCTCCAGAGCAGAGATTTACCTTAATGCAAAGGAAACGACTGTTTTATAATTACTCTCTGCAGTTCCAACTTTCTGGACATTGTCATTTTGTGAAGCACAACATCATTGCCATAATAATGCCCATGAAATTCACTGAACTGTTGGCAACAGTTATCACTGACAATGAGCTATAGTATGTCTGAAACAAATTTAAAGCATTTCCATCATCTTACTAATTAAAATATGTCACTGGTACTCTATGTTCCCAAGCACATGGCACAGTCAATAAAACTGTACTAATGGTAGGAAGAAAAAAGCTGGAAAATATACTCAGCAATAGCTCAGATCCACATTTTATTGCAGTGGTTTAATGAGCCATACAAATTTACATGCTGAACTACTGATCAAACTCATATTACTTACAAGACTTGTTTGCATTAATAAACAGTTTCCCAACATCAAATTGTTGCATAAAAAAAAAAGATTAAAAATGCAACCTTTGGAGAATGGGGGGAAAATAACTGAGCAAATTGTAAAAAGGAAGAAGTAAGAAGTGGTGCATATAAGGGAATAGAAATTTTGGAACCAAAAAGTGACAGCATCAAAGCAAACAGAATTTAGATTATATTATGTCAACACTGGAAATTGACAAATTTATAGAAAGAGCGGAAGACCTCTTCTAAAACTAATGGAATACTTGAAATGCATCCAAAATAGGACACAATTAAGTTTTATTTAACTGGTAAAAAACTTGATGATGATGGGACCCTTGCCAGGGGATAAAGTATCAGTAGAAGATTTTACAAATGTAAAGATGGTATAATTTAAATTAATGTACTGGGTTGAGTGTGTATTTCTTCTGCAAACACTCAGGTGAAATCATATGATCTACAGGTTTTTGATCATCAAGGCCAATGTTATCTGCTCACTGATTGGCACTATTGAACATCTGATCAGTTAGTTTTAGGTGCCTAAATATGGACTGAAGAGCTTAATTTTAGGTTCCCATTTTTAAAAATCTTGGCCTTATATTTTAAATAAGCATTCATCACCTATGGCTAACAGTGGAGTACTGAGATTATTATAAAAAACTTAGCTCTATACTTTTTTTGAATTTTTATTCCTATGAATATTTCCTCCCTGAAATGTGAGTCACAGATAGGTGCTGGTGGGATTTTCAAAAATGCTATGTACTTAACTACCCTTGAAATCAATGGGAGTTAAGTCATTCAGGTACTCATGAAAGTCCTACTAACTATTGTTTATTTAGGTGTCTACATACCTACAGTCGTCCTACATGCTCACTAGTGGGAATGAAAGGTCCACAATGTCCCCGTAATGTCCCTGAGGGTGTTTTCATCATACAGTTAATGAAAAATGATTTAGTTTAGCTAAGACTAAAGCAGTTTATGAAGAATTTCAGAGGAATTTAACAAAACTAGGAGAATGAGCATTACAATCAGATGAGGGTTTAATCACAATTAGTTCACACTATTCTGAATTTGATTTGTCCTGGTTGATAGGACTACTACTCAGATATGGTCAAGTAATTTGACATTTCACATTTATGTTCAAGCCCACTATCCTGTGTTATTGAAAACAATCTCATTGTCTCTGAGCTTTGTATACAAAAATAACGTTACTTCTTAAAGCTCTTACTTAAACCCTTCCCGGAACAATGAACACTCCAGGAGAGAGAATGCTATTGCCTTGAAAACTCTTGCCGTTACTCACTTTTGTATATTCATTGATTTCAATGAGATAACCCTCCTGAGTGAAGGCTTAATTCTGTACCACTAATGTAAATGGAAGTAATGCCATTGAGTTAAATGAGTGCAGGATCAAGAACTAAGGGTGCACCTACACTGGTGCCTTAGGTCGACCTAAAGATACTTAAGTCGACCTACAGAACTCTGCGTCCACACTGGGTGCTTGTTAAGTTGACTTAAGCGCTTCCTTAAGTCCACTTAATAACACTACCTTTGAAGGTCAATTTAAGGCTTAATTTGACCTTATTACTACACTACAGACTCTGTTAGGTCAACTTAACAGAGTCGACTTAACAAGTGTAGACATAGCCTAAGTGCTTACCAATTTAAATAAAGACTCTATTGACTGTCCTTTACATAGGTTTAAAAAAAAACCCCAAAAATAAAAACAAACAAGTAAATTCTCATGCTTTATGGCATAAGCCAAGCTCTGAATGGCAAGATAAGGAAAGAACTTTTCTTATGTGTGTGCTGTTCCATAATTGTTCTTTATATGGTTCCCTGTACTTTCCTCTGAATTACCTGGTATTGGCAAAGACAGAATGGTGGATTAGAAGTCCCACTGATTTGGTCTCATATGTTGGGACCCAATATGTTAGTGTCATTTCCTTTTTCCACCTAATCCACTTCAGGGACTCGTTATGCTTGCTGTTATTGTAATTACATACTAACTGAATCCTTAAAGCACTGGGTAAATTATATTTTGCTTTATGATAAGTTCTAAAGGGGTAGCTTTGTGTTTCTCTGTATGAGTAGGTTACACTGAATATTTAAATTGGTTTCAAAAATAGGATGACACCCATTGTATATATGACCTCATAAGAGTTTGAGTCATAACACCAAAACACCACTCAAAGTGCTAGAGCCACAAAACAAAGTCAGTATAACTCTGATTGAAGCACCCATATGTTTTGGCTATTGCCACCTGCTGGAGGAAGGTTTACAAACTAGATTAACTCAGCAAGCCTTGAAGCTAAGCACTGCTCAAATCAAGTTGCTCTCTACACTATTTTTGAAAACGTATTTCTGCTTAAAATCATGTTCTTCCTTTGCAACAATATCTGTTGACAATGGAGTCTACATATAAAATAGTCAACTTTTAAAAAAAGACTTTATTGCATAGTCTGATAATTTTATAATTATGCAGAATGTGCTTGAGTGCATCCCAAATCTAGTGTGCGAAAGAAATAAAAAGTGAGCAATGCTTTTTTTTTTAACCTTTTTTGTGGGTTGGGGGAGGATCTGTGAAGCATACTGACAGGCAGAATCAATTACTTTCTAGATCACTGCTGGAGCTCCACAATGATGGATGACAGTAAAAAGGAAAATGTAACTTCAATGGTTTCTTAAAAAAAAATAATGGAAAAGTTATGAAAATAATAGATAAATAGAACTACATAAATAATAATGCCTTACATCTGTGCAACACATTTCTCACAGAAAATTCCTATGGTGCTTTTCAGTTTTTAATGTACAGGAATTGCTTTTCTCTCTGCAGAAACACAGCTACCATCAGTGGGAATGTGCAGTGGTAACACTGCATAACAGTATTTTTAATGGGTAAAGAAAGAAATGAAGAACAAGTACTGAGGGAATTTCAGTGGTCATGGGGTTTGGTGGTGGTAATCCAAACAGCACTGTCCAACATGTGATCAAGGAAGAAAGATTCAGACTTGTAATCACCATTGACATATGAGCGGCATATATGCTGGCTTTGTGTTGTAGAGTGGTATTGTGTTCTAGAGTGGTATTCAGTATAGCACTTTGCAGCTAATTAGAGGGGGACAGTATATGGTAACGTCCATATTTCTCGTTTTATATCTGACTTCCAAAATGTAAAAAGATACCACATGCCAAACAAAAGTATATGTGGTTTAGAATTTTTTTTTAAAAGTGTATATTTTGCTGGTGCATGGACTGTCTGCACCCCACCATTTGCTTCCTAGGAAAGCTAACCAGAAGTCTCCCAGGTAGTATCTGCTGGCATATATTAGCCCTAACCCGCTGTCTCAAGATTCCATTGCCTTCATGACAACTAAAAGTTTACACCCAGTTGTAGCTGGTCTTGCTTATTTAGAAAAACCGCTCTAGATCTGGTATTTGTCATGAAGACCATCATTAGGAACACAAAGAACATAACGCTGTCATATGCAGGCTGTGGCCCTTCTGCTTTCCCGTAGACTTCATGCACCCCTCTAGATATCAAAGATCCCTGGGAAGGAATGTCCTCATTCTAAATCAAGGGTTAGAGAAGCACTTGAGAGATTACAATGATTTATTAATTTTGGACATGAGTATTATTCTCTCTAAAGGTTCCTTCCTTACAAGCCAATTTCACAATGGCTAGTGACATATGAAACCTGTGCAGGTGAGGACTTAAGTATAGTGAGAACTTGATATGGGTAGACATCTTGGCTATGTCTACACTAGAAAAGTTAAATCGACTTTCTTAAGTTGACTTAATAAGGTCAACTTTAAGTCTACTTAAAGTCGACCTTATTAAGTCGACTTAACAAAAGTGTGGACATGGAGTAATTTAGTTCAACTTAAGCCTCCTTAAGTCGATTGAACTTGTAAGTGTAGACACACCCCTTATGATTAATCCACTCATGTGATAAGCTTTTGTTTCTATATTCCGAGACCTTAGTAAAGAGTTAAAGATCTTTATTTTTTTTCTCCAATAGGGAGTTATTGGTTAGCCAGGTGTGTTTGTCCTATCAGCTATATGGCCCCTAACTAGCTTCACCATCATCTGTTCCTCTCTTCAAGGAACTTCTGATCTTGTAAGAGAAGATCATTCAGAACCAGAACGCCTTCTCTTTAAACAGGCTTAAAGGGTCAAAGGAGGATGAGAGAGAATTGCCTTTATATGGGATTGAGTTCTAATCAACATCCCATCACAGGTCCTAGATTCACTGCAGCAGTCAGCTCAACCATGTCTATCTTTTCTGCCTAGGTCCTTTTCTTCAGTTTATATGTATTACCTACGCCCTGCAATGGAGGAAATAATTAACGTTTCTTTTTCAAGAAGATAAGGAATTGATAACCATCAAGCTCTATCCAGAACTAAGTTTATAAAATCAGCTATGAACATATCTATACTCTGTTCTTAAATCTCCTTTTTCTGGGAATGATCTCAGAAAAATATTGCAGACCAACTCCTATAACTTGTAACATCTTGCACTCCTTTGAATTCAATTCAATCAATCTTCAGTTTATGTCAAATAATGGAAAAAACACTAATCATACAAGTTGATGATTACCTCATAATAGTGGACACTCACAGATGTCCTTTCTCATACTTTCTGATATCTCAGAGCCTTTGAGCATAATGTTTCCCTGATATGACTATCGGACCTAGCAGGGGTGGAGAAAATCACTTTACACTAGTTCATTTAGTTCATTTCTGAATTCTCCCAGATGGACAGGTGTCTATTCTTCCTCACTGAGGATTCTAAGCTGAGGAGTGCCAGAGTGCTTAAACCTGTCACTTCTTACCTCTCTCTAATGATCCTTAGGGAGACTGTGAGAACACACAGGCTACCATATCATCACTGTGATGATGATACCCAACTGTACATCTTCTTTTCAATGGATTCAGCTATATCCAGCACTAGTCTTTCCCAAAGATTGGCAGAAATTAAAACCTGGATCCAAGACATTTGGCTGAAGCTCAGTGTGAATAAAGTGGAAGTAATGCTTTTTGGCAAGGTGAGGTACTGTCCTGGCAGGAAGACAATTGGACCTGGCAATGTACGTAATTATTCCATCAACTGAGCCCTCCTATCATCAGAGTGATTTTGAGTCTTGGGATCTTAACTGTAACTCAGCACTAGTCCTTGATTACCTGACTTCATCCGTGGCCAAAAGCAGCAGCTGTTCATCTGTAGGTGTCTCTGCATTAGATATAGACCTGGCCTTGATCATCCATGCCTGTTCTAATGCAATCCTTGATCTCTGTATAGGACTGCTTCTCAGGTTAATAATAAAAGTATACCCAGGGTAGTGCACAGTGCAACTCTACTCTTTCTCTACATTCTGCAGGGGCTGACATATACTTGTGGCTGAAATTGAAAATAATTGTCACTATTTCCAAACCCTTAGTAGCCTAGTCACAAGTTACCTAACTGAACTTCTTTCATAGCTAGCCCTCCATGCAAACCACATTTGTTCAGAAGGAAGCTTCAACTAAATGACCTAATGGTTCAGTTGGGGTCAGAGCATTTTTGGTAGTGTAATACTGACTCTGGAATTTGTTCGTGCCCGATGGGACAATGGGTGGCCGCTTGCTCGGGCAGGCCTATGTCAATGCCACCTTTCCCTAGGCACACATTAAGGAGACCCCATTTTGGACAGTGTAAGAGGCTCTAGCCTGAAATCTGGGAGACTGCAGGCCAACATAGCTCAAAGAATACTGACCCAATCCAAGAATTTACAACCCACCTGGGAATGTGAAACTGTTCCCCCCAGAAACTTGGGACCCACCTAGGAATTTATGACCCTCCTGGAAAACATGGGAATCACCTTAGGGTTTTGGGCCCACCTGGAATTTACGACACCCAGAAATTTACAACACCCTGAGAACTTGGGACCCACCTGCACACCCAAAGAATTTATGACCCATTGGAAAATTTGGAAAACATAACTAAATTCTATCATGGGAACTGCTTGGGGTTTCCTAATATGGCAACAGGAACCCCTGACTAATGCAAAAGACCCTCCCCTGGTGTGAGGAGACACTAGCCTAATATGGTAACAGGAAGCAAGCAAAAGTCCTATAAAAACGGGGTATCCAGCAACTTGAAGTTCAGAGGTTCACGTGTTAACCATTGGAGCTGATCACCCCAACGGTCGAATCTCCCGAAGAAAGCTAGCTCGTGTCATCTCTCATACCATGTTCCTGGTGTCCATGCTGCTGGTCAGTGGTGCTTGGGTTATGGTATGTATGTAAACCACCCTCTGCAATACTTTGCAGTGTTGTTTCAGTCAGGTACCTAAATTAAGATGTTTTAAGATTACTGTTTAATGTTAACTGCTACTTCAGTTAAGTGTTTTAAGATTATTGTGTTGTTCTTAAGTACTACCTCAGTTGAAGATTTTAAGATCACTGTTCTGGTTTTTCAACTGCCACCCCTAAGTGACTGCTTTTCTAAGTACAAAATTGCTGTTTTGTGTTTTACTGCTGAAAATAACTTAGAATAGCCATTTCTTGTCAAGTAATTACTGTGTTCACCCACTGGGCACCCCAAATAAAAGAAAACCGTTTTTGTGATTAAACCAAGCGTGTGGCATCTCCTTCTCCCATCACAAGTC
>ML685784.1:7991239-8001688 GCA_007922175.1 Pelusios castaneus | reverse complement strand
TGTGATTAAACCAAGCGTGTGGCATCTCCTTCTCCCATCACAAGTCGCGGAACCCACAGAATTCATCTCCATTTCAATAAATTTGAAAGACTAAACTTGGCTTACTTGGAAAGAAGAAGCATCTGTTTTTCTATGCTTGCTATGGAATGTGAAATCTTAGTGCAGAGGTTTCCCTTCATTTCCTTTCACTCAAAGGGTCCATGAAAACAGGTGAGTATAAATGGTCACATATGCATTATTGTTCCATAACCTCCCTATTTTTTACAACTGAAATCTTGAACCATGTTCTTGAAGGACAGTCTAGTATGCAAAAACATAGCATGCTTGCAGGATGTGGGTAGGCACACCCCTCCCTGTGGCATGGCCTCAAACCCATTCTATAATGCAGTGTGGAGGGAGGCAAAGAGAGGGTACCGGGTCGTGTATTAATAGTGTTCTACGGCTATTCCTATAATGCACAGATTGCTTTTCTGCCTGACCCTTACCTGAAGACACAAAGGCTATCTCTATATTTGCAAGTTAGTTCGAATTAAGGAAGCTTAATTCGAACTAACTTAAGACTTGGCCACACTACGCTTTCATTAGTTCTAGTTAAGGGCTTCCTTAATTCAAACTAATACATTCAATTGCTTAGTTTGAACTAACCCTGAATTGGAATTCGAGTTAAGTCAATATGGCCATATTAGTTCGAACTAATTTCTTAGTTTGATCTAATCGGCAGATTGACCTTCATGCAACTGACTAATTCGAACTAAGCAAGTGCCATGCATGGACATGGCTAGTTCGAACTAGCATTCTAGTGGGGCCATGCTTGTTCGAATTAAGTTAATTTGAACTAACTAAAAATAGTTTGAATTAGTTTGTCCGAATTAACTAATTCTAACTAGCTTTTGTAAGTGTAGACATAGCCAAAGGTCCTTGCTCTCCTTTGCTAGTGATAGTAGTAACATGCGCTGACACTTCAGAACAGTTTTCTGATTAAATCAGTTGATCAGTGCAGGTGATCATGGCTCAAGAGCCAAGAGTAGCTGCTTGATTGCTGAAGCATACACTAGTGCTGATCAATGTGTGGTCAGGGAACACCATCCTCCATGACTTTCTCTGGATCAGTTGGAGCATTCATTTGAACCAGGAAAATAGCATAGGAGGCTGGTATTTGGCAGACTCTATCCTGGAGCCAAGAACTCATGAAGCACCTCAAGCTCGTATTTTGGAACAAGAGGGACTCCAACAATCAAGTGGGAAAGGGACCTACCACATGGTTCTGTTATGATTAGCTGAATAGGGTGCTCTCCAAGACTGTGAGTACAGATCCTGAAGTGACACACGACCTCTTTCTCAATCTTGCCTGCTTGAGATGAGATGCCAATGAGGGACAGGATGAGGAGGCAGCAGGGACCATGGAAAAAGCCATGACGGAAGATCCGGAAAACACAGAAAAAGAGAAATATGTGATTTTGAACCTGTATTCAGTGGGTCTGTATGAAGAAGCGCTTTTGGGGTGTCTCAGGGCCCAGAGCTGCTGCAGGGCCCTGAACTAGTAAGTTTTACTGTTACTCCCTGTACTGGGTTGGTTTCCCCACTCAAATGGAGAGAGGGTTAAAAGCCATGGGAACAGAGCGGCCAATAGGAGCTGGTGGCTGCGGAGCCAATCAGGGCTTGGGAATCTGTATATACAGGAGCTGCAGCTCCAGCTCAGGGCAATCTTCCTCTGACAGGAGGGGAGGAAAGATGTAATCATCTGGACTGCAGGGGGCAGGACCAAGGACAGCTCCATGTGGACTGCCAGGATTTGGCTGGAGATGAACCCTGAAACAAGGGAGAGAAGGTATCTGGGGATAGGCGAGGACATGGCCCAGGGGAACTGTTGAGCTGTATGATGAGTTGAGGCAATGCCAAGCAGTGATGTTTAGGGTCCCTGGATTGGGGCCTGGAGAAGTGGGTGAGCCTGGATCCCTCCCTACTTCCCCACCCAGACTACCAGTGGGTGATGAGAGGACTAGTGGCAGCTACTGATACAAGTAGACTGTCCTGGACTAGGCCTTACTCTGGAAGTGGGGAATGGACTAAGAACTTGGTCAGTGGGCAGAGATCCTGAAAAGACTGAGAAATACTTTGAAATATGGAACACAGGCCACTGGATGGCAGGGCCACTTGAGCAATTCCCCAGTACCATCACCATCCAGTGGATAGGTGCAAGAGGACTATTACACCTCCACCCTTTTCAACAATATCTCCTCTTGATCTAGTGCTACATGCAACAGTTCCCTTCCTTTCCCACCCCAAGTCTCACCACTGCTGCACCCTGACACAGTCCTAAAGTATAACATTGATGTAAGCCAATGGTTTTCTTGAAACTAAAGCATGTAGTGGAAACTAAAATGGATTATTAATGAGCCTGTGTGTCTGTGCATTTCTTGGACAATAGTGACAGTGATAGCCCCTGGGCCACATGAAATGGATCAAAAAGGGAAGGAGGGAGTGGACAGGTATTAAAAGGCCTGAGAATGGAAGAATAGTTCCATGATGCTTATGGTTGGGAAAAGGCCTAACACCATACTGCTCCCATCCCCCAATAATTTTCTTTGCCTTTATGAACAGGATCCACATGAAAAGAAGGTAGAGATGGTCGGTGGCATGTGTGGGAGCCTGCTTAGGTACAGGAAGGGAAGGAAAACCATTTAGCAGTTTATGGTAAATCAGAGGGGACTATTTATCTTGTGTCCATTTCAAATATTTTGTACCATTCCTAAACTTGGGTGCTTGTCTTCTTCCCATTATGAATCCCACTGTAGAAGCTGGGAAAAGTGGGTGAAGCATCTGCTCTGGTGATTGCACAAACACATTGCCATGTCCTTTAGCAGTAGAGAGGGGCTTGGTCTGTAGAGTTAATCCAAAAGTTCAGGGAAAAAGAAACACTTCTGGAGTCACTCCCTGTTTCCCCTTCCCTTCCAATGTTGGACACAGGGGCCAGATTTTCTAGCACTATAGGTGAGCATAAGAGAGTGGTGGATGTGTACTGTGGTTCTCTATTGCTCTTCTATGTAAACTTTGTCTGCGATAAATAAATAAATCCGTTAGTCTTTAAAAGTGCCACAGGACTCTGTTGTTTTTCTGCAATAGACTAACATGGCTACCCCTTTGGAATTTGTCTGCTAAGGCTTTGTCTGCACTAGCACTTTCATCAACAAATTTTTATCAGTCTGAGCGGTGAAAAAATACCTCCCTGACCAATGTAAGTTTCAACAACAAAACTGATGGTATGGACAGCACTGTGTGGGTGGGAGATGCTCTTTGGAGGTTGTTTAATTATGCCTGTGGGAGAGGTATCTCTTGTTGCCATAGAGTGACTACATGGGAGACGTTACTACAGCACAGCTGCAACAGTATAGCTGTGCCACAGTAAGATTTGTAGTGTAGACATAGCCTGACTTAGAAGACAGTCGATTTCCTCTTGAAATGCAAGCCAGTCCTTTAAGCATACTTCAGAAAATTTTTGGTGTAACAAAAATTCCAGCTGGTTCTTTAGGTTTCATAAGA
This sequence comes from Pelusios castaneus, assembly GCA_007922175.1. Classification (NCBI taxonomy): domain Eukaryota; kingdom Metazoa; phylum Chordata; order Testudines; family Pelomedusidae; genus Pelusios; species Pelusios castaneus. The sequence goes on along the minus strand of ML685784.1, from coordinate 7,998,148 downwards.
GGGCAAATGTGTTTTGTCTACCAAATGTGTTTCGTCTACTATTGTACCAAACCCAATAATCAGCAATATGTAGGGGGTCACTATTAGCAAAAGCATCTTTCTAGCATAGGTGGCCAGTAGTCTTCCACAGTACTGGATAGGCATTTCTCTTCCATGATAGTGTTTCAAAAGTTATGTTTTCCTAGTGATGGCCAGCATTTAAAGAAGAAAAATGTAACTGGTAATGATACCCCTGATGGAAATGAAATGGAAGGTGGCTCTAAAAGTTGTATTCCTGGGATTCTAACAAGAATCAGTATTGGGGACCTGAGCAGCAGAGTTCCATGATGTGGGGGAATTTAGGTGCCTTCCAAAGAAAAAATGAAATATAATGCTACTCTTGTCTTTGACTTGGCTGGACAACAACAACAAGAAATCCATGCCAGTAGTAAGACAGGAGCAGCACCATGAGCACCACAGAGATAGAGGAAGATGCAGAAGGTCAATGGTTGATCATTTCTTTTTGATTTTCTCAATCAAGAAAAAAATTGAGGAAATCACAGATTATTATAAACAAAAGAGGTGAGGGTAAATTATCTAGTATGGCTATAACAACACACAACAGAAAATAGTAGGGTCTGTTTTCAAAGCAGTGTGTGACAAGTTGCACATGGGAAGTCTGTTGAAGTTAATGACATTTCTCCTAAATAACTGAGATATGAACATGTACAAAGATACATACCAGTTTTTGAGCAGTAGATGCATCATATGTGCCCCTTTATTCCAGAGGACAAGTCTCAGTTCTGACACAGAAAGAAACACAGACTCTAGTCTTGGGTCTGTCAAACCATGATCAGAATGCTGTTGCAAAGATCATTACCCTAATGACCCGTTATTTTCATCCTGTCCCCACGTTCTTTAATTCAATCGATAATACGAAGACAGTGAAGGGATGCAAACATAAACTACATGTAAATGTTTAGAACAAAGGCTTCCAATCTTTTTGACATGAGGGCCACAAATGTAATTTTTATAACCCTGAAGGGTTACCAGTCTCCGTCAGTAGCCCCCACCCCCACTACAGCCAGATGGAAGGTGTTCAGCAAGGAGGCTGCTCCTTGCTGATCCCCCTTCTCCCTGGCTGCAGCAAGGAAACCGCATGCATCCTATAGCCATGTGTGCTCCACCTGGGTCCCTATGCAGTGGCTCTCTTCTGCAGCCAGGGGGACTGAAGACCAGTGCTCCCCTCTCTCTGACTCCAGCAGGGAGTAGGGATCCAGGTAGAGTGTTTTTCTCTCTGCTGGAGCCAGGGGACAGGAGTGCTGATTTCCCCTCCCTCTGGCTCCAGTGGCCACCCCAGTGTCTAAAGACCCAGGCAGAGCACTTTGTCATGCTCCCTGATACATCCAGGGGGAGCAGAGTGCTGATCTCCCATCCCCTTGGGAGCCTGCACTGATCTTTTAGTCCCATGGAAACGTGATGTGGCTGGGTCTTTAGGCAGAGGCTCCCTTCTGCAGATAACAGGAGGAGAACCATGGGCCACTTTGAAAGCCCCCGTGAGCCACTTTTAGCCTCCAGGCCACAGAATGGGAACCACTGGTTTAGAATGAGCATCCATATACTATATTTATACACAGATTGTTCACATCTATATGTTTTCAGTATGAACCAGGTCCCTTAATCAGTTAACAAAAAGCTCTTATTTAAGAGTTCCTGGACCTGAATAAAATTCTGTGGCCTTGAGTGATATTCCAGTAACAGGCTATAATGAGACTGAACTATCACAATACTGCTGCCAATGTATACCATCTCCTCTGAAACATTTCAAACACAATACATGAAAACGACAATATGCACAAGGTTACACAACAGAAAACTACAACAGTGAGATCAAAGATCAGTTCTACATTGCCTGTAAGCTCTGATTGAACTATTCGCAAACATGAAAACTATCTCGAGATGAAAGACTTAAATAATACTGAGTAATGGGGAATTTTCGTTTCTTATGTTGGGAATGATAACAAAAGAATGGAGAAAGCCAGGGGCAAGTATAACCTTAGTTTCTAAAATCAGAATGATGGAAGACTGGTAGAACTCTGTCTGATATCAAGGTTCATAAAAGGTGGCATATTACTTCCACATGAAGATATCTATAACTTAACTTGGAATGCTCCAGATGGAGTCATCAACAACCAGACTGACTATCTATGTATTGGAAGGAAATTTAGATCAACTATTCAGCATATCAGAGCATACAGAGGAGCTGATGTTAGATGTGACCACAATTTAAAGTGTGGCAAGACTGAAGAGCAAACTTAAGAAAAAAACATTCCAACAGCAGTTTCAAATTGAACTGAAAAACAGTGTCCTACAACATTTAGATGTGCCAGTAGAAATCCACATTGACATCATGGTCCTTTAAGTAAGACCATATCATAGATGCTATAATAACTCTAGATGGTTTCCAGACAAACACACCAAAAGTCTGGATAAGTAAGGATATGTGGAACACTGCAAAAGACACAAAATAAACCAAAAGAAATAACAACACCTCAAAAACATCTCCAGAAAAAGAAGCAGCAAAAATGTATGCATAAAACAAAGCACAAAGCAGTATGAGAAGAGGCAAGAGGAAATACACTGATATCACCACATATTTGAAGTGGTTGATGAAAGAGGTGACAGAAAAATGCTTTAGCAACTTAAAGTTCTAATTGACAAGTTTAAGCCTGTTGAAGGGCTTGTTAAAGATAAACGAAGAAAGACCATACCAACAGAAAAAGAGCAAGGAGAGTGATAGGCAATTTCAAGAGGTGCTAAAAAGACCAACTCCACAAGAAACTATTAACTTTGACGAAGAAATGAAATTCCCAGAACTAGATATATCATCTCACAAACAAAAAAATGAAAGATTAATATACAACTTAAAGCCTGGGAAAATTTCAGGTGAAGACCAAGTCACCAAGGAAATGCTGAAGGCTTGTGATGATGAAACTATTATGCTAAAATCATCACAATCTTCAATAAAGTATCTGACTAGGAAAAGCCTCCAGAATGGAAAAATGGCATTATAATCAAAACACTGAAGAAAGCTGACTTAAGTGACTTCAATTATTGGTGAGGTGTGATGCTCCTTTCAGTGACTAGCAATGTCTTCTACAATGCAATTTTAAGTGGAATAAAGTAAGAGGTTGAGGCATAAACAAGGTATTGTTATTTCTGGAAGTACCACACCCGGGAGGTATTTCTGGATATGACATAGAAAAAAAATGATTTTGATGTGAGGAGCAAATCATTTGCCTTGTTCTAGAGTCTCTCCATGTTCAGGATTATCTGTCCATCTGTTCATACAAACACATATCAGAAATGCTAGCATTTATAGTTAGAGTAACATAATGGGACTCCTTTAGATGAAGAACATCAGGGAACTGACAAAAGGGGTAAATGTCCTATTAATTTTGACAAATAAGCTAAGATTTCCAGTATTTAAACTCTTGGCAATTTATTATTACTCAAGCCACTTTCAGTGACCATTGCGCCTGCAGTATTGTACTGAACTGACAGGGTACAAGATCCTCCACCATGCTTCTTAGCTGAATCTACCAACCACATTAATTGGTAGCATTTGGATATGTTTAGTGACCTTTTCCAACAGCATTTCTGTCTACTGTGCACTGAAATCAGGCTGTTCATATCCTCCAAGAATGAGATTCCTACATCTCACAAAGTGGCTTGCCCCTAGGAGCAGCCACAGTAAAATCAGTGAGGAAATGCAGGCAGAAACTTCATCCCAACAGAAGCAGCAAACTTAAAAGAAGCAGTGCACGCTCCATGAAAATGGCTATAACACAGCTCTATTCGAGTAGTAGATTTCATTCTGGTTTAATTTCCTTATAAAGAATGTAAGTGCTGTGTTTATGAATAAGGCACGATACACATTTAGCACGTGAACAAAAATATGAAGCAGGGCCTTTCACTGTGCCAGCGCATATTTATACAAATTAGTCCATGTGTTTCCTTTAAACCACCCACACCCAGTTATGTGCATCTTCTGCATAATAAACATTTTTCATGATTCAGAAGCAAACTGGCACATATTCTCTGTCATTCAGTAAATTGCACATTCAAAATTGTTCATGTTTAAAGATTATCCTTGAGAAAGATGCCTCTGGCATGGCCAGACGCTACACACTTCATTTTATGGAGCATACAGTATGTACTCAATGCAGAGAATAAAAAAAAAATATGTAATGGGACACATTGCATCAGGCCTGCACTTTTGCCAACAGCCAAATGAGAGAGTAAAGTCAAAGAAGAGACCAGAATAGAAGAAGCTTCAGGCATTGGTCACGTTCTTGCTAGCAACTAAAGATGCTCCTGGCTAACCTCCCCAAAGAGGAAAAGGAGAAGGATGAAGCGATGCTCTGGCTGAGATCGACAGTGATGAAAGTGAATGAATGATCAGCTTTGTCCACTGGAGACAGAGCTGTTATTCTAACATATGTTCCATACTATTTTCAAGCCCGTAGTTTGATATCTAGCTGACTCAGTCAGAATTCTTCTTGGGGAGCACACAAGATTGTAGCTTCTTTTCATATCAAAATGAGGCTGCGACTTGAAAGCTACAGTCTAATCCTCTGTAAAGTAAAGCATGAGTCACCGTTCACAATATTAAAATGGGTTTGTTTCATTGTTTTTTCAAGAACTGAGTTTAGAAAACCTGAATATAGGGGACTGTAAATACATATTACACAATTGTGGTAACAAAGAAATACCTATTTAAATATAAGATCGTGGGAAGTCTAAAGTAAAAATGAATCTGCATAGTCATGTTAGTCAATTTAGAACACAGTTTTTATCTCTTTACCAATGATTTTTATTACAAAAAATAGATTTTTAATCATTACAAAAAGACAACTTGTCTGCTATTTAGTCAGGTTAGCAAAAAAAATAGTACTAGAAATTATTGTCTTTTATTTGTTTCATACTGCTAATCTGGAATGAATTGCAAAGAAATCATTAATATTAATTTTTGGTATAACTAATGTTTCTATATATTTTAGGTTAAGGACATTTCCTAAAACTTTAATTATTGCTATTATTTGTTAATTATTAATAATGGCTCTTCTGCATCACCCAGGTTACGCTTCTGAGTCATCTTTACTTATTGTGCTTATCTTCTTTGGTATTTCCAAAATGGAACAGGAAAATCCTTGGCTATGTCTACACTTACTAAAATTAGTTCGAATTAGTTAGTTCGAACTAACTAATTCGAACTAATTTTAGTTAGTTCGAATTAGCTTAATTCGAACTAGCATGGCCACACTGGAACCTTAGTTCAAACTAAGCAGGCGCTTGCTTAGTTCGAATTAGCGATCCCCATTCATTTCAATGGCCGGCTAATTCAAACTAAGAAATTAGTTCAAATTAACATGGCCACATTAGTTAATTTGAACTAGTTAGTTCAAATTAACCCCTTAGTTTGAATACCCTCTTCGAATTTAGTAGTTCGAATTAAGGAAGCCCTTAATTTGAACTAACTAAAGCCTAATGTAGCCATGGCTTTAGTTAGTTCAAATTAAGCCTCCTTAATTCGAACTAATTTGCCAGTGTAGACATAGCTCTTATGTGGTATAAAAAGTGGAATGGTCCAGGTTAAGAACACCTGGGATCATCTCATTTAATTAATCCCTTGCTATTGCAGAAGCTTGGGCATTGGTGCATGTTGGTCCTCTTTGTTCTCTACCTGTGGAACACTAAGGCCTAGTCTCCAGAAGAAATTAGGTTGATATGACTACATTTCTCAAGGACATAATACTGTACTATAATAGATTTTGTAGAAAGCATGTCTTGTGAGGCATCATTTAAAATTCATGATTTTCTGACCAATAATATCATTGTAAAATGCACGTAGCAGTGTTAAATGTGACATTATAAGCATGAGCTGAAATCATGACTAAGGTTTGTCTACAGTAACAGTTATGCTGGCAAAAATGGTGTTGCTCAGGAGGTGTGAAAAAACAGCCCCTGGAGTGACATAACTTTAGCTACCATAAGTAGTAGTATCACAGTGCTATGTTGGTGGACCAAGCTTGTTGAGGTGGTTTTATTATGTCAAGGGCAGAACTCTCTCCCATTGGCACAGAAAGGCTATACAAGTGATTTTACAGTGGTGTATCTGCATCAGTACAACTAAAAGTATGTTTTTCAGGTAAGTCTGAGGTGTGGCCAAACAAGTTCCTCAGAACAAAGAGTAAACTGATGCCTCAGCCTGGTGTAAAAAAGGCTGATGGACCCTTACTGCTAAGTGGCTATTCTTTGGCAGGAAAGAGGGCAGAGGGCAAAAATCTACATTTTAATAAAGAAGCATCATGGAGTTTCCTTCCACACAAACTTCTTTTTGTCTTACACCAATCTGGAAATCCTTCTCAAAGGCAAGACAGGGCTATAAAAATAAGGAGCAGACATCCCAAGATACCCTCACCCCCTCTTTCTGCCCATCACATTCTCTGCATCTGAAAAGAGAAAAGAAGCAGCTGCTGGACTTTGTGGGAGGGGTCCATTCCTACAGAGTTTGGTCAATAAGACTGCTCAAAGCATGTGGTGAGAAAAGTTCGTTTTGAATCTAACATTGTTTGTTAAATTAGGCACCAGTAATCATTTATCTTTCTTTTTTTCCCCTGACTTTTATGCCTCATTACTTGTACTGACTTAAAATCTCTATGTAGTTGTGAAACTTGTTTCCTATACCGCAAACCTACTGATCGGTATAGTTACCTACATCCCTCGAGCTTCCATCCTCGACACACCACACGATCCATTGTGTACAGTCAAGCCCTAAGATATAACCGCATTTGCTCTGACCCTTTAGACAGAGACAGACACCTTCAGGATCTCTACCAGGCATTCTTAAAACTACAGTACAAACCC
>ML685784.1:7907871-7986239 GCA_007922175.1 Pelusios castaneus | reverse complement strand
GGCTTCGGATGACAGCGGGGGCTGGCAATGCAGCCCCCCCTGCCACCGGAAGCCCTGCAGCTGGGCTAGAGGGCTGGCTGTGGGCAGTGCATGGTGGGACAGGTGCCCACCATGCACTGCTCTTCGTTCGCAAAGGAGCATTCTTTGGTGAATTCAAAGGTGAATGCTCCTTTGTGAAACAAAGAGCACGTGTGTACATGGGAAAGCGCTATACTTATAGCGCTTTACTTGTCCCGCAATAACTTATTGCGGGACAAGTATTCTCGTGTAGACAAGGCCTCAGTCTCCTCTTTTCCAGACTAACAGACCCAGCTCTTACAATCTTCCCTCATAAGTCAAGAGTTCCAGATCTTTAATCAATTGTGTTGCTCTTCTCTTGACTTCCTTCAATTTCTCCAAATCTTTCCTGAAATGAGGTGCCCAGAGCTGGACACAATATTCCAGTTGAGGCCTAAACAGCGCAGAGTAGAGCAGAAGAATTACTTCTCGTCTCTTGCTTACAATCCTCCTGTTAATACATCCCAGAATAGTGTTTGCTTTTTTTTTTCAACAGTGTCATGCCGTTTCTCATTTAGCTTGTGGTCCATTATGACACCCAAATCCCTGTTCACAGTACTCCTTCCTAGGCATTCATTGCCCATTTTGTATGTGTGCGATGGATTGTTCTTTCCTAAGCGGAATACTTTGTATTTGTCTTTACTGAATTTCATTCTATTTACCTCAAACCATTTCACCAATTTGTGTAAATCATTTTGAATTGTGATCCTAACCTCCAAAGCACTTGCAACCGCTCCCAGTTTGGTATCATCCACAAACTTTATAAGTGTACTCTCTATGCCATCATCTAAATCATTGATGACAATATTGAACAGAACTGGACTCAGAACCGATCCCTGAGTTACCCTGCTCATTACACCCTTCCAGCATGACTGAACCGTTGATAACTACTCTCTAGGAATAGTTATCCAACCAGAAGAGAACCCTTCAACTTCAAAGACTGTGGGAGGGAAAAACTTTGCCTGAAGAGGTCAAAGGCCTTTCTTAGGCCTGGAGGCCTAAGAGAAGAGACCCTGCCAGAAGGGAGATTTTTTTAATCTGAATATTTAGTTTTCGTTACTACCACACCCTGTTGGGCTATCAGGGGTCAAGAGCCTTCCCTAGCAAGGAGGCCAGGAAGGAACCTGTTTGAGCAGGTTATGGACATTAAGTCAAGAGGCATAGGAAACTAACTGAGGGAAGCTAGCAGCTTTCCTGAAGCCACAGCATACGGATGCTACTTGTAGGGTTCCTGGGTTGGGGCCTGGAGTTCAGGGTGGGACTGGCCCCCCCATTTCCCCTGCTGGTCATTCAGTGGAGGGGCAAGAGACCCAGCAAAGAGACAAAGACCTGTGAGAACCAGAGCCAGGACTGGGAACCAGCAGTGAGTGGCCACCTTAGAGAGATGGTATTACCCTCCCCCACCACTAGATGGTGGAAGAACACTAAGGGGTGACGTAGTTCCCTGACCTACCGCTAGATGGAAGTACTGGACCCACCGAGGTAGAGGAAGAGTTTTGTCACAATAGATATAACAGCATTTTATCAGGAAAAGATGTGAGATTCAGTGACTGGGCAAGAAACTGTTCTGCAGTGTGCTATTTATTCAAACTATGCCATTCCAAAGTTTATATGGAATTATTGTCCCCATCTCAGGATTATTTGGTTAGGGAATGTTTATTTGAAACAGGGTGGATATAAAAAAAATAAAAAGGCCATATTAATTATTTTGAACATCAGGCAATGGAAACAGTTTCTGAATCTATAATCCCTAGTACTGAAGGCGTGGTTACTCAGGAAGGATATACCATGTATAATACGCATGATGTTACTAAGATGATTAACCAAATATAAGTAAAAATGACCAATAAGTTAATTATAGAAAATAATAAGAAAACAAGAGAAAATCAAGTGGATAGAGAAATTACTCCTAACAAATTATAATTAACCACTATCATAGAATCATAGAATAATAGGGTTGGAAGGGACCTCACGAGGTCATCTAGTCCAACCCCCTGCTAAAAAGCAGGACCACTCCCCCTAAATCACCCCAGCCAGGGTTTTGTCTAATCGAGCCTTAAAAATCTCCAAAGATGGAGATTCTACCACCTCCCTAGATAGCCCATTCCAATGCTTCACCACCCTCCTAGTGAGAAAGTTTTTCCTAATATTCAACCTTGACCTCCCCAGCTGTAATTTGAAACCATTGCTCCTTGTCATCTAGTCCAACCCGCTGCTAAAAAGCAGGACCACTCCCCCTAAATCACCCCAGCCGGGGTTTTGTCTAATCGAGCCTTAAAAATCTCCAAGGATGGAGATTCTACCACCTCCCTAGATAGCCCATTCCAATGCTTCACCACTCTCCTAGTGAGAAAGTTTTTCCTAATATCCAACCTTGACCTCCCCAGCCATAATTTGAAACCATTGCTCCTTGTTCTGTCCTCTGTTACCATCGAGAACAGCCTAGCTCCCTCCTCTTTGGAGCAACCCTTCAAGTAGTTGAAGGTTGCTATCAAATCTCCCCTCAGTCTTCTCTTCTGTAGACTAAATAAATCTAGTTCCTTCAGTCTCTCCTCAGAAGTCATGTGCCCCAGCCCTCTAATCATTTTTGTTGCCCTCTGCTGGACTCTTTCTAATTTGTCCACATTCTTTCTGAAGTGGGAAGCCCAAAACTGGACGCAGTATTCCAGATGCAGCCTGACCAGTGTCGAATAGAGGGGAATTATCACATCCCTCGATCTGCTGGCAATACTCCTACTGATGCAGCCTAATATGCCATTGGCCTTTTTGGCAACAAGGGCACACTGTTGGCTCATATTCATCTTCCCGTCCACCATAACCCCCAGATCCTTTTCTACAGCGCTGCTACTTAGCCGATCGGTCCCCAGCCTGTAGCAGTGCATGGGATTTTTCCGTCCTAAGTGCAGGACTTTGCACTTGTCTTTGTTAAACCTCATGAGGTTTCTTTCAGCCCAGTGTTCCTATTTGTCCAAGTCTCCCTGGATCCTGTCCCTGCCCTCCAGAGTATCTACCATTCCCCCCAACTTGGTGTCATCCGCAAACTTACTAAGCACGCAGTCTATTCCATCATCAAGATCATTAATGAAGATGTTGAATAGAACCTATGCCTAAACTTTGGATGATTCTGACCTCCCAAGCCAAGTTCTCTTGCCTCGATCAAGTCTGCAGACATACATTGTGGATCTCACACCACAAAAAACAAGCAACTATGTATCCTACCACCGAATGATTATAAGTTTAAATTAAATGGCCAGATAACCAAAGCCAGGTCATCAACTCTGATTTTTTTTAAAAATTATTTTAAAAGGATAGATTTTGGGAAATTAAGGGATTTAATTAAAGGAGTCAACTGGATTTAAGAGCTCAAGGACTAAATTCTGGAGGAGGCTTGGAATTTCTTCAAATCAACTATATAAAAATACCTGAAATTTGCATTCCAATCAAGAGGAAAAATAACTTTTACAGAAAGGCTCCAAACTGAGCTGAATGAATAATCACCTCAAAAAACTTATTAGGTGTAATCAGAGAGCCTATAGGGATTGAAAAAAAGGGTTGATTAACAAAGAAAGCTACATTGTGAAAGTTAGCAACGGTAGGAATGAAGTGAGAATTGCTAAAAGTCAAGCTGAATTAGCTCTTGCCAAGGAAATTAAAATGAATAATAAATAAAATAAATAATGTTTAGTTACATAAATAAAAAGTGAAGGAAGGATGAGGTTGGTCTGTTACAATGTGGATGGGAAGGAGATTAAAGATAATCTGATATGGCTCAAAAACTAAATAAATACTTTGTCTTGGTTTTCAGTGAGAATGATAATATGGAACATGTGCATGAAGGCATTATGGCTGATGAAAATGAGTGTCTAGAAATGGAAATGACCACATCTGAGGTGGAGGAAAAATGTAAAAAGCTTAATGCATTAAAATTGAGGAAACTGGGTAATTTCCATCCCAGACTACTGAAAGAACTAGCACATGAGATTGCTAGTACAGTAGCAAAGGTTTTTACTAAATCTATATTATCAGTGATAGTACGATCTGACTGTAGAATACCTAATGTGATACCTACACTTAAGAAGGGGGAAAACAGTGATCTGGGCAATTATTGACCTGTAAATTTCACCTCAATAACTTGGAAGGCTTTAGAACAAATTATGAAAGAAAGAATAATTAAAATCATCAAGGTAAATGGTAAAAGGATTATAGTACAACATCAATTTACCAAAGATAAATCATGACAATTTCCTTCTTTGAGAAAATAACTGTATAGACTGTCCCCAGCACATGACCTACTGGATAGGTGCCTCCTGGTGTTGATATTGGGGAATTGCTCAATTGGCTGCCTCTTCCAGTGGTCAGTGCTCCATCTCTCCCATGAATATCTCTCTCTCATCTTGGGCAAGACCTCAGCCCTTCAGTCCCACCATCCAGGGTACAGTCCAATTCTGAGCAGCTCATCTGTAGCTGTGGAAGCTACTATCCGTTCATTGCTTACCTATGGTCTCTCCACCTACTGGTAGCCTGGGGGAAGGCAGATGGGATCCAGGCCTGCCTACTTCTTTGGGCCTCAGCCCAGGGATCCTTGCACTTCATATCATCGCTGCCTCAGCCTCCTCAGTCTTGTTCAGCTTGCACCTCAGCAGTTCCCCTGGCCCATATCCATCTCCCCATGTACCTGTTGCCTCCATCTCCAAGCTGTAGTCTTGCCAAACCCTGGCAGTGAAGTGAGCTGTCTGGGATCCTTTCCCCTACCCCAGCCAAGAACTCATCCCTCTTCCTCTCCATTCAGAGGAGAATTGCCTAGGGCAGGGGCTGCAGCCTAGCCTTTATATCAGCTTCTGCACTCTGACTGGTCCTGAAGCTGCCTGCTCCTATTAGCTATTCCCTTTTTGAAGGGCTTTAAACTTCTTCTAAACCAAAGCAGGGCTACTACCCTGCTACAAACTGATTTTTTTTTAACTAAGGTAGGTGCAGTAGATCTAATATACATGAACTTCAGTAAAGCATTTGATGCCATACCACATGGTTTAATTAGGGAAGATGGTGATCAGTTCAAGAACTCTAATATGGACAAGGAACTGGATAAAAGAGAGGAGGCAATGAAACACACTGAAAGGTGAATTATCATACTTGGGACCTATCTTATTCAATATTTTCAATAATGACCTTGGCACAAAAAAATTGGAATGTGGTAATGAAATTTGCAGAACATACAATGTTGGGAAGCCTCATTATAGAAAGAAATGAAATATTATGTAGGAAGATCTGGATGATCTTGAAGACCGGAGAGGCAAAAATTGAATTAATTCAATAGTACAAAGTGCAAGGTCCTACACTGGTCTAATAATACACATTTCTGCTACAAACTGGAGGCTTCTCAGTTGGAAGTGACAGAGGAAGAAAGTGACATGGGTGTGTGGTCAATCACAGGATGATTGAGTCACCAGTGTGATGCAGCTATGAAAAAGGCAAATGCAATTCTAGGATGTATCATGCAAGGCATTTCCAGTAGAGAGAGAAAAGTACTAATGCCATTGAATAAGGAATTGGTAAGACCCCATCTGGAATATAGTTTACAATTCTGATGGCCCATGTTCGAGAAAGATATACTTAAACTGGAAGAAGTGGAGAAGAGCTATTAGGATGATAAGGAAAATAGAGAGCTTATTTTAGAAGAGACTGGCTAACCGTGGCTTCTTTAGTCTAGCAAACTGAAGGCTGAGAGAGGATGATTGTTCTCTGTAAGTATACTGAGTGAAAAGCTGTTTAAGTTAAATGTAACTCATGTGCCTAGAAGAGTTATCTCTTTAAGAGATCTCTTGGGGTGGGTCACTGTTGTCAGGCAGATTTAGCTGCCTGGAGCCAGAAGTTTCTGGAATGGGGTGTGGTCACTTGGAGCATGCTCCACAAAGTTTTATGCTGCTGTGGTGGGCAGATGTCTGAGAGTAGCAGCCAGGGCAGTTATATTGAGAAGATCCTGTTATGCTTGGTGTGAAGGGGGAGAAGCTGAGCCAGGAGAAGAGAGTAAGATGTTTTCCCCCTACTCTGGAGCATTTTGCAGCAGAGTTGCTTCATAAGTATATGTGATTGAGTCTTGGTTAATCAGTAAGTTGACTGGATGGTGCTGGTTTCAGCAGAGAAAGAAGAGTCTGCATGGATTTCTGGTGAAGATTCCTAGGAACAAAGAAGAGGGGGGCTGCTTCTTTCAATTCAAGCCTTTGGACTTGGTGAACAGAGAGTGTAATTGAGATGCAGGTGAACTCCACCTAAACTTTGGGAACTCTTAAGATTCATTTTGCAGTATTTCTGCAGAGACTGCTCTGTTTAAATTCATTTTGTTTTTTCTTGTTTATTTATTGTGGAAAAAAAGCTGTGAAATGGTGAATGTGGGTTTACAAAATAGCTACATCACATTATAAATATATAGTAGTGTCATTTTGTTTCTTTTATCATAAGATTTATAAATTTAATACTTAAAGCTCATTACTTTTGTTTTCATTAGCACTTGAATGTGGGGAGAGTAACTATGAACAATCTCTGCTAAGAGTTCTTTGAAGACTGAATCCTGGGTCTCCAGAGCCTTCTCCATAGGAGTTGGTGTTAATTTCTTTTAAGGTACTGGAAAGGGCAATTAGGTAAACTCTGGCCCACCCAAAGGTTACAAAAGCACAGTGTTCACACAAGAATAACTGGCTATGAACATATTAAGATTGGAAATTAGAAGGTATTTTACAGTAAAAGGGGTGAGGTTCTGGAACAGCTTCTCAACGGGTATATTGTGTGGGTAAAGAACTTTAAGAGGAAGCTGGATAAATGTATGAATATAATTGTGTGGTGGGTTGCTTTTGATGATATGGGCAGGGCTCCACAGACTTATGGAACTTATGGAACTTCTGGTTTACGTTTTATATTCCTGAAAGCTCATGTTTTAGCATTTCAGCTAGCTGCCTGCAGAAGTCAAAAGGGATTTCCCTCCTCAGCATTTTTTTTCTCTCTTTTTTTCCTCTGCTTTCTCTGAAACATAAGGGATGCAGATGGAGATGGGTCATTGAATGGAGAGGACCAGGACAAATGGAGATGGGTCATTGAATGGAGAGGACCAGGCTCTGAGGTGGCACCAAACATCCTCCCTCAGGTGTTGGCTGGTTCTTGCCTGTATGATCAGGGACTAAATAGGATCAGGAAGGAGTTTTCCCTCAGGTCAGATTTGCAACAACTTTGGTGGCCTTTTGTCTTCTTCTGAAGCATGTAGGTGGGGATCACTTGCTAGCATTCTGACTATATCTCACATAATCATGTCTCTGCCACTGCAAGGGCTTCAGGTACTTGTGCACTTTGATCCTTCCTACTTATGACACCTAATAATCTAATCGTCTGTGGGCTGTAATACTTTGGTCTAATTTTGTTTATTGGGTTTATTGTACAGGTTCTGAGTGGTGTTGTTGGCCTGTTATATATACAAGGTCAGACTAAATGATTTGTTGATTCCTTCTGAGCTTAAAGTCTGTGATTCTGTGACTCTCCACTGTTTGCAATGCCCTGGGCATTAGCAATAGTAAAATCATAACTGTTTTCATTACTGTTTGTAATTTACTGGGCATTAGCAAGAGTGATTTTTTTTTAATTGTAAATTTTTAATCTTTTTCATAATATTAAACATTGTGTAGGTAATCAGGCAATGGGCATTCTGGCTAGAAGAAAGACTTTGGTTGCCTTTGAATGCACCTGTCTTTGGTGGATACTGAGTCATTCACTCAGTTAACTCTCTATTAAAAAAACTTGCAAAAACGATAATAAAAATAGAACAGGCAAATTAATACCATAACAAAAGTTACAAGAAGAGCTTCTTATCAAATTCTTCTTCAGGCACTCCTCCTGTGACTATAAGATTGCACCTATCCAGTCATGGAACATGAATAAAACTATGGGATTTACTAAATAGAGGAACATAACTTAGACCAGTAATATCGAAAGCATATTAGAAACATGAAAGCAAGAGCCATGCAGTGCTGGTCACCCCGGTTGCACCAGAAAACCAAGAGGCAGAAACAGCTAAACAAAAGTGATAGATGTATTGCAGCCTGGACAGCTGAGCACTTCTGAAAATTCTGAGATTGCTACCATAATCCTTGATCTGACTAATCAAACCTCTATCATCTCCTTCTTTAAGACTCACTTCTCCATCTTTCCAAAAGTAAAAAAGAAAAAAAACATGCTTGAAAGGACTGATAACAAAATAGATGACATCCTCTATTCTAAAACAAACAAGTGAACATACATACATACAAAAAAAAAAACAACCAACCAACCAACAAACCAAACAAAAAACCCCAAATCTCCATACCTAACAAGATATCAGCAAAATATCACCATCACTAATCTACATTTTGTTGCATCCTGTCACCCATTTTTACGTTTTCTCTTAATACGGTATAGCCTTTGGAGCAGAGACTTTATCCTCCCACTTGACTATAAAAGGTATAGAAGATTATTGTTGTGGTATAAATATTTGTAACAGATATTTTTGTACTAGTAAGATACTAGTAGGCTCTAACACTACAGTGTACACCAATATGGAAGAAGAGAAAAAAAAGATACCATAAAATTGTTAGATTTTGAGTTACAATCTCAGTTGGAACAGCTGTTTTTCCCCTTGTTGCCTTTTGCTTCCCTCTGGTGATACCATGACTGAATGAATAGCAGTAAATAGATTCCAGTAAATAGATTCCAGAAGATGTCACCTTGAGCCTGCTTAAGTAGTAGAACTTTCAAAAAGCTTTGGGTGTACACTCTGTACCTCTGGGTTATTTCTAAAAAGTTAATTCTTCTGCAGGGATTTGCCTCTAACATACATCAGTGTGTATCCCCAGGAGATACAGTCTCAACTTAAACTCTAGGTACGACATGACATGAATCAGACTCATAAGTGCTTTTCAGTCTTGATTACACTAATGTATATTGTCATGACCTTGCCAGTCAGTACTGTTGGGGCTAAGATTGTTTTATGACATAAGAGAATTAGGTCATATCTGATATGTTTGGCAGATAACTTGAGGCCAAAGAAGTCAACTGAATTGAACCAGAAAATTTGAGCTTGAATGCACTAATGCTCAACTGGTTTGGCAAAATAATGTACCAGAGATACAATATGTACTGTGTGTGGCATTGGAAGTTATTCATTTTTTTTGTTGTTTGGGTTTTTTAGTACAATATTTGAGATAGTGACTCACAATCTTATTTACAGTATTCGTTGAACACTGCCTGGCTGGCTGAAAGTTCACGAACAAAAGGTTAATAATAAACGTCAGGGTACAGACTTAGGGCTAGTTGCCTAATGGCATCCCACAGAGCTTAGTGTTAGGTTCAGACTTATTTAATATTTCCATTAATAATCTGGGGGAGAGTGTAAAGAGCTGGATAATGTAATACAGAAGTTATAATGGGATTTTAACACCCAACTGAAGATGCAGAAATAATATATACAGACTCACAGAAATTTTAAAAAAGCAGCAGAAAATAGCAATAATATGTTATTAGCATATTAACAAATATATGTCAATTAGGGTGACCAGATGTCCCAATATTTGGGGGTTTGTGTTACATACTAGCCTATTGCCCCCAGCCCTATCCCAATTTTTCAGACTTGTTATCTAATCACCCTGATGCTAATGTATATTGTGTATTGTAATATAATGCATATTATGTAATACGTTATTAGCAAATAGGTGCCAATAATGCTGAGGGACACTTACACAAAATACAAATATTCAATGAAAGAGAGAAATGTAAAAAATAATCATACCAAACCCACACCTATTAAAGGTGTGATAGTGGACCATAAATCAGATATGAGTTTGCCATGCAATATGGCAGTTAAAAGTTCCATGAAGTTTTAAGATCCATTTGTAGACACATCATGTCACTGAGCAGAGGTGAAAGCCACTCTCAATATTATAAAGGGTTAACCACTCCTGGAATGGTTTCTTCCCTTCTGGGAATCTAATCACTAGAAAAGTATTGAAAAAGTAAAGTGAGTTCAGAAAAGAGGTACAAAAATGACTAAGGAACGGATTAACTATGTGGAAAGATATTTTAAAAAGGCTTTAGTAGATACAATGAGCAACATACACACCTGGTTAAATTAACATAGCATCATTGAGGATCTGATGTAATAAGTCTGCAGTTATCTAACTGGTGTACACATGAAGAAATGTAAAAATTAGCATGGTATAAAGGGACATAACTAATAGTAATGAGACAGAATTAAGAAAAAATAATATTTAGACTAGCTATTAGGAGAAACTTCTACAATCTAATAAATTTCAAGTTAAGGTTAAGTCTGTTAATGGAAGGGATTGGGGTTCCATTTCAGGAGTCATTTAAAATAAGACTAGTAGTTGGGAGTCAGTAGTTAGCAGATATTGTATTTGTCTGTTCTACTTATGCTACATTGTTAGTTTTATCTTGTATTTAGCTGTGACACTCTGAGAACCTTTCCGAAACCTGAGGAAGAGCTAGCTCTGTGTAGCTCAAAGGCTTATCTCAGCAGCAGAAGTTGGTCTAACAAAAGATATGACCACACCTACCTTGTCTCTCTTATATGCTTCCATTTGGGCTCATAATTCTTAATTGGATAGTTTAAAAAAAATAAGGTCCATTCCCAAGAAGCTACAGGAAATATCTTTTTTTCTCATCACATTGTTGTAATGAATCAACCCATCCCATACTCACAGTTTTACTGAGGTTGATACTTCTATACTACTTGATGCTTGAAACTGATTTTTTTTTTTGTACTATTGTTTGGTGGAAAATGGCAAAAGATAACAAGAAATGCAGTCATGTCAAAATGTTATCCAATGCCCTGCCTCTTACATATTCTCAGTCATGAAATTGAGGGATGTTAAGTGCTTCCAGGGTGTTCTGGAATTCTTGCTCTTTTGATGTAGCCGCTGCTCATCATGAGCTAACATTACATGCTGCCCATTACTGTCAATATCAGAAATGACAGTTGTAAGTCTGAGTGCCATCATCTACTTGATAAAACACTTCCAGGTTCATATTTATGAAAATGTTTTAAATTCCCAATGTTCTGTCTTGCTGGCATGTTTCAATATTAACAACTACATTAAAATTTAATTTGATAACAATAAATGAGCATTCACTTCTGAAATGCATTGGTTTTCTGAATAAATGCTATAAGGACAGATTTGTATTATCAAAGTAAGAAGACACACAGGGTGCATCTACACTTACAAATTAAGTCGACTTAAGGAGGCTTAAGTTGACATAAACTACTCCACGTCCACACTGGGCTTTCCTTAAGTCGGCTTAAGGAAAAGTTAAGTGGACCTAATAACACTTTGATTTAGGTTGACTTAACGCTTATTAGGTCGACTTAAGCCAGTGTGGACAGGGATTAGCACCTAAGTCGACCTTATTAATTTGACTTAAAGTGTTAAGTCAACTTAATAAGGTTGAAAAGGGGCTATGTCTACACTAGAAATATTAAATTCCAAAGGGGTAGCCGTGTTAGTCTATTGTAGAAAGACAACAGAGTCTTGTGGCACTTTTAAAGACTAACAGATTTATTAATCGCATGAGCTTTCGTGGGAGAAAATCCCACTTCGTCAGACGCTTTGAAGATAGGAAAGTTACAGAGTGGGAGGAAATTAAATGCAGGGGAGTGTATGACATAGCATCAAGTCAGGCTGTAACAGCAAATCAAAGTAGGTGTTAGGATTCAAAACACTGGGGAACAGCACATAGAGGAGGGGGGAGGTCAATTCACTTGATGTAATGCGAGAAAAATCCATAGTCCCTGTTCAACCCCAAGGCAACTGAGTCAAATTTGCATATAAGTTCGAGCTCTGCAGACTCTCTCTGAAGCTGTGATTTGTTATTCATCTGTGTCAACACAGCTATTAACAAGTCGTTAAGGGAGTGAGCAGGGAGGTTGAAGTGTTCCCCTACAGGTTTTGCAGTATTGCAATTTCTGATGTCAGATTTGTGTCCATTGATTCTTTGGCGCAGAGACTGTCCTGTCTGTCCGATATATAAGGCAGAGGGGCATTTCCGGCACATGATGGCATAAATCACATTGGTGGATGAGCAGGTGAACGAACCCTTGATGGAGTAGGTGGCATGATTAGGCCCTGTGATGGTGTCATCAGTGTAGATATGAGGGCAAAGTTGGCAGCGTGGTCTGCTGCAGGGCTGTGTTCCTGCTTTAGTGTTTCTGCTCTGTGATCTGTAGTTGCCGGTAAGTATCCTTTTAAGATTAGGGGGCTGTCTGAAAGCAAGGAGAGGTCTGTCTCCCAAGGCTTGAGAGAGTGAGGGATCATCTTGTAAAATAGGCTGTAGATTTTTGATGATGTGTTGAAGAGGTCTGGCTTGGGGGTTGTAGGTGACGACCAGTGGCGTTCTGTTGTTGTTTTTCATGGGCTTCTCCTGCAGTAGTTGACTTCTGGGTACCCGTCTGGCTCTGTCAATTTGTTTCTTCACAGCTTCAGAGAGAGTCTGCAGAGCTCGAACTTATATGCAAATTTGACTCAGTTGCCTTGGGGTTGAACAGGGACTATGAATTTTTCTCGCATTACATCAAGTGAATTGACCTCCCCCCTCCTCTATGTGCTGTTCCCCAGTGTTTTGAATCCTAACACCTACTTTGATTTGCTGTTACAGCCTGACTTGATGCTATGTCATACACTCCCCTGCATTTAATTTCCTCCCACTCTGTAACTTTCCTATCTTCAAAGCGTCTGACAAAGTGGGATTTTCTCCCACGAAAGCTCATGCGATTAATAAATCTGTTAGTCTTTAAAAGTGCCACAAGATTCTGTTGTCTAGAAATATTAAGTTGACATTTGTTAAGTCGACTTTTGTTAAGTCGACTTAACCTTTGTAGTGTAGACATAACCACAGAGACTCAGTCTGATCTGACATAGGTTCCATGTGGGTGTAACTCCAATGACTTCAGTAAAGTTATTCCTGATTTACAGCAATGTAAGTGAGATCAGTATCAGACCAGTTTTCTTGTACCCAAGGGAGGAAAGAGATGTGAAAGTGCACCTACATTGCTTGCTTTTTGTTATCTTCTCAAGGATTTTTCCCAGAAAGGGAATATTAGAGACTGGATCATAAAGATAGTTTATATGTTGTCAATGTGTTTTGAGGAAAGGCCAGGTCACAGAATGTCTGATAGTTGCCAGATGAATTCCTAGTGTTAAAGAAAAAAATGAGAGGCCTGTGGTACCTTAAAGACTAACAGATTTCTTCAGACATAAGCTTTCATGGGCTCCAACCCACTTCATCAGAAGTTAAAGAGACTTTGATCAGCCTGATGAGCCTACATTTTCCTGCTGGCTTTCACCAGCTATGAAAGTCATGGATCAAGCATGCAGGTGGTTGAATGGGCTCCTAAGGGATTTTAGAATTAGCTCCAACTGGAACTTTATTTTTAGGAAAGATGGTGTGCTTGTGCCTTCTAGCTTTGCCATTACGCCTGGACAGTGGACACTGTCCCAAATCTGATTGATCTTGTAGGCAAATTATTTTGAAGATCCTGGCAGCAAGAAGCAGTTGATTCTGAAAATCTGAATTGATCTGACAGCTCAATTCTCAGAACATTGGGAATTCACAGATACTCTTACAGAGGAACGGAAAGATCATTTCTCTGTCTTTGTTCTCTGCCTTTACCTGTTTAAAATACACTTCATTTCCATCATTAATATGAAAATCAGAACTGGTAAAAAATTTAAAATTCTGAAGTCATTTTTGTTCTACAGTTTTTTAAAAGGAATGTTTATTTATTTGATAAGTTTTAGATTTGAGACTTTTTGGTTTTCTCCCTTTTTACTTCCCTTCTCTTACTCTTTTCTTCATTTTGCCACTTATAAAGGGAATAAATAGTGACAATGGAAGAATATGAAGAAAAAATGAAACTATAAACCAACCCCCCCCCAAACACTTAATTTGATTACATTTTTCATTTTCCAATTTTATTAAAAAGAACCCAGACAGTATTTTGTTCTGTTTGCAATATGCTAGCTTCTAACTCCTGTCCTTTCCTGACCTCCGTCTCCTTCTTAGATTATGATTTGAATCAACATATAGAGGGTTTCATTTGGTGGTCAAAAGCTATCAGTTGCTCAAGTTAAAAAGAATGATAGGTCAAAAATAGAACCTCAAATTCCAGCCCCTTTGAATCTTCAGGGCAAGTGATTTTGGATTTGAATTTCTAAGAACTGAATCCATTCGATAACATTTTGGTTTGGGATTAGATTAATAACTGGAAGAAGTCTTAATTTCCACTGGTGATGCAGCAAAAATCTTATAAATTTGGCTGATCATCCAATATTTCTACCATTTGGGAACAAAGTTTGTTCCAAAACCCAAACACTGAATATTATAAAACTAATTCTAAACTCTTTCTGATCACAGCAAACTCAGCCCATCTCTTTTTACAAAGTGATAATCATACCTGCTAATATCTGAAACACCTGAAAGAACAATGAATACTTCAAAGAGGACTGCGGACAAAGAAAATTTTCAGAAAAGAAAGGATGCCTATTGCTTAATACATAATTGTCTCCTTTCTGGGTAACTTAGTTTTCATTTTGAAATAAATTCTTCAAAGAGATTCAGAGTGGGTCATCAAGACTTTTAAAATGTCTAGAGGTAATGATTTAGGATTAGGATTACTACTTCAAAGAGGTTTTTTTTGTTTGTTTTGTTTTGTTTTTTTAATGTCTCAGATAAAATGGAACAATTCCACTTAAAACCAGAAGATCTAGTCCTATACTGAGTAACTGGAGACAGTTCTAAAGGATCAGGGGATTTGAGTGACATGGTTTTATTATTCCTTGTTGATGATTATGACATATTAATGGATTATGTGAACAAATACATTTGTTACTAGATAAACTAATATTTTAGCTAATGTTTAGTAGAGGATGTTCTTCATAGGACCCTTAATTTTGGTGTCTTGTTGAGATACTTTGCCATGAAATCCACATTTATTAATTGTGAAAGTCTTTGTTGTCTCAAGAACTTCTAGGTCATTCATCCTACATACCTTCCTACTAGCAACAAAGCATTTACTCCCTGAGTATGATATCTGTCTCTTCACCAAATAGATGAAAACTGTATAGACATAATAGAATTCTTAGGTGTAATCTGATGTTATATCAACTAGACAATAATATAAATATCACATACCTAAAACATTTTATATTATATAAAGATAAAACAAATGTTATTTATGTATTATTGGTTATTTACACTTACATGTAGATATGTTTCATTTTATCAATGATGTGCTCATTATTCTCAATATTTCTTTCCACTTCTGTTTTTTTTTTTCACTTCTAATTGTCCTGTTGTGTGTTTAAATAATATATATGATCTAAGCATACTTATTCCTGGATAAATTTATGGAGAGGATGGTATGACGGAACAGCTTAACTTGGCAGTTACCTGATCTTTGACTACTAGTGGTAAATATACCAATGGCCTGTGATGGGATGTCAGATGGAGTGGGTTCTGAGTTGGTGCAGATAATTCTTTTTTGGATGTCTGGCTGGTGAGTCTTACTCTCATGCTCAGGGACTAGCTGATGGTTTCTCTGTATTTTGAAGTCTTTAAACCATGATTTGGGAACGTCAATAACTAAATCACAAGTTAGATATCTATTGCAGGAGTGCGCAGAAGGTTGTCTGGCCTGCATTGTGCTGGAGGTCAGACTAGGTGATCATATTGGTCCCTTCCTACCTTAAAATCTATTTATCCTGCTTCAAGAGATCATCTAGTCTTACCATGCTGAAGTCCAGGTCTACATTTCTGTGATTTTATATAGAGAGCTACGTGATAAAAACTAATTTTAAAACGGAATTTAATGATGGATAGTAAAAATAATGGCTTAGTCTTGCGTTAATCTCCTTTTTTAATATAATCTCCATTTTTGGTAATTTATTTATGTTCAGTGCTAACCAAAGTGTCCTGAAATCAGAACTGAAAGGAAGAGAAACAATGGAAAGTCTATAAATGGCTAGAATACCACAAGATGATTCAGAGACATAAGCAGATTGTCACTGATGTGACATTATTTCACCTTGGACTTCAGTGAGGTAACATGAAAGGCAGATTTAGTCCACAGTCTTAGACATTAACATATAACAACTACAGAGGTATTTTGGCATTATAATTGCCATTAAACCATGCATTCAAAAATGATGACTTTTAAGAGTTCATGATGTTCATCTTTTTTCAGAGGAATGTGTTGCAAGATTCCTTCTACTTGCTTTTGCTTACCTGAATCTACTCACCTTATATCTTAGCCAGTGTTTTTTCCCTGTGATTGTCATAAAATCACAGGAATGTGGGGCTCAAAGTGACCTCTCAAGGTCAATGAATCTAACCCCCTGCCCTGTACTGAGAGACATGATAATACCTAGATCAATTTGATATGATTTCCACGGCCTTCCTTGGTAACCTCTTCCAGAGCTGATACTTTGAAAGTTTTTCCCAATATCTAACCCAAATCTCCCTTGCTGCAAGTTCAACTGATTACATCTTGTCTTATCTTTAATTATTTTTATAACAGCCATTAATATTTTTGATGACTGTTATGAGGTCCCAACACAGATGTCTTTTCTCAAGACTAAACATGGCTGATTATTTTAACTTTTCCTCTAATCTTCTAAAACTTTTATATTTTTTGTTTTTCCCTCTCTATTCTCTCCAATTTGAGTATATCTTTCTTAAAATGTGATGCTCAGACCTGAGTACAGTACTATGTTCTCTCCAAAGCTGAATAAAGCTAAACATATATGGGTGTGTCTACACTTACAAATTAAGTTAACTTAAGGAGGCTTAAGTCAATTTAAACTACTTTTTGTCCACACTGGGCTTTCCTTAAGTCGACTTAAGCATTTCCTTAAGTCGACTTAAGGAAAAATTAAGTCAATTTAATAACACCTCAATTTAGGTCGACTTAAGACAGTGTGGACAACCTTATTAAGTTGACTTCAAGTGTTAAGTCAACTTAATAAGGTCGAAAAGGGGCTATGTCTACACTAGAAAAGTTAAGCTGACTTTTGTTAAGTCGACTTAATAAGGTCCACTTTAAGTCGACTTAAAGTTGACCTTATCAGGTCGACTTAAAAAAGTCAACTTAACTTTTTTTCTAGTGTAGACATAGCCTATCTGTCTTGCATATATACATGTTTTACCAACAACAATCCTGCTAATACACCACAGAATAGTATAAGCCTTTTTCACAACTACATCATATTTTTGACTCATATTCAATTCAATTCAATAACCCCAAGTTCCTTTTCAGCAGTACTACTGACAAATTATCATTCCACATTTTGTAGCCATGCATTTGTTTTTTCCTTCCTGTTTCTTTCTTTCTTTTTTTTTTTTTTTTTGCTTTCATGCCAATTCTCTAAATTATCAAGTTCTTTTTAAAAATATAATCTTGTCCTGCAGAGCGCTTCAACATTTTGGTGTTACTTACAAATATTATAAACACACTCTTCATATTATTATCCAAGTTATTAATGAAAATATTGAATAGTGCCAGACACACTCCTGCAGAATGCCACCAGATACA
The DNA here is from genome assembly GCA_007922175.1 of Pelusios castaneus. Classification (NCBI taxonomy): domain Eukaryota; kingdom Metazoa; phylum Chordata; order Testudines; family Pelomedusidae; genus Pelusios; species Pelusios castaneus. The sequence continues at coordinate 7,968,568 of ML685784.1, read as the reverse complement.
CCCTCCTGACTTGACTGTGAAGCACTGATAACTATGTCTTGAGTACAGTTTTACAAACATTTGTCCATCTACTTTATAGTAATTTCATCTAAATCACATTGATTTAGTTAGCTTTTGAGAGTGTCATGACTACATGGGAAAAATGGAAACTTCTTTGTTTCTTTCAAAAAAAATGAGAAGCTGTTTCATTTCAAGGTACCAAGGATAATTTTAATACATTTTAATTTTTGCTCTCACAAATAGTTTCAGCTGATTGAGATTGATTCTGTAATCTGCTGATAAATCTGCTTTGGTACTTTGACAAAATAAAAAAAAGATGTCTGGAAGTGTTCAGCCCACAGTAAGCTGGAAATTGCTGCCAGAAAAGCAGTTTCACACACTCTATTGAGTGAATATTAAACAATTTTTAAAGTTTATCTTGACTGTAGTTTGTCTTCCTTGGCAGTGTCATTCTTTTAACTGAGGGCAGAATTAGATAATTAGGGCTAGATTGTCATGCAGCTTCTCAAAGCATTAAATGGAAGTATGGACTCCCACATCTTAATCCCCTTCTGTGCTTGTCTCAGAATATAGGCAAGTCTATTCTGACAGCATCAAGTTGGCTGCCATCAGTTCAACCTTTCCAGTTCAATTGAGTGGTCAATGAAGACCTGCTCAATCAATCTGGAAGTTGACACTATAAGTCCTCCTCCCCCGCGCCTCAAGAAAAGTAGTGCTAAGTTCAAGGGAGTGCATTTCACTTTGACTCAACACAGTGGAGACACCAAGGTAAGTAGGTGTAGAAAGTCGAAGGGAGATATTCAAGTTATTTTACGTATTTCTGTATCTCCCTTTGACTGACACCAAAACCCTCAGTAAGTGTAGACCAGGCCTATGACTCTGGACAGAAGAAGCTACTCTTGGGACTCCTGCAGAATGCACAGAATGGAAGGAGTCCTGGCACGACCTCCAATGTGGCAGCCAAAGTAGCTTGTGTGATGCACAATGTTTAAAGGATGTGGCAACAGATGACTCATTTTAAACACAGTGGGGACTGGAGAGGGTAGGAAGAGGCTTGCAAGGAGGGTAGGCAGCTGCATGAGAAAGGGTGAATAACATTCTTGACCCAGAAAATAACAGTAAGAGGGGTGGAACTGCAACTATTCTCAAGTGCTTTGGAGTTGGTGGCACCTGCACACCTTTTTCACCCAGGGCCCCCTTAGGGTTTTGTTGATTCTTCTTCTTCTTCATTAGAGTTTTTAGTGGGTATAGACTGCCCTGCTTTGCCTTGCTTGGAAGTTGAGTGTTTTTCCATATCATGTTACAGCTGTATGTTGCCTGTCTCATAATTTCAGAGAACTCTGGAAAACTAGAGGTCTTTTTCACACAAGTTGAGCTAAACTGTTTTTAAAATAAAATTGTCTGCTTTAGGTTCAGTATCACAAATTATGTCTAGTCACCAAATTAGTGGCTGCCAGAAAAAGACTGAGAATTGCCAGAATCTGTAAAAACACTTTGGCACAGATCACAACATCCCATGAAAAAAGGTATGGGATGACCAGAAACCAGGCAGAACAAATCGCCAACCTCAAGTCTAAAGAGTTTCCACTGTATCGTGTGCTCAGCAATGTGTGTATGGGGGGAGGAAAGTTTTGGACACCCACAGAGTGTTCAGATATCACCACACTTCTAATGCACACTTGTTCTAAAATCCACAACGAAAATTGCACAGATCTCAAGATATACTTAGAAAAATGCCACATCTATGCATAGGTCCAGATCTCACACTGAGGTTTCTTCCAAGGGCCCATTCCCTAAGTGATCAGGATTGCTCAAGAAGAGTTCATAGGTGGACATTTGTATAAAGTAACACAAAGAGTGTCAATATTAATTTACATAGGGAAAATGCCTGTGACTTTCTAGAATGATGGATAACTCTCCACATCAGTTATGCTCCCTCTCTGCATAGCCACACTCCCTCAAAATCCTCGGATCTTTGATGCATGGAGCTTTCATACACTGGTTTTCACAGAGTTAAAGGCATAATAGATAATAATATGCTACTTCACTCCTCTCTCCCCTTACTTACAGAATTTGACCCCAAGGGTTATCTTTTCTTTTCCTTCTACTCTTCTATGGGAAGAATTGGAGGTGATGACAGAGGTCTTTATTTACACATACATTTCACAGTTCTTTATGTATGGTTACGAATGTCTCCCACAACATGAATTTTCTAAAGGATAGATGCAGCTCTCAGTTAAACTGGATAATCCAAGTTTAAAAAATAATTTTACTCTTCCAAGGATATTAGCACAGAAGTTCAGGGAGGAAAAACTAGAGTTGCTTTTGTCTCTTCTTCTGAGGATACAGCAGGAACTTGCAAGTGAAATATTATCAAAGTTATTTTAAAATAATTTCAAATTGCCTGAGAAAGCAATACGTATCTTTACCTTAATAGTTTACATGCATGTTTCCATAAGAAAATAGATTTACTATATTATCAGATTATTGTTATCAGTTTTTTAATTATATTTCTCATTTGAAATGTGTTCTTTCACCTGGTAGGTAGCTCTTTTGCAGCTGTGCTGTTACATCCCTCTATTTTTTAATGCTCTTGACTATGAAGAAGCAGATTTCTGAATAAAAACAGGTGTTTCTTTAAGCAAGCTATTCAGATATATGCCAAGAAGAAAGAAGTTGCCAGGAAGAGAAATGCTAAACCCATTTCCCCACTACAAAAAAAAAAAAAAAAAAAATTGCCAGCAAAAATGATTCCCAGTCCAGCCAAGTGCAAAGATCTTCAACTGGGAAGCCAAGGACAACCAGAATGTCTTTTTTTGGCCCAAGGAACTAAAATATAACTGACTTTTTCATTTTTTAAAATGTGTCTAATTAATGTAAGTGTGAGGATGGCCAAGTGCCTATCCATTGTAATATATATTTTAAAATATCCTAAAATAATGTGTGGGCCAGATTCTGTCAACACAGTGTAAATCTGAAGTAACTTATTTGGGGCCTTATCCAATCCCTCCATGAAAGTCAGCAGGATCTGAATCCAATTCTTGTAGTCCAGTGCAGAAAACACCATTGATCTCTTCTGAATTGCTCCAGGTTTTTTACACTGTAACGGACTACAGGATTCAACCCAGTGTCTTAATAGTTTCCAAGAATTAGACTAATTGAAAAAGCTAAATAAAGTTAACAATCACCAATTACCCAATTAAAGCAGGGCAATAGCAAATGAATAAATAATATTAAAGGTCTTCGTGCTATTATTAGAATACTGGCATAATTGAATTAAAAAACTCATCAACATCAGAGATGGCAGCTTTTTCTGCAGCCGGGCTAGCGTTCAGCGGTTGTTTTGCATCATCATACTGATGGAAACTTTTACTAATCTAATTTCATCTGAATCATAGCCATTTAAAAAGACAGTTGCTTCAGTATTAATTGGGCAGAATTCATTCTTGTCATTGCTCTAGAATGAAAGTCTGTATAAACACCAGCAGAAAGATGTTCCTTCTACGTGTCGTTTAACACCAATTACAAGCACTACTGTGAAGGCATGAACATAGTACAACTTTTTCTGTTAACATTTAGGTATGAGCAAGATTCTAAATCTTCCTGGTTTTTTCATTCTGCTTCTTGTATAGATGATTCAGAAATCATAACAGGTATTGAATACACAATCAGAACTATACATAACAAGAGAAGTGCTATTGATCTTTGACCTGCATGGTGTTTGAGAATATATCACTGTTTTTCTCACTCTCTTCTATAGTTTGTTTACTTTTTTTCCTTGGTAGATTTCTTATATGAATAGATGTCATGATACTATTATGGTAGTGAGAAATATAGGACTGACTATGCTAATGGAATTATGAAATTTTAATATAGGTATGTCTATACTAAGATGTTCAGAGAAGTCTGAGCAGTCAGTCTGAGTTGAATTCATGTACAGTTAATTAAAACATTCCCTCCAACCTACCTGCCCCTTGACGCTCTGATCCTGCACCATTAAAGTCCATGGGAACTTTGCCATTGACTTCATTGAGCAGAGGATCAAACCCCAACTGTTACAGAACATTTTCCACATCATCTGATTTTGTCCTGAACTCCATAAAATATAGTTCTAATGAATTTCTTTAAAAAGGTCAACATTTGCCAAGAGTTACCATAGCATTAGGGCACATCTACGCTGCTGTTAGAAGCTTGGGTAGGCAGACATGCTAGCTCTGTTTGAGCTAATGCACTAAAAATAGCATGGAACTGGTGGCTGTACAAGTGGCAGCTTGGATTAACTGCTTGAGTACGTACCCAGGGGGTCCTGGTGTGTTTGTATTCAGGCAGCTAGCCTGGTCATGTTCAATCTTTTGTCTGCCCTGCTATTTTGATCATACTAATGTGGGTAGAGCTAGTGCACCTGTGCTGGGCATCACACTCCTAGCTGAAATATAGACATATTTAACTATGGTTATCACACAAAGTGTAATAGGTTCTGATTCACATATGGGGGAAACTGTGATATCTTGGATACCTTACATGTAGCAATAGCTAACTTTTTAAAGGCAGCCATTCTATCTCAAAGAAAAAGAGGGAAGGGAACTTTATTTCTAAGTCTATGCAAATACAGTAGTCTCCAATATGAAACTAAAGCAATAACGAGGGATCCTGAAAGGAAGAATCTGAAATAAACACTACAAAGGTGCTCTGAAAACTGAAGGAAGGAAAGCAAATGATCGCAGGTTAAACTTTTCCCTCAAACTGACCACAGCAACAGAGAAAAAAAATCTAATAATTCAAGGACTATGGAAGATATGACATAACAGAATAAGGATAAAACATACCCACTACGTGCAACACTCATGAAGTAAAATGCCACTGTGTCCTGCTGGACAGAAAGTCATTACCAAGTCATTAATCTTTTTCTGGAATCCCACATTGTCCTTCCAAGGTAAGGCTATTCAGCTGATGACTATAGAAGCACTCGCATCCTTCTCCAGGTCTTCTCATAGCCCCACGTGATAAGATCATAGGGAGGGGACCATGAGAGGTCATCAAGTCCAGTCCCCTGCACTCATGGCAGGACCATCTAAATGCTCCCTGCCAGGTGTTTGCTCAACCTGCTATTAAAAACTTCCAATGATACCCAACCTTCTGATGATAAGGTCCCTTTAAGATGCCTCAAGTTGGTCACCCCCCAAAAATGGGACATCTGAAATCAATAGTCAATATAAAAGGGTGAGCCAAAATTTAAAAATAAGTAAGTAAATAAATAAATAAATAAATAATGGTGGATGAAATTCTCATCCCACTGAAGTCAATACGAATTTTGCCATTTATATCAATGGGGCTAGGATTGCATCCTTTGGGGACTGATTCTCTAATGCCTTGCACCTTGTATAGTAATTCAAATCTGTGAAAAGATGGTGCAAGAGGCTGTGAGTAGTGTAAAAGCCTTATCTAAATTCCAAATCTCACAGAGAGGCTTTCCATTCACTTCAATAATCATTAGAACCACCTAAGCAAACAGAAAATTCCTGTTTGGTGGCCTTTTGCACCAGTTTTGTACAGATGTAAATGGCTCCACAAGGACTTAGAAATTCAAGGAGAATAAGGCAAAGTTCCTTAATCTATTTAAGGACCCAGTCTAAACCAGGCTAAATCTCAACATTTCAAATTCCCAAAGACTCCTTTGCCTAACTAATGTCTCCAGATGAGTCTTCTACAGATTTATTTGGTAGCTTCAGAGCAATCTGATTAAAGACCAGGACTGAGCTAAGACTTCATCTATTACTCTAGCTAACTACTGCATCTTCCTAAATCACCTATACTTTTGAATGATGACTGCATAACTTGCTGATGAAAAAAGCCTCTGCCTTGCCCACTATTTCTGAAGATGAATTTTTATAATTTGTGCATTTCTCTGACAAGACCAATTAATCACTTAAATAGCACCCTTCATGTGAATATGCTGAAGTTATACAAAAGGCAGAATCATAGAAACTTAAAGAAAAGAAAGGATTATGTTTAGCAACAACAAATATGTAATTCTGAATAAGATGATGTTCAGAATCTGTTTACTGGTAATGAAAAAATACTCATAAGAGAAAATGGAGAACCCTGAAAACAAGAAGTATTCTCCATTAAACTTTCTATCAATTGATGCATTACATCTTTACTTAGTGAGAAGGCATCACAGCAATACTTGTGTGAATCAAAAATGAGTGAAGGTAACTTATGAATAATAAGGATCCAAGACCCAAGTTTGAAACCTGGCCTACCAAAGTTAAAGCTTTCATTGAGTTTTGGGACCAGGATCTCACAACAGATGTATAAAACCTGATCTCCCTTTTGACAGCTATTAATATTGAGTGCTATTTACCTGACTGCACCTCCAGATCTGCTATTTAGAAATATATATGGTTTTAACTGCACTTATAATATTTATTTCTGAAAATGAATGGAAAAGAAGAAGAAGGATAGACTTTGAGCAAGCTAAAACCCAGATGTGACCAATCCTTTCCCTGTGCTATAATGGAAGGGATCAGGCAGATGCTTGCCAGCTCACACTAGAGTAGACATGCTCAGTGGAAGGGGGTTCATGATGGCAGGGCAGGCAGAGTGAAAAGAAGTATCAGCTGGTGGAGTTTTCTCAGATCTGATTGTGAAGTATAAGGCAAATTACCCTTGACTCAATGGGTGCGTCTACACTTACAAATTAGGTCGACTTAAGGAAGCTTAAGCCGACTTAAACTACTTTGCGTCCATGCTGGGCTTTCCTTAAGTCGACTTAAGCTGCTTCCCTTTAGCTATTTGCCATTGCCTTTCTCTGGGCCAATTCCCCTTGGCCTCAGTGCCTTCCTTACAGTCTGTCTCTAATCAACACTGATCTGTCCAGCCTTGTACTCCTGGTAGGTGGGATCAAACTTGAGAGTTCTGAAGCTTAGTGTATAAGCCTCTGTTGCATGAGCTAAAAACCACTTGACCTTTAGCTAACACTGCAGAAGATTCATCAGTCTCTAGCTGGGGGAGGTGCCACTAGAGGGGGCAGAGCCCCACACCAAACAGGCATGGATTTCATACGTTCTCTGTCTGACTAAGTGATTGTAGAGAAGTGCTGATGACTGAAGTTGGTAAAAACTAGTTTTCTGTTGTTTGGTTTTATAATCAAGGAAAGTTAATGTCTTCTTTGCTAATCTTTAAACACAGTTTTCACTGGATTGTCTTGCTGTAGTAGCAGTTTGTTTAGAATGGGTTTTTTTCTGCAACATGTCTTCTTTACAAATTCTTAGACCTGTATGACATAGAAGTGTGCCCATCAATGAGACTCAGAAGTGTATAGGGTTAAATTTGACTCAGGAAGAAGTCATTTAACTGTTGCTTATGCTTTGTGATGGTCTTCTATGCAGGAATAAATTTAACTGAGAGAATAGTCTACCAGGGATAGAAAAAAAATATATAAATGTGACATGAAAGTTATAAACACAAGATTACCCTGAAGTGTATGTTTCTCTAACAGATTATCTATTTCAGAAAATCTTCATGAAATGGCAAAGTGTAGAGGAGATGAAAGGAACCATGTACTGATGCTGATATCCTATACACATCGGGATGGTACTGTTACTGGTTAGCTCTGTGTTCTTGGAACCAGGCACAGTATCCTGCCTCTGTGACTCACCACCCCCCCAGCCTCTGCTTGAACCAGAAACTAAAACCAATGACAAGGCAGTAGGAGACACACCTAAACCCCTTGAAACAAGGGTGATGGAATTAGGGCAACTCCCCTAGCCTCATCTACAGTGAAAATGTGAGCCATTAGCACACTGAATGGACAGCAGAAACTTCATTTGCATCAAGGATGGAACCAGAATTAGCATGCTGAATGGAGAACCAAGCTCCAAGGCAGGAATCGCACTGAACTCTGGGATTGGCAAAGCAGGGAAGCACTGCATGATGGGAGATCTCTGCTCCTGAGACAAATGAACTCATGTCTGCACACACCCAGCTCAGCAATTATCAGACCAATTCTAGTCAATAGATCTTGTATTGATATCCAACACACTGAATCTGCCTGATTGCATTGTGAGCTCCCTCAGAGGAATGCCCCCATAGCCAGGAATGATCAGCTCCTATTGTCCACTTAAACTAAACAGCTCTGGTATACTCCCTTAAGTCTTTATTTACACCAAAACAACTCTAGTGTTCTGCCTTGAACCATTGTTTTCTTCCCTACAAAAATCCCTACCCAAGTTCTGAATCAGAAGCTAGTTCTAAATTACTCTGATCTGTTCTGCTGCCTGAATCTGTTCTGCTGCCTGGACCCAAAAAGCTGCAACAGTTCCACTGGAACATCACCTTTTCCTTGCTGATCGTGGTGGGGATTCTGCCTGTCTCCAGCACTCCAGACCCTAAGCTGAACAGCCTGGTTCCTGGGTACCTTTGAGCTGCACTGAGTGGTGAGACAACTCCCTGCCCCCCCTTTTTTTCCTCTCTCTTTCCTCTTAGTCTAAATTTAACCTTTGTAATCCACTTGGGCTAGATTTCCCCAATGCTACAATTGAAACTGGGTAATATTGTAACTCTTTGATCATTTCTCTCTCTTTGTATGATTATTGATATTGTAATTGTTTGGATATTTTTCTTTCCTTTTATAACTATTCATAAGTTTTATGTACCTGGCAATAAAGTAACTTTTGTATTCAAGGTGGTTGCCAGACTCGTTCCATCTCCTTTGTGTTCTTGGCTTCCCTATATTGCTCTACAGCAACGCTTCTTTTACCTAGCTAAAGATCCCTATGATGCCCAAAATCCTGTAAGGTCTGCTCACTAAGGGGGTTACTAACGTGCTGAACCTGTGGCATATAAGGGTGGCAGCTGAAAGTGCTGTTTTGACCCAGCCTGTGGAGTCCAGGGGCATATAAGGGTGGCAGCTGAAAGTGCTGCTTTGACCCAGCCTGATTGAGTCCAGGGGCATATAAGGGTGACAGCTGAAAGTGCTGTTTTGACCCAGCCTGCTCAAACGTGTGCTCAAGTCTAGTGCAGTGCGGTGCCAGGGGCATATAAGGGTGGCAGCAGAGAAGTGCTGTGTGACCCAGCCTGCTGAGTTCAGGGACATATAAGGGATCAGCTGAGAGTGCTGATAGACCCGGTCCGCTCAGACGCACTTAGAAACCCAGTCTTGGGAAGTTTAGGTCCTGCAAGAGTAGCTCCACTGGGAGGGGACTTGCAGAAGGGAGAAGTAAGATCCATATAGGAACGCACGTAACACAAGCAGTACACTGATAGGAGTACAACGCTCCCCACCCCCACGGAAAGTAACCCTAATAAATGAGGATACCCCAAATTTATGGGCAAATTTGGTAACAGTACGTGATTGTTTTAAATGACACACACCATAATTTACCATAGAATATGAGAATTGCAATGTTTTCCATTGACAGTGGAAGATTAAAAACATTTACCCTATAAGAATAAAATGTAAACTTTCAATGTTTTGCATTTTAACTGGATTCTTGATTGTTCTACCCAGTCACTGCTTCATAGAATACTAACATTGTTAAACAAGGGATAGTACAAGTGACCAGCAATTTAAATAATGGGATATTTACACACAGTTTGATTGAAATATGGGAACATTTTTTTTTTAAATTAAACTGTTAGGAAACTGGTTCATAGAGAGGTGAAGGGTTTGATTTTCAGAAATTCTGAGAACCACAACTTCCCTTAAAGTCTATGGCTCAGAACCTTTGATAATGAAAAGCTGATATATTTCCCCAGAGATACAATGAGCTGACTAGAGTTGTAGAATTAGTACAGTTAGTAACTGTCTTTTATATAATTCACAGTACATAGAGAATTTTTTTTAAATGAATGTAATAAGAACAGAAGGTTACCAGTCACAAAATCATTCTTGTGTCAAACACTGAAATAAGAGAAAATGCTACAATTTTAGAGGATGATCCCATGCACTCTGAAGTCAATAAAAAATCTTGCATTCAGGTCCCTTGTATTTCTATCAACCTTAACATTGGGCTAGATTCTGATATGTACCACACCCCTGTATAAGGGAGTAACACCCCATGAAAGTTGTTCAGACCCAGGGCTTGGCACAGGCATAAATGATACTACTTACCCATTTATTATGTCCCTGGCAAAAGTGAGCAGGGAGTGGGTGGAACTTTGGCCACAAGAGCTGAGCTAGCTGAGAGTGAATATGCTACTGTTATAAGCCAGAAGTAAGGTGCTAAACCTGAGGAGCAAAGAGGAAGGAAGGGAGGAATAGTGAATAACAAGGGTGCCTCTAAAGGTATGTCTACATTTAAACTGCTATGGAGGCACAGCTGCAGTTCTTCAGTTGTAGACACTACCTACACTTGAAGGGAGAAGTTCTCCCATGAGTGTAGTTAATCTGCCTCCTCAGGAGGCAATAGCTAGGTTGATGGGAAAATTTTTCCATTGACGTAACATAGTCTATACCAGGGGTTAGGTTAGCATAGCTATATATCTCAGACATGTGGGTTTTTCACACCCCTAAGACATGTAGCTATGATGATGTAAGTTCCCATTATAGACCAGCCGTGAAATATAATGCCTCTCTTATGGATCACACCTTGCTCAGAGCTATACATGAAATCAAGGTGTAACCACCAATAATGTAGTGATGGTGTTGTTTTGATGCAGCTTCAGCTCTATAAAGACAATAGCATGATTAGAAAATGTTTAACAAAATGATACTGGGTCTGACTTATGTGAAAAGCTTAACCAAGACTAGCTCTGAATAAAAAGGAGACAAAAGTTCAGTTCCAAAGCATTGGAAAGATTTCCAACTTATTTTAATAATCTTTGGATCAGTCCTTAAAAATGGAATAAGAACATGGAAGAAAGAGAGACAAAAAGTAAAGGGAAAGCTGAGATCTAAGGTGATGGTGAAGAACAGAGATGGAGGGGAAAAACTAATGACAGCTAAAATACTTAATCGTAAACAGAGAAGTATCCGCTGTGGGGAAATCAAGCTGCACTGCATGTCTGGCAAACAGACAAAAATGTTACATGAATGACATCTTTGTGTAGCTGTGCTTTTTCCAAAGACCTTTTCAGTAGATGCATGAAAGACTATACATTCACTCTGCTAAAAAGAAAATCAGCAGGGACACAGAAAAAGATGTTTCGGGGAAGCAAAAGCAATATTGAGAGAACTGTCACCCTGCAGAATAACATCTGATCAGAAAAAGATTGCAAATAGCACTAGCTTATAGTTGGCACTCGTTTATAGATATTGGCAACTCTTAGTGTTAAAGTGGCTGTATTATTATACCATACTGTCAGGAAAGATAACTTTATCCCACAAAGTGAACTGGATTTCAAAGTTCTCCCCACCTTCTTTTGCAGTAAGCATTCACATTTTCTAAAAGAAATGTTAGACGCGTTGGCTTTAATAGAAAAACCCATTGGTTTAATAAAAAAAAATCAAAGAAGTTTTAAGTTCTATTTAAAAATAGTAGAACATATGGCTTCAGGGGGATATTCACCTATCTGCACAGGGCCTGCTCACCGCTTCTGAGCAGAAGAATTTCACTGTTAGGGAAGGTAAGACACATTTGAAGCCAAAACAGACATTAGTGTGTTATAAAACTTAAACATACCCGACCCAATTCATCCCAGTTGATATCAATGGAGTTAATACTGGGAGGAATTGGCTCTACAGCTGGCAGGACTTGCAGAAGGCATAGTGTGTCTAGGACCTTGTCTTCTCTGCAGACATCTGCTGGCATAGCTATATAAGTGAGGGCGGTGAGGAGGTGTGAGCCCTGAGCAACACTGTGTTTGGGCTGGTATAACTTATTTTGCTTGGACGGGGAGGGGGACAGCACTAGAGTAAACTATATCAGCAAACGATATTGCCAACATAAGCTGCATCCACACTTGGAATGCTTTGCTGATGTAGCTCACCAATATACCTATTCCAGCAAAATGCTCCTAGTATAGATCTGGCATTACTCTGTAGGTACTGTATACTTGCAGCTAGGAGTGTGCTTCCCAGTTCAGCTAGACAGACATGGGCTTGCTCTGACTTGAGCATGAGTAGTGTCATGGGCTAGCCATACAGCTATGTAGCCAAAGGGTCTGGGCAGGTTGGTAGTAAAGTGACTAGCTTGAGTTTCTGCCCAGACTATTGTTATCTACATCAGGGGTTTCAAACTCATTTGTTATGGTGGACCAGATTTGACTTAAATGTACTTCAAGTGGGCTGTATATACCATACATTGAAATACAAAGGCACTCCCGTGGCATCGCTGGGTGCTGTGTATGCGAGATTGTGCTCCGCAATACCATGCTCTCTTTCTCTGTTAGGGAGAGAGTGTGGTCTCCTGGAGCGCAGTCTTGCATACCCAGTGCTCTGGGATGTCACAAGACCTCACACACTTGTGGCATCGCAGAGTGCTCGGAATGTGAGACCACTCTATCTTTGTCTTTTAGGGAGAGATTCCGCAGAGCGCAGTCATAGGATGGATGGAAGAAGTTTGCGGGCCGCATCCAGCCCACAGGCTGCATGTATGACACCCTTGATCTTCATGAATATGTTTAGATAAAAAATCAGAGGACAAGTACAAGGCCCGTGTAATCACTCAAATGTTCAAAATAGACCGTAAGTGATGCATTTCACCTAGGTAGGTTAGCTGTATTGGGTCATTGGCCTCATATTTTAAATCCCCCTGACTGTTTACCACTAAAAAAAGCTCCTTTATTACTGAGAGTCAAACTGTTTTGCAGCTATTGGAATAACAGAAGAATGTAGCATGAAAGGGAAAAAGGGGTGTAGATTTTAAGATTTTTATACACATGTTACACTTAGAGCAACAATTTATCATATCATGAAATGTTTTTCAAACATCTGAGAACTACAAATGTGTGGGCTTATTGATCATAACATTGAAAAATGTGCTAATATTTTATAGTAGAAAGCTAATGTATCTTGCAAATGACAATTGGACAAGCTGTCAGCCACAGCTTTCCTGGCTGCAGTAGAACATTTGAGTTCTCCTTTGGATCTTGCAGTTTGGATGATAAAGTGTTTTACAGGCATGCACTGTAGCTGCTTTCAGAATATTACAGCTCATACTTAAGGCAATATTCTGGATAAAAATGATCCTGGATGAAACCCATAATACATATTTGCTTGTTGTTGCTGTTAGTTGAATGCTTTTGGAAAAATCTTTGTTCAAATATTTGTAATGATGCCGAGTAAAAATTATAATGACTATAAAAATTCCAAAAGATTTCAATCAGGAAGAATGTATGATTAAAATGCACAAGTGAATTTAAGGCTATGTACACATGATCAGATTAAAGCACAACATGGCAATCGCGGTATAAAAAACACGTGACCTTTATTGCGGGAGAGCACGTACACACGTCGCTCCTTGCAACGCAACAGAATTCTCTGCAGTATCGCGGTGTAGTGCAATGAATTCTGGGCACCTATCCCAAAGTTCAATTTTCCCTCAATCAGCGCTTGGAATCCTGGGATGAAGGAAAAGAACGCAAAGCGCCATGGGTAAACTCTCATTTTTCTGTGGTGCACTGTGTTCCCTTTGCGTCTTCCTCGTTGCCAATAGCAACTCGCGCCTATTTTCAACAGTGCAGTGACGCACTACTTGCGAGCAATCACAACTGCGACAGCATGGATCCTGCTCTAATCTCCACTGTCGCCTTCAGCATACTAAATACATCTTGGCTGGTTGCTCAATATGCAATGAGCTCCGAATCAGACGAGGACGCCGAGGAGCAGGGGCTGATCGATGCCCTGCAGAGCAACAGCACCACATTGCTCAGCTCCTTCACCGATCATCTGCACACGGTGCAACGCCATTTCTGGTCACGAGAGACGAGCACAGAGTGGTGGGATCACATTGTTATGCAGCTGTGGGATGACGAGCAGTGGGTACAGAACTTTCGAATGCGGAAAGCAACCCTTCTGGAACTGTGTTCAGAGTTGGCCCCTGCCCTGCGATGTAAAGACACCAACATGAGGTCAGCCCTAACTGTGGAGAAGCGTGTTGCGATTGCTGTCTGGAAGATGGCGACTCCTGACTGCTACCGGTCGGTTGCAAACCAGTTTGGAGTCGGGAGGTCCACCGTCGGATTAGCCCTCTCACAAGTGTGCCGAGCCATCAATCGCGTTCTGCTACGGAGGATGGTGACATTGGGCAATGCTCCTGAGATTGTGGAGGGCTTTGCTGCCATGGGATTCCCTAACTGCGGGGGAGTCATAGTTGGCACACATATCCTGATTTTGGCTCCAGACCATCTCGCAACCGAGTACATAAACAGGAAGGGATACTTCTCCATGGTGCTGCAAGCACTCGTGGATCACAAGGGGCGTTTTACGGACATCAATGCTGGGTGGTCGGGAAAGGTGCATGATGCCCGCATTTTCGGAAACACTGGACTGTACCAGAAGCTGCAAGGGGGTATCTTCTTCCCTGATCAAAAAATTACTGTGGGGGATGTGGAGATGCCCATAGCCATCCTTGGAGACCCAGCATACCCACTGATGCCATGGCTCATGAAGCTGTACACCTGGAACCTGGATCGCAGCAAGGAGCGGTTCAATTACTGATTGAGCTGCTGCAGAATGACTGTGGAGTGTGCCTTCGGCTGCTTAAAAGGGCGCTGGCGCTGTTTGTATGGGAGGCTAGACTTGGACGAGGACAACATCCCTGCTGTAATTGCGGCGTGCTGTGTCCTTCATAACATTTGTGAAAATAGGGAGAAAAGTTTTCCCCGGGGTGTGCTATGGAGGCACAGCGCCTCGAGGAAACATACGAACAGCCAGCCATTAGGAGTATTAGGGGGGCCCAACGAGGAGCTGCTCGCATAAGGGAGGCACTCAGGGAGCATTTCAATGATGCCCTCCCGTAGTTCACTTCAAGGACGCATCAAGTGCACCTTATGAGATTTTCACTGTGTACAAATAAAGCCACTCTTCAAATTTTCTGTTACTGTTTTTATTAAAAGATAAAAGGGGTGGTGGTTGGGGGGCTTTGGAGGGGTTACAGGTGGGTGTAGCTGCGGGTCTCTAAGAAGTAGCTCTGTGAGGGACTGGATGTTGCAGTATACCAGGGGGACGGGTGGCCTTCAAATAAATGCTTTGAAGGACTATGGGGTGTGGGAGGCAGACACAGCTGAACTGTCTGGAGTGGAACCCGTACATTTATTGCCTGGGTCTGCAGAGCAATCATGCTCTTGAGCAGTTCTGTTTGCTCCTTCATGAAGCTTATCAGTTCGTCCCTGTGTTTCTGCCTCCTCTGTTGGGATTCCTCTCTCCAGGCTCGATTCTCCCTTGCAGATGCCTCTGTTGTTTTCATCAGCTCCTGAAACATATCCTCCCTGTTTCTTCTAGCACGCCGCCGAATGTTTCTCATGCGGTCAGCTGGGGTAGACGCTGGCCTTGTGAAAGTCGAATCTAATAAAAAAAAAGAATAATAAAGCTATTGTTAACACATAGCTTAGATAACCAATGTAACCTTCCAGTAGCACATTCCACTGGAAGGTACAAGGCAGTCAACATCCTATGTTTTGCTGAAGCGGACAAGGTACGTCCTAATAGAAACCTTACTGGGGGCTAACATTCTGCACAGGGCACACTGATGGAACTCGATATCTCTCTCCTCAGAGTGCCCCTGCCAGCTAGAATACATATCCTACATGCCACCGGATGCCAGCCGGGACCGTATGCTGCTGCCTTGTGTGCTGCCATGGTTCCCAGTGCTGTGCTTTGCAGCTGGCGAGGCCGAGTATCCTTATACGGGAGCGTAGACACAGACGCTATCCCATCTAACCTGAGTAGGAGGCTCTAGTGGTACATCGAGGAAACCTTTAGCGACCTAAATACAGATGATTTTTTGACAATCACTGCTTGTGTTGATGCACTTCTAATGAATGCATAGTAAAGAGCGTGCACAGCGGGCCCGAGACAGCAAGCACCCCCGCCCCGGACAATGATTTTTTAGCGGGAGCCATAGCTGCACGGAAGAGAAACTTACCTGAACCCCCCTCTGCCGCCTCAGAGGACATGCTGCAATTCATGTCTTGGGTGGACGTCTCAGCGGGAGTGCAGAAGAGCTCCTGGCTACACACTGTTGCGCTCTCCTCCAGGTCATCCTCCATCTCCTCTTCCTCATTGATCACGTCCTCATCCTGCTCGGGTCTGGAATTCAGTGGAGGGGGGGGGGCGATGTGGCCACAGGACTCTTTGCAGTGGTTGTGGGGTCCCCACTGAGGATGGCTTCGATCTCCTTGTAGTACCTGCATGTAGCAGGTGCTGATCCCGAACGGTGATTTGCCTCCTTCGCTTGGTGATAGGTTATTCTTAGCTCCTTCACCTTTGATCTGCACTGCACAGTGTCTCTCTCATGACCTCTCTTGGACATGGCCTGAGAAATTATGCCATATGTATCGAATTTCGGCTGCTGCCGCGTAGCTGCGCCTGCACAGCAGACTCTCCCCAGGTGCTGATCAGGTCCAGCACCTCTGCCATGCTCCAAATGGGTGCGCGTCTTCCACGATGGGCCGCCATTGCTAGGTAAGATCGGAACTTCACTCCATGAGGAAGAGAACAGGAAGTGAAACAGAAGAGAAATTCGAAAATCCTGGGAATCGAAACAGGGCGGGGACTGTTTCGTCACGGCCACAGAGCGGGTGGGGGGAAGACCAGAGAGGATGCCTTTGGAATGCTGGGACACTTCCAGAGGCCAATCATTGTGCGGTAAGCGTACACACGAGTGGAAAGGCGCAACAGCTGTTCCGCGTTAACTGCTACCACCCTCGTCGAGGTGGTTTTTGTATTGCGCTACAACTGGGCTGTTGACGCGCAAGAGTCCTATTGCACGTGTGTATGCTGTTGCTGTTATCTCGCGGTAATGACTCTTAATGCACGACAAAGTGATCGTGTGTACATGGCCTAACTTTCAGAAAATATAGAGAGACAAAATCTCTATACAAAAAAAACTAAAGAAATCATGAAGGATTGCATTATTGATTTTATAGTAAACACAAAACAGGATGATAGACAGATTCGTGATCCCTGATTAAAAACGTTCCCTATTTTTGGAAAGAAAATAGGTTGGTGATTATTAAGGTCTCAGGGATTTCGGAACAAGTGACAACAATGAAGTACCTGGCTGTGCTATATGTGAGATTATGGGTGCTAGAGGCCAAATTCATCTCTGTCTTTTAGGGAGAGAGTATGATTCCGCAGAGCGCAGTCACAGGATGGATGGAAGAAGTTTGCGGGCCGCATCCAGCCCGCAGTGACACCCCATTGACTCTCTGGCATATTATGCTATGTAACTCAAAGGAATTTAGCCATTAGAAATTGATAAATAGAACACCTAAAAATTTAGATCAAAATCACAATGCAAATTGTTGTTTAATGTTGTTGCAGCCATGGTCCCAGAATATTAGAGAGACAAGGTGGGTGAGGCAATATATTTTTTTGGATCAATAAATATGTGAGGATTCTTCTCCACCATTTTGAGGCTCTTCCTGAAGACCTGAAGAAGAACTCTCTGTAGTTCAAAAGCTTGTCTCTTTCCCTCACACAAATTGGTCCAATAAAAGATATTACCTTATCCTCCTTGTCAATGGCCTGGGGGCCCCAGGCTGCCCCAAACCACAGGGCCCCCCTGCCTGCTGCCCCACCACTGCAGGCACCCCATCTCTGGGGAGTACCCCTAGGGCGGGAGGGTGTTCCCGCCTTGCTCTGGCCAGTCTGCCTGGGCAGGTTGGTTGGTTGGCATGGGGACTTCTGACATGTGGACCTGGAAGGCTGCACCAGAGCAGCTGCAGCGGCGGGCTTGCTGTGAGCCAGTCATCCCCACCCCCCAGGCAGAGCAAACAGGGCTGGCTTGCCCTGTCCCGCCCCTGGGGGTGGGTCAGCCGGCCCAGTGGTGGGGCAGGCACTCAGACCCCAGCCTCTGACGCCAGGCCCACTCTTCCCTCCCCCCCCCCACTGGCAAGGTAGGAGTGCTCTCAGTGGCTATGTCTATACTTACACTTTTAAGTCGACTTTAACTAAGTCGACTTAACTAAGTCGACTTAGTTAAGTTGACTTAGTGTGTCTACACTTAAAATTAAAGTCGACTTAAAGGGAACTTACAAAGTCAACCTAGAGCGTCCACACTGGATGCTCTAGGTCGACTTTGTGGGGCTAGGGGGACCTTGGGCAGGTCCACGGTTGCTGGAGGTACTCCCTGTGTACAATGGGGCAAAGGGGTACAGGGACCCTGGCAAGGCAGAGCCCTGTGTGTGATGCTGTCTGGATTTAGGGAAGCATTTATTATATCATTTTCTATGGATATCTCATAAATGCTATAATCCATAGGAACTATGTCATGTTTGGTATCAATAGAAAGGTAGTAATTTGCTGGGAATGATTATATAGTTTATGTCTAGGAATTCTATTTCGATTAGAAGTTAAGAATTTGATGTTATATCCATACTTTAACTTGTGTCACTCTGGACAAATGCCTTAGACGGGACAGTGTGAACAACCATTGTCTCCTTAATGTTAAGGAATCTGCCAGGTGATATGGTCCCAGGGAGTAAACTGATGAGCCATTAAGGACACAATGGTTAAAAAAATGGTTTAAAAAGTCGAATTAAGCCTTAGGTCAAGTAGAAAGGTGGTTTAATAAAGTCGACTTAATTTTCATTAAGTCGACTTTATTTTGCTTAAGTCGACTTAAGCAAGCTGCTTAAGTCAATTTAAGCAAAGTGTAGTGTAGACGCAGGGCACATTAAGTCGACTTAAGCCAAGCTTAAATCGACTTAATTTACCAGTGTAGTCGCAGCCAGTGATCCTGTCCTGCCGACGCGGAGCCAAGCGAGTGCCAAATTATTGCAGTGGTTTTAGGGGCTGGAGCCCATGGGGCCCCTTTTTGGCTGGGGGACAAGGGCTTAAACTCCTAAAGCCCCTGTGATAATCAGGTAATCCAGCCCTGCTCACAAAGGGGCCTCTTCTGTGGTCACAAGTTCATAACAGCCTTAGCTCAAAACTAGCACATTCAAAACAGTTAAGGCCATCCTTCATACAGTTTGGGTGTCTTTGAATTTCCAGGAGCAGATAATTAGTGGACAATACACCACTCTTCCCTGGTCAGAGCTTCAAATGATGGCTTAAAAGGAAAGAATTTGCATTTCAAGTGTTTTTTCAGGAAATCCAAGTTACGCATATTGTCTCCCCAAACTCCTTTGAAATTCCTGATCATTCCCAGAGATTGCATTAGTCAGTCTTCTAGAGTAAATACATGTAATCCCACAATAACACATGCACAACCGAATTTGTAATACAATGGACCCTAAAGGTATTAAATTTAATTAAATATTGAGAGACAAAAGGTGGCTGCAGTAATGTCTTTTATTGGAACAACTTCTGTTAGTGAAAGAGATAAGCTTTGGATTTTATAGAGTATTTCTTCAGGTAATTAATTAGTAATGATTAGTTAGTTAATAATTTCATTAATAATTCAATAATGTTTATTTTACTATTTTACTTCCATATGGTTTGTCCAGGATATTGTCATATTGGACACAATCTGTTTTTCTAAAACTGTTTTTGGCAGTAGAGATGGCTCAGAATGACCTGAGGGGGCAAGCAATGACTTCAGTGCAATTCAAAGTTTTGTCTAGAAAGCCTTGGACTACAGGAGGAAGTGCAACACCTCCAATTTGCAGCTCAAACCACTGGGAAGAGGTGCAGAAGCAGCACAGTGAGAACAGTCTAGCAACTGTCTTACACAGGTAACCACTGTCCAACAGAGTAAAGTAGAAACTTCACTTCACAAAACCACCTTCTTTCCCTACACCACACATGGCATTCAAGTATGCAATTTCTGAGTGCATGGGGAAATTTCATTGAACTAAGATGGTTTGCAGAGGCAAGAGCGCATAGGAAATTTAGAGGTAAGTGGTATCTTAGCCTGATCCAGAATCCACCGAAGTCAAGGCAAAACTTCTCTTTGACATCAGTGGGTTTGGGATCTGACCCTTTAAAAGATCCATTTTGGTACTTTGGGGTGCTCCAAATAGAATAATAAAATAGAAAACATGCTTATAAGTTCCATCTTAATTTTTTTCCTAAAGTCAATTGTTTCAACATTGCAAGTATGAAAATATGTGAACTAGACCTCAGAAAACTAAGATGTGCCAGACCTCAGGTTATAATCACAGCAAATGTCACGCAAATTTTGCATGACAGTACAATTTCATTTTTTATCTGGCGAAGTCACACAAACTACTTTATATTTTCTATATTCAATTTGCTTCTTCTAGCAAGGAAAACCCCCAAATTAAGGAGGTATAAGAATAAGATTTCCAAGGACACATTTTTTGGGTGCACCTTTTATATTACTACTTTGTTCAAAAAGGAGTGGGGGGTAGGGTCAGGAAGCTGTCTCAAACCAATTTACATGACCACAAAATTAATGGAAATGATAGTAAATTATATAATTCCTTCAGGCTTGAAAGAGGTAACAATACTCATTTAATAACCTGTCTTTTGAAATCAGTTTTGTGCAACTTTCATATTTTATTTAACTCTACATGAAGTAGGATTCCCACCTTTGACTTCTGTAACAGGCAAAGGTGCCTTTGCACGGTTGCCTGGGATTTTAGATTTTTTTTCTATTTTTTTGTATATGTTAGATAAGTCACCAAGAAATTGGCACATATGCTGTATATACTTCCCTTGAAGAAGGTAATTTTCAGTGAAGATTTATGCAAACCACTGCAAATATTACATATTTAAAGCTAAGTGTTAAATATAATTATTTCAAGAAAGACAGAAAAAAGAACCTTAAAGAATTTTAATATTAAAATCAATTCATTTTTCTGTTTTTATTTATTTTTGGCTGTATCCTATTCTTATGGTAATAGGTTGTTGAATGAGTCAAATACCTTTTAATTCTTTTTTTTTTTTTTTTGAGACAATTGAACTTCATGTTTATGAGAGAGCCATAGTTTCCATATCTTTATCTACACAAGGAGAAGAGCACAGGGCAGTGGCAGTAGAAGGTTCATCACACACATTAACTTGTTAATGTTCTTCCATCACCTTCTAAACACACCACCTGAGGAGAGGCTATTTCCAACAGTGAGACATAATGTCACCCAGAACTCAGGGAAATGCAAGGCTCCTTTTCTTGATCTCTTTGGCTATGTCTACACTACAAAAGTTAGGTAGACTTTGTTAAGTCACCCTAATACGATCAACTTTAAGTTGACCTGATGTTGACCTTATTAGGTCTGCTTAATAAAGTGGTTTCCCTGAACAGGGACTCAGTAAGTAGACCTAACTGCCCTTAGGCCGACCTAATAAAGTGGACTTAAGTGTCCATGTAACCCATATGCCTCTCTTTGAGAGACCTATTGAGGGTGGGTTACAGTTGCTGGGCAGATTAGCTACCCAAAACCAGAAACTTCTGGAAGCAGGGAGTGGTAGCATTTTGAGCATGCTACACAGGGTGCCCTGCTGATGTGATGTGTTGTGGTCAGAGTCACATGAAAAGGGAGCAGCAATCTGTGCAGACAGCAAGCAAGAGCTGCCTTGAGAAGAGACCATGTGCTCAGTTTTCAGGAGAGAAGCTGAGCCAGGAGTGAACAAGATGTTTCCTCCCTCTAATGGAGTCATCTGCAACAGATTTTGCAGACATGCATATGGGACTGAGGGCTGGTTGCAAAGGAGAAGGGAAAGCCTGCGTGGAATGCTACAGAAGATTCCTGCAAAGAAAGAAGAAGAGGACAGCTATTTCTTGCCATTCAAGCTTCTACACTGGAACAAAGACTGTGGCTGAGAATTGGGTGAACTCCACCTGGACTTTGGGACTCTTGGGTATCTTTCATGCGGGGGTTTGTGTAGGGATTGTTCTTGGTTAATTGTATTTTGTTTTCTTAGGATAAGGTTCATTTAGTTAGTAGTTAATAAAGTTCATTGTTATGTTTGGTTTTAGTAATGTTTTAATGTGGTGTGGTAACTCAGCAATCTTTGCTGTGAGTCCCGTACAGACTGGATCCTGGGTCTCCAGCTGCTTTCTCCATAGGGATTGGGATTGATTTCTGTGAGGCACTGGAGAAGGGCAATTAAATGAATTTTAGCCCACCCGAAGGTTACATCCACACTGTGCTTAGGTCGACCTAAGGATTCGACTTAAGGGTTAAGTTGACCAAACTGGTGGTTCTTATTAAATCAACCTAAGCTTTCATTAAGTTGATTTAAGGAATTTCTCAAGTCGACTTAATGAAAGCCTGGTGTGGACAGGGACTAAGTTAGGTCAACTTAAGCCTCCTTAAGTTGACCTAACTTGCAAGTGTAGACATAGCCTTTGAATTTCAGTTTGCAAGCCCC
This sequence comes from Pelusios castaneus, assembly GCA_007922175.1. NCBI lineage: Eukaryota > Metazoa > Chordata > Testudines > Pelomedusidae > Pelusios > Pelusios castaneus. The sequence goes on along the minus strand of ML685784.1, from coordinate 7,946,181 downwards.
ACACAAAAGAACCGTACTGTTTGTTGTGTGAGAGATGAAGTCAAAGTTCCTCCCCATCCCTGCCTGCTTAGAAGTGCTGTGGATAACCAAGGGAGTAAGAAAGGAACAGCCCACAAAGTTCGCAGATTGCATTTCTTCATGGCTTTTGTGCAGGCCATGTAAGATGAGGGAAGCTCCTTATATCCCACCATGCTGTGTAAATTAAGAGCCACTAAATTCAGATTTACTATCTAATCCTCCATTTTGCCTGCTGTCATCTCTCCCAAAGTCATGCTACATTTATTCTAACAGATTTGTAAGCTTTTCAGATAGGCATTGTGTCCATTTGTACATAAAGCATCATGCACACCCAAGATGTCATTCAATGCATAGATTGTGCTAGTTAGATAAAAGCAGCAGATACATGCACTTGCATTCTGCCCCTTTGAATCCCAGGCACAGGAAGACTGCCTGCCCAGTGCCACACTTCTGTGAAGCTTGCTCCTTCCTGTACTGGAGAGTGCAGAGAAAGAAGAAGGTCCATGCTGAGCAGAAGGATTCAATATCCCCAGCCTTTTCTAATGAAGAGGCAGGTGAGGTATTTTAGTTAAGTTTTAAAAGATGGGGATTAATATGAAAATAGAAAGATGGATAAGGAACTGGTTAAAGTGGAAATTACAGCGAATCATATGAAGGGTAAACTTTCAACCTGGAAGGAGGTTCCTCAGGGATTGGTTCTGAGACCAGTCTTATTTAGTCTTTTTGTTACTGACCATGGCACAAAAAGTGGGAATGTGCTAATAAAGTTTGCAGATGACACCAACTTGGGAGATATTGCCAATACAGAGAAGGATCAGGATATCATGCAGAATGATCTGGATGACCTTGTAAACTGGAGTATTAGGAACAGGATGAAATTTAATAACAGAAAGTGCAAGATCATGCATCTAGGGACAAATAATAAGAATTTTTCCTATAAGTTGGGGGATGCATCAGTTGGGAGTGATGGAGGAGGAAAAGGACCTGGGAGTACTGGCTGATCACAAAATGATTTTGAATTGCCAATGTGATATGGCTGTGAAAAAAGCTAATGCGGTCTTAGGATGCATGAGAAGAGGTATTTCCAGTAGAGATAGGAAGGTGTTAGTACCATCCATTACACAAGGTGCTGGTGAGACCACATCTGGAATATTGTCTGCAGTTCTGGTCCCCCATGTTTAAAAAAGATGAATTCAAACTGGAGCAGGTGCAGAGAAGGGCTACAAGAATGATCCGTGGAATGGAAAACCTGCCTTATGAGAGAAGGCTTAAAGAGCTTGGCTTGTTTAGCCTAACCAAAAGATTGAGGGGAGATATGATTTCTCTTTATAAATACATCAGAGGGAAAATAGCAGGAAGGGAGAGGAATTTTTCTGAGTACAGCACCAATGTGGACACAAGAACAAATGGATACAAACTGTCCTTCAGGAAATTTAGGCTTGAAATTAGTTGCCGGTTTCTAATCATCAGAGGAGTAAAGTTCTGGAATAGTCTTCCAAGGTGAGCTGTGGGGGCAAAAAACATAACTGCCTTCAAAACTGAGCTCAATAAATTTATGGAGGGGATGGTATGATGGGACAGCCTAGTTTAGCAATTGACTGAGTTTTCACTACTGGTTGTGGATAGGCCAGTGGCTTGAGAAGAGAGGTTGGATGGATTGGGTTCTGAGTTATTACAGGGAATTCTTTCTTGGGTGACTGGCTGGTGAGATTTGCCCACATGGTCAGGGTTTAATTTATCACCATATTTGGGGTTGGGAGGGAATTTTCCCCCAGGGCACATTGGCTAGAACTCTGGGGGGGATTTGCCTTCCTCTGTAGTGTGCAGCATGGATCAATTGCTGGTGGATTCTCTGTATCTTAAAGTCCTTAAATCATGATTTGAAGACTTTAATAACTCAGTCATAGGTTAGAGCTTTATTGCAGGAGTGGGTGGGTGTGTGAGGTTTTGTGGCCTGCATTGTGCAGGAGGTCAAACTAGATGATCATATTGGTTCCTTCTGACCTTAGAGTCTATGGGTATGTCTACACTGGCAATTTAAGTCGACTTAAGTAGCCTTTTTCTAGTGTAGACATAGCCTATGAGTGTAAGGGTAAGGAAGACATACTGGAGGATCCACTACATACATGAATCCACCATTCTTCTCCTTACATATGGGAGGGGTCATTGGCCTGTATGTAAAATTCTTCTTCATATTCTTCAAGGTATATTATTATTTTGTTTCTGTTAATTATATATATGATCTTGGTCACTAATAGAAACTACTGTTAGATGATAAGCAACAGTAAGAGAAACTGTGGGTTAACTACATTAGAATTTACTAGAAAAACCGCTAAGGATAGAAAAAAGGTGGCATGAGTCTCAAATTAAAAAAAAACACCTTGCTCTAAAGAAGAAACTGCAGCAGGATACATCTGAGAGGGCGTAGAAGCTGGATAGTATAGTCCACCAATAATCAGCCTTCATTTTTACTCTCCCAAATACTGCACCAATAATTGCAATCAACTGTTACAATAGCAGTCGGCCATCTGGACATCTCCATTTCTGATTTGTGATCCCTGTCGAGTACTCAGGTACCCAAGGGATGTTAATGGAGTCAGGCAACAATCAGAGGCTGCGTCTACACTTGTAAATTAAGTCGACTTAAGCTTGCTTAAGTCGACTTAAGCTTGCTTAAGTCGACTTAATTTACCCTGCGTGTACACTACTGTTTCCTTAAGTCGACTTAAGCAACTTGCTTAAGTTGACTTAAGGAAAATAAAGTCGACTTAATGAAAATTAAGTCAACTTTATTAAACCTAGATTTAAGTACAATGGTTGTATTCCTTATGTCCTTAATGGCTCATCAGGTTACTCCCTGAGCCCACTGTACCTGGCAGATTCCTTAAAATTAAGAACACAATGGGTGTAGACAGCCTGTCTCGGGTGTTTCCACAAAATCACACAAGTTAAAGTATAGATATAACACCAAATTCCTAACTTCTAATCCAAAGACAATTCCTAGACATAAACTATATAATCATTCCCAGCAAATGACTACCTTTCTATTGATACCAAACATGACATAGTTCCTATGGATTATAGCATTTATGAGATATGAATAGAAAATATCATAAATGCTTCCCTAAATCCAGACAGTGTCACACCCTGCCCACATGCCCTGCCAGGGTCCCTGCCCCCTTTGGCCCATTGCACACAAGGGGTGCCCCCCCTGCCACTGTGGACCTGCCCAAGATTCCCCTAGCCCCTAGAAGTTGACCTAGGCATCCAGTGTGTATGCTCTAGATCGACTTTGTAAGTTCCCCTTTAAGTCGACTTTAATTTTAAGTGTAAACGCACTAAGTTGACTTAACTAAGTTACAGTCGACTTAAAATTACAAGTGTAGACATAGCCAGAGAGTATTTGTGGGAAGGAGACCAGGGCCTGTGTGCAAAATGGTGCAATTTGTAGACCTGTCCTGGGGAGGGGTCTGCTGTCTCAGTTTCTCCTCACCATCTCCACTCCCTCATTGTCCCAAATAGACTCACTACATCATTTATTGTGCAAACCATGTGCTCCTTTATTTACAGTTCTAGTTCCCACATCCCAGTTTCTGCCCTAGGGTCTTCGAGGCTTGCGGTTCTGCTCCCTTCCTGTCAGACTCCCTTTTCTTCCCTGCTGGCCACACCCTCTTTTTTCTTGTGCTGGCCCAGTTTATATCCCTGAAACAGGTCCTCAGCTAGTCCTTGTCTCTTTGATTAGGCCAGGGGTCTGACTCACCCTAATCCCCACACAGCTGCTGGCTGCCAGATTTAACCTCTTAGGCACAGGCTAACAGGGGTAGGTGAGAAGTTTGATTACTCTTGCCCTGGTAGAAGACCCAAAGCTGAAGATTAATTTGTAAAAATCTTCCAACTGCTGCTATCTCTGGCAGACCCAAGTGCGTGAAGAGTGAGCTAAGCCACTTGTTACATTCCTCCAGCCAGCACTGGGGGTGAAGTAAGGAAAAAAACCACCTTAACTCCTGACCCTCCACCTCAAGGTTTCTTATTGCTTGCAGAAAGCAACAGCCCTCTCCCCACCATGACTTCCACACAGATAATCCATCCCTGTGGGCAAGAAGCAACAGTAACTGCTGGAAATGTGCACTGGCGCGCTTCCAGATTCTCCCAGTGTGCGTGCTGAGGAAACCGCTAGAGTCAAGAATAGGGATGTGGGATGCTGGAAAGTAGCAACGATTGCACCATTGTCACTCTCCACATATAAAGAAGGACAGTAGTAGTGATTTCTCTTAAGTACAGATGACTGAATCATTCTGAGTGGACAGTTAATTTGATGACATCCTTTCTATTACTGTGCATGAATTCAAACTGAACATTTTAGAGGGTTTTTAAATTGGTCTGCTCTTCAAAATTACTTTTAAAAACACTTCAGATACAAAAAGAGCACAGAAATTGCACACCTAATTAGTCTAGTGATATATTTAATCCGGTATCTTGTCTTGGACCGTGAACAGCATTTGAGGTTTCAGAGGACAGGGCACAAGAACTTACAATAGACGATCTTGTAAAAGCTTACTCAAGGGAAATTGTCTTCCTGATGCTTGGCAGCTAATGACTGGTTTATGCCCTGAAGCATGACATTTTATATTCCTTTTAATTTTTTTTCTGTCATGTAATGGTGGAAGATCTCATTAGCTATATAAACGTCCAACTCTTTATGTAAACTTACTAATCTCTGAGCCTCAAAGATATTATGAAGCAGTGAGTTTCACTGGTGCTTGTGACGTTCATTTCTAGGCAAGCCATGCTGCACTTGCTCAATTTAGGGTAAACTGCATATAAAGAGGCAGGCAAACCCCACAAATACTGATGGTTATTTCTAAAAATTAGATTCACAAAGACATAAACTAATAGCATCTAATTATTTTACTGGTCATCCAGAAGCCAAAACCACAGTTCTCTTAAAGGAATCCAGCCCTCTGTTTTCCACCCAGACAACCAAGTCAAATGTAATGGAGATTATTGAAAATCTTTGCCCATAATAGGTTAAAAAATTCTAACAATTCCAAAGGACAGGACACATTACCAATGAAGTCAATGAATACTTCAGATTTTACCAAATATACAATTATAGTCATTGTTTAATAACTAAACTAATGTTTTTTTTAAAGAAAAAGAATATTCATTAAAAGATCATTATACTTACAGATGAGAATAAAGTCCATATGTCAGTTTCATGATATAGATGGTAAACTGAGATGCAAATGTTCCTCCAGGATCAGGTTTATAAAATAAACTGTTAATTTTTGCAGAGTCTCTCTGGAAATTACCCAAATAGCTTGGGGGTCATCAAGCCTTGTTTAGATCCTTCTTGTTAGAAATCCAGTCCAGAGAAAAGAAGCAGGACATGAAGACAAAATGGAGATGTTTCCAGGGCCTTACACACTTTCTGCCCTGTAAGTGGACGTTCTTTGTTTTTGCTGGTGGAAATTCACAGGCACAGGATGGAATCCAGAGTCACATGAGCAAGTCATATGCTCTTGCACGCTTTATTGAGTCATAGAGCGCCATTACTCTCATATTCTGGCTAAAATTTCCACTGGAAGGCTCACTGGATGGGGATAAACTCCTTCTATGGCCCATTGTGAGAGCTAAGTTCCCTTTGATGGGCCATCAACTGGCATTGTTCATTCAGAATGTTGCTAGCCTTGACACAAAAAAGTGTTACCCCAGGAGCTCTCCTTGGCTGTTGACTTCAGGCTTCCACTGCTAAGCTCTATCTAATGTTGACAGAACCCTTGATCGTGCAGATGGGGATTGCAAGTACCACAGACTACCCTATCACAAATTAGGGAGTCTGTCAAGTCCCCAAAATTGCACGTAGTATCCTGTGTGTGTGTGTGTCTGTGAGAAAGAGAGAGAGAATTCTACCAACAGCTCTAAGGGGGACTAGAACCAGGGAGGTGGGGGTCTGCCGAGTCTAGGAGGTCACAGGGCCACTAGGAAGTTAGGCAACAATAGGAAGTTAGCCAAGGAGCATTAGGTACCTCAGGAAGTATCATGTAAGGGAGCCAGAGTGACAGTACACCGAGGCTCTCTGATTGGTCAAGTGCCCTATTTAACCCCAGGGACTGGCCCAGGAAGTTACCTGAATAGTCACACACATGTTGGCCTGCTGTGATCCCAGACTTTGCCTTGTCTCCTGGTCTCTGACCTCAGCTTGATCCTGATCCTTGCCTCCTGATTGGTACTCCTAATGTTTTTTTTTTTTTTTTTTAAACTAAATCTGACCCTAATTCCTGCCTCCTGATTCCAAAATGGTACTATATACATCTGACCTACAGTCTCTGACCTCAGCCTGCAGCTGACCTTGGCTCTTGCTTACTGAACCTGGCTCTTGTGATTCCTCTGACTCCTTTCAGCAGCTACTGTCCTTGCACCCAGCTGTAACTGCTAGGACAAACTCCCCATGCCCTGGTCCTTTACAACAGTCTCCCTAGGGAACATGGCTTTCTGATTCTGGTTCCTCTGAATGTGATATTGGTGCAGGGAAGGCTTGGAGAGAAAGATTCTTTTCTCTTATGCATGTTCTAAGTTCTAGAGCCCACTCCAGCTACATAGGTTGACTGCTGGGCTGTGTATTTGCCCCAAAGAGATTAACTATTATTGAACACATTTTTCAAAATGTTCAATATGAACGTGAATTTTTAAAACTTCAGGCCTACAGTTCTTCTTGTTTCATTAATTTATATTCTAGTTTCTTTTGTTCCTTATTCATGTATTCAAGCAGTGCTAGTGTGCATCAGGTACAGTACCTAAACCTTTTATTTATTCTTCTTCCAGGACAGTAATGCTAACCTTTGTAAGAAGAGTTTAAGCTATCTTTTTATTACAGAGTGTTAGGACAATAATTTTTTACACATTATTTAAAAGAAAAAGTAACTGTTATGGCTCACTGACCTTCTCTCCAGTTCTTAGAAGATTCTGTTAAAACAGGATTTGATTTTCATCTCAGCATGTGATTATTTAAAGTGTTGCCCTTGATCCAGGGTTCAAGAAAGAAAGTAAGAAAAACAGAGTGATAACACAAGCTTTCAGGGCATAAAAGTGGCAGGTCATACAGCATCAATACTGTCAGACACTATTCTTGTATTTCACCATAATTTTAATTCCATCAGATATACTGATGGCACGCCCTCATCATGTGTTCAGTTCTGGTCACTCAGCCACCTAGGAAACAGTAACAGTAAACTGGATTTGGAATTTGGGAGGGAATTAAAAATTATTAGAGAAATGGAATCACTATGGCTATGTCTACACTTAGAAAGTTAATTCGACTTTATTAAGTCGCCTTTATTAAGAGTCTACACCAGACTCTTAAGTTGACTTAAAGAAGACAATGAGTATACAGTAGATTCTTAAGTCAACTTTAGGGGGGGCTGGAGGGGTGCATTGTAGGAAGTGTGTCAGTGTGGCAGCAGAGAAGGTTCCCCCTTCCTTGGCCACTCCTTTAAAACAGGAAGCGAGCTCATCACTTCCACATTGTGCCTGGCAACATGGAGCCTGAGCAGGTAATGGACCAGCCTCTTCTGCGCTTTGCCAGGCAGCTGCGTAACACCTGCCAGCTATTGGCAAGGCTTCTTCAACTGTGGAGCAGGTCTGTCTGGCAACCTGCCAGCGTGGAGGAAGATGACAGCCTGCCACTCAGCAAGCTGCTGCGCTCACAGCAGTGCACCCCGTACATCGTCGCTTCTGGGCACGTGAGGCCCGCGGCGACTGGTGAGAGCTAATCGTCCTCACCACCTGGGATGATGACCTGTGGCTGCAGAACCTCAAGATGAGGAAGTGGACCTTGCTGGAGCTGGTCCGCGAGCTCATCACAGTTCTGAAGCGCAGGGACACCAGACTTCGCCCCGTCCTCCCCATAGACAAGCGAGTGGCCATCACCATGTGGAAGCTGGCAACCCCAGATTCCTACTGCTCCGTGACCCAGCAGTTCGGCATCGGGAAGGCCACCGTGGGGAGCGCTGTCATGCAGGTCTGCAGGGAAATCAACAGGGTCCTGCTAGCCTGCCTCATCACCCCAGGCAACCTGCACTAACTCCTCGCTGGCCTCGCTGGACTTGGCTTTCCCAACTGTGGGGGCATTGTGGATGCCACCCACATCCCCATCTGAGCCCCAGACCACCAGGCCATGGACTATGTCAATAGGAAGGGCTACTACTCCGTGGTCCTGCAGGCCCTCAAGTACCACTGTGGGATCTTCCAGAACATCTACATGGGCTGGATGGGGAAGGCATACAATGCATGCATCCTGCACAACTCCACCCTGTACAGGTGCATACAGGCAGGCACATTCTTCCCCAACCACACCAACACCCTTGAGGATCTGCAGCTGCCTGTCCTGATCCTGGGGGATGCTGCCTACCCCTTGCTCCCCTGGCTAATGAAGCCATACACAGGCCAGATGGATGCCAGCAGGGACTTCTTCAATCAACATCTATTCAACATCTTCATTAATGATCTTGATGGTGGGATAGACTGCATACTTAGTAAGTTCGCGGATGACACTAAGCTGGGGGGAATGGTAGATACTCTGGAGGGTAGGGACAGGATCCAGGGAGACTTGGACAAATTGGAACATTGGGCCGAAAGAAACCTCATGAGGTTTAACAAAGACAAGTGCAAAGTCCTGCACTTAGGATGGAAAAATCCCATGTACTGCTACAGGCTGGGGACTGATCGGCTAAGTAGCAGCGCTGTAAAAAAGGACCTGGGGATTATGGTGCATGGGAAGATGAATATGAGCCAACAGTGTGCCCTTGTTGCCAAAAAGGCCAATGGCATATTAGGCTGCATCAGCAGGAGTATTGCCAGCAGATCGAGGGATGTGATAATTCCCCTCTATTCGACACTGGTCAGGCCACATCTGGAATACTGTATCCAGTTTTCAGCTCCCCACTGCAGAAAGGATGTGGACAAATTAGAAAGAGTCCAGCAGAGGGCAACAAAAATGATTAGAGGGCTGGGGCACATGACTTCTGAGGAGAGACTGAAGGAACTAGGCTTATTTAGTCTACAGAAGAGAAGACTGAGGGGAGATTTAATAGCAACCTTCAAGTACTTGAAGGGTTGCTCCAAAGAGGAGGGAGCTAGGCTGTTCTCGAGGATAACAGGACAGAACAAGGAGCAATGGTTTCAAACTACAGCTGGGGAGGTCAAGGTTGGATATTAGGAAAAACTTTCTCACTAGGAGGGTGGTGAAGCATTGGAATGGGCTACCTAGGGAAGTGGTAGAATCTCCATCTTTGGAGATTTTTAAGGTCCGGTTAGACAAAACCCTGGCTGAGGTGATTTAGTGGGAGTGGTCCTGCTTTTTAGCAGGGGGTTGGACTAGATGACCTCGTGTGGTCCCTTCCATCCCTATGATTCTATGAATCAGAGGCTCAACTGGTGCTGCAGCATCGTCAAGCGTGCCTTCGGCCATCTCAAGGCCCACTGGAGGGCCCTCCTGACCTGCCTGCAGCTCGGCAAGAGCAACATCCCCTAGGTAGTCAGCACCTGCTGTGGCCTGCACAACCTCTGTGAGCTGAGAGGGGAAAGGGTCCCCTATGCCTGGGAGGCTGAGGTCCAGAGGCTAGCCACCGACCATGAGCAGCCCTATGTCACCCTGCCCTGGATGCAGGAGGCCCAGTGGTGAGCACTGGTCATCCGGGACGTGCTGAGGGCCCACTTTGACAGTGAGGAGCGCTGAGGGGGTGGGCCTGCTACCAGGTCCCATCACCTCCACCACCTGCCCATGTCTGCCCTCCACCACTCCTACATACCGGTTTCCTCCCTGTCCCCACACCACTAAAAAGCAGAATACATTATAACAGTGTTCAGGGTTGGGAGTTATGGGGGTTGAGAGGTTTGGGGGGAGTGAAGAGGGTCGGCGGAGTGAGGGGGGTCGGGAGGGTTGGGGGGAGTAAAGAAAGTCAAGGGGGGGTTGGAGGGGAGTGAAGAGGGTCAGGGGAAGGGGCCGGTGCTAGTGGCCTCTGGAAGGCGGGTCCTGGGCCTGCAGATGTCCGCCCTGGGTCCTGGCCTGCCGGAGAGGAGGGCTGCCTTTGGGGCACAGGGTGGGGCCCCGAAGGAACAGGTGCTCCTCCAGGCGCTCCAGGGACTGGGTTTGCCGCTCCATAAGGTTGAGCACTCACTCGAGCAGCTTCTGCTCGCCCCTCCACAGCCCCTGCTCGACCCTCTGGTGGGCATCCTACTGTTGCGCCACCAGGCATGCCTCAGTCCGCTCGCTGACGAAGATCAGGTCTTCAAGGAGCTAGTCCCATGAGCAACGCACCCTCCTTCTCTTCTTGATCGGGCCTGGTGGGGCGCTGGGAGTGCCGCGTGTTAAGGGTGCAGGGTCTGCTGAGGAGAAGCAAAGAAGAGAGTCCCTCCCATTAGCTGGTGTAGTGTGCAGCCTGACAGGAGCTGCTGTCCCCTGACCTGCCCCCTGCTTCCCACTACCTGTCCTTTGGGACAGGGACCCCTTGCTACACACCAGTGTGCTCTGCTGCCCAGATCGGGTGTGGTGCCCATGGTGGTGAACTGCAGGCAGCCCTCTTCTGAGGCCATATGCCAGCAGTGTCGGGTGCATGCTGTCTGGCCTTGATGCTCCCACCTACTGTTCCCACCCCATTTCCAGACACGTCACTGCACCGCTAGGCTCCGGCTTCCCCCCCTCCCGCCACACAGCCCCCAGCCCCTCTGCCCCTGTGTAAGGCCCTCCATGCCGCCCCGACCCTGTCTGTCCCTGGGTCATATCCCCCTGCAGTCCCTGTTCCATAGGCATGCCCAGCCCTTCCTACAGGGAGGGAGGGAGGAGAGAGGCAGGAAGCATTCACCAGCAGGTGCAGCAGGTGTCAGGCACAATGTCCCTCACCTGGGTCTTCTTCAGTGGGGGGGACCTGCTCTTCCTCTTCGGTGGTGGTGTCCGCTGTCAGGGCAGGGATGAGCTCCAGGATGGTGGCAGGCTTTGGGGTTGGTAGGGCGCCCTGCTTCTGGGTGGTCTCCCCTTCCTCCAGCACCACAGTCCCGTCCACCGAGCCCTCCTCCTTGTCATCATCAAGGGAGGGGGGCTCAGCAGAGTCTATGGTGTGGGCTGGGAAACTCCCACTCTCCTGCCCCAGAAAGGCATCCAGCTGCTGGTAATACTGGCAACTGGTGGGGGCTGCCTCTGCCCGGAGTCTCTCCTCCTGGGCCTTTTGGTAGCCCTATTGGAGGTCCTTGATTTTCACCCAGACCTGCTGGGTGTCCTGGGTGTGGCCAGGGCCCAGGAGATGGAGGCATATACCTCCCAGTTATGGTGGCTGCCCCACAACTGGGAAGTGACAGCCTCATCCCCAGCAGGTCCAGGATTTCCTGGTGGCTCCAGGATGGGGCCTGCCTGCGGCACTGGCTACTCTGCTCAGCCATATTCCGAGATGGCAGGCCTGGGCAGCTCTGAGGAGCAGAGTGGTGGATGGCCAGGGCAGGCTCTTCCTTTGCCAGGAACCCTGGGAGGGAGGTCTGGAGGCCATGGAGGTTGACTTAGGGCTACTCTGCATCTACAATGGCTTAAATTGACTTAATAAGGTCGACTTAAGCGCAAAGTCAACCTAAAAGGAGGTTTTATTAAGTTGACTTAACTTTTGCTTATGTCGACTTAAGGAAATGCTTAAGTCGACTTACAGAAAGCCCAGTGTGGATGCAGAGTAGTTTAAGTCGACTTAAGCCTCCTTAGGTTAATTTAATGTAAGTGTAGACGCACCCTTAGATATTTAGAGAGCTATAACTAACAGAGATATGATAGAGAGATATAAAATAACGAGTAACATAAACTAGGTATGTCGGTATCCTGTTTATTCTTTTGGATAAGATAAAACTAAGGGATAGCCAATAGAATTGAAAAGCAGTAAAATTGATAAAAGGAAATATCTTTTACATAACATATAATTAATCTGTGGAACTTGCTGCCATAAAATCTTACTGAGGCCAAGAGATGTAAGGAAAGGATTAGAAATTTATATAGATAATGAGAACATCCACAATTAGATTAGAAGAAATATGTAAGGAATATAAATGCTCCAATCTTAGTTTTGTAAGTGTCTGTTGATGCTTTTGCCAACTTGTAGATCTTGTTGTCTTCAAGTTGCTATCCATTTTGTGCAGGTATTATTTATGTTCATTTCTGAATCAGAAGAACATACCTTGCACTAGACATTTTTATTGTTTTGCAATGTTGCCTGTTATGTTCTCAGTGCTATAGACTTCATAAACATTTATCACTTTGGATATTTGTAACTATTGAGACATCATTCCTTTACCACTGAATATAAGTCTTTTTATGTGTGTACATATAATAAGAAATGCTGCATGCTAATCATGAACTATTGAAGTCGCTGGAAAATTTGCCACTGACTTTGGTGTGAGCAGGACTGTGTCCTACCTGCACAGTTAAAAGTATAAAGAAGGATTTAGAAGCATTCTAAAAATGTATTATGGTGAAAGAAATGGTTATGTTTTTGTTTTCCTGACATAAAAGGTGATTTATAAATACTATCAAGCCTGAACTTTTACAAATTCACTTTCAGATTTTCATTGTTGAAATAAAAATACTCCAGTTTATTTGAATGCATTTAAACCAACAGATATGAGTGAAAATTAAATACTAAAGTCTTTAGGTTAATTAAAAAAATGAATTGCTTTCACAGAAGTGAATAAATATTTTTGTTGTAAGCTATAGATTTATAGCAGGCATCTAATTTCCTATGACCTAACAAATGCATGAATTGTACAATATATAGCATATAAAAATAGTTATCAAAACCTTATGCTTTTTAAGTCCAGTTAAAATATCATCATATTTTCATCTTGTTTCATATATATTCAATAAAATGAATCTTAGTTATACCTAAATGATTTGTTCTTCTTTAGGAAGCAGAGAAAATGGAATATGTAATTTACAAATTACTTGTTTACTAACACATAGATTAATATTTATTTTTTAAAAGTTATAAAAATAGCAAGTTTAGCAAGTTACTACAGAATGCCAAAAAACATCATCCTGTCTAGTTATGTCAGTTTCTAAGCAGAACTCCCCACTGAATGATTGCATTGGGCGTTCTACTTAAAAACCGATGTCCCAATATGCAGCTCTGAAGCGAATTAATACAAGTGTTAGCTAGCAGCTATTTCAAGGTGCAGAATATTCATTTTAATGTTTAATATATTTAATCACTACTCCTTCCATAACATGTCAAAATCTAGCCCGTTTACAATTAACACAGCAAGCAGCACTGTAAGCAGTTTAACTCCTGTTCTTTACTATTAGAAGTTAAAAACAAAAATAAAAACCCTAAATTGATCAGCAGAATAGTCAATCAGCTATTTCATTTTCCAGAACTAATGACCTTTCATGAGCGCCTTCTCCAGCTGCAGAGCTACAGTGTTTAAACATGTATATGTAACAAACTCCATAACAAACTCAGACCTTAACTTTTCTGCCACAGGCAATGAATCTACCCTTCATTATGAACTTTTTCTATCATGATTCCCTTATTTCTAAAACTCCCTTTTCCCATCTCATTCTGATTCTGAACCCTTATCATGCCTTCCCTTCTTGATCTTTTGACGTTTCTCTAAGCCACCACAGGCTTTCCCTGTGATCCAGGGCAAATGACTTAACTGTCTGTGTCCCGGTTCTCTCATCTATAAAATGGGGATAAAAGCACTTCATGGGATGTTCGGAGCATAAATGCATTAAAGATTGTGAAGTGTTGTGAGCTTTACTGATGAAAAGTGCTATATAGGAGTTTGGTATTATTATTTCCTCTTTCATGTTCTTCCTGTGTTCAAGGATGGTGAACATGCAGTGAAGCCAAAATACTTCTTGCTCCAGGAAGCAAGATCATCTCACTGCCATTTCCTATTATTTTCCTGATAGCCAAAACTTCAATCTCTGAAGTTGCATCCTGGTGGACTAAGGTGATGCTGGTGGGCAGAGAGGAATGCTTTGATGAATTTGCCAACTCCATAACATCAATCATCACCTCCCCATATCAGCAGTGTTCTAATGAAGTCAGCCTCAAGATGGACACTTACAGAATACATGAGATGGAGCTGTCTCAGCAACTGCCCATGAACTTGGAACTCACTTCTGGGGGAAGTCGTGTTGATTATGATCTTTAGCACCAAAACGCAATACTCCATTCCCTAGCCTTCCATAATAACAGTACATTAAAAATACAAAAAAACTAAACATCCAATCCCTACAAAATGGAGGAGAAATGAGACCTGGAAAGAATCTCCATGTTTGCCTTTTGGAAGGTATTAAACACCATGCTGATGCAGGGCATAAAGGAGAAAAATTCACTCCATCCCATTTGCTCCATTCTGTTATAACAGTTAATCACCCTGTTTTCTTCCCCTTATCTTTCTTATCATGATCATACTCTATACCTGGGGATTGTGTTTACCCCATCTGCAACGTTTACCTCCTTTTGAGCCAGTGGCTCATTTCCCCTCTTTAATCTCAGTTTAAAGCCTTCCTTTTCTCTTTAGCTGATGACTGAATTTCTCTTTAAAGTGTTTTGTAAAACTGTATAAAGGAAGCTATACAGAATAAAATGAATTGTATTACACCATTTAAAATGTAATTTAGATGAGAACCAGGTGATAATTATACTGTGTTCTCTTTTTATATCCAGTTTTATTTGTTGTAAATGAAAGTCACTTACATGGTAAAAGAAAATAAGTTTGAGCTAGAAAAAATATCAGTGATGAAAGAGAGAGAAAATACCAGAGAAATTAGTTTACAGTTCAAATGTATTTCAGTATAAAGGGAGGACCAACTTTTCACATTACTACACAAAAATCAAGCCAACTCTGAAATCATGCAATAGATATAGACATACACTGGTGGCAAGAAAGATATTGTATTTTGAAGCTCAAAAAACTGAATTGTCTTAACAACCCCCATATCAAAATGAATAGTAGTAACTGGTGTAATCTGAATAAACACCACTTATTTGGCAACTTTCATCTGAAGCTATCACAGCACTTTAATAATGTTGGGTAGGTGTCATCAGATGGCACTATTACACATAGATTTTTAAGTTCTTTTCCTTAGCAGGTGAGGAAATGCTTAGAGTTGGGAGGATGTTGTACTGTTGTTAATTTTTGTGATACAAAGTTCTGAGTTCAGGTAGTGATCTCTGAAAAGGAAGCTGTGTGAACAGCAGGGAACTTTGATCTTTGCCACGGTCTCAGGTTAGATTCAATTAGTTAGGCAGAGTCGCCCCTGAGCCAAGATTCCTGTAAGAAGGGATTGTATGCCTGCTGTTTTACCACATGTGACTGAAACAAGATATACAGAATCTGTGTCACTGTTTTACTCTGTGAAGATGTTCTACAGGGCATCTGCTACCACTTACCTGATGCTAGTTTCAGAATGGGACAATGGGGATAGAAGAAGAGACAGTGCTAGCATTAATTAATTAAACCTCACAATTTTCATAGTAGGTATCAAAAGACCCATTTCACAGATGGTAATCTAAAACTGAATGCATTGTTCAAAGTCACATAAAAAATCTGTAAACGGATGGGAATATTTACTATAGCTATTACATTAAAAGTGTAAAAAGTGCTATAAAAACAAGCATGAAAACAGAAGAGACTGATTTTTATCTCATTTATGGCGTAAATCCACAGGACCCAATCTTCAGTGCTGTTCTTGTACTACAGCCCCATCTTCCAGCCAGTACAGAGCTGGTCGACAGCTTTGAACCCACCCTTTTGGTATGTCCCCAAAGGGACGGGAACACAACCAAAGCACACTGTACACCAACAATTTCTGGTCCCTTGAAGCCAAATCAGCTGGGCAATTTCTAGTGAGGGAAAAATTGAAAATGATTCCAAATGAAATAAAAATACCAATGGATAGAAAAATAATTCCATATGGAAGAAAGAAAAATCTCATACAGTTTATAAATAAGGCTAGAGTAAAAAGGCACAAGCAAATACATTTGGGAGGAATGCAATGAAGCTTTAGAAATATACTTTACCAGCATATAGAGTTGTTGTCAGAGATGAAGTAGCACTGAATTCTTTTGAATTGTCTATGTACTCCTATCTTCCACTGTTTTCTTTTGCCCACCAGTTCATAATTATTTTTTCTTCCACAGTAAGCTGCATTTCCACGATCTGAACTATTAAAACCATAAAATCATAGAATCATAGAATTGAAGGCTTGGAAGGATCCCAAAAGCTCATCAAGGACAGCCCTCTGGACTGAGGCAGGACCTTATATACTTAGATCATCCCTGAAAGATTTTGTCCAACTTGCTCTTAAAATGCCTCCAATTATGGGGATTTTAGCGCTTCCATTGGAAGTGTATTACATTTCTTAACTAGATTTACAGAATCATAGAAGATTAAGGTTGGAAGGGGCCTCAGGATGTCATCTATTACAACACCCTGCTCAAAGCAGGACCAACATTTAACTAAATCATCCTAGCCAGGGCTTTCCATGTTACATCTTAAAAACCTGTAAGAGTGTAGATTCCACCACCTCCATAGGTAATCCATTCCACTGCTTCACCACCCTCTTAAGGAATTTTTTTCTAATACCCAGCCTAGACCTCCTCTACTGAACCTTGAGAACATTGCTCCTTCTTCTATCTACTACATCTGAGAATCGCCTAGCTCCATCCTCCCTGCAATACCCTTTCGGATAGTTGAAAGCTGCTATCAAATCATTTCTTTTATCTTCCCTTCTGCAGACTAAACAAACCTATTTCTTTCAGGCTCCCCTCATATATCATGTGTTCCAATCCCCTAATCCTTTTGTTGCCCTACTCTGGACTCTCCAATTTGTCCATGTCCTTTCTGTAGTGGGGAGCTAAAAACTAGACACAGTACTCCAAATGCAGTCTCATCAGTGCCAAATAGAGGGGAATAATTACTTCCTTAGATCTGCTGGCAATGCCCTTATTAATGCAGCTCAATATGCCGTTAGTCTTCTTGGCAGTAAGGGAACGCTGTTGACTTATATTCAGCTGCTTGTCCCCTGTAATCCCTATGTCCTTTTCTGCAGAACTGCTGCCTAGCCAAGCACCTAGTCCCCAGTCTGTAGCAATGCATAGGATTCTTCCGGCCTAAATGTAGATTCTG
This sequence comes from Pelusios castaneus, assembly GCA_007922175.1. Lineage (NCBI taxonomy): Eukaryota > Metazoa > Chordata > Testudines > Pelomedusidae > Pelusios > Pelusios castaneus. The sequence goes on along the minus strand of ML685784.1, from coordinate 7,928,994 downwards.
CACTTGTCCCTCTTGAACTTCATCAAATTTTTTTTGGCCCTATTTCCCAATTTGTTTAGGTCATTCTGTATCCTACTCCTACCCTCCAGGATATCTACCACTCTCCCTAGTTTAGTGTCATCTGCAAACTTGCTGAGATTGCAATCCAATCCATCATCTAAATCATTAATGAAGATGTTGAACAAAACTGGCCCCAGCATCCGTCCATGGGACACTCCACTTGTTACCAGCTGCCAACTAAACATTGAGCCATTGATCTCTACAGTTTCTATAGTTGGAAAAGTTTTTTAATATCATACCTAAATCTTACTTGCTGCAGATTAAACACATTGCTACTTGTCCTTCCTTCAGTGGACATGGAGAACGATTGATCAAGGTCCTCTTTATACCATACCTTAACTTATTGAAAGGCTATTATCAGATCCCAACTCAGACTTCTTTTCTTGACTAAAGATGCAGTGTTTTTCTAACCTTTCCTGATATGTCAGGTTTTCTAAACCTTTTTGTCAGATTTGTTGCTTTCTTTGAACTCTCTCCAGCTTTCCCACATCTTTCTTAAAGTTGGTGCCAAGGACTGGATATATTACTCCATCTGAGGCCTCACCAGTTCCAAGTGTAACGGAATACTTACTTCTCATGGCTTACATAAGACACTCCTGTTAACAAATTCTAGAATAATATTAGCCCTTTCCTACAACTGCATTACATTTTTGACTCATATTCCATTTGTGATCCACCATAGCACCAAAACCCTATTCAGCAGTAGTACTACCTAGAGCAGTGGTTCTCAATCTTTTGTGGGTTACAACATGCTTGGTCCTACACTTGTCCCCAAGCTGAATCTAGCCCCCACATGGCTCTACGGGGTATGCTTACTTCTGTGTGATGACACAGTAATGTGTTCTGACACAGTGGTTGAGAACTGCTGACCTAGAGATATTTCACCTATTTATTTCCCATTTTGTAGTTGTGCATTTGTTTTTTCCATCCTAAGTTTAACACTCTGACTTATCTTTATGAAATTTCATCTTGCTAATTTTTTTAACCAATTATCTAATTTTTTAAAATAATTTTTAACTCTAATCTTGTTTTCCAAAATACAAACCTGCTCAGTCTGGTCTCATACATAAACTTTATAAGTGTATTCTATACTCCATTTTCCAAGTCATTAATGAAAAAAAATGGAAGGTAGTAGACCCAGGACTGACTTTCTCTAGTTTGCTTATAAAAATATCATGTGACTGATTCACAAGCCTTATTAAAATGAAAATATATCATGTCTGTTGCCTCCCCCTGTCCACCAGGCAAGTAATCCTCCGAAAGAAAGAAATTAGGTTTGTTTGACATGATTTGCTCGAGATCAACTCATTCTAGCTTTTCTCCATGAACCTATTATCCTCTAGGTGCTTATAAACTGATTGTTTAATAATTTGTTCCAGGGTCTTTCAAGTACAAAGTTAGACTGACTATTTTATAAGTTGTTACAGAATTGGAGACTTCAAACATTACATGATTATTATTCTTAAAATTTTGTTGCAGGTGTTTTTAGTAAAAGTCAGGGACAGGTCTCAGGCAATAACCAAAAATTCATGGAAGCCATGACCTGTTCTTGACTTTTATTTAAAAATACCATGGGGAAGGGTGGGGGAAACAAAGTTGTCAAAACTTATAGCTGTTCCAAGCCCACTGCTCCAGAAGGCTTGCTGCCAATCAGCTGTTTGGCAATGGCCCCTGGGCTAACAGCTGCCCCAGAAGTTATGGAGATCCTGGAAAATCATGGAATCCATGACTTCCATGACCAAATTGTACCCTTAATTATTATTAATAAAGAAAGCCATTTCTTTACTGGCCTGTATAAAGAAATAGTATCTCATATCATGAGAAAAATGTAAGTATGTAAAGTCAAGTGTAAAACTGAATAGGATTTGAACATTAAAATGAATCTGTAAGAGAGCTCTTTATTATACATTATAAACAGGGATAGTGATACAAAGTGCCAAACTGAATCAATTTCAAACCAACCCAGGCTATTGTCTTTGCTTCCTAGCTTTCTCATCATGCATTCTCTCATCCTTCTGCAGTCACTTAGTCTTAAGCAATGAAAGCTGACTAAAGTACCGTTAAGCTGCTGTTCTAATCATGTTTTCCAAGTCATTTCCTGTTTTCCTGCTGATATCATAAACAGCCTTGCCAAAATCCTTTTTCATCTATAGGAGAGATTCAACCTGAAGTTAATTAAGTTCTTATAGCTTAAATTCAATCTGATAACCTTTGCAGTTATTAGCAAGTTGACTACTTGGAAGATTAATTAAAATACACATAACTTTAATTTTCCCCTTTCACTTAAATAATGTTAAGGTTAATTTGAGACACAATGGAATATATTTTCATAGAGATGCACACTTTAAACTGGCTATTGAATGCCTAATTGGGCACATAATAATAATTGCATATGCTTAGGCATATTCAACAGGTGGCACTTCAGAGCATTAAAAATTAGGAAGTGGCACAGTAAGAGTTCACAAACAACTGCTTATACAAGGAGACAAAGAGTGTCCCAAGGATTTGCATTGCTATTTAGATATATTAGTGGTCTGGAGAAGGGACTAAACAAACTGGCTGCAAAATTTGCAGATGACGTAAAAGCTTTTAAATTAGTCAAGAAGAGATGAATGGGTGGCATTCCTGAGAGATCCAGCAACACGACAGTTGACAGCATGATGGCAAACTCAATTTATGAATGACAAATTCAAGGTAATGCACAATAAAAAGAATATATTGGATAATTCATACACATTGCTGGGTTCTAAATTTACTCATAAAGGAGATCTAGGATAGAAATTTTAGAAGTGTCTGCATTACTTAGGACGGCAAACAAGGAATCTGGTGGTACCAGACTCCTTGTTTGTTTTGCTGAACTAGACTAACATGACTATCCCTTTGTTTCATAGGACTCTAATTCTCATTGATTTTCACTGGGATTTAGGCTCCTAACAAGCAGATACTTTTGAAAATATTACCTCTAGACATCATTTTGTCCAGCTCAAGGAAAATCACTGTTCAATATGGTACAGAAAGCAAACAAATAAAAAGTGTTAAATGTGTGAAAATGTCATATAAATTGATGTTTGACTCAGCACTAACCCAGTGGCTGGGTGGTGTTTAGATACTGACTTCCTGATTAGCTGAGCGGATCTTCATAGACCTGATCAGTCGATCAGGAAGTTTGAACTGACGGCGGCAAATTTGCAGTCTTTAGTGAAGACTAGCCCTACGAAAAAGTTAAATGTTTCCATTTGCAGTCACAAAAAAGCTAGACAGTGAAACTAGTCAAGATATCATATCTGATTTAAAGAGAGCCTGTAATATTTCCTCTAATGTGAACATTTTAAAGCAACATTGAGAAACTGGCATGTAGCACAAAAATGTTTTTAATGTTCAGTGTTTGCTACAGTCAACTTTTTGTTGCTTTTAGTTTTAGAAGGAAACCAGACTGTATTTCCAGTGTCTGACAGTAGGACAGGGGTTGGCAACTTGCGGCACCAGTTTGACCAGCACGTGGGAGCCGTGACTGGAGCCATGCCACTCGCGGCTCCAAGCAATGCTCACACTCCTGTCAATGTGGCCCCGCTCCCACATGAACCCAGCCTGCAGGAAATGGCTGAGGTGGCAAGAAAATGGCTGATAATGAGACTGCTGTCGCCAACTCCACTGCTGACAATGGGTTCCGGCACTGGGAAGGGGGTGGCGTGGGGAGTACGCCAAGGCATGTGCCTTACTAAGGTTGCTGATTCCTACACTAGGATAAGAGAAACAAAAAAGAAACACAATAGTAATGAGCATGTTAGCAAAACTGAATATTGATATTTGAATATAATTCTTTACTAAAGTGAGTTGTAGCACTACAGGCAGTGAATCTGTGCATGTGATAACTTAGCAGCATACTGTTTAGGTGATTTCACAGCTCACAAGTCAAACGACATCTCACACCTGAACTGCCACAACAGCTTGCTATTCCTGCTGTTACCATCACCCTAAGATAAGGCAGCCCCTAAATCACTTCATGACTGTCAGCCACTTAACACAGCTTGTCTCAAAGACTTAAAAGTCATATCTTCCAAAGGGGAGTTTCTGGAAGGAAATAGATCTCCTGAAAAGTAGTACGATACTAATCTCCTCCAAGGTTTTTTACCATCATAAAACAACAATTTCCTAACATCTCCATCAGGATAAAATGTGTCATCCTTCTGCCAGCTGCTAATGACAGCATCAGTGACTGAGTTTAGTTTGTCAAAGGGTCTTCTCCTGCATGAAATAAAACTATGGCTCAAGCCCTAATCAGAACCATACTGCTATGTCCAGTTCAGGTTATTTTTACAGTCTGTTTAATTTCAGTAGTTCTCAGGCATCTAGGCTATGTCTACACTTACTAAAGTTAGTTTGAATTAGTTAATTAGAACTAATTAATTCGAACTAATTTTATATAGTTCAAATTAACTTAATTCGAACTAGCAAAATTTAGTTCGAACTAAGGAATTAGTTCAAACTAATATGGCCACATTGGTTTATTTGAACTAACCAGTTTGAATTAACCCTTAGTTCAAATAGCATATTCAAATTTATTAGTTCCAATTAAGGAAGCTCTTAATTCAAACTAATGAAAGCCTAGTGTAGCCATGGCTTATATTAGTTCGAATTAAACTTCCTTAATTCGAACTAACTTGCCAGTGCAGACATAGCCCTAGATGCTTTTGAAAATCTCACTCAGTGCCTAAATGCCTTTAAAACTCTGGTCCACAATACTTTGGGATCAAGATACCTTATGAATCTTTTTATATGGGAAAAAGGGAAACAATCTAGAGACATTAAGAACAGATGTATAAAAATATAAGATACTGGGCAGCCAAAATCAGTGCAGCAGGAGCCAGGTCAAATCCACAGTGGCAAACAGTAATTGTTCAGTTAACTGAGGTCTAAAGTTCTTATTCCCACCCCAAACCCCACCAAGCTTAAAGTCCACTCATGGATCCAATCAGGCATAGGGATAATTAAGTTGTGTCAAGGGGTGGCTCTCCTCTTCCTAGCTGTTCTTGTTCAGAGAAAATCACTTTGCTAGGACTCATTCCAGTGGTCTCAGTTTTGTGATATCAGGCTCTGCTTCTGGCCTGGTGGGTTGAACCATTATGAAATCAGATCCATCCTGCTCCTAGGCCATTCAAGCTTCACTGTAACATCAGCTCTGTCCCGCTCCTCCATTGTTCTGGGCAGGCCCCACTGTTCAGAACTCTACAATTTGACTGCTGATTACATTGTGCCACAGACTCATTCCACATGTGGCATAGAATCATCTGGTAGATAACCAAGAGACTCCGGCACAGTTCTTGTGCGCTCTCCTGAGTACAGTAATAATAATAATCAATTGCCATGTACACAATTAAATATAAAAAACAAATAAATAAATAAATCACCAAACAAAATGTCAATATTCATATAAAAGAGTTAGCAGAGCTGACTTTTCCACAATAGAGGGAGTGGCGTGTTTTATAGGGACAGAATGGGTATTTTAGAGACAGATCCAAGTAATGGCAATGGCAAAGTGTAGGCTGTACTCCTCCCCCCACCCCAAACATGCTCTGGGAGCCAGCCTCTGCACTGTGCTGAATCCTGGGTGGCATGACTGCCCACCCACCTACCCCTTCTGACAGATCTGCCCCTCCGGATGAAGGTCCATCCTGGTCCAGCCACAACCTGCTGCTGCCTGCTGGGGGGTCAAACCAGCCAGCCCAGGCTGGGTTGACTCAATCTGGGCTGCTGCACATGAACCCCTCAGCCAGGGAGGGAAGCCTGTCCCAGCTCAGCCAGCAATACAGCGCAGCTGGGAGCACTTAGCACGCTCTGTCAGACTGATCATGGGGGTAGGGCCAAGGGCAAGGCCATGGCAGGCTAAAAAGGGTAGGCAGAGGAAGGGGGGAATGCCTCCATGCATGCAGTACTTCTGGCTGGCTGCTGCGCAGCCTTCCAGGGGCGGGGAGTATTCCCTCCTCCTGGCTGGGCGCTCTGTGGACCAGCTGCTGGGCAATGCATCATGATAGAGGTGGGCAGGGTTGGGCAGCTGTTTAGGGCCAAGTAGTGCAGACTCAGAGCAGACCAGCAGTCAGGATGGTCTGCAGAGTGGACCAGGGTTCAGGGTCCAGCACTGAATTACTGTGGAGGGCTGCAGGGACCCATGTTAGCCTGAGGCCCAGGGCTTAAGCCCTTCCCCCTATGGTAATCCGACCCTGCTGGGAACATTACCAGAAAGATAAACCCATTGGAAGGACTCCAAATAAAAGCAACCAAAATAGTTATGTGACTGGAAGGAAAGAGAGCAGTAAAGAAAAATTAAAAGTACATGCATTTGTAACCATCAAAATGCTGATATTTATTCAAGCGATGTGATGACAATCTATATGTAGTTGAAGAGTATAATAAAAGGGAGTATAATTAGGAATGATGGAGTTAAATGAAGAAACAAGAAAACTAAGCTGAATAGCTGAAAATAATTCCTGACAGAGATCTCTCAACTATGGAATGGTCTCCAATCTACTCAGCAGAAACCTTAGAGCTTGGCGCAGTTAAAAGTAGGCTGAAGATAAGTGCAGTGAGGTTACCATACGGACAATCCTGAATTGGCAAAATGACCCAATACTTTTATTTTATCCATCTGTGTCTTCTATGTTTTCATGAAATGTGTCAAAAGGTGTTGACAAGTTCTGATACCACTCAAACGCTATGTCTACACTTAGTGATTTAGGTCGACTTAAACAAGTCAACTTTAATAAGTCGACTTTAAGTCAACCTTATTAAGTCAACTTGAGAGTCCACACAGGGCTCCTAAGTCGACTTAAGGTGGGCTATACTAAGTTGACTTAGAGAGTCTACACTAGACTGGGACTGGCTCTCCCCATGCAGCAAGCCCCAGAGTGGTCCAGAGGAGAAGGGAGTGTGGAGCTCCCTTCTGCCCCAGACCACTCGGTTCCCTTCTGTTCAGGACTTCTCAGGTCCCGGGCAGAAGGGAACCCTCCTAGCCGGGATGGCTCGGGTCCTGGGGAGAAGGGAGCCCCACACTCCCTCCTAGCTGGGACCCTGCGGTCCTGGTCAGGGGGGAGAGCGGGAGACCCGCGCTCCAGTTGCTGGCTGCTCAGCAGCTGGAGCACAGGTCTTGGGGAGAAGGGAGCCTCACGCTCCCTTCTAGCCGGGACCTAGCAGTTGCGGCCAGGAGGGAGAGTGGGATACCCGCGCTCCAGCTGCCGGCTGCTCAGCAGCTGGAGTGTGGGTCTCCTGCACTCCCTCCTGGCCGTGACTGCTCGGTCCCAGCTAGGAGGGACCACAGGGCTCTCTTCTGGCCAGGACTTGAATGGTCCTGGCCAGAAGGAAGAGGTGGCTCCCTTTTTGCCGGGACCGTGCTCCAGCTATGGGGAAGCCTCCGGGTCTCCCCGACAACTGGAAGCCGCTGTGCCGGCACCTCCAGGCCTCCCCAAACAGCTGGAGCGCTGGCAATTGCCAGCACAGAGTGCTCCAGCTCCCGGGAAGCCTCCGGAGGCTTCCCAGGAGCTGGAGTGCGGTCCCGACTAAGAGGGAGTGCTGGTCTCCCTCCTAGCCAGGACCTGAGCAGTCCTGGCCGAAGGGAGCCCCGCGCTCCCTCCTAGCCGGGACCAAGTGGTCCCACCAAGAAGGGAGCCGGGAGACCCACCTGCCCCTCCTCAGCCCGGCAGAGCCAGCCGGCACACAGTTGGCTCTACCGGGACTGAAAAGCAGTGAGTGGCTTCTCGGTCCCGGCACAGCCAGCTGGCGCGTGGATGGCTCTGCCAGGACCAGCCGCCCGCCTCCTCGGTTCTCCAACCAGGGTTCCAGCAGGGGATCCCCTCCTTCTGCCAGGGAGCCATGTGATGCTCCCTTGTCCCCCGTGCCCTAAGTTGACCAAGTCGACTTAGGGTGTCCACACTGCTGAAGTCGACTTAAGATGTCAACTTAAGCAGTAAAGTCGATGTAAAACTAGGTTTTACAAAGTCGACTTTACTTTTCCTTAAGTCTACTTAAGTAACAGCTTAAGTCGACTTAAGGAAACTCCAGTGTGGAAGCAGAGTAAACTAAGTCAACTTAAGCATGCTTAAATTGACTTAATTTACAAGTGTAGACGCACCCAAAGATACTTCAGAAGGATGTTGGTCCCAATCTTTCCCAGGACAGAACTTTTTGCAGAGATGAGAACTACAGAAATATTTACTATGAAAAAAATGATCTCTCAGAAACAAACTTGTGCCTATTTCAAGCCATTTGACTATGCCTACTATATTGCTATCTGGAAGAATATTCGCAAACTACACACTCCTTAGGGATAATATTCTGATACAATTACAACTTGACAGTTATAGGTCTTTGGTGTATTAGAGAGTGTTACTTCCAAAAATACAGAGTATCCTTATTTAATGTAGGTTACATTTCAATAACTGGTAATTCTGTTTATTTAAGGAGAATTAAGAGAGAAGACTTCCACACCCACTTAATATAATTTTCTGAATTTTGTGCATATACTTGTACCTGTGTATTGGGTTAGCTTCATTAACCCTGGGCTAGGTAGTCTCTTGCAAATTTACGCAAAGGTGAACTCCCAGTTTTTCTCTTTTCTTTCAGAAATAAGAAGGCCTTAAAGAATAAATGTTCCCTGTTTGAAATGGAAATATGATGAAAGTCTTTCCTAATATTACCGGCTACTCAGAAGTGTCCTCTGACATTCACCATAATGAGTATGATCTTTTACATTGAACTGAAACTTTGGAATTTATTATCCAAGTTTTCATGACTCTGAGATATCTGCAGTTGAATTTTAAGATTGTCACACTGAATATTCTATTCAAGATTGCATGTGTCTCTTTAGGTTACTAAATCCATAGTTAAACATCTGTCTGATTTTCAAAGCTGACCTTACTGGGTAACACTGGGAAGTCACTACTTTTGAAACATGTACTTAAAGGGACACTCAGGATCTTTTTTTAGCATGACTTATATTTTTTAAAACTTAGCTTTTATTTTCATCTTAAGGTTTGTCTCATGCTTTGAAGTTGTGCAGAAAAGTAATCTTTTCTTATTTGATATTTAAAATTCCTGTTTGCCCACAGGAAACTGCATTTATTCTTAATGTTTTTTTTCTCATTAGAAGTATTAATAAAGTATTAATAATATTACAGATTTGGATACATGGAATTTCTTCGGATGTCTGTCTCAAAACACTAGAAGAAAAGGTAAAATTTGATCAGTGAATGTGCCATGAGAACCTGTTATTTCTTACTTGATGTCACCTTAAAAGCTAATATAAACAGCCCAAAGATAGGAAAGGTAAGTCTTAAATAAACAAAAGCACTTATAATATATATATATATATATATATATATATATATATAGAGAGAGAGAGAGAGAGAGAGAGAGAGAGAGAGATTGATTTTAGGGAAAAAGAGTTTTTGGGGAAAATTAGAGCCTTTCTTAATGTTTTAGGGGTATAATCATGGCCCAGTTTATACTGCATGATTTCATGCAGTTTGCTACAGAATTCACCCTGGACACAGAATTCAGATCCAGTAACTTGCCTTTTATTTTTTTAAACAAACCGCAGTTTCTAACCTAAAGAATGTGAACTGAGTATGAAACAATGCCTGTCTCAGTCTGTAAAGAACCTAAAATAATGGCTCTGAGAGGTATGAACTTCCCAAATCACCTCACTCAGGCCCTATGAATTTCATGAATGTGCAGCTGTAGAATTTTCCAGTGAGCTAATGTCATATATATTGAATTCCCAGAATATATAGCAGAAATTAAAAGGACATGGTACTAAAGAAACATGATGCTAACATTAAATACTTTACTGAAAGAGAAAATAAAGATAAAACATTCTGAAAATACTTCAATTTGGGTAAACCTAATAGCGGGTATCAATGCCATTGGCTATGCCAGCAACTTGCCTGGAGCCTAAGAGGCTTACCTATTTTAGCCACTAATTACTAGCAACAAGAGGAGACATAATTTGCTGGTGGTCACAGATTCCCTTCTGTCTCAGAGAGACAGAGGAATCCATATACCAACCTGACATGTTGCAGGAGGTGCTCTCCCTGCCTGGGGACACATCTGAAATGTTATGGAAAGCTTGCTAAGACTCATCTGTCCCTCTGACCACTGTCCTATCCTGCTCATCTACATGGTCACTAATGGTATTTCCAGATATGACCCTGAGCAACTCAGTAATGACTATCCCCCATTCTTCTCTTCTGCAGACTAAACAAGCCTAATTCTTTCCGCCTCTCCTCATAATTCAAGTGCTCCAGCCCTCTAGTCATTTTTTTGCCCTCTGCTGGAGTCTTACCCATTCGTCCACATCTTTTCTGTAGTGGGCAGGGCTGTCCTTGGGGTGGGTGGGTGGGGCGAACGGGGCGATCGCCGAAGGCAGGGCGGTGAGGCGGAGCGGAGAAGACAGGCCTAGAGGTGGGGCAGGGAAGCAGAGCCCTGGCCTCTGAGCCAGCCTTGCCCACTCCCAGGGGCAAAGCAGCTGGCCCAGGGGAGGGTTGTGTACGTGCGTCCCAGCCTCTTTGGGCCGGTCTGCTCTGCTACCCCCCGCCCCCCCCCAGCATGGGGTAGTAGGGGGATCATGGGCCACACACAGGCCAATTGGCCCTGGGCCCTACCCCCTCTTAGGAACAGCCCTGGTAGTGGGACCCCAAAACTAAACACTATACTCCAAATGTGGCCTCACCAATGCAGAATAGATGGGAATTATCACTTTCCTTTATCTGCTGGTACTACTCCTACTAATGCATCCCAATATGCCATTAGCCTTCTTGGCAGTAAAGGCACACTGTTGACTCATATCTAACTTCATATCCATGGTAACCTGCAGGTCCTTTTCAGCAAAACTGCTGCTTAGCCAGTTGGTCCCCTGTCGGTAGCCATGTGTATCTTTTATCTTAAGTACAGGACTCTGTACTTGTCCTTGTTGAACCTTGTCAGATTTTTTTGACCCAATCATCCAATTTGTCTAGGTCAGTTTGTATCCTATCACTAGACTCCAGAGAATCTACCACTCTCACTAGTTTACTGTCATCTTCAAACTTTGTGAGGGTGGAATCTACTCCATCTTCCAGATCATTAATGAAGACGTTGAACAAAACTGGCCTCAGCAATGACTCTTTGGCATGCCACTTAATACTGGTTGTCAATGAGACATAGAGACATAGATTACTGCTCACTGAGCCTGAAGATCTAGACAGCTTTCTATCCATCTTATAGTTCATTTCTCTAAACCATACTTCTTTAACTTACTGATAATAAAACTGTGGGAGACCCTATGAAAAGCTTTGCTAAAGTCAAGATATATTACAACCATTTCATTTCTCACATCCACAGAGCCAGTCTTCTCATCATAGAAGGCATTCAGGTTGGTCAGGCATGACTTGCCCTTTGTGAATCCATAGTGACTGTTCCTGATCACCGTCCTCTATTCCAAGTGAATACTTACTTATGAGTACATAAGATAAATTATGACTTAATTGCCATCATAGAGATTTGGTGGGATAAATCTCATGATGGATACATTACTACAGAGGGATATAGCTTGTTCAAAAAGAACAGGCAAGGAAAGAAAGGAGGAGGTATTGCATTTCACATCAAGAATATATGCATTTGTTCTGGGGTCCAGAAAGATGTGAGAGGCAGAGCAGCTGAAAGTCTCTGGCTGAATGATAAAAGGGACAAGAGACAGATGTGATGTCATGTTACAGTCTACTACAGACCACCAGACCAGGAGAAGGAGTAAGAGGTGTGTGATGCTAATGGGATCTAGGGGACCATTTATGATACTATTTTATATTAATATCTCATAATTGCTATAATCCATAGAAACTATATCATGCTTGGTATCAATGGAAAGGTAGTAATTTGTTGGGAATGATTATATGGTTTATGTGTAGGAATTGTATCTGTATTAGAAGTTAGGAATATGTTTGCTATATCTGTATTTTAACCTGTATGAGTCTGGGAAACTCCTCAGACTGGACGTCTACAGCCATTGTTTTCTTAATGGTCCATTAAGGAAGCGCCCAGGTACAATGGGCCCAGGGAGAAACCTGTTGAGCCACTAGGACTTGAACATGTGACTCAACTCCATTTTGATTGGAAAGAATGCACACAGCATGGAGAAGGCCAGAGGTGATAAAAGGCAGTAGCCCTGACTCCATCTTGTCTCAAGTCCCCAGTCTACAGCCAACACCCATCTCTGGAACTATTCCTCTGTGACTGGACAAAGGACTGAGGCCCACTCAGGTGCTGGGTGTTTACCAGAGGAACAAGCCTGCAAACTGCTTTACATGAACTTTAAATCATTTGTATGTATGTGATTCACTTTGACCCTTTAACATCTCTCATACTTTGCTTCTTTTCATTTGGTATTAAACCTTTAGTTGTAGTTGCTAAAGGATTGGCTATCAGTGTGATATTTTGGGTAAGATCCAAACCTATATTGTTCTGTGTAATGTGGCTGGTCCTTTGGAGTCAGGAGAACCTATTTCTTTAAGGGACCGTGTGGGTAGGTGGGAGCCAGAGGGGCTGGAATGCAATAAAGGGAGCTGTTTCTATTTTGAGCAGATTTCTTGGTACCTGGTGTGGGGAGCCAGAAGCCTGGTTGTGGCTGATAGGGAGACGGGTTTAAGTACCACCCATCAGTGTTTGGGGAGTTTGGCTCCCGGTTTTGCAGCTTGCCCTGATTTTTGCACGTCCAGGAAGGTATCCCAGGAGGCCCTGGTCACAAGGTGGATGATATATTTCTAGAACAAGTAAAAGAAATATCCAAAACACAATACATGGTAGTAATGGGGACTTTAACCACCCGGACATCTGTTGAAAAATTAATATGGCAAAACATAAAATATCCAGTAAATTCTTGGAATGTGTTGGGGGCAGTTTCCTTTTCAGATGATGGCAAAGTTAAACAGGGGGACAGGCACTTTGGACATGAATCTGTCAAACAGTGCGGAATTGTTTGCAAATCTGAAAGTTGAAGGCAATTAGGATAAAGTTATTATGAAATGATAAATTTCATATTTATAAGGAAAAGAAGGAATGAGTGTAGCAAAATATGGACAATGGACTTCAAAAAAGCAGATTTTAACAAACCCAGAGAAATGACTGGTAAAGTCCCATGGAAAGAAAAACCTAAGGAAAAAAGGAGTTAAGGACAGCTGGCAATTTCTTAAATAGACAATATTAGAGGTGTAACAACAAACTATCATTATGTGAAGGGTAACAAGAACAGTAAGAGACCAATATGTATACCTCAAAAGCTCTTTAATTACCTGAAAATAAAAATAGAACCCTACAAATAGTGAAAATGTGGACAAATTGTTAAGGATAAGTACAAAAGAATAAGACAAATATGTAAGGACAAAATTAAAAAAAGTTGAGGGATATTCTGAGCAAGGGACATAAAAGGCAATAAAAAGAAGCTTTTTAGATACATTAAGGCAGTGTTTCTAAACCACTGTGTCGTGACACAAAGGTGTGTCATGGCACAATGGCTGAGTGTGGCACTGTATAGGAAACTGCTGCTGAAAGTCCCAGCACGCCACAGAACAAAACCTTGGTGGAAAGAAGAGGTTGGTGGCAGGCTGCTGCCCCTTTAAGAAGCTATCACCAAAATCCCCAGTGGTGGCAGTTCTCTGCAGTGGAGGGGCACTGAATTAGAAACTGCCACCAAAAGTGGCTGTGGCAACTGGGTTTTGCAGTGAAGAAGGCTTCCCCTGCTGCCTCCCACCAAAAGTTTTTTTTCAGCAGTGAAATTAAGGTGCCACTGAATGTGCTGTCACTGGGGGAAACCTTGGCAATGGGGAGCCCTGTGTCAGTCATGTTTGGGGGTGTTCCTAGTCACGTGCTTCAGGATTTGAGAAACCTTGCAGTAGGCTCAAGAGAATGATGAAAGTAGATCCTCTATTTAGTAGGGGAAAAGAGCTAATAATGGACACCAAAAAGGCTGAGGGTTTTAATAACTATTTTTATTGTTTCAGTCTTTAATATAATGGTGAATCCTGATAAAAAAAAATAATACTAATATTAACAACAAGGGGGAAGGAATGCAAGCTAAAATAGAGAAAAAAATCATTTAAAAATATTTAGAGAAATTAGATTATTAAAGTTGTCAAGGTTTGGTGAAATTCAACCTAGGGTACATGAGGAACAAGCTGAAGCAATCTCGAAACCATTAGCGATTACCTTTGAGAACTCAAGAAAGACTGTGTGAGGACCTAGCGAACTGGTGAAGGGGAAATATAGTAGCTATCTTCATAAAGGGGAGCAAAATTGACCCAGGTACTTATAGACAAAGCATGTAAAACTAACCTAATGTCCTTCTTGTTAGGGTTTCTAACCTAGTGGATTGAAGGAAAGCAGTAGACTTATCTTGACTTTAGTAAGGCTGTTGAAACAGTCCTACATGACACTCTCATAAGCAAACTTAGGAAATGTGCTCAAGATGAAATGACTGTAAAGTGGACACAAACCTTGTTGAAAGACTGTACTCAGAGAGTAGTTTTCAATGATTCTTTGCCAACCTGGGACAATATATATAGTGTGGTCGCACAGGCATCAGTCCTATTTCCAGTACATTCAATAATTTAATTAATGCCTTGGACAATGGAGTGAAGAGTATGCTTAGAAAATTGGTGAATGACATTATCCTGGTAGCCGACTTAGGAGGACAGCATTAGAATCCAAAATGACCTTGACAAATTGGAGAATTGGTATGAAATCAACAATTCAACAATGTTTGATAAGAACAAGTGCAAAGTACTATGTTAAGGAAAAAAAATTATATGTAAAACTGCAAAATATAGGCAGTAGTACTGCTGAAAAAAATCTGGGGGTTGCAGAGATTCTCAGATTGAATGAAGGGTAACAATATGATGCAATTGCAAAAAAGGCTAGTATCATTCTGGGTTATGGTAACAGGAGTATTGCATGAATGACATGGAGGATAACTCTCCTGCTTTACTCAGAAATGCTTTGTCCTCAGCTGGGGTATGGTGTTCAGTTTTGAGTGCCAAACTCTAACAAAGATTTGGGTAACTTGGAGAGGGCGCAGGGAGAGCAACAAGAATGGTAAGGTTAGAAAACCTCACACAGAAGGAAAGGTTAAAGTAAAAAAGGACATCTTTAATCTTAAAAAAGAAGACTGGTTATTAAATGTTAGGAAAAATTTCTTTCTTACTATAAGGCTAGTTAAGCATTGGAATAGGCTTTCAAAGGAGTGGGGGAATACCTATAATTGGAGGTTTCTAACTATGCATTTGATAAACCACTGTCAGGAATGGTTTATGTATACTTGGTCCTGCCTCAGTGCAGGGGACTGGACTAGGACTATGTCTAAACTTGTTAATTTAAGTCAATTTAGCATGTCCACACTTAAATTTTAAATCGACTTTGAGGGGACCCTACAAAGTCGACCTAGAGCATTCACACTGGACACCTAGGTCGACTTGAGGGGCTAGCTGGACCTGGGACTGGTCCACGATGGCAGGGGAGGCACCCCTTGCCAAGTGCCAGAGAGCTCATCTTTTGCCCCATTGTACCTGGGTGCAATGGGGCAAAGAGGGGCAGGGACCCTGGCAGGGCATAGGGGCAGGGTAGGCAGGGCTCTGCCCTGTCCTGTGGGGGGGGGCATGCCAGGCTCTCCCTGTGCCAGCCACCCTGGCATGGAGGGCAGTGGGGAAGCCCTGGAGGCCCCTAAGTTGACTTAGGGGTACTCCACATCTACACTGGCTTAAGTCGACTTTCTAAAGTTGACTTAAGCAGAAAGTCGACTTAAAGGGAGGTTTAACAAAGTTGACTTAATTTTTCCTTAAATCGACTTAAGGAAAGATGCAGAGAAAATTAAGTCGACTTAAGCAAGCTTAAGTCGACTTAATTTACAAGTGTAGATTTACCCTAGGAGATCTCTCAAAGTCCATTCCAGCCCAATATTATTATGATTCTGATTAGTCTATGCATACAAATATACATTGTGGCAAAGCCAGGCCAGATGGCTTTAGAAGGGTAATTGAAGGCAGGTTTGTCAGCCCTAGAATGCTGAAAGCACTATTCCCAGCAGGCAAAGGAGAAACAGCTGTGGGACAATTAGGGACACCTGGGCCTTGTTAAGGGCTGTTCCTGGCCCAATAAAAAGCCCCACCTCCACCAGCTCAGGTGTGGGAGTTTAGAGGAGACTGGAGGAGAGGAGAGGAGAGGAGAGGAGAGGAGAGGAGAGGAGAGGAGAGGAAAGGAAGCGAAGCGAAGCAAAGCAAAGCAAAGCAAAGCAAAGCAAAGCAGAGCCGAACAGAACAACACCAGAGCAACATCAGAAAAAGGTTAGAGGAAGGGAAGGAGACTAGGCAAGGCCTGGGAGGCTTGCCTCGTCCACTGCAGCAGGGGCAGCAGAATACTTCCCTTCTACAAGGGCTGAGTCCAGGGCAGTGAAGCCACAGCCCTGACAGGGAGAAGTGGGCTTGCCAGGGTGTCTGACTTACCATAGGCCTTACTACGCCAGGGGATTGGACATTAGGTGGCACGAGTTGGAGAGTACTCTGCCACAACATATAATTTGACCAAAAATAAACTAACATAATAACCATATTTGCCTGTATTTCTAATTTCCTTGAGAAATGAACAGATATTTCTTGTTGGTCAGGGTTACCCAGTGCTTTTTTTGTTTTTTAAAAAAAGGGTGCCGGTACTCATAACCTGATATTAAATTTGAAAAATGCCTCTCCCACCCCTCTTCTTCCTGCACCATCCCCCTTCTTCCAGTGGTGAGCTCCTTTTCCCTGCTGACCCTGCCCCGTCCCCCCTCCCCAGCTGGGCACTGGGGCCAGCAAAAAAGGTACTCCATACCCCTGCGTACCATCACAAAAAACCACTGGATTCACCACAGCACAACTAGAGGAGTGTACACTTGAATTATGACCTACTGGAATATTTATTTTCCAGCAGTCACATACATGATACATGAACTGGAAGTTGATAGTTCAATTTGAGCTTAGTTTTAGGACTGACTTATGGCACCAGTTCTTTAAAGGTTGATGTCCCCATCACCTGGAAAGTTTGCAGTTCATCACAGCATGTAAATTGAAATTTGGCTGTATTTTGAGTAAAAAGATACTTTTATATCTTGATTTATCATACTATATGAGAAAGACAATTATAACATCAGGATAATGCATTTGATATTAGTGGAAGTTTTAGTAGCATGGCACACTAAAGGATGTTAGCCTGACTATATCTTAGCTATCAGAGAAGCGACAATGAAAAGAACTTCCAGGTCTTTGTTTTCCTAGTCATTTGTTTTCCTAGAGTCATTTCCATGTCTGTATTTTAATTTTAACTCCATGCAAGATTCAGCAAATAAGAACATTGGTATCTGCCTATCATTTCCACACTTTAATTGCCTACACACAACAACATGTTGCAAATTTCAAAATAATGTCACTCAGAAAAAGGATTCCCTCACTCTAAGAAATCAGCACAGAGAGCAAGACACACCTGCCAAAAGCTGCATCACCTGAAGACTATCTTAGAAAACTTGGTAAACGTAGGCAAGGCTGACCAAATTGCAGCTTTACAGATTTCACTGTAAGGGGACTGCCTTTCTCAGGCCCTACGATGCCACCATGGTTTGTATTGAATGCACTTTGATGCTCATGGAAGGAGAGAACCCTTTAGCTCCATTCACCTGAGCAATGCACCAGCACATCTTCCAGGAATAATTCACGCATTATATAAAAATGTTATAAGAATCTCAGAAAACCAGAAGTGATGTTGAGAATTAAGGACTCAACAGCATCAAAGACTTTTTCTCTCTATTAAATAATATGTAAACAATGCCTTCTATGGAACTAACAAAGCTAAAGCACATGAAATAGTTTCCAGCTGATCAAACAGAAACAGGTTAATCTTTTAACCAGATGTTTAAAAAAAGCTGATGAAGCTGAAAGCGCCTCAAGAGTCAGGCAGAAATTGAATGGAACTTCTATGGAGAATGTATAGCTGTCTCAGAAAGAAAGAAAGAAAGAAAGAAAGAAAGAAAGAAAGAAAGAAAGAAAGAAGTCCAGCGATGACATTTATGTCATCCCACTACTGGTGCACGGTTGTTCCCTGCAGTGTATTTCAAATGCTTTCCCCAGTCATTTTTTACAATTCCAAAGCAGTGGAGATTCCACCACTTCCATTTGGGAGGCAGTGCCTCAATCTAAACAGTTGATAGGAATATTTTCTTGATAATCTGCATAAATCTTGATTTTTTTTTCTCAAGTAAATATTACAAGTGAGCAAATACTTCAACAACCCAAATCTACCTGCATGCTAACCAGCTATTTTGCCAAAATCAAGCTGGTTCATTTAGCTGGCAGATACCTTCATTTGGCACCATCATGTGCCAATTTCTTTGCATTTAAAGAGGCTATGCATTGGATTGTGGTGTGCCTGCGTGGACCTAGTTGCAGGATTTGGGCCTCAGTTTGAACTGAGAAAGAAAACTGAAAGGGCTCCGGACATTCTAAAACCAAACATTTTTACAAACAGGACTGCTACCATAGTACAGAGCAAACCATTAAAGTTGATGGCACTGGTTAAATTCACATACCATGTTCTGCACACTACTCAATCTTTCTTCTTACTGAATTCCCATTATTTTCCTTAGCTGTAACTTGTGAAAGTTAGTCTGACAACTATAATATATTGTGTATTAGTGGTGGCAACCTACTTAGGCCATTCAAGACATAAATCAATGAAAGGATCAATGAAGAGCCCCAGGAAATATCACTGTCAATCTCCACCTGTGTCTCAATTAAGAAACAATACCACACAATCTTTTTGCATCATGATTGCCCAAGTAAAAGGCTTGACATTCAGAGTGTCCCAAAACATAGTAAAAAACACTGAATTGTGTGTATATCCAAAATTGATGTTCTTTAAATGATGTATTGCAGTTCAATGACTTCTCCAGAAAAACACTTTTCATTCCACTGCCCAGTCATCTCTTTGACTTGTGATTTGATATGGCTGTGAAAAGCAGATCTTCCACATGCATGTGAGCAAAGCTGACTGCTGACTTGTCAAGTTTGATGCAATCCAAGAAGTCAATCTTCTGAATCATGTTTTCAAATACTGAACAATCATCTTTTGGCACATTCATTTCTCATCTCTTTGTGTCACTAGGGAGGAATCTCCATATAGGGGATGGCATTGATTGCAAATGAGACCACTGTTGCTCAACTCCACATCCTCTCATCAAGTTCTTTTCCAGTGAATGTGCTGAAGCAGTGTTAGGAAATTATATGAAGAAGGGAAGCAAATAGATCAGAAGTCTTCAAGCAGAAGCCTTCATCCAGATCTCCCTATATAACAGAGTGTTCCATTTGGCCTTAAAGACACAGCCCATGGTAAAAGGGTGGGGTGGACGCACGCTGTATCAGAGCAAGCACTGAGAGACAGAAAGCCTGTGGCAGCCTTAGAGGCTCAGAAGTAGTGTTTACTAATCCTGCATCCACTATGTTCTTCCTTTCACTTTGGGGCACTGTGCACCATCAAAGGAGTTGAGAAGGAGAGTAGGGACTGACATTATACCTGGCTATTATTCAGACCATGCACAGGAGAAGGGAAGACTTTGTTGGACTTAAACTATGTTCTACGCCCACCAAGGATTACCTAGACAGAACCTGGTCCTAAGGGCCTTATTTTTCCATCCTTGTGTGACCCGTCCCCTTCCTGGTCATCAACCCAGTTTGAGGTTGTTCAAGGTGGGGTAAGTGCACCTTGTAGATTTTTACACAACTTTGGGAGGCAGGACTTGAGGTTCTTCAATCTGCTCTGCATTGTGTGCCAGTGTGTATTCATCTGAGCCCAACCTTCCAATCCCTTATTCTGGGAAGAAACATAGAACAAGATTCCAGTCTAGCAGCCTCCTCTCTGCTTGCCTTTTGCTCCCAGTTTCAATAAATGCCGAAACCTCCTTCTGGGAGTGCAGAGGGGACCTCCTGGCAGAAAGCAAGACATTCGTCTAACATGCAGCAATTTGTAGTCTGCAGCTTGTGGCTCCTACTGCTGCTGCTGAAGCACACTGGACCGTGGGCCACAGTTGGAAAGCACTTTACTATGAGTAGTCCACTGAGCTGAAGTAAGAATGACAGAGTACGAGTAACCAGGGATGTTAAGAATGTTGATACTCTAGAGAATACTTGTGCATCTATCTGACATAGCCACCAATATTGGGGGTTAGCGGGATATGTATTGTTATCTGCACCCACAATTTATTTTTTGGCTTTCATCTTCTCCTGTAGAAAGGGTGGCTGGTTCTTCTGAAAATCTTAGTCCTTTGTGAGAGATGGAAAAAGATTGACCAAAACCAGTGTAGCCCAATCCTCAGACAAATGCAAGCACATCTGAGGATGAAATTTGGCAGTAATTGTACCTCAATGTATCAAATCCTATCTCCTTGCAGTTCCAGAGGACCTAGCATTCTGATAAGTCTTTGCAATTTCACTATGAAGGGGAAGGGGAGCCGAATTCAGGGAGCCCAGGTAGCGGTTTTGCATTCCTCAATACTGCAAACTCCCACTCAGCTGGGACTTGCTGTGCCTATAATGCAGTCAGGTTTCAAGGTGGATCAAGGGAAGAGAAGAACAGAACAAGCAGAGAGAAGTGGAGCCACTTCACCATTGAACATCAAGGACTAATGCAGATTCAGGACCATTGGACAGTGGATACATTACAATGGGTACATTTAAACTCCTTACTAGCTGCTCTCACTGCACCAAGATCAACTATTTAGGCTTGATGTAAAATAGATAATTTAGCTCTTAGAAAGATCATGCAGTAGATACTTCAAGGATTAAAAAGAACTCACCGCTGTATTCTTCCATCTCCTTTCTTTATTCTTCTTCTCTTTCTCCTGCCTCTCACTAGCTATGTCTACACTAGGGAATTAAGGTCGACTTAAAAAAGTCGACTTTAATAAGTCGATTTTAAGTCGACCTTATTAAGTCGACTTAGAGAGTCCACACTGGACTCCTAAGTCGACTT
>ML685784.1:7866409-7891149 GCA_007922175.1 Pelusios castaneus | reverse complement strand
GAAGTGGGATTTTCTCCCACGAAAGCTCATGCGATAAATAAATCTGTTAGTCTTTAAAAGTGCCACAGGACTCTGTTGTCTTTCTACAATAGACTAACACGGCTACCCCTTTGGAATTTGACTACAAGGAGGGGTAGTTAGTAAGTTGACTTCAGCTTTCATTAAGTCGACTTAAGGAATTTCTTAAGTCAACTTAATGAAAGCCCAGTGTGGACATGGAGTAATTTAGGTCGACTTAAGGATTCTTAAGTCGACCTAAATTGCTAGTGTAGACATACCCTATGTGTTTCTCCTTTTGAGTACAATAACAAAGGCTTTTTGGAATAAAACAACATAAGCAGTCTTCTGCCTGCCCTATATATTCTTAGAGTAAACTTGAATAAAAGGATACCAACCTTTATCTGAAAGCAAATTTTAAAAGTAGTATCCAATTAGCTATTCGCTAATTGCTTGCATAACACAACAGAATCTTTGGTTCATTTTTCTTTTGCTTTTGTGTTATATTGCAAATATATAGGTGGCTGTTGGGTGCTCCAGGTTTGTCTGGTGCTCCTTTCTTCAACATAGATATGTAGATAGGCTGTTTTCTGGTTGGAGGGGAGAAGTTTTATTTTATTTTATTGAGTTGTTGTTTTGAAGAGAGGCAAAGAGGGGTCTTGGATAAAGAGAAAAGATGCTGGGAGGAATTGAGGTTTAACAGACTATAATCCATTGAATCCAAGAAGCAAAAGAAGTAAACGTACTCAGGGACTTAAGAGACCTCTTTAGGACTTAAAATAAAAACACATTTTGGAGATGTTCTTTTGTAGAGAGGAATCACCGAATTATAACTGGCATGAAGAGAGTTATTTTCTAGTAGTATCGATAGTCACCTAAAATAATCAGGAATGGGGGTAACAGGGAGATTATATGACTTTTTAAAGCATGAATATTTCAATGTTATTCTGAATTAAAAATTACAAGGGAAATTCTGTTTTGAGAGAGAGAGAGAGAGAGAGAGAGAGAGAGAGAGAGAAATATATAACAGTGTGTTTTGTTTCATATTTATCAGCTTGTGTTTGAGACGGTCACCTAGAAAGGCCCAAACATCAATAACTGAGCATCAGATATGTCCATTATATAATATTCTCCTTCATTGTATATATGTATTATGATTTATAGAAAAAAAGTAAAACATTAGTTAAAAAGTTCAAATTATTTTGTGTCTTGTATCACCTGTGAAGTGAGGTTGAATCTTTTATTGACATGCATCTTATTGATTAGAGAGACTGAGAAGGTTATAACTATTACATTAAAACACTTCTAAAATGACTTAAAATAGATTTATAATTTTAAATGTCATAATTTTAAAGTTTCCTACCCTCTAGAGAGTTAGAAAAAAGTGCCCTGACTCCCACAGAAAAGATGGGAATGTTCCCTTTCAATGGCAGGACATTCCTATTTCTGGCTGTTGATGAAGCCTAGTGAGAGGGCATGGTCACTCTTGGTGACAGACAATGAGGGATGGACCACCCCCAGGTGGGAGGTACCAGAAGCCTCCTGTCCACCAGCCCAGAAATCAGAGGGCAGGACAGGAAGAACAAACGGGAGCCCAGAAGCTCAGTCTGTTTAGTACTCCCAGAGGAGAAGGACAAATCCCTTTTCCTTCCTGAGCTACCAGTTGCCTGGGACCTGGCCCCTGCCAAAGGACTACTGGCTGCTGGAGTCCCGAGCCACCCCTGGCCCTGCTGGGCCCTGAGGAACCAGTAACCAACCTGGGACCCTGGGACCTGGAAGAGTTGCCTGATGATGATGGGGAGGAAACCCAGATGGGCCTGGACCTGGAGAAACTGCCATACACTGACCACCCCACCAACCTACCAACCCTGGACAATGCCAATGGGTTCTGCAACCTGTCTCTGGGCAATTAATCTGATGAGCCTGAAGCGAGCTCACTCATAAACTGCTGGGAGAGGGGGTAGGAGGTAGCCCAGGGGGCACCAGCAGTGGGCCAGTGGCCTGGACACCAGGGTCCAAGTCAGCATGTTGCTGATAGCGACCTGGGCTGGGAAGCAGTGGAGTTGCGCGGGCCTGTGTCTCCCTTCTGCCCCATTGCAACCCTCAAGCACAACCCTGATTCCCACTTGGAAACACCACTAGGGGCCATAGACTGTTACCTGCCCCACCTGGGGGTGATAGACTGACTCCTCCCTGCCTGGGGGTGATAAACTGCACCTCCGCCCTGCCTGGGGGTGAAAGACTGTTTGCCAGTCCGGGAATACCGATCTCTGCCGGGCCCATGCAATGAGGTGGCATAGCCACCCTCGGTGACAGACAGCGAGAAACAGGCAACCTCACTGCACCTAGCCTTTTGTTAGTGTATAAATGAGTATTTTGAGTCTCCTTGAATTTTAGAGCAGTGAAATTTTGAAAAGAAAATCTCATACTTGAGGGGGAAAAAAGGAAATCAGTGAGTTTGATGTTTGAGGCTGCTCTGTGGTTTGGAATGTAAGAATGCATCTCAGGAAAGAAGGATGAGTGCTGTTGAGCAGGTCAGGGAGGCATGGCTCCACATCAGTATCACTACACACAGACAAATATCTGAAAATCATTGGGGCCAAAGAAGAGGAATGGACTACCCTGAAACAGAATGTGGGTAAGAGACCAAAACGGACATCTCTAGTTGCAAGGCAGTTTTTAGTGATTTCTTTTTTTTTTTCCTTCACAATTTTAGGTCTTATCTGAAAAAATGATCTTGTGGAGGGTTCTTAACACAGTATCAGTGCATTGCTTCATCATTATCTGAGAGAGAAAGGTGTCGCCTCTTGCATCTCCAGCACTACTTTCTGCAGTACACAGATATTCCATCAAAGTCTTCACATCTAAGAACACTGGCTGTGATATTTGACAGGATCCCAACACCTTGGCATAGCTTCAGGGGAGTTAAAATTCTTCAATCATACAAACTTCACTTCCTGAAAAGTTGCTCCAGGAATTTTTAGATCTCACATTTTTCTAGTCCTGCATCTGTGCAGCAGATCCCCAATGTAGTTTCAGAGTTTATTAAAATGCTTAATTAAAATCCATCACTCTTCTCACACAATGGTTCCATTCATATTTTGGATCTGTAGTGCCATAACTCCATCTCTTTTCTTCTTTCCCTCTCTCCTATGTAGATTGTACCCATTCCATAAAAAAAGAGAAAATGACATGCTAAATGGTAGCCCCAGTGAGTACAAAGACTTAATTAGGGATTTATCCTTTTGCTGTGTATCACAAAGTAATCAAAAGTGAACTCACGTCACCATATGACTGTCCAGTTTATCAGTTCTAGTTTTTGGCAACATAGCACAAATTGTAAGTTTTTTGTAGGCAGGGACTGGCAGTCATATGTTTGTCCAGCACTTAGCACACAGGAGCCTGACCCAGCTGACCTCTACGTGCTACCACTTTAAATGTCTAATAATAATTTTGATGTTCTTCTTTTGGTTATTACTGTTGAGCAGCTCTAAATTCTAGGGTGGCAAATGACAGAAAATACACTTTGTATGTGACTGCCAAGAAGCTCTGCAGTGTCGAGATTTTGAAAGTCCCAAATGCCAAAGGACATAATCTTCCCAGGACATGTTCCTTGAGTTTTATACTCTGGCTTAGCATTCTATACTGACAAAACCTACTATGTGAAGATTTGGCCTGCAAATTAGAAATGATTATTATTAATAATCTTCACATTAAGAGCATTTTAAGAACTTTGAACTGCTAGTATTTAAATGAGCTCAGATACACTTTGTAAAGTGTACAATGTACTGCATTATGGGACTAGCTTTGAAGGACTGAATAGCACGTCAGCTCTTCAGAGCTTGACAGTCTAGAAATGTGCAAGGGGGGAAATCTTTTTTTTTTTCTTTTTCTTCCCTCTTATGCACTTTCTTATTTAAAAAAATATTTGAAAAGGTAAAATTCCTTTCACTTAGATTTATTGCAGTTAGTGTTAACTTGGATTAAACGTGAAATGTAAGAGTAGCTGACTGAATGCAAATGATTGAGAAAAGCAGAGAGAATGGGTGGGTTACAGGGATCTCAGAACAACTGTGCAGGACCTCAGGTTCTATTAAAAACATAAAGGCTTCAAGGGTTATCAATCCTGCACTATTGTTATTTTTATTTTTTATACATGGGAGGAGCTGATGTTATAGGGATGGGAACACAGACAGGTTAAAATAAAAACAATTTCTCTTCCTCTCCCTACTGTAGCTAGGCAGCGCTTACCCATGGATCCTCTTCTCTCTTTGGTTGAGGGCCTGGGAGCTATCACTCCTATTTCACTGTTCTTTACTTAGGAGGATAGATGAATACAATACAGAAGACAAAAACAAACAAAAGAAAACAAAACAACAACAACAAAACCCTCTGACATTTTGTATCCATCTACAGAACAAAGATTTCTTGCAGGATTATGCCACCACAGTAGTATAAGCAAAGAGAACCTTCTCCTCTGCCATCAGAGCCACACAATCTTGGCCAGCACCAGGAACTGGTTAGGCAATACAGAAGGTGAATTGATTCAGTACTGCTAGCTCTCAAGATCTTCTTGTGCATCTCCTGGAGTCAGGTCATTACAAATCACCTTCTACTGAATAAAAAAGCAAACTCGCTTTTGCAGACAAAAGCTTGAAAATTTAAACCATAAAATGTCAAACTTAATTGTGTTTTTGTTCTCACCCTACAGTATGCAAGGGTACTGAGCTATACGTTCCAGAAACTTTCTGGTCTTGGTGAGACTGTGTGACAGGTATGAGCTGAACCTTCTTAACAGGCCTGCTCTCCTGTGACAAGGAGGAAGTTTATTGTAAAAAAGTATTTATCTGTGTGTGTGTGCGTGTGCACGAGTTAATCAGCAATAATGGAAACAGAAATGTAAAAAAAAAAAGTTTGGCATATTATTGTGGGCTTCATAAAATTCATTCATGTATTTTTAAAGATATGTCTGAGGGTGGCTTTTGTAAAGCATGATGATGTGGATAGCTGTAGGGAAATAATAGCTTTTGGGTATCATAAATCAGAGAATCAGTTGAATCTGATACCACTATGATAAAAGAAAGAGTCTTCTCTATGACCTGAATGCATATTGGCATAGGAGGTTGCACAATGTTTATTCCTAAATGGTTCTATCACATAATCTCTACAGAGATGTAGCTGTTTAGTAAGATACTTCAAATGTTTTTTTCTCTTTATAAAATAATGCGCGAATTGGGTGACTGCTCAGAAGCAAATACTCTTGAATATTTATAGATGAGTGTATTAACAGATGAACCATAAGCTGAGGTACTACAGATCACCAAATCACAATAGAGAATAGGTGCTTAAGCATTCAGTCATCCTCTCTGTTTTGTGATGGAAAAAGCCTGCATTTTCATGGAAGACTTCAATCTAAGTGATATAAGATGGAGTGTTCATGCTGCCATTTCTAAAATGTCTATTTCTAAAAATTCTAGATGACAAGTTCCTATCTCAAAGTGTTGCATCCAACACAGAGGAATCCTATATTAGGACATTATCTTAATTGGTAAACAGGAAGTGATAACAGAACTAAAAATTTGTGGTTGCTTATATGCAAGTGTGCATGACTTTATTGCATGTGTTATGTTCAAATAAAGTCTAAAGCAGTTATGTATGCACTTCTATTTTAAAAGGGTTAATTTGATAAAATTGAAAACAATTGAACCACATGAGCTGGGGGAAAAGAAGTTATATTTTAAAAAGGTGACTTATAATTGAGAATTGTTTAGAAATATTTTACTAGATGTCCCAAAAGACAAAATAGTACAAACTGGTTAAAAAGATCAATGTTAGCTAGTGGGGAATAAAAAGCAGCTCTAAAACTATACATAATATCCCCTCCTACTTTTCTCCCCAACAAATGGGAGTTAGGAATCTTATATTGAGGAATATAAGTTAGAAGCTAGAAATTGTAAAAAAGATAAGGGAAGCAAAAGACACAAGAAGAGATCAATATCCCTCAGCATTAAGAAGAAATAGTTTTTAACATTTATTAGTAAGAAAGAAATATTTCTAAGAGCAGTATTGGTCCATTACTATAAGGAAATGTACAATTGTAAATAATAATGCAGAAAATGTTCAACAAATATTTCTGTTCTCTATTTGGGAAGATATTTGTATCTCTTGTGTATGTGTATTTGTACCACATGTTGATAAAATATGTTCCATTACAACAGTAACTAAAAAGAATGCTAAACAACAGCTACTAAAGCAAGATATTTTTAAATCAGCAGGTCTGGATAACTTGCATCTGAAAGTTTTTTAAAAGATGGCCAAGAAGATATCTGGGCTATTAATGATTTTCAGTATGTGTTGGAACACTGGAAGTTCCACAGGACTGGAAGAAAACTAATGTGCAATATCTAAAAAGGTAAGGAGGATGACAGAGGTAATTATAGATCTGTCAAGCTGATATTGATCCTAGGCAAAATAATGGAATAGGTGATAAGAAACTCAAGTAAAAAAAAAAAATTAAGGGAGGGCAATATAATTAATGCCAATGAGAAAGGGTATATGGGAAATAGATCTTGTCAAACTAACTTGATATCTTTTTTGATTAAATTACATGTGTTTTATATAGGTAATAATATTGATGCAATATACTTAGACTTCTGTAAGTCATTTGACTTGGTACAACATGACATTTTGATTAAGATACTAGAATAGAATCAACAAGGCACTCATTAAGTTGATTAAAAATTAGGTAATCAGCAAAATGTTATTGTAAACAGGAAATCATCACTGAATTGGGTGTGTTTCTAATGGATTCCCACAGCCTTGGATTCTTAGCTCTATGTTATTTGGTTGATCAATGATCTGGAAGAAAACATAAAATCATCACTGATAAAGTTTGCATTTTACATAGAAATTGGAGGAGTGGTAAATCATGAAGACTACAGAGTGATCTAGATCTAGAGGGGTTTTAAGTATAGCAGATGAAGGCATAACAAAATCCAATGGCTGGCAGTTGAAGCAGAACAAATTCAGACTATAAATAAGACACACATATTTAATTTAATTTATAGTTTCATAAATCCCTAGGACCATTTTGATCATCTAGTCTGATGTCCTGTATAACACAGGCCAAAGAATTTCTTCATAATAATTCATAGAGCATATCTTTAGAAAACCATCCAACTTTGGTTTAAAAATCTTCAGTGATAAACCACCATGATCCTTGGTAAATTGTTCCAATGGTTAATAAGTCTCATTCTTAAAAAAATTACTGCTTTTTTCCAATCTGAATTTGTCTAGCTTCAACTTCAAACCCTTTAAATCTGTTGGAAGGTGGGGCGGGGGTGAGGGGTGGAATGATTCTCCAAACTGGTAACTTTCAAATCAAGATTGGATGATTTTTTTTTTCTAAAAAGATATGCTCTCTTTCAAACAGGAACTAATTCAGGAAAGTTATATGGACTTTGTTATACAGGAAGTCAGACTGGATGATCACCGTGTACCTTTCTCACTGCATAATCAATGAAAGCAGAAAAGTTAATAAAAATACTAGTCATCAGGTCACATGGGACAGCACTCAGAAAAGCAAATAAAATGAAGGGATATCTTATCTATGATGAAGAACTTTAATTCCTCTTCATTTGAACTGAATGAGCCCTATGGCAGTTGACAGAAAATGTATCCTACAGGGTGAGTTCACAGTGGCAGGCAGTGGGATAACTGCTGCTGAGATTGAAGATGCATATTCTGTATAAATATGTAAATCTGGCAAATATTTTAGAGGTGGACAAATATTCCTAGATTTGTCAAGGGATATTGGATGGATTCAGATTTCTAATTAGACATTTCACAGAACCCAGCCCCACATGCTTTCAAACTGCAAGAAAGGATTTATACCACGTACACGTCATCCTAGAAATCACAGGTGGGTAGAATTTGACCCCAAAGAGCAATTTATTTTTCCCAACTCAGCACTAATTTATATTCTATTCTTCAAAGCTAGCTAGTTTACAATCAAGCATGCTTGCCTGTGGAATAAGTGAAGCCTTCTAAGCTCTGGATGCACCTGCTATAGAAGATGGTTGATTGGTTGCTGACAATTATGGACAATAAGGATTATCCCACAAGCCCTTGCATGGAACATGGAGTACAAAGTTGTAGCCTGAATAGAAAGCTATATAGTGATGCAAGATGAGCACCAAGTATTGTCCTTCTCACTGAGCTGATGTCTCTGACCTCAAGAAATCACCTGTGTTACTGTCCAGATATATTGGTAAAATATGCCTGTTATCGTCATGGTGACTGTTGCAGTAGGAATTCCCTTCCTGTGTCTTTCACCAGCACCCCTCAGAACATGTAGTAAACGTACCTCTGTCACACAACCACTCCACTAGCTCTTGGGAGAAGAGGCCATGACATGAGTTCTTACTACTACTGTGGTGGGTGAAATTCCTTCATCCACCTCAACCTGATTCACCTACTTGATGCTTGCCTGACCAGCCCCAGCTTGAGCCCATGAAGTACTGAGGAGTCTGGAGACCCACTCTTTCCTTACCCATCCCCCAGCCTCACCCTGAAGGGAATTGTTCTTTCTTAACATCTCCAGATTTATCTCAATAAAAAGTGACTTGCTCAACCTGATTCCCAACACAAGCCAGAGGAAACTCATTTCTCAGTGACTATAACAATTGCCAGTGTGAAATCCACTTCTCTGAGACATCCTGCACCAGCAGGAGACTTGTTCTGCCATGCGATCCCCTGCACAAGCCAGGGAAGATTTGGAGTTAAAGAATATAGAACTGATAGGCTATTTTTATTTCATAATGGAGGGGAGGTTATATCGTTTTTTGTCATGTGTGTTACTGATGAATATTTGGTTCAGGTGTCTCATGAGAGACCCACCATTTTGGGGTGTTTAATTTCTGTGTAGAAGTACCCTAAGGAGTTCAGGAGGAGTGAAGCATACATTATCTGCACACGAAATAAGTCAGGATTTATACACAGAAAATAAGTCACATCACACACAGGCTTTCCAGAAAGAAGTTTATTGATCACAACATGAATTTAGAATTCTGTTCCGAGAAGAATCAGTATCCATATACTGGGATGTCAAACTTACTGACCCCCTGAGAACTCCCCTCCCTGCTGAACCCTCCTCCCTACCCCAATACAGTAGGTGGAGAATGTAGGGGTACAGAGGGTTCCACAAGCTGCACTTTAACTATAAAAAGCTACATGCAGCTCATGAACCACGGTTTGGCTATCTCTGCTAGATACCTTTCTGCTTTTTAATTTCAGTTGTAACAGCATGAGCTACATGAATTTCATCCCATATGATAGAATTCAGAAGTTCCAGGAGCTAGGGAGGAAATCCATATTATTAATTGGCTCATCCTCACAATGATAAAAATATCAGGAAAGGATGAGAATGATTTCTTTGCTTTAAGATAACATGGTGATGTGATTTCAAATGTCAGGTTTCAAGTACATGATCAGTAATCACACTATTAATCATCCATAATGAACTATAGTATTTCAGTCTTTTTGTAATATATGGGAGAATGGCAAGTTATGAATATAGCGCTATAAATATACTTGAAATAATGTAAGATTTACTTAATATGCTTCTTTAATGATCATGCACACATTGTTGATTATTTTCTCCTGCGTGGGATTATTTACACTGTAAGATACATCACTCACCCACAGTAAAATACAATAGAATATTATTTATTAACTCTCTTACTCTGTTGTATATAAGAAATGCATAACTCAAAGTTGAGGGCAAATTTATCTGAAAGTGCCTTCTACAAAGCTTTGAATGTGCCCATTTAAACTGGATATAAGGCAACCCTTGCTTATAGTAAAAGAGAGGTAAAGTTGTATAGGGAGTTTGCTATTCATATGATCTTAAAGCTAGAGAGTCCTTTTAAGCCATACAGAATTGCACATCTGATCCCACACAGATTTGTCAGCTGAATGCATTGTCTTAATTTCCAACATTTGCTCTGATATATTCTAAAAGCAAGTTTTAAGAATAACAAACAAACAAACAAACAAAACAACAAAGAAATGGCTGGCCAAGTACGCGCAGATCAACAATCTTTGCATTTTCTCAATGAGTAAGTGCTCTTTTCAAGAACACTGTCATGAGTCAGTAACAGGAATGTTATTTTCTTATGCTTCTTAATTTCCCCATGTTGCAGAACAGATCTTTTTAAGATGTAATTGGAGCTTGGTCCTAACAAGGGCACGATCAGTGTTGCAATGAGCACGATACATTGATCAAGCATGCAATACGTTGTGAATATTTTTGTACCCTAGAATTATTTTTTCTTTTTTTGCAACGTGCTACTGCTTACTCATGTTTAGCCTGTGATCCACTAACATGCCCAGATACCTTTACACAGTACTCTTCCTAAGAAGTAATTTGTATATGTGCAATTGATCATTCCTTCCTAAGTGTAGTATTTTGCATTTGTCCTTATTGAATTTTATTCTATTTACTTCAGACCATTTATCCAGTTTGTCTAGATCATTTTTCATTTTAATCCTATCCTCCAAAACACTTGGAATTTGCCCCAGCTTGGTATCATCCACAAACTTTATAATTGCACTTCCTATGCAATTATCAAAATAATTGATGAAGATATTGAACAGAAACAGACTCTAGACTGATTCTTAAGGGATTCCACTCGATATGTCCTTCCAGCTTGACTGTGATCCACTAACAACTACTCTCTGGGAATGATTTTCCAATCAGTTATGCACCTACCTTTTGATTGCTCCATCTAGGTTGTATTTCTCTAGTTTGTTTATGAGCTGGCCATGCAAGATGGTATCAAAAGGTTTACTAAAATCAAGATGTACCACTTCCCTCATCTATGAGGATGACTACTCTGTCTAAGAAAGTTGCCAGGTTGGTTTGACACGATTTGTTCTTGACAAATCCATGCTGACTGTTACTTGTCACTTTATTATCTTCGGCATTCGCAAATTAGGTCTGCAACAATCTGAAAAGTATTTGCATGCCCTTCAAACAATGTTTAATAATGCACAGATCTGAAAAATTCTGTCTGTTCATAAATAGTTCCCAAATGGAGAAAAAAAAGAAATCTAAATTTGAATAGATTATTCATTAAAAATATGTCTAGTCTAGTTAACGTCCCTGCTGTTCTCATTGCTGCAGTATGGAGATGTATCTTGGAGGTCTACCATTCAAGTATTTTATTGTAATAATGTTTGAAAATTGGTTAATGCCTGAAATTATATTGTACCTTATGATTTGCAGAATACTGTTCACTGATATCATTATTAAATTCAGTCTTAAATAAAAGTGATCAGTTTTTCTTTTTTAAAAAGCATAGTATTGTCTATGGAAAGAAATAAGCAGGACAGTGTAGGACCTTATGCATACTCAAAAAAATAATTTCCTGTGCCTTATTTTACCACTTTTGTGGAAGAGCAAAACTGAAATGAGAAGACTATACAGTTTAAGTATATATATTGGGACAGATGTATTGCATAGCTTGAACAGATTGTAAAAATCTATGGAACAGTGATGTCCTTGTCTATACTGTAGTTAGTACAGTAGGCTCTGATAGTTGAGTGGGATTCCAAGACAATAATAACTAAAAGTAGATATGGGTCAATTTTCCAAGTTCCAAATGTTTAAGATTTATATTTTTTTACCTAAATGGAAATCTGATATACTCACCAGCTTCTTTGCGAGAATCCAACCAGTAACACTGCTGTCAGTGACTGAGTACTATCTGGCGATGTTTTTAAGTAAAAGAAAGAAAACAAAAATTGAGGGGGAAAAAGAGAAACAAATAAAAAGGAAAAAGAAATAAGTGTTTGGAGGACACACAAGTGCAATTGTAACCTTCGGGTGGGCTAAAATTAATTCAATTGCCCTTCTCCAGTGCCCCACAGAAATCAATCCCAATCCCTATGGAGAAAGCAGCTGGAGACCCAGGATCCAGTCTGTATGGGACTCACACAGCAAGATTGCTCAGAGTTACCCTCCTACATTAAAATACTACTAAAACCAAACATAACAATGAACTTTATAAACTCCTAACTAAATAAACCTTATCCTAAGAAAACAAAATACAATTAACCAAGAACAATCCCTACAGAAACCCCGCAGGAAAGTTACCCAAGAGTCCCAAAGTCCAGGTGGAGTTCACCCAACTCTCAGCTACAGTCTCGGTTCTAGTGTAGAGGTTTGAGTGGCAAGAAATAGCTGTCCTCTTCTTCTTTCATTGCAGGAATCTTCTGTAGCATTCCATGCAGGCTTTCCCTTCTCCTTTGCAACCAGCCCTCAGTCCCATATGCATGTCTGCAAAATCTGTTGCAGATGACTCCATTAGAGGGAGAAAACATCTTGTTGTTCACTCCTGGCTCAGCTTCTCTCATGAAAACTGAGCACATGGGCTCTTCTCAAAGCAGCTCTAGGCTGCTGTCTGCACAGACTGCTGCTCTCATGTCATCTGACTGATCACACCCTGGGGAGCATGCTCAAAGCTGCCTCTCCCTGCTTCTAGAAATTTCTTGTTGTGGGTAGCTAATCTGTCCAGCAACAGTAACCCACCCTCAGCAGGTCTCTTAAAGAGATAACCCTTTTTAGGCATATGAGTTACACAATGAGGTCAGTAAGGGAAGCATTTGCTAAAGAAAGGAACAAGAAGTATTACATGAATCAAAGTGTATGAAAGAAAAAAAAGAAGCAAATTGAATATTTTGCTTACAAGAGCCACCTCCTCTCTTTACTCCCCAATACATTAAAAGAAGAAAATCCATAGAACACTTTGGATCATATCATGGTCACCTGATTTATCTGAATAGGGAATCCTCACTAATACATGAGTTAAATGAATAAAATGTGTCCTTTATAGACATTTCAATTTGAACCACAGAACTGGTTTTCCTGCTGCCTTCTTCAGGAGAATCCGCAATAAATACATTTTTCCTTCCAAGGTGGCTTGACAGCATTTATTTTACAGTGTCTGTTAACTTGATGCTTTTGTCAATGAGAGGGTTTGGGGTTTTTTTTTTACAATGTAACACAATTTGCCACTGTCTGTCATGCAACTTAAATAGAAAATACTTACTGAGCTGGTAAAGATCAAAGTTTGTATTTCAGAGTAATACCGAAGAAAAGAGTAAAGGGCACAGTGTGAAGGAGGCTTGAGGCAATCCCACTGCTAGAGAGCTATATTACTCCTGAATGCAGTGTCTATATATCCAAGCTCTATACCAGTGTCTTCCACCTCACTTATCAGGATCATTCAAGGACTGACAGCTTTTTCTACATGCTGGTTCTGATTCTTGCAGACAGTACCAATTTGTAACAGATGTCAAGGCTGGCTTTTTCCTACAAGACTATAAAGTGTTAGTGTTTTGATAATATATGAACTCTTTTGTTTTAATTAACATGAGAAAACCCACACAGTTGAAAATTGAGGTAGATATGCCATATAAAAACACATTAACTTGAATTAATTAGGGTGGAAAAGAGCTGTCATGATCTTGACATTAATCTTTTTTTCAGAATTAAAAAAGAAACAAGAATTAAATGTTATTAAAAGTAAATTCTTCACCCGTAAACCAATTGTTAGTGTATTTTAGATTAATGTGGTGTGCATGGAAATGTAGATCAATGTAGAAAATAATTAGGGCTTGATTGAAAGCCCATAGACTGCATTAGAAAGATTCCCACTAACTTCAATCAGCTTTCCATCAGGCCCTTAAGATTAGTTTGGTGTGTGCACACGTGAGTCCCTAATCTGTTGTGTATCACACATCTCTGCTTCTAGGGGTGTGTGAATCAGTTCAGTAAAAACATAAACCATCTAGTACCTAAAACCAAACATTAAATCTGTTTGATGTCTTATAACAGCTTATGCATACTTCTCTCACATTTAATCACAAGACTCAAAATATCATCTAAAAAAAATCCTATTGAATCCAAAAAACTAAACCAATAGCAAATATATAAAATGAACATCCATTACTGGGATTTACCAGCTATTCAGGTTAAAAAAAACCCCCAAAAAACTCAACCAAACAAACAACAACAACAAAAAAACAAACCAACAAACAAACAGAAAAAAACAGGTAAAATGACCAGTTCAAAGTAGCAACTGCCTTTCATGATGACCAGTATTGTCTTGTGTCCTTTATTCCCCATTTGGTTTAATACCCATCTGTTGTTTCTTTTTTTATAGTTAGATTGTAAGCATCTCAAGGTAGGGATATCTTTTTGCTCCATATTTATAAAGTCCATAGTTCCTGCTCTATGCCTGGGGTTCTTAGGTGCTTCAGTAGTACAAACTAACTACAACAAACTGAACAAAATTATTCTGACCATATTCAGAAATGATTTTTGGAAAGCTATTCCAGTAAGAACATTAATAAGAATTTCTGTAAATATTATCCAAAAAAGTTGCAAAAAATGAAAAAAAAAATGGTATTACTCAGGTTTTTATCTTAAAGTTCTAGGTTTGAGGGAAAAAATATTTTTGATGTTTTTGAACAACCCTAGATGTAATTTTCTTGCCACTGTACTAACTCAGCCACTGAGAAACTTAAGGGGGTTACAGTAGTAAATCTCAAGACTACATTTCTGCAATGGAATCTTGATATCACTATTGGTTTCAACAACGACATTTTACAGAGTTATTGGTAAAGTTTATTCACAACCGTTAACCGTTTGCAGGATCAGAGTATAGGATTCAATTGAGGTGTTCAGGTATTACTGGACCTTAATTATAATCAGAAGAAATCTGCAGTCTAGAGGTGGTCAACAAAACTTGAAGAGAATGATTTTCTATTGGAGAATGCAGTTCCACTGAAATCAAAGCACTTCACAAAATTATGTTAATGTTGTTATTAAAAAATGTTGGAGACAAAAAAGGGAAAAAAGGTTCTGACAATGTTGAAATATCCCATCATAACATTTCTGGAAAAAAATTGTTATTTTTTTCCTTTTGAAACAGCTTTGTGTTTTTAATTATATCCAATTTTATATTGTATAATATATTACAAAATAAAAAGTCAAAATCAAAATGAATATATCAGTTGACCTGAAATAAAACATTATTAGGAGATTTTCTTTGGGGGAGAATTTGGAAATTTATTGCTCCATTGCTATTTGGAATAAAAAGTAATCCTCAGTGAAACAGAATTTTCTTTTTCTGCAATATTCTATTTAAACTATAGAGTTACATAGAGCAATATGTTTGCTCTCTCTCTCTAATTATCTTTCCTATATGTATATAATTGATAAAACATTCTTCAGTTTATTAGCTCACGTCAGATTTACCATGCTGCTGTTTTGTACTCCAGTTTTGGAAACGAGTGGTGACACTGGCCATCTTTGAGTTTTCCTAGAAAACTATTGAGTATTTCTTAGTTGTCACTGATGGAGAAGAAGGAGGTTCTTTTTCCAAACATCTACACAATCAAAAGATAGAGGCTCTCGTGTCTACCAAGCTGGATAATATTTTATTAAAAAATATTGATGGTCATGTTAAGATTTATGAAGAAACTGGCATGTGATAGACACTATGGTGATAATTGTGGTACTAATGTCTATACAGATAAATGGACAAAACCATGGACTTTTGTTTAAAAAAAAAATGATATTCAGCATTTCAAATTAACAAATTCAGTCACTTGCCCCGCTGCCTTATTTATTGGACAAACAGGACAGTCTCTGCAGAAAAGAATAAATGGCCACAAGTCTGACATCAGAAATCACAACATTCAAAAACGAATAGGGGAACACTTCAATCTCGCTGCTCACTCCATTGACGACTTGTTAATAGTGGTGCTCAAACAAATGAATAACAAATCGAAGCTTCAAAGAGAAACTTCAGAATTGGAACTTATATGTAAATTTGACTCTGTAGCCTGAAGGTTAAGAAGGGACTATGGATTTTTTTCTCATTACAAGAGGTGATTTGACCTCACCTTCCTCTATATACTGTTCCCCAGTGTTTGAATCCCACCATCTATTTTGATTTGCTGTTACAGCCTGACCTGATCTTGTGTCATACATTTCCCTGCATTTACTTTCCTCCCATTCTGTAAGTTCCCCATCTTCAAAGGGTCTGAGGAAGTGGAATTTTCTTCACGAAAGATCATGCGCTAAATAAATGAGTTAGTCTTTAAAACTGCCACAGGATGCCTTGTTTGTTTTGCTGACCTAGACTAACACGGCTACCCCTTTGGAACTTGGTGATTTTTGTGTTTTTAAATAACCCAAACTAGTTTTTAAAATTATTTTTAAGAATCAAAACATTTCTGAGGCTCAGAGAATTTTTTTAAGTGTCCCGTCAGTTATACCAGGCAACATTTTCACTTTACGAACAAGTAAGCTTACATGTACAAGGAAAATTTAGTGAAAGTCTTATCCAAAGCCCACTGAAGTCACTGCAGTTGCCCATTTACTTCAGCTGGTTTTGGATCATGCCCTTAGTGTGGAAGATATTTCAGAGTTTCTTGGGTAACTGGCTGTTGAAACTTGCCCACGTGCTCAGGGTTTAACTGATTGCCATATTTGGGGTCAGGAAGGAATTTTCCCCCAGGGCTGATTGGCCTGGGCTCTGGGGGGGTTTCAGCTTCCTCTGTAGCACAGGGCATGGCTCCTACCAGTGAATTCTTTGTATCTTAAAGTCCTTAAACCATGATTTAAGGAGGTAAATAACTCAGTCATAGGTTGGTGGCCTATTGCTGGAATGGGTGGGTCAGGTCTTGAGGCCTACATTTTGCAGGAGGTCAGACTAGGTGATCGTACTGGTCCCTTCTGACCTTAAAGTCTATTAGTCTATGAGAGTATCTTCTACATGGTTTTATGATTCAGACCAACTTTTTGCTTTTGCTAGATAAAAAGTTGATTGGACATGACTATAATTGTCATTTATTTCTATTAAAGCTGATTCAGTCTGAGAACAACACAAATCAAAGCTTGGACATTATTCGACTTTTAAATACATACAAAATTCTTCTTTGAATAACTATTAAGAGAATGTTAATATTGTTGTTACTGTCATTTTTTAGATATCTATTTTATAGTCCTGCATAATTTTTTCATTCACAGATAGATTAAGACCACTTAGGACAGGTGGATACTGCAAAATGACCCCAAAAACTACAAACTAAAACTCAATTCCTTCATACAGTCCCCAAAATTAAAATTAATGCAAACAGCTCAAGCCAATGGTGGAAGCCATCTGCTAACTACCGACCATAAAAGTCAATACCTTAGAAAGACAAATTCTATTAAGTTTTATGTAAAATTCCTTTTGGTTACAAAAAAAGCTAATATGATTTTTGCTATCCTAGATCTCAAAATCTTCAACAAACTTAACTAAAAATCTGCCAGTGGGACTTCCTGTCTTACAGAAATCCCAAGGAAGTCTTGAGTGATCTGCCCCTTTAAGGGTCAGGGGGCAGGAGAGCAGTTAGATCTTTTTGGAAAGAAGCCAAAGCAGGTAAGTGCTGGGAATCATCCACCCCAGCTGTACAGAATCAAGTGACTGGAGCACTGCCATGGATGGATATAAATTGTTCAGGAAGGACAGGCAGGGAAGAAGGGGGGGGGGGGGAGTAGCGCTATATGTAAAAGAGCTGTATAACTGCTCGGAGCTCCACTATGAAAGTGGAAATAAGCCAGTTGAAAGTCTGTGGGTTAAGTTTAGAGGAAAATGCAACAAGGGGGATGTCATGGTAGGTGTCTGCTACAGACCGCCAGACCAGAAAGAGGAGGTGGATGAGGCGTTCTATGGACAACTAACAGAAGTTTCCAGATCGCAGGTCCTGGTTCTTATCGGTGAATTCAATTATCCTGATATCTTCTGGGAAGGCAATACAGCAGTGCACAGGCAATCCAGGAAGTTTTTGGAGAATATTGAGGACAACTCCCTAGTACAAATGCTGGAGAAACCAACTAGGGGCCTTGTACCTCTAGACCTATTGCTCACAAATAGAGAAGAATTGATTGGGGAAGTAGAAGTAAATGGCAACCTGGGCAGCAGCGACCATGAGATGGTAGAGTTCAGGATCCTGATCAATGGAAGGAAGGAAAGAAGCAGAACACACACCCTGGACTTCAGAAAAGCAGATTTTGGCTCCCTTAGGGAGCTGATGGGCAGGATCCCTTGGGAGGCTGATCTGAAGGGGAAACGTGTCCAAGACAGCTGGCTGTATTTTAAAGAAACCCTGTTAAAGGCACAGAAAGATAACATTCTGTTGTGCAGAAAGAACAGCAAATGTGGACGGCGACCAGCATGGCTTAGCAGGGAACTCTGCAGCAAGCTGAAACATAAAAGGGAAGCTTTCAAGAAGTGGAAGCTTGGACAGATGACAAGGGAGGCATATAAAGATATTGCTCGGGACTGCAGGGATAAAATCAGAAAGGCCAAAGGACAATTGGAGTTGCAGCTAGCAAGAGATGTGAAGGATAACAGAAAGGGGTTCTATAAGTATGTTAGCAATAAGAAAAGGATCAGGGGTTGTGTAGGTCCCTTACTGAATGGGGCAGGCATCCTCGTGGTGGATGATGCGGAAAAGGCTGAAGTACTCAATCCTTTTTTACTTCAGTCTTCACAGGGAGGGCCAGCCCCCAGGCTACTACACGGGTAACGTGGAATGGAGAGAAGAGCGGCCCTCGGTGATGGAAAGTCAGGTTAGGGACTACTTAAAGAAATTGGATGTGCACAAGTCCATGGGGCCAGATGAACTGGTTCCGAGGGTGCTGAGGGAGTTGGCTGAAGTGATTGCAGAGCCGCTGACCATTATATTTGAGAACTCGTGGCGAACGGTGGAGGTCCCGGAGGATTGGAAAAAGGCAAATATAGTACCTCTCTTCAAGAAAGGGAAAAAGGAGGATCTGGGGAACTACAGACCGGCCTCACCTCAATCCCTGGGAAAATCATGGAGCAGGTCCTCAGAGAATCCATCCTGAAACACTTGGAGGAAAATAGAGTGATCAGGAACAGTCAACATAGACATGCCTGACCAACCTGATTTCCTTCTATGATGAGATGACTGGATTTGTGGATGTGGGAAGAGCCGTTGACATGGTATACCTCGACTTTAGCAAGGTTTTGATACGGTTTCCCACAGCATTCTCATCAGCAAGTTAAGGATGTATGGGTTGGACGAGTGGACCGTAAGGTGGATAGAAAACTGGCTAGATCAACGGGCTCAGCGGGTAGGAATCAATGACTCAATATCTAGTTGGCAACCGGTAATGAGTGGAGTTCCCCAGGGGTCGGTTCTGGGGCTGGTTCTATTCAACATCTTCGTTAATGATCTTGATGATGGAATAGACTGCGTGCTTAGTAAGTTTGCAGATGACACTAAGCTGGGGGGAATGGTAGATACTCTGGAAGGCAGGGACAGGATCCAGGGAGACTTGGATAAATTGGAACACTGGGCCAAAAAAGTCTCATGAGGTTCAACAAAGACAAGTGCAAAGTCCTGCACTTAGGGCGGAAAAATCCCATGCACTGCTACAGGCTGGGGACCGATCGGCTAAGTAGCAGTGCTGTAGAAAAGGACCTGGGGGTTATAGTGGATGGGAAAATGAATATGAGCCAACAGTGTGCTCTTGTTGCCAAAAAGGCCAATGGCATATTAGGCTGCATCAGTAGGAGTATTGCCAGCAGATCGAGGCATGTGATAATTCCCCTCTATTCGACACTGGTCAGGCCGCAACTGGAATACTGTGTCCAGTTTGGGCTCTCCACTACAGAAAGGATGTGGACAAATTAGAAAGAGTACAGCAGAGAGCAACAAAAATGATTAGGGGGCTGGGGCACATGACTTATGAGGAGAGACTGGAGGAATTAGGCTTATTTAGTCTACAGAAGAGAAGACTGAGGGCAGATTTGATAGCAATCTTCAACTACTTGAAGAGGTTCTTCAAAGAGGAGGGTGCTAGGCTGTTCTCGATGGTAACAGAGGACAGAACAAGGAGCAATGGTTTCAAATTACAGCTGGGGAGGTCAAGGTTGGATATTAGGAAAAGCTTTCTCACTAGGAGGGTGGAGAAGCATTGGAATGGGCCACCTAGGGAGGTGGTAGAATCTCCATCTTTGAGGATTTTTAAGGCCCGGTTAGACAAAACCCTGGCTCGGGTGATTTAATGGTAGTGGTCCTGCTTTTTAGCAGGGGGCTGGACTAGATGACCTCATAAGGTCCCTTCCATCCCTATGATTCTATGATTCTATGACTGGGGATGGTGATTTACAGTTAGAGGAAATATATGAGGATCACAGCTCCATCAGGGAGCCTGGCTGAGGCCTGGATAGAGCTGGGCATACACTCTCCTATGGCTTCAACAGAATGCTGCAAGAGGGCAAAAATGTCCTTCAGGCCCTCTAGATTGGAGAATTGTGGACCGTAAAATTGCTAAAGCACAGAAGGCCCCACATTCTCAGTTGAGAATAGAAATATTCCTTTGTACTGATGTTCCATGTTTTCTTTTCTGTGCGTGTGTGAACGTGCACATTCGCAATAGTACACTGAAGAATACATAGGGACCTGAGATAAGGGTTAAATACTGAACTGGGTGTGGCTGATTGTATTTCCCAGGCTGGTGATAGGCTCCACCATGTTACAAAATCTGATTTTACATTCCCATAAGTCATTCCTGAGACTTCTTTCAAGACATATTATCTCTTTTTTAATCTTTTAATATCTCCAACAGTCTGCCCTCCCCAAAAAATTCTGTAATACTAATTGAAGCTCTGAGGAAGAGATGCACATATGTATACTGCCCCTTTGATATGATCATGTCTCAAATCATCTTTTCATTCAGACCAGAGTACAGTTTGTAATTGAAAGAATGAGTTCATTCCTTCCAACATATTTAGAAATCAGCAGCATTTAGGATTTGTTATCCACACTTGAGTTTGTGGCTTCTTTATTAAACAAGAGAGGAGCGGGAATATTTTAACAACTATTTAAAGATTTCATGAACCACAAGCAATCTGTAAAACTCTTT
Organism: Pelusios castaneus; assembly: GCA_007922175.1. NCBI lineage: Eukaryota > Metazoa > Chordata > Testudines > Pelomedusidae > Pelusios > Pelusios castaneus. The sequence goes on along the minus strand of ML685784.1, from coordinate 7,870,136 downwards.
ACTCAATTATATGACCAGACAGAATTTTTTATTGTGTTATATTCTGATGGTTAATATCAATATTTATTTTAAAGCATTTTTCAATTTGTATCAATTTATATTTTCACAGTATGGGGAATCACAGAGGTGTCTGACAATAATTATATAATGACAATAAATACTGAGATTAAAAAAGTTAAAGCTTTATAGCCATTAAAACACACAAAAATGCATGTTTAAATATAAAATGTAAATATACTTAAATCAAACCATTATACATTCTCAAGCAGCATTTTTCTTACTTTGCCTATCTGGACATTTAGAATATTATCAATGGAAATATATTTGTTGGTTTGTGTGTGTATGGTAAAATGAATTTTTTATCAATAAAGACCTAATTCTTCCAAACCTAATTATATGACCTGCTAATTTTCTTCGCTAATATGCCCATTCTAATGACACATCTCTTTCTTGTTTTACTCTGATATTGTTTCCCTAATTTAGACTTCCTAGCAATAAGTACTATATTTAAGGAAATCCCAGCAGAATCTGCACTTTTTAAAGTTAGTTTCCATAAATAGTTGGCTTGGCATGAAGGAGACTGATAAGCTGCAACAAATAAATCGATTTCTGCAGTGCCAATTCTCCCTCCTTCATACCTGTTTATGGCCTAAGGAAATGTACAATTAGATTTTGCTGCTGTATCTTCTGGGGCTTCTTTTGTTCATTGGTGACATAATCGCCACCAGCAAAATATCCAGTGCCAAAAGAAACAACAATAACAGTAAACAACATTGGAGACCAGTAAGTAAGAAACATGTCCAAAAATGTTCTGATGAAACCAACAGACTGGCTCATGTTCCAAAGGCGTAGCCATGTTAGTCTAGTGCAGAGAAACAAACAGAGTCCTGTGGCACTTTTAAAGAATAACAAATTTATTTATCGCATGAGCTTTCGTGGGAGAAAATCCCACTTTGTCAGACACTTTGACACTTTGCTGCATTTAATTTCCGCCCATTCTGTAAGTTTCCAATTGTCAAAGCTTCTGACGAAGTGGGATTTTCTCTCAGGAAAACTAAGACTGGCTCATATGATTGTTATCTTGCCCCCCCCCCCCCGCCTCTCCCCCTCCCCCCAAGTGGTTTGTGAATTTTCTTTAGAATATTAAAAAAAGTTCTATTTTGATTAAACTCTCATCTCATATATATGTCATATACCAAAAGAACTTCACTGAATTCCTTAAACTGGTTCTGGTCTTTTTATTTGCATGAACATGAACGAAGGACACATAAAGGTTTGGGAATGCTCAGCTAATTGCATCATGAATTTCCTGCTATACACAGTGACATTTGTGCTACATAGTTTTTGAATCTTCCTCTGGTAGCCCTTTGGGTTTCCCAGTCTCCTGCTACAATATAGTGGTGGGTATTTTGTTTTGTTGGGAGAGGTGGGGGGTTTGTTAACAATCACAGAAAAAATTCAATCCACAATAGTTAATGATAGGGAAAAAAATTGATAGCTGATACCACTAGTAAAGTGATGGGTGCACTATAAACACAAGAAAGAGAATAACAGGTCAACCAACATCCTGACATAAGGGACAGTTTCATTCAGTACATGATAGTCAAGGGCTAGCAGGTCATCTGCAAAAAATAAACTAGCATCAATGTAAGACATAGGGACATGCAAATTGCAAGTTTACGGTTTTTTATTCCAAATTTGTACCCACCCAGCAAAAATGATCTCCTTTTCTGAGTGGAAACTAATTTTGAAATTCTAAATTATGTTTTGACAAAATCAAATTTCCTGAAAAATGTAAAATTGTCAACACATTATGAGGTAAAAACTTCAATTGTGTGACAATTATTTAAAAAAGGAATAATCTTATCTAGCAAATATGCCTTATTGCTATTCCAAAAAAAACAAAACCCCCCACAATTTTTGTACATTTTTGGGGCCAGATCCTTAGCTCCTTCAGTGACGTTATAATGATTTATATCTGCTGATGATCAGCCCTACAAGCAGAGAAGGGATCTAATCCTATGGACCTAATCCTTCACCCTTTTAAATAAATGGAGTTTTCCCACTGAATTTAAATAGAGTCTGAATGAGTCCCACACTTGGGTGTGGTGCACAAGTCAGTATGACAATCTTCAGTCTAATTCTCCAGTGCTCTCTGGTTCTTATGAATTACTTCAACAGTGCTGGTTCCAAGAGGAGAGTCTCTTATGCCAGCCCCCTCTGAGGTCCCAGTGAAAAAAGTTTAGATGGAGAAAGCAGAGTTCCAATGATCCCTAGCTTCTGGAATAGTTCTTTTTGGTTATTGACCATCAGTGGAATTACAGAAGAAGTAAGTTTGATCCTAATTTTTGTGGAGAAGGTCCCTCATTTTTTCCCATTCATCATTTAAGTTTATTTGGACAAAATACATTTTAACTCATTTTAAAATTGATAAAGGACTCCACCTTGAATCTTGATTTGTATTTTCAGAAAATCTATCAAGAGATTAGGAATTTAAAGAACATATGAAGAACACTGAGATAAGTGGCACAGGGTATATGATAAATACATACAATGATTAAGCAAGAGTAAGTGGTACAAAGAGAGCAAGTGAGAGAAACAGAGGAGATATAGTAGAAGGAGAAGGAAATGAGAGAGAATCAATGATGGAAGAAAGAAGAAAATACATACAGAGAAATAAGAAATCATAGAAATGTGACAGAATGGGAAGAGATGGAGGAAAGAAAGTAAAGAATCATAGAAAGAAAATAAGTCAGCTGGAGAAAAAAAGAAGGAAAAAGAAATGAGGCAAGTGGGAAGAAATTAAAAGGAATGAGGAGCAAACCACTGGTTAGAGGAAGTAGAAAGAATCAAAACAGGAGAGATGAGAAGACAATAGGGTGAAAGATGCAGGTAGGCATTGGAGAAATAAACAAGAGTGAAGATGATTGTGTTTTGAGGCACCAAGGGTGTGTCTACACTGGCAACTTAGGTCGACTTAAGGAGGCGTAAGTCGACCTAAACAAAGCCATGTCCACATTGGGCTTTTATTAAGTCAACTTAAGCATTTCCTTATGTCGACTTGAAGAAAGCTTAAGTCGACTTAATAACACCTGGTTTTAGGTTGACTTAAGCCTTAAATCAACTCCTTAATTTGACTTAAAGACAGTGTGGACAGGGATTAGCGCCTAAATTGACCTTATTAAGTCAATTTAAAGCATTAAGTTGACTTAATAAGGTCGACAAGGGGCTATGTCTACACTAGAAAAGTTGTCAACTTTGTTAAGTCTACTTAATAAGGTCAACTTTAAGTTGACTTAAAGTCAATCTTATTAAGTTGACTTAACAAAGTCGACTTAACTTTTCTAGTGTAGACATAGCCCAAGGGAGTGTGTGCTGATTACAATCAGATGCTGGAAGTATTCACTTTTGAAACCTGTGGATGGAGGGCAATAGGAATTATATATATAGTGTATAGCCTATTTCTTGAATGTAACCTGGGCTTGCTGGAGTTGTAACTCCAAATAGTGTTTAATCACAACTGCAGTTTTTTTATAATGGTTCATGAAGACAGCTTCCTCTAGTGGGGACTGAAGAACTCCTGCCTTGGTAAGAATAGCTGGTGGTTCAACAGAGATTACTTACTTGCACTTGTTTGGCTTTTGTGAATGAAGATGTGGTCTATATTTGTGTCTGTTGTGGCAAATGGTGTGTTTATATATGTGTATCTACTTTGATACTTTAATAT
>ML685784.1:7829758-7866399 GCA_007922175.1 Pelusios castaneus | reverse complement strand
GCAAATGGTGTGTTTATATATGTGTATCTACTTTGATACTTTAATATAATTCAGCTTTGTGCAATACAAACAATTTTGTACTAGAACTATTTTAAATGCCTGCCCCCAACCTTCTGTGAAGATTTTCTAGGTGAGGAATGCAGGTATTTTGAAAATACTATTTGAAACTTCATGTGACCCAGTAATGCAAAAGAATACTGTTTAATATGCTTTTTCATTTCTCCCCTTTCCTACAAAAATTAAACTAGTCCTCCTGAATATGTTTTCAGAAATCTATTTCAAATTATTTATTAATGGCACTATAATAGAAAAAAATCTTCCCTGGATTTTAAAATGTTTTGATTGCAACCATATTTTATATATGAAGCACTCCTTTCCTCGGAAAGCAAAGCAAACACTAATTTATTGCCTATTCTATTCCTAAAATATTTTTTTGTTTTACTTTCTGAGTGATTCTTTGTTCAAGCTGTTGAGGAATTAAAATAGCAAATCTTTGAAATTTACATAGAATGGCACCTGGATTTATATGTTTTTGGATAATGGGTTGTTCTCACAAATCATCTTCAGGGTTCTTCAGAAAGAGAGAAAACATTTACAGCTCTCTCTTTTCTGACAACAGGAATGGCGCAGCACCAATATTGTATTACCCACTCTTAAATTAAGCCTTGCAGTTTGTGCGGCTGCTTGGAACCACTTGCTCAGGGAAGGGAGGTCTGTAACCACTATGGGATGCTATGTGAAGCAGCCATCTGATGGAAAAAATTAGGAAGACATTTTGAGTGTGGATGAAAGGAGTTATATTTTTTAATAAACTTTTTGAGTAAATAAATACTGAACAGCTTGAATGCACTAAGGAAGATTGTGCTAGTATATGTGCAATCATCTTTATTTTTTGCAGTATGTTTACAAAAAAGGAGGGGAAGAAGAACACTCACCCCTTTTTAATATTTTAAAACGTGGTTTAAATGAGACATTAGGAAATGAAATCTTTCAGAAATGAAATACATCAAAGAGTTGTAACGATTTGCAATATATAATCCTGCGGTCCATTTTGAACTTCTAAATGGTTTTAGCTAGATAGAAAACAAATTTACTATAAAAAAATCCATGTAGACTTATTTTGTCTCCAAAGAAATAATTTCTATTGGCTGGAAGGTAAGTGGAGTTTTACTCTGATATCTATAAAACCATGCTTTTTGTTTATTTTTAAATTTAAATGATTGGGGCTGTGATTCTTCAAGAATTGTGTTGAAATCAATGGGATGCTACTCATGAGTGTAAAGTTACATGCATACTCAGTGCTTTTTTTTGTTTAAAAAAAAAATGCCGGTATTTGGCTAGGGACCTGGAGCAGCCAGAGGCAGCAGCAGGAGCTGGGGCCTCATCACTGTGGAAAAAAAGGTGCTGGTACTCAGTATCCCCGACTACCACCACAAAAATGCCCTATGCATACTAAATTAGATTGGTAAATAAGGGCTAATTAAAAGTCTTGGGAGATCATGGGGCTGATCCTCAGCTAGTGTAAATTGTCATAGTTACACAGTGGATGGATTTTTATAGTAAATTCATTTTCTATCTACCCCTTAGAAACCCACCCACCATAGATCACAGAACTATACACTGAACACCTGTTAGAAGCAATTGGTACGTTTGATTTCTGAGTGATTCCATTTCCTACCGTTTCATTGAAACCACATTTACAAATGCAAAAGAAAGTTGGATTCATTGTTTTCTTTTTTCCTTTCTTGTAGATGTGTCACAAAAATAAAGATTGCACTCTATTAGCAGACCTTAGTGTATTCAAGCTTTTCTGCATTTACTTATTATCTTGATCTGCCCCATCTGTCTTCAGAACAGGTGCTGTCTGGGAAATACCAGTGCAGGCTTCACTAGACTGCACTTAATTAAGGGTACTAAATAATCTCTCTAGACACAGAATAGGTACAACCTGGGAATGCCCATGCAATTTTCACTATGCCCCGTACGCACAGCACAAGCAACACCACCCCTGCGGCTCCGGGCCTCCGGCCAGGTAAGGGAGGCCAGAGAAGTGGAGAAGGGGTCGGGGGGGGGGGGAGAAGGAGCAGGGAAGGGGCTGGGGGATTTGGGGTGCTGCAATCAGATGGGGAAGGGGCTGCGGGGGCCAAGGAGTGGGAAAGGGGCTGGGGGGGGGGGTTGGGGAGCCGGCAGTCAAGCAGGGAAAGTGCTGGGGGGTTTGGGGAGCTGGCAAGTCTGGCTGGGAGGGGCCCGGGGGGGGGAGGGCAAGGAGCAGGGAAGGGCCTGGGGGATTTGGGGAGCTGGCAGTCGAGTGGGGAAGGGGCCGTGGGGGGGACTGAGGAGCAGGGAAGGGGCTGAGGGGGTTGGGGTGCTGGCAGTTGGGTGGGGAAGAGGCCAGGGGGGGCACCGAGAATAAACTTGCCTAGGGCCGCCAACTGTCCAAGGCAGACCATGGTTGTGCTATTAAATAGTGAGTGTGTTCTTCCCAGATCAATAGATTTCAAGGCCAGAAGGGACCATTGTGATCATCTATTCCTACTTGCTCTATAAAATTGACCATAGAACTTCCCTAAAATAATTCCTTGAACATATCTTTTAGAAAAACATCTAGTTTCAATTTAAAATGCTTAGTGATGGATAATCCAATACAACTTTTGTTATATTTTTCTAGTGGTTAATTACTTACACCATTAAACCTTTGCACCCATCTGAATTTGTCTAGTTTCAACTTCATTGGATAGCGCTATATTTTCTCTCTTAAATTGAAGAGCTTATTATTAAATATTAGTTCCCCATGTAGATACAGTTTGTAATCAAGTCACCCCTTAACCTTCTGTGTGTAAAGCGAAATAGGTTGAGCTCCTTGAGTCTATCACTTTAAAGACATGTTTCATAATGCTTTAATCATTCTCGTGACTCTTCTCTGAACCCTCTCTAATGTATTAACATCCTTCTTGAATTATGGGCACCAGAACTGGACACAATATTCCAGCAGCTGTCTCACCAGTGTCCATACTGAGGAAAAATATCCTCTCTACTCTTACTAGAGATTCCCTTGTTAATGCATCCAAGGATCACATTATCTCTTTTGGATATGGCATCACACAGGTTGCGTCTACACTTGTAAATTAAGTCGACTTAAGCTTGCTTAAGTCGACTTAATTTACCCTGCGTCTACACTACAGATTCCTTAAGTCAGCTTAAGCAAGTTGCTTAAGTCGACTTAAGGAAAATTAAGTCGACTTTATTAAACCTCAATTTAATTCGACTTAGGGCTTAAGTCAACTTGAAAAAGTCGACTTAAGTGGTGTAGACGTGGGATAGCCCGAAGTCGACTTAGGGCTACCCCAGGACTGCATCACTGCCCTCCCTGCCAGAGGGGGGCACAGGGGGAGCCTGGCATGGCCCCCCCACAGGACAGGGCAGAGCCCTGCCCACCCTGCTCCTATGCCCTGCCAGGGTCCCTGTCCCCCTTTGCCCCACTGTACCTATGTACAATGGGGCAAAGGTTGAGTCTCCTGGCACCGGGCAAGGGGTGCCCCCCCAGTGGACCTGCCCTAGGTCCCCTTAGCCCCTAGAAGTCGACCTAGGCATCCAGTGTGGATGCTCTAGGTCGACTTTGTAAGTTCCCCCTAAAGTCAACTTAAAATTTAGGTGTAGACTCACTAAGTCGACCTAAATTTTCAAGTGTAGACATAGCCACAGGGAGTTCCTGGTTGGCTGATTTCCACCACAACCCCCTTATCTTTCTCAGAGGCATTGCTTCCCTCAGTAGAGTTCCCCAGCCTGCATTGTTTAAGGCCTAAGCAGTTTTTTTTTCAACTACACAGATTAAATTACACAACAGCTGGAGCATGCATATGGCCTGATTCCGTAAATGCTACACAAGTAAAAATCTTATTGAATCCATTGAGAGTTTTAATTGATTAAAGACTGCAGGGTTAGACCAATAATAAGGTAATATGTCACCCTCTGTCCCCCTCTTCTGCTAGTCAATACTTAGATACTATCTCACAGTGACTGCAGAGTAGCTCCTGTTCATACACTATGAAATAATAAATTATTTAGTTACTGAATTAAAATGTAATAATATATGAAGCAGATATTTATCTAACAAGAACCTTAACCTTCCAGATATCTAAGATATCTTCTGGATAACTGATATCTATATAGCAGTGATGGTTCTTTTTCATATTTTCGTATTTGTTATCTTTTCTTATGCTGTGTCCTGACATAGGTTAGCAATTTGTTGAAAAATAAAAAAAAAAAAGATTTACTATTTTCTAAAAGTTTAAACAAACAAACAAACAACCCCTCCCCCCAACTCACACAATATTCAACCCGCAATTCCCAAGCCACTCTTCTGGCAAATTCCAAAGGGGTAGCCGTGTTAGTCTATTGTAGAAAGACAACAGAGTCCTGTCGCACTTTTAAAGACTAACAGATTTATTTATCGCATAAGCTTTTGTGGGAAAAATCGCATGAAGATCAAAGCGTCTGATGAAGTGGGATTTTCTCCCATGAAAGCTCATGCAATAAATAAATCTGTTAGTCTTTAAAAGTGCCACAGGACTCTGTTGTCACTCTTCTGGCAGTAATTGTTGCAGGTAAAAATGGTGATTTAAATTAGACTTACAAAGGTATAAACATGTTTATATACAGATGTATAGTAAGCATAGCTCCTTGGGTGGAAAATTGTGCAACTGCATGCTAGCTATATGAAAACCATGGACAAAAATCTCCCACGTTTTGGGATTCAAAAGTTTTAACTCAATACTTTAATTGTAACCTCAAAAAACACAGAATTACTATGCAAGGCATTGCAAGTTCTTGGGATCTGGCATAAGCTGCACAGATCATTTCTGGTAGATGCAGATATTTAGTTGAAATGCCCAGTGGAGGTGTTTTGATTAAGCTTGAGTCTTTGGGCAGTTGAATGGAAAAGCATACAAGCAGCATGGATACCACCCACCACTGACTGGCCTCACGCAACAGACTTTTCATTATATTTGGCAAACTCCAAAAGATACCGTATTTTTCGGACTATAAGACGCACTTTTTCGCCCCCAAAAGTGGGGGGAAAATGAGGGTGCGTCTTATAGTCCGAATGCTGTCCAGCGCTGCTCCCTCCAACAGCCGGGGCAGCCACTTTGCCGCGGCACACCCAGCCTGCGCCTGACCTCTGGGCTAGCCTTCCCCGCCCCCAGGTTGGGACAGGGAGGCTTAGGCTATGGTCTGGAGCGGGCGCCTGCCTGCCTGCCCCACGTGGCCGGGCCAGAGGGATGGCTGCGGCAGCGGCGGGCTCCCGGGCTCCCACCCGCCGTCCGCCTCCTTCCCGGGGCCTCGGCCTCCCAGCACCTTGCCGGGATCAGCCTCCAGGGCTGGGGTATGCTCCCCCCCGCTGGCGGCTTCCCGGGGCGCGGCAGGGTCCTCCCCCGGCCCCGCCGGCAGCTTCCCGGGGCGCGGCAGGGTCGTCCTCCGGCCCCGCCAGCGCCTTCCCGGGGCCACGGCAGGGTACTCCCCCAGCCCCGCCGGCGGCTTCCCGGGCCGCGGCACGGTCCTCCCCCGGCCCCGCCGGCAGCTTCCCGGGGCCAAGGCAGGGTCCTTCTTTGTTTCTCTTCTTTCTTTCTTCTTTTTCTTCCTTCTTTCTCTCCCTTCCTTCTCTCTTTTTCTTTCTCCCTTTTTCTTTCCTTCTTTCTCACCTTTGCTTTCCTTTTTCTTTCCTTCTTTCTCTTCTTTGTCTTCCTTTCTTTTTTCCTTCTTTGTCTTCCTTTTTCTTCCTTCTTTTTCTTTCTTTCTCTTCTTTCCTTACTTTCTCTTCTTTGCCTTCCTTTCTCTTCCCTTCTTTTTCTCTTCTTTGCCTTCCTCTAAAAACTGGGTGCGTCTTATGGTCAGGTGCGTCTTATGGTCCGAAAAATACGGTAATTGGCTTATGAAGCATCAGAATTTGAATGGTAAAGTCTAAAATTATAAAACAAGAGAAAACATAAAGGATGGGAAAATAAAGTGTGGGGGCGAAAGGGGTTTATGTAATATCTCTTTTCTCTAAGAAAAAACAGACTTTAAAAGAAGCCATGCAGAAAAACTCCTGTGAGGAGTAGCACTCTTCATGGCAGGTATAACCAAGGAATGGTGTTTAAATAAAACTTTTTTCAGAGTTAATAGTTTCAAGCAGAACTTCACTGTCTTGTCTTTAAACAGGACATATTTAATTAAATATGAAAATAACTGCACCTGATTAATGAACAAAGTTGAATAGAAAGTAGTTTGCAATGAGTTTTTTCCTAACACAGGCTATGTCACAAATGATCTGACATTTCCAACCAAGATGAGTCACTATGGCTATGTCTACACTTGTTAATTTAAGTTGACTTTAACTAAGTCGACTTGAAGTCGACTTAGTTAAGTCGACTTAGTGTGTCTACACTTAAAAATAAAGTCGACTTAAAGGGGAACTTAAAAAGTAGACCTGGAGCATCCACACTGGATGCCTAGATTGACTTGTAGGGGCTTAGGCGGACCTAGGGGAGGTCCACAAGGGCAGGGGTGCACCCCTTGCCCAATGCCAGGGGGCTCAGCCGTTGCCCCATTGTACCTAGGTACAGGCTGTTTCTCCATAATATTCCCAGTTAGTTTCATCTGTGTATTTCATCATTGTGGCTATATCTAGGTGGACCCACAGTATAGCTTTCTATCTCTATGTGGATGCTGAGGTTTGAATAGAAAGATAGCGGGTAGTTAGCGTAGTCCTATTTGAAGAGGACCATATTAACATGAAGCAGGAATCTTTTAGTTTGTGCCCAGAGCACCCACACTGGGGTGTTAGAGTGTAGCATTTGGGTGTACACTGCTATTCATAATCCCATTGTCTAAACTAGGGGACAATGCAGATAAACGCTATGCTATTTAGATCGTTAGTGAAGAATGAATTAAGGAGGGACCTAAAACCTATTATCGTTTCATTGGAAACTTCCCCAAAGCTTAAAATTTTGCATTCATCATTACTTTTTATGATCTTTCAACCATTTTTCAGTCTACATAGCAGCATTATGTCCAAATCAACTTCAAATGCTTTACTAAAATCTAAATTTATTATATCTGCTAAAATCTAAATTTATTATATCTGCTGAGTTTTCTGCATCCACCAATCCTGTAATTTTATCAAAAGAATCAGTCAAATTTGTCTCAGAACATTGATTTTGTTCAGATCCATGCTGTTTGTTCTTCATGTTTCATAGAATCATAGGGATGGAAGGGACCTCACGAGGTCATCTAGTCCAACCCCCTGCTAAAAAGCAGGACCACTCCCACTAAATCACCCCAGCCAGGGTTTTGTCTAACCGAGCCTTAAAAATCTCCAAAGATGGAGATTCTACCACCTCCCTAGATAGCCCATTCCAATGCTTCACCACCCTCCTAGTGAGAAAGTTTTTCCTAATATCCAACCTTGACCTCCCCATCTGTAATTTGAAACCATTGCTCTTTGTTCTGTCCTCTGTTACCATCGAGAACAGCCTACCTCCCTCTTCTTTGGCACACCCCTTCAAGTAGTTGAAGGTTGCTATCAAATCTGCCCTCAGTCTTCTCTTCTGTAGACTAAATAAGCCTAGTTCCTTCAGTTTCTCCTCATAAGTCATGTGCCCCAGCCCCCTAATCATTTTTGTTGCCCTCCGTTGGACTCTTTCTAATTTGTCCACATCCTTCTGTTATGTATCATTTGATGTTGATGTTATATATCATTTGATGTTGTGCAGATACATTTTTATGCAGCCACTTATAAATATGTTCCTGGGGGGTTGAATTATATGTAACAAAATAAGTGTAATTGCTCATCCTCTTGGGTAACTGAAAGACAAAGTACCAAATGATTATAAGTTATATTTCATAAGAATTACTTTGCTTTGTTCTGGCTACTTACTTTTTATTTAGTTTTTATGTGATCTATTTCTTGCCAATTTTAGCTGTTATTTTATTATAAAACTTTTAATTTTCAACACTAAGGCTATGTCTACACTTGCTAAAATTAGTTCGAATTAGTTAGTTCGAAATAACTAATTTGAATTAATTTTATTTAGTTTGAATTAGCTTAATTTGAACTAGAAAAAGTTAGTTTGAACTAAGCAAGTGCCATTCATGGCACTTGCTTAGTTCGAATTAGCAATCCCCATTCATTTCAATGGCCGGTTAGTTCGAACTAAGAAATTAGTTTGAATTAACATGACCACAATGGCTAATTCGAACTAGTTAGTTTGAATTAACTCTTTAGTTCGAATACCTTATTCGAATGTATTAGTTTGAATTAAGGAAGCCCTTAATTCGAACTAACTAAAGCCTAGTGTAGCCATGGCTTTAGTTAGTTCAAATTAAGCCTCCTTAATTCGAACTAACTTCCCAGTGTAGACATAGCCAAACTGTATTTCTGATTCATCAAGGAAAAATATTTATCAGTGAAGCTGCCACTGAGCGCCACTCCCCATGAGCTTCCCATGAGCAATTGGGAAGCACAAACTCCCAGCGCGGGACAAGTCACAACTGGGCTCGACTTAGCTTGGCTCAGCAGGGAGATGGGGAAAGTTGCAGCTGAGCTTGGCTCACTCTCAGCCAGTAAGAACTGCCCAGCTAACACACTATTTTTAGAACGTTTAAACAGACTCTTAGTTCAACTAATTTTTTTACATACCAATTGCACAATGATTGGTTCTTTCAAAATAACCAAGACAAGCCGAAAATGTGTGATGTGATGTATAGCAAATGCAATGAGATGTAATGTATATAAAGGGAAAGGGTTTCTGTGTAACTTTGGAGCTGTGATGTACGCTGCATCCAATCCTCTCACACCCTGCATTTGAACCTGATCAAATCAGCATATCACTGTTGTTTGCCAGATAACGATACCTGAGTGACAAAGTGTAAAGTCAAACTGAGTTTTGGGAAGTAGAGTAGAAAGAGGTGTTAGAGTTGTCAATGGAAAGAGGTCTCAACACTTTGGCCTGTTTTATTTCTGGTAGAATCTAGTTTTGAATTGCAGCACATTGACAAAATCAAAGACCTTATAATAGCATGCACTACAAATACAACAGATATCAATGGCGAAATCATTTGCAAAACTTCACTAGTTGCACTAGCATGAACATCAATTTAATATTTCATAATAATAATGGACAAGATGAAGATCACTTTTGAAAGGCAGGTTTCACTTGGGAAGACACAGTGCAATACATTATGTGGGCTTAGTTTTCTCCATATTTAAAATTCTATGTAATTTGGGCAGACTTATTACCATCAGTGGTGGACAAATTTCAAAAGATTTGTAGGCTTGTGACCCAATTCAGTGAGACATTTTACTTAAAGCCTGTGATTAAGTCTAATAAAACATCAAGCTCATGCTTAAATACAGGGGGATTTCGTTTGCTCTGGATCACCCTCCAGAAATTTGCACATTTACCTGAAGCTCATCCAAACCTTCAAACATTTTGATCTCTTTTGGCTATGTTAACCTCTCTCACAATAACCCTTTTCCTCGCCATTTTCTTCTTCTTTAAAGGTGACCTGGTTTGGGACCTATCCATCCTGCAGTAATAGGAGGTGTCTTACAGGTATAGTGGACTGAGGATTTTTTACCTTATCTGGTAATATTTAAAAGACAGACTGTCGAGCACATTTAGGTTTTTCACTCAGCACAATTTGCAAATATAAATTCTGTTCACTATTTAATTGAATTACAATTAAATTAAATTAATTGATTATGAGGCAAGAGGGATCATTCTGATCTAGTCTGACCTCCTGGATTTGGCTTGGACGGGGCATGCTGATATGTCCTGTAGGATTGCACATGTCACCAAGCATGCCGCAACACACAAAAGGTTGAGAACTACTGGGCTAGATAACCTCATCCATTAATTTCCGTAAGCCCATAACATCTGTTTCAGTGATAGACATCCTGTCTTGATTTTACAAATTCAAGGTCTGGCAAAGAAATCTAAAGAGAAATAAAAACAGCAAGAATAATAAGATCAACTCAATTTTTCCTGTAGATTTCTTTCTTTTTGTATATGTTACGTCCCATCTTTCTTCTCCTCCTAGGCAACAGCTGTCACAAATGTTGACAGGACAGGTATCTCCTCTGGTCCACTGATATCTGCCCTTTCCTCAGTAACAATGCCTGGCAGTTCTATATGACTGAAAAGCTCTTTCCGACAGAAGAGTATTAGTTTTATATATAACTTGTAGGCACAAAGATGTAAACTGATCCTGCCCTGCATGTTCTACTGGGAAAGGGTTGCTGAATATTCCAGCCAGGGCTGCCTGGAACTTTGTAAACTCAGCAAAATTAATTTTAATTAAGCAACAGAGATGCAGTCATGTTCTTTTCATCACAATAGGACTCAAAGTCATCTCCCAATAAGTAACAGATGGCAATGATGGTATCCAGGAACCTCTGCTTACATTTCCAGTGCTATGGAACTTGCCCAGATCCCATCCAGTATGCAAGAATTAAATACTGTAGCAAAGGGCCCAACAGAGAGAATAACAAAGTACAAAACTTGAAGAAAAGAGGAAGAGAACTGATTCAAACCTTCACATTGCTCAAAATTGCTAATTTTTTAGATGGAAGTTGCTATTTTCTCTCTATATGCAGTACCATCACCCTCGTGTTTTAAGAGTTAAGATATTTGCAGCCTTCTCTGTCCTAATCCCAATTCTCATGTATTTCTTTTTGGTAGGAGTTCTGCTGTGCCTATGGTAAGAGAGCTGGGCCAAAGAAGTCCAGTTTGCATTTTACTTTTAGGGTAAAATTCACCCCTGTGCAGAGTAACATAAAGCCCTAAGTATTGTTAAGGCACCACATTAGACCTCAGAACAGGGCATAACAATTGCATTGCATTCTGCTAGTCCTCTGTGCCAGGGTGAATTTCATCCTGAAGGCAATGAGGTTTCCAGTCATTCTGATCCACTTTCAGAAGTGAGTTCCACTTTGCCTTCAGGGTGCAATTCACTGCAGTGGGATAGTTGCCCAGAAATCTCCATTTCCTACACTCTCTCCTTAGGTTATTTTGACAATTGTTTGAACTGATTTCATCATCCGTCATTACAAGATTTAAATTTTGCTGTGACAGAAAAATGTAATCAGAGATCAGTCAGTATGACTTGGATAAAAAATGTAGATGATAAATAGGTCCTAGTGAAATAATAGCTGCTGAAGTCCAGGCCGTATTCACTACTTTAATTTTAGAATGATGTAAGAACATGCTGAAACTGGACAATGCCATGATGAATCAAACCTTATGTTCATGGTAGGGCAATATTTTACCTTTTCCACACAGATTATACAGGATTTCCATGTTCTTTCCAAAGAAACAGAAATATAATGAAACCAGATAGCTGATAACAATCTTCAAGTATGTATAAGTTTGTTATAAAGAGAAAGGGTAAGAAATTGTTCTTTTTAACCACTGAAGATAGGACAAGAAGTAATGGTCTTAAATTGCAGCACAGGAGACTTATTTAGACATTAGGAAAAAATTCCTAACTGTAGTTGTAGCTATACATGGGAAATATTATGTAGGGGTGGTTGTAGAATCTCTGTCATTGGAGGTTTTAAAGAACAGGTTAGACAAACAACAGGTTGGACAAGCATGAACAATTAGTCATGCCTCAGAACAGAGGACTGGATGAGATGACTTATCAATATTGCTTCCAGTCCCACATTTTTATGATTTTTACATGAAAGTATGAAATATAGCAAGCTACACAGAACAATGAAAAGGAAGATAAAAAAAGACATCAGAAAAAATAACAGCATGAGTCAAGATAGTTTTAAGGTAACAAAATACAGGAAAACACAGCTAGTGATGGAGCAATAGGAGATATTGTCTCTCAAAGCTGATGGTGGAAAATTACAGAGAAAAGGCAGCAACCTTTGTACAATCGGAAGGGTTTTATCAGTAGCTTGGTGAAGGGAACACCAGCATGACAAGTATCATTTTCTTCTTCATTTTATCTTATGACATTTTCACTAAGATACTGAAGGATACAGTCACTGTAATGGTATTTCAACCGTGATAATAAGCAGACTTTCCTTTAGATCTCTCTACAATAGACCACTTCTGTGTGCTAATAAATTAACTTTTGTAGCAGATGAACAAATACACACTATTGTAGACTACACTATAGGGCTATGTCTACACTTGTTAATTTAAGTCAACTTAGCTAAGTCAACTTTGTTAAGTCGACTTAGCATGTCTACACTTAAATTTTAAGTCGACTTTGGGGGGACCCTACAAAGTCGACCTAGAGCGTCCACACTAGATGCCTAGTCGACTTGTAGGGGCTAGGTGGACCCGGGCATGGTCCACGGTGGCAGGGGGGCACCCCTTGCCAAGTGCGAGGGGGCTCAGCCTTTGCCCCATTGTACCTGGGTAAAATGGGGCAAAGGGGGACAGAGACATTGGCAGGGCATAGGGGCAGGGTGGGCAGGGCTCTGCCCTGCCCTGTGGGGGGGGCATGCTAGGCTCTCCCTGTGGCAGCCACCCTGGCAGGGAGGGCAGTGGGGGAGTCCTGGAGAGCCCTAAGTCGACTTAGAGTCGAGTTAGGGCTACTCCAGGTCCACACTGGCTTAAGTTGACTTTAGAAAGTCGACTTAAGCCTAAAGTCGACTTAAAAGTAGGTTTTATAAAGTCGACTTAAGGAAAGTGTAGTGTAGACGCAGAGTAAATTAAGTGCACTTAAGCAAGCTTAAGTGGACTTAATTTACAAGTGTAAATGCACCCTATATGTCTATGAAAAATAATTTGTTGGAAAATATTGAGCAGACAACAAGCTGCTCACCTGCAGACAATTTCTGATGAATAAGGATCTGTACCCTGGCATGAAAAATATCAGTTTGTCTTTCTACATACCCATGTAGCTTGCTTAGCAGAAAGGTGTTCAATGTTCAACAGTAAAAGCCATCCTCAGATATCACTCTTAACAGTCAGTTAATATCAGAATGAAGGAATAGCAGGATAACTGAAGAAAGCAATGGGAAGGTTGGAATTTCCTTTGAAATAGTCCTATACATTGAAGAGTATGGGAATCTGAGCCTGAGAGATGAGAAGAAGAAAAACATTTTTATTTATTAAAAATGAAGGTGGGTGAGGAAGTAGGTTGGAAGATATAAAAAGAGATTTTTGTTTTACACTACAACATATAATATGTATACATGCTCATTAAGACAATAACTTATAAAGTGTCCAAAGCTGTTGCAGAAACTACAGAAAGAAAGAGAAAGGAAGCCAAGTAAAGGTACATGAGGAGTAGGGGGGTAATATGGTCACACTTCTGGGACTGGAATGTTCAACTGGACTGAAGACGCAGGAGTCAAGGGCTATGTCTACACTTGTTAATTTAAGTTGACTTAGCATATCCCCACTGAAAAATTAAGTCGACTTAAAGGGGACCCTGCAATATCGACTTAGAACGTCCACACTGGATGCCTAAGTCGACTTGTAGGGGCTAGGTGGACCTGGGACAGGTCCACGGTGGCAGGGGGCTCAGCATTTGCCCCATTGTACCTGGGTACAATGGGGGCTGAACCTGACAGGGACACTGGCAGTGCACAGGAGCAGGGTGGGCAGGGCTCTGTCCTGCCCTGTGGGGGGCAGACCAGGCTCTGGCTGTGCCAGCCACCCTGGCAGGGAGGGCAGTGGGGAAGCCCTGAAGCCCTTAAAGTCGACTTAAAGTTGACTTAGGGATACTCTGCATCCACACTGGCTAAATCAACTTAATAAAGACAACAGAGTCCTGTGGCACTTTTAAAGACTAACAGATTTATTTATCGCATGAGCTTTCATGGGAGAAAATCCCACTTCGTCAGATGCTTTGAAGATAGGAAAGTTACAGAGAAGGAGGAAATTAAATGCAGGGGACTGTATGACATAGCATCAGGTCAGGCTGTAACAGCAAATCAAAATAGGTGTTAGGATTCAAAACACTGGGGAACAGCACATAGAGGAGGGGGAGGTCAAGTCGACTTAGCCAGCAAAGTTGACTTAAAACGAAGTTTAGTAAAGTTGACTTTACTTTTCCTTAAGTTGACTTAAGGAAAATGTAGTGTGTACACAGATTAAATTAAGTCAACTTAAGCAAGCTTAAATCGACTTAACTTGTAAGTGTAGATGCATCCAAGAAGGCTGAAAGGAGATAGTCCGGAGGAGAAAGAACCATGGTTCAACTAGTGTCATGTGTATGGGGTGAGAGTGAAAGCGCTAGATTTTACAAAAGGTACAGAGGTAAAATAACAGTATTTGACAAGAGCCTGGGTGTGAAGAGAGACAAAGGATGAATTCAGGAAATCCTGAAGTTGCAATCTCCCTGCCGGGTGAAATTGTCATAGGCATTGTGGAAGTTAGGGAGAAAGGATGGCTCTAGAGATAGTGAAATACAATTTCTTAGCCTATGTTCAGTTTATGAATGTGATAGAATATCCATATCTGAATCAGGAAATGATGAAAACTAACACACGGGAAAAGTTATAGAATCATCAAATAGTGACATCACTGAGGAAGAAAAAACACACCTGAATTCATTCAAGAAGATGAAAGACTTATATACAAGAGTCTGGAATCACACTATCATTCAAGCTGGGAAGAGTTGCAAGTATTTTAGAGGAGCGGATTAGAATTCCAAGTAACCTCAACAAATTGGAGAATTTGTCTACCTTCAACAAGATGAAATTCAGCATAAGTGCAAAGTACTTGGCTAGAAAGGAAAAACTAAATGCATAACTACAAAATGGTAAATAACTGTCCAGGTGGTAATACTGCTGAAAAGGAATTGGCTTTCATACTGGATCACAAATTGAATACGAGACTACAACGTGATGCAGTAATGAATAAGGCTAATATTCTGGGACTATATTGTCTGTGCCTCAGTGGATCACAACTGAAAATGTGATACAGGATAATCTGCTGGGAAATAGGGCAGACTTACCCCAAACTCGTGGTTCTTTTTTCCCGGGGCTCACCATCCAGACACTCGACTTTATGATGAGTGATTACTGAAAAACAATTTTATCAGATATAGGGTCCTTTTAATCCCAAGGGATCAGCCAGATCACTATATAACTGAGATCTTACCCAATAATCATGCTGATGCCAATCTTTTAATAACAAAAAACTTAAGGTACAATAATAGAAGAAGAGGAGAAAAAAATACATGGTTAAGGAATCATGTACATGCAAGCGATTGCAAAGTCCTTATATCAGGTTTGCAACAGAGATGGAATAAACTATTCGTTTACAAAAGTCTCTTTGGAATCACCCGAACAGATTGGGTGTCATCAGTCCTTGTTCAAAGCTTCCTTGTTAGAAATCCAGTCCAGAGAAATGAAGCAGGAAATGAAGACAGAAAAAGAGATGTCTCAGGTGCCTTTTTATATCCTCTGCCATGTGCATGGAGATGTAATGTTCCAAATTCCGTAACCCCTGTTTGTGAAAAAGTGACTTGGCCCAAAATGGAGTCCAAGGACATATGAGCATACCATACATCCTTACAAGGTTCCTTGAAGAACCACTAGGGGTGCCCTTCAGAGTCTGACGCATTCTCAGGAACACCTACTGTGTGGAATGAGTTTCTTCTATAGTGCATTGTTAGAGTGAAGTGCCCTTAATGGGCCATCAATACATACCTGTCTAGCCCTGGTATAAATCCATCTGATAGGTGTTATCCAGGGATACAACACAGGTTTCAGATACTAATACATAGCCAATACCCATAACTTCAGATACAGAGGAAAAATGGATTTAATCAGGATAATCATACATGATAGACTAACTTTTCCACTGATACCTTATATGACATACTTCGTACAAGGTTTGTTGCTGTTATATAACAATGATCGCAACAAGGATGCACGTGGTCATCTTTCTTCTACACAGCATGCCAGGTGTATTAGCAGGTTTATTTTATGTAGGACACAGGAGGTAATCATCCAGCTCTACTTGGCTCTAGTAAGGCCTCCTCTGGAGTATTATGTATAGTTCTGGGTTCCACACTTTAAGAAAGACATGGACAAACCAGAGAGAATTGAGAGGAGTCCAAAAATGATAAAATGTTTAGAAAAAAATTATCTATCAGGGAAGGTTAAAAAATTTGGACACGTTTAGTCTTCAGAAAATAAGATTGAGAGAGGAGCTGATAAGAGGCTTCAAATACATTAAGGGCTATCACAAGGCAGCTGGTGACCAGCTCCAGAGGGGTAGCCATGTGAATCTAGTTCAGCAAAACAAACAAGGAGTTTCGTGGCAGTTTTTAAGACTAACAAATTTCCCCATGTCCACTAAAAGTAGGATAAAAAAATAATTGACTTTAGTCTCCAACAAGGGAGATATAGATTAGATATTAGAAAAAAATATTTCTAATTACAAGGATAGATATGTTGCAAAATAGGCTTCCAAGGGACCTTCTAGAATCCCCATCATGGGAAGTTTTTAAGAAGTAGTTGGACAAATACCTGTCAGGGATGATTTAGTTTACTTGGTCCTGCATCAGCCCAGCAGCTTGGACTTGATGACTTTTTTGAGGTCCCTTCCAGACCTATATTTCTATGATTACATAAATGTCTTAATGGTTTATGTTTTTTAATAGCACCATCTCACTGGGGAGTTTTAGAAATTCTACCATTGCCCATCTAGCACCAGCACTAACAATAATAGAAGTACTAATGGAGGTCTATTAATTACTTTGTCTTCTAAACCTGCTCTAAGCAGGCTTAGGATACTGAAAAACAAACAAACAAACAAACAAACATGGCAGCAAGTCTCAGAGTCTGGGTCACCTGACTTTGACTTGTGGGGCTCATATTACAGCGCTAAAATGAGAAGTATAGGCTGGAGTCCAGGCTCTGAGACTCTCTCCCTTACCAGGTTTCAGAATACTTTTGTTAGCTCTGGTGTTCAAGCAACAGTGGAATAATTTTGAAAATCCTGAGTGCAGACACAGTCATATAGAACTTGGTAACTTCAGTTTGTAACTAGTTTGAGAAGAGCGAGCACAAAATGCTATTTTTCCTATGATGACAAACATAATAAATTGGATAAATCAATTACTTATGTAGTAAATACCAGCAAGATATCAAGAGAAACAGATAATGATGAGCATGTGATTACTAGGCAGAATATTGAAAGTGAAATAGATGTATATAAAATGCCCAAGAGGGGAGATTAAATAGTAAATTAGAAACCAGGCAGCATGAACAGAGAGCCCTGTAGAGAAATAGAATCTGGATAGTAAGAGTTCCGATTTTTCCCCAGCAATGAAGTGACAGAATCTGACAATGATAAAAAAGATAATGGAACAAATTTAGATAAATGTATACAGTTGATAAAATTCTTTTAAATTTATTGTGAGACAAGACCTATACATTTTTAGAAATTCTTTATTGTTGCTAGCATCCTCCATGCATTTTGATTTGTCACACAATTGTGGAACACATGAACATTCTCTGGTTAATTTAAAAATCTGTCAATACAGACTAGTTTTCATGTGTTCCAAAAATATGGCATACCTTTAACAATACTTAGAACATGTTAAATTCCTCACATCCAAACCAAACTCATATTCTCCTGCAAAACTCCCTAAGTAATAAATGTAACAAAATTGCATATTTTGTAAGATATTTCAACATAGGCTTATGTAGGATCTAAGGATTACAGATCCTTGGGTATTTTAGTGCATTTGAAGACTGATTATTTTGGCAAAACTTTTTAAATGTTTAAAACACTTTCCTCAATTCCTCTCCAGGTTCCTGTACTCCTTCCCCCAGCAGCCTGGGCTAGGGAGTACTAAACCAGCTGGGCTGCATAGGTGTGGAACTTATTAGGGCCAGAGAGAAAGCCCTGCTTAATTAGGTAGCAGGGAGCAGCTGGCTCCTGAAGCAGCTGTGTATATAAGAAGGCTAGAGAAAGGCAGAAAAGATAAGGGGGTAGGGGAGAATAGATGGTTAGACAGGTAGAATGGTAGGTATGCTGCAAGCAGTCTGCCCTGTCCCTTATAGTCAGTGAGGGCTGGACTTGTGACTGGGAATATAACACTGTAAATAAAGTAGCATGGATGAAAGATGTGTGAATCCTTTTAGAAAACCCACTTCAGGATACAGTATCAGTGGGTCTGTCTTTGGTCATGACTTCCAGCTTTTGGTATAAGGCCCATGAAATTATGCAGAAAATTTGTTACCTATTGAAATTATAGAGGGTGCGTCTACACTTGTAAATTAAGTCAATTTAAGCAGGCTTAAGTCGACTTAATTCACTCTGTGTCTACACTTGCGTTTCCTTAATTTGACTTAAGCAGTTCCTTAAATCGAATTAAGGAAAAGTTAGTTCGAATTAGTAAAACTTTGTTTTACTTCGAACTAACACTTAATTCGAACTAGTTAGTTTGAATTAAGTCAATGTAACTGCTTAGTTCGAACTAACTGGCACATTGAGCTTAATGCAACTGACTAATTTGAACTAAGCAAGTGCCATGCATGGCCATGGCTAGTTCAAACTAGCATTCTAGTGGGGCTATGCTAGTTCAAATTAAGTTAATTTGAACTAACTAAAATTAGTTTGCATTAGTTAGTTCGAATTAACTAATTCGAACTAACTTTGGTAAGTGTAGACATAGCCATAGAGATTTAATAAATGGTTTAAACTTACAATTTAGCATTTATAAAAGGTCTAGTATCTGAGATTAATGTTACTACTCAACCTGTGGAAAAAATTCACTTATAAAATGGATATGATGAAATGTGACTGAGTGAGGAAGTGATTATTCCCCTCTACTCAGCATGGGTGAGGCCACATTTGAAGTACTGTCTTGGATGCCCAATACAGAAAGGAAGTGGATAAATAGGGGAAAGTCTAGTGGGGAGTAACAAAAATGATTAGGATGCCAGAGCACATGACTCATAAGGAGATGCTAAGAAAACTGAGCTTATTTGGTCTGCAGAAGAGAAGAGTTAGGAGCGATTTGATATCAGCCTTCAACTATTTGAAGGTAGGTTTCAAAGAGGATGGGGCTAGGCTGTTCTCAGTGGTGGCAGATGATAGAACAAGGAGCAATGATCTCAAGCTGCAGTGGGGGAGGCTTAGGTTGTATATTAGGAAAACCTTTTTCACTAGAAAGATGGTGAAGCCCTGGAATGGGGTACTTAAGGAGGTGGTGGAACCTTCATCTTCAGAGGTTTTTAAGGCTTGACAAGGATCTGGCTGACATGATTTAATTGAGATTGCTCCTGCTTTGAGCATGGTGTTGGAGTAGATGACTTCTTGAGGTCCCTTCCCATCCTCATCTTCTAGCATCTGATGATTTCTTCAGTAAAATTACTTTGTGCTTAGTGCCACTGAAACATGCCCACTGTGAAAATGAAAGCTAAAGAATACATTATACTGATTGAGAGTCATTTCCATGAGTGATCATTTATTCATATAAGCAGCAGAAGCAACCTGTTTATTCATAGAATCATAAAGTTTAAGGCCAGCTGGGATCATTAGATCAACTAGTCTGACCTCTATATCACAGGCCACCAATACCTCCATGTTAAACCCAACAGCTGAAATGAGACCAAAGTATTACAACCTACACAAAACTCCACAATTAGGAGGTGGTTTTCACAATTCTAAGTTGCAGCAAATCACAATGCAAAAAAGCAAAGTGTACGCTCACATACAAAAACACAGGCAATGCTCTCAATTTTTTCTCAGTGTACTGGCCTCAGCACGGCTGTTAAATATCTGTGAACTGCCTTCTGGGCACAAAAAGAGATAGACATCATGCTGACTTCTTCATCACTAATAGTTTTGAAATCAAGATTGAACTAGAACATATCTTTTAAAAAAATATCCAAATTAATTAACTCAGAAGTTCTGTGATGTGTGTGATACAGCAGGATAGCAGACTGGGTGATCACAGTGGTCCCTTCTGGCTTTATATCTATGAATTTAGTAATCTCATTATGGTACTCCTAGATGTGGGAATTTTAAAGATTTAAGAGGTCTGTGTGTGTGTCATTTCATACATTGGATTCTCCTCTGGCCTTTCTTTTGTGTGTTAGTTTATTCCCTCCCCCTGACCCCGACCCTTGATATTATATATTTGGGAGGTTGAAGGAAGAAAGAACAGGGATCTAGGAGAATGTGCTAGTGAAGCAGTTGGGGAGAAAGTGGTGAGGGTGAGAATAAACCTGAAGTTTCCATTATCTCCCGCTGGCAGAAAGCCCAGCAGATTTGTACAGCAAAGCATTTATGCAAATATTTAATGTAAGCAAATGCTCTTCTGAAACAAGGCTTGGAAGCTGAAAGTTTACCAGAGCAGGAAAATGTGGCAATGAAAAGTTGCTGAAACTTTAGCCACAATTGGTTTGGAAGGGAATATTGCTGGAGCAGTTAGAGGATCCCTTAAGGGAAAATCATGTAGCCTTTAACAGGATTAAACAATAAGGTTTTACGGAAATGTAATAGGCTTCTATGAAAAAATCTCTCTAAAAAAACAAAGAAGTTTTAACACAATTGCATAAGCTCAACAAGATATATATATAGCCAGTGAGCTAGCTATAACTTTTCTCACTATATTGCATGTGTTTATTTGCCAAGAAAATACAATTCATGTTTCATTCAACAAATGAATATTTGTGAATTGATAGTAAAAATGGTAAAATACTTTTCAGTGCAATCCTCTTGCATGATTTGAGGTGATGGAGTATAACTATATGGATGACCTGCAGCCCCTGTAAACATGTGTGCATGTATACATGTGAATAATCAGTGGATCTATATAATCATAGGTCCAATGGTGGCATTCAAATCCCAACCCGTCCTCTGCACACCACTAAATGGAGCCTCTGCAGAGCCCAGTTGAAGTCCATGTCATTAATTGGGATAGAATCCCTTATACAGATTATTTGCATTTCTTCCCTCCACACAGACAAATATACAGTGGAATTTCACGATGCACAGAACTTTTTCTATCCTATTATATGTGACTCCTGAATCTACCCTCTTCAACATGAACTGTACTTGCTCAAGCAAAAGTAAACAAATATAATTTAACAATGCTACATCAAATGGGAACTAATTCAGAGGGAGTACTTCATCAGCTCACTGTTCAGATGGAAATAAGAGTTATTGTTGCCATTAACATTTCTCTGTTAAGTATGCTGGTTAAGTGGTTCACTTTCTCCATACTACCATTAAGTATTTGAAAACTGCTGTGCATACTTAGAGCTGTCCTCCGGAAAAGCACAGTTAGATTGTTTAGGGCATGCCTGGGCTGAATAATGAATCTAAAGTTGCTTACAGAGTTTCATCTGACTTAGTGTGAAAAGATTGATGAAAATAATGAAAACAAATTGGGCCAGAATATTTTCTTGCAATACCCCACTTGTCACATTGAATTATCCAGGTGGTATCCATCAATGAGCACAGCGCTCGGAGAAGTATTATAAAGGACTTTGATAATCTTATCTACACCTTTGGAGAAATTCCATCTTGATGGAGGAGGAAACCATTAATTTCCCTGTTAAATATGTTTCTTGGAGTTAACTATAGTCATAAAGGCACAGTCATTGTTCATATAAAACATCCATAACATAATGGAGGACATAGGTTTGATGAATGCTTTAAAATGCATTAATAATATTTTGCAATTATTAAGCTAATACTAATGTATGACCTGATGAAATCCTTTTGTAAAGTTGAGCAGCACTGAACAAATAATACACATAGCTGTTTGTATGAGGCTGATGTTGCTGTCTTTTGTCAGATGTATATTTACTTAAGCACAGATTAGAAGAATAAGAATTACATGGATGATAGTCTGGCACTTCTGAATAAAGAAATAACTAATATAATTTCATATGCCTTCCCAGGAACTAATGCTGTACCAATAATTTATTAGTATTATCACTATATCACTAGTTATAAGGCCAGATTTTCAACATCTTTCGGACTTTGTATTTTTAGGAGTGGCTGGTGACACTGAATACTGAAACAATATTAAATGTGGCTCCTGAAAGGAGAACCATGCAGGCAGATCCTTACAGTCATGAGAACCTTACTGCAGAAGCATAGCCTAAATCTGGGGGTGCCCAGTCGACAGCCCACAGGACGTACAGAGCCCAATATAGCATTCTGTAAAGCCAATGGCCTACTTCAACACAAATATACAAACAGCTGATTCATTTGCATTTTGTTGTCAGGTTTAAATCATTTTAGTTTACACAAGTGTGCAAACAGACAGGACTGTACATAAAAACAACTTACTAAGTAGATACAAAACAAGCTAAACTTAAAATATAAATCAAATAGGTGACTTTAAATCTTATTAAATATGTAGAAGCTGCTTGGCTCACATAAGACTGTGCTTAGGTTTATGTGGCCCTTCCATGTAATACATTTGGGAACTACTGGCCTAAATCATTTGAGAAATGTATTTCAGTTCATATATCTGGTACCTAAACTTTTGAAGACCTTAACTATAGCAGCAAATGAGAGAGCAAGAGAGAGACCTGTGCAAATAAGAGATGTTTCTACTTATTGACAACATGGAAAAGTTGAAAAAAATAATTTTGAGTCAAAATCAAATATTTTCAAAAATTTCAGTGAATGGAGAAACTGAAAAATGTTTTTGTTTTGACAAAACTGAAACATTTCATTTAGCTTTTTCCAATATTTTTGATTTTTTAAAAATAAAATAAAAGGACATTTTAAAATAAATGTGTTTTTCCAAAGCAAAAGTTTAAAATGTTTCTTTTAAAATATCAATTTATTTGAATTTCATTAAAGATTTCAATTTTTTTTCTAATTTTTTAACTAAAAAATAAGTGAAACTGACACATATTCATGAAACCTTTAGGTGTTGCTGAATATGCTTTTGTCATTGAAAAAAATTGGACAACATTTTTGCCAAGCTTTAGTGTGTGACTGAAAGCGATTGAGTGAAGTGGGATTTTCTCCCACTACAGCTTATGCGATAAATAAATCTGTTAATCTTTAAAAGTGCCACAGGACTCTGTTGTTTTTCTACAATAGACTAAAACGGCTCTTTGGAATTTAACTACATGGATGAGTTACTGAGCATTTAACAAAAGAGAGACGCAGCTCAAAAGTTCATACAAGCATACCAACTATTGCTATGCACATAGATAATATAAAAAATAAAGTGTGAATTTAACAGGATTACACTATTTAATGGTTCTAATGAATGCCTGTCACTGATTCAAAATTATCAGAAAGGTCTGGTCATTAACTGTATTATATTTTATAATATTGTCAGAAGGAAAAAGAACAATTTCTGAATCCTTTTATTATTTCAACAGTGTTAATATAAACCATATACACATGCCATAATAACACTCATCTGCTTACATTTGTTCTTTTTCATCATTCATGAAATCAAAAAATAAGTAGATGTACTAATCATAAAAAGAGTGCTGAGATTTTGAAAAAGATTTGGAGGGCATATTCATCTTGTTTGTATCACTGAAATACAAAGGGCCACATTCTTTGCTGGTGTATCTATCACTGAAATCGATGTTACTTTTACCTGTAATCAGTATAGCCCAGTGTGAACACATTCACCAATTAATTTGCCTAAGGTAGTCTGGGGCAAGCCAATTAAGTTCTCTACTATTCATTTGATTAAGGTAAGTATCCAAACCCACACTCACAGGAAAGGAAGATAGGTTTATTGTCACACACAAGAATGGGATTCTGGAGTTCAGAGTTTTATTTTTAGGTTTATCACAGACTATCCATATGATCTAGCACAGAGAAACCTCAGTCTTTCTTAGGGCTTCAAGACAGTCCTGGAATAATAACCCAATCAATAATAAATTTAATTAATAAATGTCCTTGTCTTCATCTTCCTCTCTGACATATTTCCATGTTTTTATGCTGCAGCAGTGATACATGTTTGAACAGCAACAAATGGCTGCTTATGTTTTAGTTTTTTCTTTGTTGCCAAATAACAAACAATGAACCAAACAGCTAATGCACATTTTTATACATAATTAATGGGCAGGTTTTTTTCACAGGCTGCAAGTATTTTGGGATATCCATCCAAAGAAATGATTAGGAAGCAGTTCCAATTTTGTTAATCTCTATTTTAAAACACATTTAACATTCTTTGGAATAATTTTACAGGGTATGCATCTAAGTTCAAAAGCTGACACTAAAAATAATGAGATTCTGGGTTATGTTCTCAAACTCAAAGATATTTTACATTAAAATAATTCCCAGGAACAGCTTCTTAGCAACTCTTAAGTAGGTGTTGTACATTATTCATAAGAACTCTTTAATGCTGTTTAAGAGCCTCTGTTCAAAAAAATGCTGTTTATAAAGCTATATCATTTTATCCTCAACAGGCGGAGAAGAATTTGATGTGAAGGAGCTGATCTAACACACCTGAAATGAAAAATACCTGTTGACTTCAGGGCTTTGAATTAGCCATAGGGTTTTGCCATACAATAAGGCTTATTTTCCATGGACGTGAACCTGGTGTGTCAACCAAAGTTCGCACTAACTTCAGTATCTAAAGTTTTAATAATCCAACAATTGAGGCAACTAGAATCAGTGACTACTTTAAAAAATATTGGCGTCTATTGTGCTCGTCAACTTGTTGAAAAACAATGTGAATTTTAGCCATCTGTAGTTCAAACGTGGCAGATCTTCACACACACATCTGTTCAACCACAAGAAACAATTTAGGGTCCTAGAGAACTTTGCAACTAATATATTCCTGAGCAGCAATTAAAACTGAGTCTTGTGATTCATAAACACTGACCACCTGCATATCTGGAATAATATAATTAACAGCAACAACTTCAGAGTGGCCCATCCAACAAGAATCAGTGCCAACATTTTCAAACTTTTAACCTCTGCAAAGTCAATAGGAGCTGGAGGTTCTCTGCACCACTGAAAATTAAATATGTATGTGGCTACCTTTAGGCACTCAACTTTAAAAATTTTGATTTAGATATATATTGTGTTCATACTGCTAAGTTTTATAGGGATCTAATAGTATCTAATAATATTAGTGTTTTTGTGGTGACCAAAGATCCCAATTCAAATTCGGGCCAAATTTGTCCTGAGCACTGTACAAACACTGATATACACAAGTTGCTTTGGCTCAGAGAGACTGCAATCTAATTTAGGAGTGAGGTGAGAGGGAGAAAGATGAAACTTGAGTTCAGATGTACTTTCCCAAAAGCTGGGTAGGAAAAAAGTCCTGAGACTTAAAATTTGCATGATAAAATCCTGACTACTGCAGTCAATGGAGTTTTTTCATTCAGTTCACTGGGATTAGGACTTCATCCACAGACGTTAAAGCCAGAAAGAACCATTACAGTCATATAGACTGACCACTTGAATACAATAAGCCACAAAATTTCACTTTGCGATCACTGTATTGTGCTCAGTAGCTTGTGGTTTGACACACACTAGAAGCATTTCCTTGTTCCTCCTGTAGCGTAAATTGCACTCTTTCTCACAGGAAATTAAAGTCCACCGCAACAGGAGAAGTAGGAGGTCAGAGAGAAGATGGAATAAAATAGAATTGTGACTTCGAAAGTGTTCTTAAATCCTAGTATCAAATTCTGCCATTATCTAATGAAGATAAAAAGGTATAATGGAGGGCGGAATTTCATCCCTTATTTTTCACTCCAGTATTCTACTCCTCCTCTCACAGGACTGCTTCTGCAACTCATTGGTTATAGTTTCAGAAACAATCAGAAATTCTCCTTTTGCCAGCTCTTAAAGATTTTGTTGGCATTTCATGGTCATGAATCCCATTCTTTCTATACCACATGTTCTTTCATTCACTAACTCAGTTCTCCTTAACAGCAAACATTGGGGTAAGGCAGAAAGCATACACAAAATGTATCTATACAGGATCCTGCTCCTGCTAGTTTTAAGTAGCCTAAAAACCAAACAAAAATTCACAGTGCTTTTGATGAATGCTGCAGACTATTTTAGTACTCTTCAGTTCTCTGAGAAGTGTAATTTTTGAGAAATATATTTGTTTTGCCATAATTAAATCTAGATGTTAAATTTGCATCATGATGTGAACTCTTTTTATCTTCTACATAATTCTGAGAGAAAAATCTGTTTTAAAATTTTGTACCTTAATATTTTAAATATTGTAATATTTGCTTTTTCCCCCCCTCCAAATTAACTATTATTTGTTTGCATTTGAGTAGCATCCAGAGACCCTACTCATGGATCAGTGTCCCGTTGTGCTAGACACTGTACAGAGTTTGAGTTAAGAAACTGTCCTTGCTCATTGTTATATATTGTAGCATTCCCTGCATTAAACAAACATTTCTTTGGGATAAAACAAATATTAATATAATACACCTATAAGTAGGTGTGATCTTGCATTCACTTGCACCCCGAACTCTCACTAACTCCAGTGGAAACTTTGAGTGGGCAAAGATTGTAAGATCACTCACCCTTTCTACATAGCAGTAACTCAAATCTGCATGGGGGGGGGGGAGCCCACAATGGGCCACACTGTCCCTCTGAGATACATGTGCAAGTGTCACCTCACACACAGATTTCACCTTGCTCATGCAATAATGAGTCTCTGTCACAGTCTCTAAGCCTTGGATATGCATGTAAGGAGCCAGAAGTGGCATCATAGAGATTTGGAGATGCATTTGTTCCCATTATTTCTGTGGTGAATCTGCAGAAAAGAAAATGTAGCTAGAGCCAGGTGTTCCTGCAGTCAACATAAAAAAAAGCACTCCGGTGGGACCCAAATGTACACAGATCTTTGACACCTGTGGCTTCTGAAGGCCAACCACCCTCCCTGTGAGTTTTCTGTGAGAGGAAAATCTGTTCTCACAGTTCCTAGCTGGAAAATAGTGTAGTAATTTCCTTTTCTTTTGGAGTAGTTTCAATAAGTGCAGGAATCAATTTTTCAAAGAAAGAAACAATGCACTAGTGGTATTGTATAAAATATTGCAGGTTTATTAATTAGGCAGAATTCTTTGAAATGAGTCTATTCACATATTTGCCTTACCTTGTAGTTCCATAGTACAAAGACACTGAATTTCCTTTGCTCACATAAACCTGTTTAGTTCCAGATAGTGTTTCTTAAAACACAATGGAAAATGTTAGAATAAGTGTCTCTCTATTAAATGTGCTGCACTGGCTAGATATTTTGATTTGATCTTGAAAGGTTAAATCATTTCTCTTAAAATTATTCTAATTTTTGTATAAATTACATTACTGTGGGCATTAACCCTATCTTCATAGATCTTGGAAACCCCATTAGCTAATTACTTTATAATCTAGTAGTGTTTCAAAGTAGTCCAAGGAATAAATGTCAGTGTTTCTTGAAATAAATATTGGCTGAATTTCCATGTTAGCAGAGAATCACAAATGATAGTGTCAGTAGGGATAAGGTATATCAACATATCATTGCTAAGGTTAATGAGTACAAAGTCTGTGTTGTTTAATGCTGAGCTGCTGTGTCTAAGATTTATTATAAATGAATGAATATCCTTTGCCGTGGTGAATGTTTCATCCAGGGGCATAGGTTGAAGAAAATGAATTCCCGATTTCCTGGCATTATATATTATTGAAATCTTAAAATAAAAAAAAATAATTGTTGATGAATAATAAATAAAATTGCTAGGAGGTACTCCTGTAAACTGCGTGATAAGGCATATTCATTTCTGTATTTGTTCTAAGGTTTTGCTTACAAGCCACAAGCAGAATGCTTTGAGCTGCATTATATTAGGTAGGCACTGTACAGTCCCTGCCCCAAAGAGCTTGTAATTTTAACCCATATTCAAGATTTATCAGAATAGAGGTAGAAGTAATTTTTCACTTGGAAAGAAAATTGCAAAAAATAATATTTGTATTAATTGATTATGTACGAGGTTGGAGGAGACAACATTCTGGGAAATTGAACACTGTGTACTCTGAAAATGTTTACTAACACCAATTGCTAACTCAGAGGAAAGGTAGGACAGCCACTCACTCAGACTACAGTGGGCAATTAACCCTTTTCTCTACAAATCCTTGTTCAGTACACAGCAAGGAGCCCAAAATCAGTGCAACCTCTTGGAGATCTGAAAAGAGGCTCTTGGTAAGCACAGTTAAGATTTAGTACTGGTTATTTTCCTCCACAGAGCATAAAATAATTCTGATGCTTTTGCTTTTTTAATCTTTACTCTCAAGCATCTGAAGTGTAAGGAGTCAAATAGTAATTGACCTGTCTGAAGTGTTAAGGTCATATGTTTGATTCCCCAGCCTGCAAAGCTGTCTACTTTGAACATTGTGTCTAAATATAATGCATTAGGAGGATGCTGACACCACATTATGTATAATTCTATTCCACGCTCCTTCCTGCACCTCAGCACAACTCATTGCTAAAGTCCAGACCAGAGTACCATCTTTTCAGGACTTTTTGGAAAGCATTACAGGGTTTAAATGGCAGAGCTATTGTATGTAAACACCCTGATACATAGGTATAAATAGTTCCTTGCCAACTTCAAAAACAGGGCAACATTTAGGCTTTGTCCATTCTATCACTTTTGTCAGTCAGGGATATGGAAAAAAACACCCTGACCACCATAAATTTTAGCAACAGAAGCATCAGTGTAGACAGACTATTTTGGTAGGAAACGCTTTCCTGCTGCTGGTTGGGGGGTGATTTAATGATGCCGATGGGAGAGCTTTCTCCCATCAGCATAAAGCAGTTGTACAGGAGACCTTAAAGGTATGTCTGTATAATGTGTTTTTTTTAATTGCCAAGTTTTCCCATGGCAATCACTTCATTGTTATCAAGTCTTTATATTACAAATGCTTCAAAAGCAGGGCTATGAAGAACTGTATGTGGCTCAAGAGCCAAGGGTAAAATACTGGTGAGGCAGAGTATTTGAAATGCCTTACAGAATCTTTGAAGTAAGAATCCAACCACCCACTGACTTCTAAATCAAAAAGAAAAATGTATATAATCTTCCACAACAATCAGATAACTGATGTGGGTATGATGCGGCAGCTGTTGTTTTCCATTGACTTATGCACTCTAGCAAATCCTTTGCTTTGTATAAATTTTGTAGTGAGAAGGTGCTTTAAATCACTTGGCTGTGTGAATCTAATATAACTAGCTATCCAATCAATTTTAAATAATACAGATAAAAGAGATCATGACTACTAATTTGTCCCTAATTTTTCAACCTAGAAAATATCCTGAGTAGCTGTTTAGTAATAACTTCCCAAAGCAGTTATATGTTTTTCAATAAAAATAAACTTGTCTAAACTAGAAAAGTTAGACCCACATAATTGTCAAGTAAGGGACTCTTTTTTATGTTTAAAACAAGAATGGCTATAGTGCTAGGAACTCTACTCTGAAAGAAGTTATACCAGTATACAAATGCCATATACCCTATTACTGTGGCCTGGCCTACACTTAAAACCTTGCCATAGCTACATTGCCATAGCTATATTGTCTCTCTATATTATAATATATATAGGTATATTGCCCCCCCCCACCCAACATAGCTCTGTCAGTATAAGCCCTAGTATACATGCACGTACACTGGAATAAAAGTGCCTTTGCCAATATAGGCTATATCTCTTAGATAACTAGTGTAAAGCATGCTAAAAGAAGCCTAGGTATGCTTGTTGAAGCTGCATCTACACTAGGAGGGTTTGCTTGCATAGCTATAGTGTATTTTGCTTCCCAAACCGAAAATAAGCTATACAGCAATAAGCAGTTTGATACTGATATAATTGCATCCACACTAGCTGGGAGCAGAAAGGTTACCATTTTTAATTTACTGGTACAATTAAAGCAGCAAAACTCTCCGGTGTAGACAAGATTTCCTTAGTAAGGACAGGGAGGTTAATGAGATTTTCCAACCAAGACACGAACTTGTTTTTGTTCAGCATCACTTCTTATGGGTTTGATTGAACTATCTTGAAAATCAGTATAAAGACATCACTGATTTTAATAGAATTTGGATTAGATCCTAAGAGGGCATACTCTGCATGTTCAAATCCAAGAGCAAAATTTTACCCTCAGTGAAGTGGATAAATATCTTCATTACAGAAAACGAGAGGGAAAAAAAAATCAAAAGGATACAAAAAAACAAACTTGAAACTGGATTCTTAGAAAGGTGAAATGTAAAAGTTACTGTCCATTTTGTGGAACTAAATTACCTGCTCAGCACATAGTACCTCTCATGATGTGTATAGATGAAAGAACAATTTTTTATATTGGATCCTAAAACTTCATTGAATGTAGAAGATTGTCATTTGATAAATGACATTGTAAAGAGGAAGAC
This sequence comes from Pelusios castaneus, assembly GCA_007922175.1. Lineage (NCBI taxonomy): Eukaryota > Metazoa > Chordata > Testudines > Pelomedusidae > Pelusios > Pelusios castaneus. The sequence goes on along the minus strand of ML685784.1, from coordinate 7,836,083 downwards.
AAGGTTGGGGAGGCTTTATCTTCTTCTGTGAGTGCTGTTGGAAGCCTGGTGCAATTTGAGTGGATTAACCACTGTCCTACAGGCCTAGCATAGCTTCAGTTGCTTGCTTGGCTATTCTGACCCCTGTAGCATAACATCTTCCAGTTGGCAGGGATTAAAAGGATCACTGAGTAACTTTGCAGGTGTCTGTTTCTGCATATCACAGCACATAACAAGATGGCATACTCAATTTATATGCTTGCAGCTGCACATAGATAACAGTGATTGGAACAACAAGATATCCTTGAACATCTGGGGATACACTTTTTTATTGTCAAGAGATATATTTTTATACCACCCAGCCTATTACTAGTTGTTCTGACAACCCCAATTATCATGATGAGAATGGAATGTAGTTAAGGGTAAGAATTTAATTTAAGTAATTAGCATATATTTTAATGAGTGGAGAGGTAATTAAGTGAAAGCTGTTTATGGACAGGTACAAAAAGTTATTATTTAAACAAAGGGGTGGCACCTGATTCCATGGGAAGTGAAGCCAGTTGGATCAAAGGTCACTGACTCCCTGGTGGGGCCTCTTAAGAAAGCTGCTCTTCTATACAGCTTCCCCATGAATGGTCATTAGTCACTGTGGTTAGACCAAAGAGTTTTATGCTGTGTGACCAAAAATTCCTTCACTCTCAATTACTCAATTTTCAGCCTCAAACTCCAGTGATGTTATAATTTCAGTAACTGTCCAGTAACCTTGGGGTCTTCCAGGCCAGGTAAAATATAATACCCTTGCACTGCCCTCTCCCCCACCACTTCAGACCTTCTTCTTAAGCATCAACAAGGCAAAATGTCCTTTTTTGTCTTTTCAGTGATTTTCCTAAAGCCATAAAAGTAGTGTTAGACTTAGAATCATGATTTATGCTGTGCCTCGGAGCTGCAATCATGGGCCAGGACTCCATTGTTCTTGGTGCTATACACATACAGAAGAAAACCACTGTCCCAAAGAGTTTACAAGTATTTATTATCCCTGATAGCATCCAAGATATGCTACGTGCTTTACAAAAGCAAATAAAACTCACTCCAAGGAGTTTGCAATATAAAGTAGTGGCTCTTGATTTGTTCAAAGTTGAATTACATCTCTGTGCTCTATTCGCTGTATACATTTTGAACTAAGATAAATTATTTCCGTGGTGTTGCTTATAATCCATTTGATAATCATATTTTTTCTTGAAACAGAAAGGTGAGCTGTTTTCCCCCCCACGAATGTTTCTTTGCTTTCCATTTAAGATTGTTTTGTTTATCTTAGTATTGCCATAAGCTTTGATGATATGAGCCTCTAAAGATTTTATCATAATGCCAGTTAGTAACTGAAAGCCTGGCAATTCTTTATTTTATTATTCTGCTTTTCTTGATAACTTCTTAAATAGTCTTAAATGATACTTAGCTGGTCATCTCTTCCTGCACCATTTCTTTAGCCCTGAGGACACTGGGCACTCCTCTGACACATGCAAAGCCTCACAGATAATCGTTTACTCATTTTTATTTACTGTATCCTTGGTTTGACCAGCACCTGCCTTCTCTTATGTTCTTTAACAGTGCAACTGACAGACTGTACCTAGTGAACTTTCTCACCACAACAATGAAGAATCACAAAGGAATTAACCACACATTTATTAAATCTATTTTTTACCTTATATCTATTCTCAGCTACATAACCTTCCAAAGACAGCATGAAAAATAATTTCAAGTATTTTTTATCTTTACAAAATTTAGCATTATGAAACACTCCTGAGCTTCTCTTCCTGCTGAGATTGCTGCTTTACCTGTTCAATCAGAGTAATGTTGAAATGCAGTAATGTGTGAGAAAGAGGAAAGGAGCAAGAGTATTTATTGATGGCCTGATCTAAAGCTCAGTGATCTCACAGAGGGTATGTCTACACCTGATCTCCACAAATCTGAGTTAGCTGAGTCAGGCCTTACATAGGTATTTAGCTGCAGTGTTGGCAGACCGAGGGAGCCATTCCATTCAATTCAGTGGGCTTTGGATCGGACCTCAAATCAGATGTTAGTGTGCACAGCACACAGGCCATGAACTAGTGATAGTTGCATTACAGGACATATCTTGACTTCACTCACTGGGCATGACTGTAGTTTGAACTGATTTACTCAAGCTAGTTCTAAAATAACTAGCTTGGATCCTGGAATAGCAAAGCTGCAGCAGCACAAGCTTCAGTGCAGGCTATAAAAAACCCAGCCAGTACCTGGGTAATTGTGCATGGAGCAAGTCCAAACTGAAATGTGTATTCCTGTGGCTTCAATAACCCAGACATACATTAAAGCTAGCTTGGGTATGCCAGTTAGAGCTGCAGCCACCCCCTTGAGTGAGTGGTATAGCTAAAAGCCAGAAGGGACCACTAGACAATTTAGTCTGATCTCTTCTTGTAGGTCACCAACATAGCCCAGACACATCACAAACAATTACTCTCATGTTTGCCTCTCTTTCTTAGAGCTAATTAAGCTGTTTGCCCACCAATGCCTATAGGGAGACTGATCCAGAACCTCACCTCACTAAGAAAAGAAGCCTTCTTATAATTTCCCTTCTGATATAAATTTGTTCATGACCACAGAAGCAGGGGGTATAGATGTCAATGGGTTGTCACCACAATATCCTGTTTTGGAGTATCATTAGTGACTTACAGCAAGTAGCACATCACTGAAATGAGGAGCTATATAAAATTTGGAAGAATTTGCAAAATAAAACAATAGAGAAAGGCTTAGACAGATTAGAAACTTTAGGAGAAAATAGTAACAAACTGAGATACTGCTTCATTAGCTAGGGTGATTGCACCAGGTGTTCTTTTTGATGTTGTTATGCGGCCAACACAGATATCTGCTTGGCTGCATACAGCCTCTGTATGCGTGCTCCCTCAGATTACCCTGGCTCTGATCTTTAAGTGGAGATCTTAGCCCAGTGATCTAGAGCCTGGCTTGGATCTTAAGGAGGGACTAGGTGATCTTAAGCTGAGGTGCTCCTTTGGTTAACACTTTGGGTTACCTTTAGCTCAGGTCTTTCGTGAGGACTCAGTTAGCTTTGTGACATTAAGACTAGGCATACCCTTTGTACAAGAAATAAACTGAGGCAACACTCACGATCAAAGAAACCAACACAACCATGGATCCTTGTAGAAAGGAAGGTGCCGGGCTAGGCTTTATTACAATATAGCACAATGGCAAACAATCTATATGCCACTGAGCCAGCGGGGCTCCAGCCAAAACACGCTGGTGCTCATCAGGGTTTAGCACCCTGCCCTCCCTGGGCTACTTCCTCCTACCACCACCAGAGTACCTACTTCCACAGAGGGTAGTCATCACTGGGATCTCCCTCATAAGTAGCTCTGGGAATCCCAGTGAGGCCCTCCATGTCCATGGGAGGTAGGTCTAGCAGCTCCTCAGGCATCTCAGCAAGGGGTAGTTCCTCCAGGTCCAGGGGCCCATACAGCACCAGGGGCTCCCCCTCAGCCAGCAGGAGCTCCTCCACAGGGTAGAGGCTGCAAGGCTCAACATCCATCTCCTCTCCAGGAGGGGGATCATCCTCCTCATCCAGCAGCTGGTTCACCCCCCAACAGACACAGGGGTAACCCCCTCCCCCCCCAGGTGGCAGCACCATGGTTCCCCTCCCAGTCACTAGGCCCAGGCAGGCTGGGAGGACTGTAAGGCTGTGGGGCCAGGGCAAGCAGAGCGGGTCATCTGGCCTGGGCCAGACACCTTCCCAGGGGCTGCCTCCTAGCCAGGACATCCTTTTCTCTCTGTGGCTCAACTCCAAGTGAGCCTCTGGCTTGTCTTTTTATACTTCCTGGTCTGGCCCCGCCCTTCTACTTCTGGGTCCTGGTACCTGCAGTACCCCAGTCTGACCAGAGGGGGCGTTTGGACTAGTCCTCCGGCCCTGGCTCAGGGGAAGTGCCTGCTTACAGTGCTCTGAATGCAACAGAACTGTTCAACTGACAGCGGGAATCTCCGACACCCTGTAGGGCTGCACGAAATCTGGGCTCTCGGGCTGCTGCTTTTATACCCTACTTGGACCTACTGACTTAGCCCCCTTTGGGGTACAAGTGTATCTTGATTGGTTTACTTACCCCTTCTCTGATGTCACCCATAGATCTGATAGGTGTGTGCATCACTGGACATCTCCAGCCATCAAGGTGTCAGATTTGGCCATGACATTACCTTTAGACTTGGACAGAACATTCCCTTCAGGTTTGACCGAGCTATTACTCTCAGGTCTGACCGAAACATCATCTTTATCTCCTTAGTGTTAGGCTGAATGCCTCCTCCGTTTCAGGTGCCTTTCCACTCTTGTTGTAGCTGCGGCTGACTTCTTGCCAGTTTCTGTGATGTCAGACTACTCCTGTCAATTTGACCATTTATCCAGCTCAGGCCTGCTGGTTTGATCTGCTTCACTAGTCCTTAAGCCTTATTCCTGATAATTTCTAATTGTCTTTTTAATTTAACCTTTTACTTTCTCCTACAGATAGTAAACTCCTCAGGATAGTTTCAAAGGGTTAACCATGTTAATCTAGTTCAGCAAAACAAACAAGGAGTCTGGTGGCACTTTTAAAGACTAACAAATTTTCTCCCACGAAAGCTCATGCGGTAAAGAAAACTGTTAGTCTTTAAAAGTGTCACCAGACTCTTTGTTTGTTTTCCTCAGGTTAGGACAATCTTTTCCTGTGTGTTTGTGCAATATCCATACAAATGAGCCCACAGTCATGACTGAGCCTATAAGGTTCAACTATAATGCAAATAAAAAATAAGAATTATCCAGTTAGAAAAATGCAGACTAGTACACAGAAGTAACACGTGGGCTATGTCTACACTTGTTAAGCTAAGTTGACTTTGTTAAATCGATTTAGAGAGTCTACACAGAATACTCCAGTTGATTGCCTGCGTCCACACTGGCAGTTGCTAGGTCAACGGAGGAAAGCCACAGCTAGGGAAGACTGGGCTGGGGAGAGCCGTGGCTAGGGGAGATGGGGTTGGGGAGAAGGGAGCCACAGTTCAGGGGAGATGGGCTCGGGGGAGATGGGGTTCGAGGGAAGGGAGAACTGTGGCGGGGGAGATGGGTTGCCGACTCCTGCACAGCAGAATAGCCCCAGCCATGGGGAAACCTCCGTGGCCCCAGGGCGGGAGTATCCTGCAGCTGAAGCCCCAGGGCCGCGGGAGTTTCCCCACGCCTGGGGCTCTTTTGCCGTGAGGGACCCAGCAACCCATCTCCCCAGCTGTGGCTCTCCCTTCCCCCGAGCCCCATCTCCACCAAGCCGCAGCTCCCTTCTCCCCAGCTCGTCCCCTGGCCTGGAGGCCAATTAGGTCGACTTAGGGCATCCACACTGGCTTTAAGTTGACTTAACAAATCGACTTAGGCATTAAGTCGACCTAAAGAGTGGTAGTTATTAAGTCAACTTAAGAAAACACTTAAGTTGACTTAATAAGCACCCTGTGTGGATGTGGCTTTGTGTAGGTTGACTTAAGCGTCGTTAAGTCGACCTAAGTTGCAAGTGTAGACATATCCAGGGAGAGTTACTTTGGGTTAGATTGTGACTTGAGCTATGGGTCTGTTCAGTAGAGTAGGCAAAAGTAAGAGTACCCCTCTACTCATAGACTCTAAGAGATTAATATAATATTCAGAATGGACCAATATAATCATTTAGTCTAGGGGTTTCAGACACGTCGCCTATGGTCCTCATGTGGCTCGCAGAGTTACCATCTGTGGCCCACAAAAAGAGCCAGAATTCAGGGGTTCCCAACCCCTGGCTGGCTTTTCAAGCGGTCCACACCCCACCATCTGGGAGCTGGCAGCCGGGCTGTGGCCACCTGCCTCCCACCCGAGGTCCTGCCGCTCTCAGCAGTGCTTCCAGGCTGGGCCAAGCCCCCCGCTCCCCACCCCCAGGGCTTCAGCAGCCACTGCCGGGCAGCCAGGGAGGAGTCACCTCTGCATGGGAGTCTGGGAGCTACGCCGGCTGGCTGCACGGCTCATCAGGTCTAGCCCTGGCCTGCAGCGGTGGGGGAGTGCGGCCCAGCAATGAGCCCCCAGACCCAGCACCTGGGGCCAGGTCAGTGCTGACAGGAGGGGAGTTTGGGGGTGTGGGGAGGGCTCCCATGGGGGATCCATGCTGGGGGAGGCTCCATGTTGTCCCTGTTGGGGGCTCTGCCTAGTTCTGGCGTACAGCTGGGAGCCGGGCTATGGCTGCTCCCTCCCCTCGGGGCTTGGGGTCGCAAGCAGCCCTTTCTTTCTTTCTTTCTTTCTTTCTTTCTTTCTTTCTTTCTTTCTTTCTTTCTTTCT
>ML685784.1:7785489-7829748 GCA_007922175.1 Pelusios castaneus | reverse complement strand
TCTTTCTTTCTTTCTTTCTTTCTTTCTTTCTTTCTTTCTTTCTTTCTAAAAAACTTTAAAAAATTAATTTTAATTAAAAACCTTTCTAAAATTAAATTTCAATTCAAATTCATTCACATTCAATTAATTAAACCCAAGTAATTAATTTTATTTACAATCACTTTGAATTTAATTAATTAAATTTTAATTCAATTTTAATTAAATAAACTGGTGGCCCTGTTGTATGAAAAGGTTTCAGTGATGCAGCCCTCAGACCAATATCCTAGTCCCCATGTGGCCCTCGTGGTGATTTGAGTTTGAGACCCCTGATCTAGTCTGACCTGCACAATGCAAGCCACAGAACCTCACTCACTATAATAAACCTCTATGCTATGACTGAGTTGTTAAAGTCCTCAAATCATGTTTTAAATACTTTAAGGTACAGAGAACCACCAGCAAGTGAGCCATGTCCCGAGCTCCAGAAGAAGGTGAAAATCTCCCAGAGCTTTTGCTAATCTGGGGGAAAATGCCTTCCTGACTATACATATGACGATCAGTTAAATCCTGTGAGCAAGACTCAATAGTCAGAAATCCAAGAAAGACTTCTCTTTAATAACTCAGAATCCATTCTATCAATTGTCATCTTAGGCCACTGGCATATCAAAGATAAGTGTATTGCCACATTAGGCTTTCCCATCATACTATCCCCCTCATAAATTCATCAAGCTTAGTTTTGAAGCCAGCTTGGATTATTGCCCCCAAATAGCTCCCCTTAATAGACTATTCCTCTGATGGTTCTGAGCATCCTCTGATGGTTAGATACCTGTGCATAATTTCAAGTCTAAACTTCCTGATGGTCACTTTATATCAATTTCATCTTGTGTCCACATTGGTGCTGAACTTAAATAATTCCTGTCCCTCCCCGGTATTTATCCATTTGATGTATTTGTAGAGAGAAATCATATCTCCTCTCATCCTTCTTTTGGTTAGGCTATTTCAGCAACATAGACTTTAAGTGTAGCGTACTTTCCCATCAGGATTCCCCCCAAGTGCCATGGCCAAGGTCAATACTAAGGATCAGAAAGTCCAAGAAAAGAGGTAAAGTCCAAATCAAGACAAGCTCAAAGCCAAAATTTAAGCATAGGAACAATCATAGCAGCAAGAGGAAATTCATACTGTTGGCTGGACACTTCCTGGAACACCCCTTGGTAGCCAATCAGGAGCCATGAGGTTGCTATCTGTCAAACCTTTGAGGCAGAATTTCTCATGGTCTATGTCCATAGCCCGTCATGGGAAGTGGAGTGCAAGCTGTTTATAGCTGCTTTTGAGGGTCACCCTGGAGCTGTCAGTGGCCTTGTAACTTTACCGACCTAATTGTAGACTGTGGGGCCTTACAGTGTCTGCCTATTGCATCCCTAAATGGAATGGGTGGCACTTTGATTCCATATCCCCAAATTGCTGTCCAGATTAGCCAAACGAGGGCAGTGTAGAACAGTATTAATTTATATGCTTTGGGAGCAAAAGTGAAATCCAGCAGGAACTGTAATTCAGAGTGTAACAATACCTTCTTGGTTGATATAGCTTTTCCTGTGTCTTGCTTAGCCCTGTCCATAATCATATTTTAGCTATATTTGACCAACTGAAGCTTTTCATTCACACCGTATACACTATAGTAATAACCTTAGTCCAAAATATGCCTGGAGAGGTATCATGTAAAACTAATAGCTCACTGGTCAATAATATCATTGTGAAATGTATATAACAAAATTATGTGTAAAGTTATCTCCCAGTATGATGTTAAGGGCACTTGTTCAAACTCATGTCGCCCCAACTAGATAATACAGTAAAGGAGGCCTGTCTTAAACAAAAGGATGTGTGTTTACCTCAACCTGAGTAGTAAGCTGTGAAGACAGTCCTCAGACAGCGAGAGGATGAAGAAAGATGACAAAGAAAATCTGCATTTCAGCATGACACCTCCTTCTTTCACCAGCCTCCATGTCCTTGATCTCATCTGGAAAGAACTCTAACTAGGGGTCACTGAGGAAAATCCTTTTCGAAGGGTGACTGAACTATAAAAGTGAGGAGCAAAAACACCGACGTTTATCTCTCCCTACCCATCTTTCTCTTTTCACCTAAGAAGACAAGAGAAACAGCTGTTGGACTTCTGGATGGATCCTGCCCTTAGATTTTGGTCAATAATGTACTGAAAACCTGTGGTCAGAATTTCACCTTGAACAAGTCTGGGAAGTTTAAATACTAGGAAGTAGTTTATTTTGCTTGTAACCATTTCTAGATTTCATGCCTCAGTACTGGTACTCACTTTAAACCTATTTCTTTGTAGCTGGATAAACTTGTTTTACTCTTTACCAGTGCAGAACACGCATTTTGGGGGGGAAGAATATGGTGCAGGGAGTATGTTGGGGTCACCCCGTAGTAATCAATGCTGCAGAAGCCAGAGTGTGGCTGAAATTTGTTGACAGGCTGCTAGGTTCAGAGTTGCTGTGGCTGTATACAGACATTCTGGGTGCGACCTGCAAGCTGGTATGCTGATTAAGCACGATCTAAGTTGGAAGTTACAATAGAAAAGCATTGTAAGGCATCCATGGATTCAGGACAGGAGTAACACCTATGCTTACTTGTCTGGATTGCACCCTGGAATGTCGTAGCTTCCCCCCCCCCCCTTTTAAAAAAAAAAAAGAAAAGAAAATAGAGTGTCCTAAAAGTTGTCTGTTCCCAGATATTTGTTCAGGTGATTTTTACCTCCTTCCTGTTAAACCACCAGTGATTTTCTATAAACAATATAATTGTATCTTTATCCGTTGAAGGCCTTTCTCAATAACCAGTACAATGGAAAGTGATTTGCAGCCTTCAAGTGAAGGAGCTAAAGGCAGCCTTAGCTCTTAGATTTTGCTTTTAATGGTATCAAAGAAGCTTAGCATGCAGCTATAAGATTAATAGAAGTTACGTAAGAAACTACATGGGTTCAGTTGTCATTGACCTATGTTAAAATAACCTTTTTTCCCCTTTAAAGTTTGTGACTTAGTTAAAATTAAAGAGGGAAAATAGATTCATTTGGTGGCACCATTATGTGAATGACACAAGAAATGTCTTAATCTGATTAACACATAATGCCACTAAGGATTAACTCTACACATGGCCCCATTATCAGGACTCTCATACTGTTGGTATTCTTCTTAATATTGTACCAAAAATAAAATAAAAATCTGTGTATACTTGGTTCTAAATGTGCATCTCTCAGCATTGGTTGTTAGAGGTAGAGGTAAAATAGTGTTCTGTTAATCTTGTTATAATTGCATACAACTTCTTAAAATATTAGGAAATGCCAGAATTAAGGCTCTCTTTACAAATTTAATTTGTCCCCCTTATGAAAGTTCATTGTGAGTGAGTTTGTGAAGCAACACACAGAAAGGCCACAACTCAGCCAAAAATAAAACCCAGCTCATGTGGCTTCTATTTCAGTCTCTTAACCCCAGGAGGAAAACCTTGACTGTACAAGGGTTTGCCTCATTCACTGTCCATCTTTTGCACTGAATGAAGCAGAGGATAAGTAGGAAAAAATGCATGTGATTATATAATTAAATATTTTATCATAATACAGGCACACAAAAGGATCAGATTCAAGGAGCACATGCTTATGTAGAGCAGATGGAAGGTTGGCAGATCTGGGCGCATAGTCAGCATAGATGATATATTCAGAAATTTTAGAATAAAATCTTTTAAAATGGAGCATGTGCACATAGTGATATTCAGACACTTATTGTTTTGGTCATATCTCAGTAGATTTTCATGGCAACAGCAAAACCCCAGCACTATTACTTCCCAAAATTTCCGATACCTTGTCCAAACCATTGCTGTACTCCAGCACCATCTGAAAACCCCTCAAACAGTTAGACATTTGTTAAAAAAATCAACACAGCTACTTAAATTAACTTTCCTTAACCTCATTCTTGAAAACAGCTGAGCCATTTATGCTGAAACTTCAACATAACAGTCAACCTGGGACAAAGACAAAGCATGGAAAAAATCAACCCAAAAACTTATAAGGCAACTGTAAACAATGGCCTAATATGGAAAATGTTAAGCAAACTTAATTATAGCTGCAGCTGGTAGTGATATCTATAATGTAACATTTGAACACAGTTTTAAGGTTATTTACTATAGACTAGCATATGGTTTAAACTATAGTTTAACCTAATGATTTGGGTTTAGTTAAATCAGTCTTCTTAAAAGTTTCGGAAACTTAAGTGTAAATGAACCGAACAGCATTTTCTATACACTTGAATGGTGGAACCAACAGTGGAAAATAAGGGAGAAAGCTAATAAGAAAACTTGGGCTGTTTGGCAGACATTCAAAACCGCCATATGAGTATCCCCTCATTTGCAAGAGTCTCAGAAATTAATGTTCGGGAATTATGGAATTAAAGGATTCTAGACAGAGACAGATGGCGTCAGCTGTACAGATATTTGCAGAAATTCTGAAGTGGAGCACTGGAACAACAGAAATTACACTATGTTCTGAATTTAATTCAGACAATTTTCTAAGTCACAGTGAAATGAAATTGTAGGCATGACAGAAAGAAGCCTCCTATCACTACATTCTTAACTGAAGCATTTCTTAAAATGTATATACCTTTGGTCTACAACAAGTATAATCTTCTCTCCTGAAATATGTTAGTCTTTATAAAGATGGTATTTGTATTATTTAAGATATTAACATTTCCATTGTTTTCATCTTCAGAAAAATTTGCCAATCGGTAGCACAGCTCTGTTCTAGGTCTTTAACAAAAGTGAGTAGCAATGCCCTAGAATCAGTCCTTAAGAAATCAAAGTATTGAATTCTCCAAACTGTGTCCCATGCCACTTAAAATGACCTTTTGCTCATGTCTGTATCCACCATTTGCTATTAAGTTTATATACCTGAATTCCACACATAATTTTGAATTTTCTTAACCATCTGTTCTCAAGACACAAAGACAACTTTATAAAAACAAACCCTACAAACCTCTTGAACCTTCCAGACTTTCAACTGAAAGCATCTTAATTGCTTCCTCTGGGAAGCCCTATTGTGCCACTGAAATAGCAACATTGATTGTAAAAGAATGTGTTCCATGCTCCTTTACATGTTCTATACTCCTTTACTTGATCAGATCAGAAGAGTGGCAGTATAATCTAATCCAGATGTTTTTTAAAAGTTTTCGTCTGTCTAGTCATACCCAGTTTTAATTTCATGATGGCTGTAATATGAAGTGGAAAAATGACTGGTTTAATTCTGCTAACTTTAACTTCAGTGGGAATAGGATTGTGTGTAGTGTGTATTAACAGTACAGATGTTTATTGGTAGAGTGAATGCATTGGCATTTGCTGGACCTTGCTTTTTTTAAGTCCTTTGAGGATCCAGGTGTTGTATCCTTGTCCCTTTAATGGCCACTAGTTTGAAGTAGCTGATAGAAAACATTGTCAGTGGTTGACAAGCTTGCAGAATGTCCTAGTTGAGGAGAAAGCATTAGCGACCAATGTGAAATCTGTGTCACTTAGCCATCTACTTAGAACCTAGCTTATGCCAAAGTTAATAATTTGAGTGAAAACTGAGTAAGGACCTCCAGATATGACCCATGTAAAGGATGGGTGGACAAAGCAGTACATATATATATATAGTCTCACCTTCTAATCAACTCGTGGGAATGGGCCTCATCTACCCTAACTGAGTTGACTTTGCTAACTGTTAAGGTGCTGTTATGAGTACCCCATAAACTGGCCACCACCTCCCTTGTGGTATAAAGTCGTACAGAAACTGTTTACCAGATACGCTCCCCAGGTCACGTACAGAAACTGTTTACCAGATAATCTTCCCAGGTCACGTAAAGATCATTTACCAGATACCCTTCCCAGGTCACGTACAAAACTCAGGGCTGCGAGGCTTGTGACCATCAACATGCTTTATTCGAACCCTAATTCGCTCTCAGCCAGCTCCCAAAGGGGTGGGTCATCCCCCTCGCCCATGTCAGGGCATCTGGAGGGCAAGTCAATCATGGCTGCTCTGGCCCCCCCACAGGGGTGTAGAAGGCTCTGACCCAGAACCTAGAGAGCTGGTGAAAATTCCTTTGCCCAAATAAGGACAGGAGGAACCGGGCAGCCCTCGCCCCAAAATTCCTGCTGCAGCGAAATCTGGCCAATCACAGCCCTCGGCAGGAAGCAGTGGCCTAGGCCATAAAAGCTACCATGCCGCATGGAGCAAAGAGAGAGTCTCCTCGAGTTAACTGCTAGGCCTGATCACCCTGCAGTAGGAGTCCCCCCGAGAGAGCCGGCCCGAGTCGATTTCAACCTCCACCTTAAGACGTCATGCTGTGGTTACTCACCTGCCTGATAGTCATGGTACGTATGTGAACCCGAGTTACCCCCCACGTTTACTTCTCCTGATTGTTTCCCTTCCCTTTAAATGTATATAGTTGAATACGAATAATGCTTCTACCTCAGTTTTAACCCAAGGTATTACAATTGGTGTAGGTTTGGGGATTATTGTTACGCTTATTGTTTTATGTATTGGATTCTGTCCTTTTATACTTTGTCTCCTTATCTCTATGTAAATCACTGTATGTTAAACTGTTGGGTAATTGCCTGGGGTTATCTTGTTATCTGTGAAGCTGACTTCTGAGTTTAGTTCAGCTAACAGCATAACTGTTAACCCTTTGCATCCCAAAGAGGGAGACTAATAAAATTTATTATTTTTGGCCACCACTTTAAGTTTCCAGGAGCCTTCCTTCTCCCATCCTTTACCTACTGTGGACACTAACCCTTGCCCTCCTTCATCCTGGCATGTGTATATACACCTCTCAACTGTAGTTTCCACTTCATGCATTGGACGAAGTGGGTTGGAGTCCACAAAAGCTTATGCCTGAAGAAATTTGTTAGTCTTTAAGGTGTCACAGGACCCTCGTTGTTTTGCTATAAACTGACTAACATGGCTACCCCTCTGGAAAGCAGTGAAAGCAGCCATTACTTGGATTGTGAAAAACTATTGGCAGCTGGAAATCTCAACTGCTTCCATAAATGGAAACCTTAGGTTTCTTTGGTTATAGGTTGCTTAATGCCAGGACAATAGTAGACAACTGTCTACAAGTCAGCCATTCATAAAGGTACCTTTCTTGCATTTATTATTGAGGCCTGGCTAAATGCTGCTATATGGCCAGTATTACACATTTCAATCACATAGAGCAGGGGCGTAGCCAGCCCCTCTTTTCTGGCTGGGTCCCTGTAAGTGGAGGGTGGGCCCAGCCAACGGCAGCTTCCACTCATGTGACCTGGGGGGGGGGGGGGCGTGGAGAGCCACAGTGCCTGGGCCGACAGCAGTGCAAACTTCACCGCCACAGCCCTGGGGCTGGCCACTAGCCGGTAGCTATGAGTGGGGCAGAAGTGCTGGTGCCTCAGCTCTTTGCTCACACTGTGGGGCACAACAGCTGCAAGTGGAGCAGAGGCAGTAGCACCAGTGCCTCTTCACCGCTAGTGGCTGCAGCCACTGATCCTGCAGCCACGAGCAGAGCAGAGGTGTTGGTGCTAGTGCCTCTGACCCACTCCCAGGTGCTGGGTGGCCCCGTAGCCGTGACAGCAAAGTTCATGCCACTGCTGGGCACTAAGGTGGGTGGGCCTCAGGGTCAAGTGGGTGGGCCCAGGCCTACTTGTGGCTATGCCCCTGAGATTTAGGCTTTACAATCCAGATCATTGTAGTGGGCTGGGCTACTATATTGTGTCCCTCATCAGGCTTTCCTTTTAATCTATACAAATGCCACACTAACTACAGCATAAGTCTGCTCATTTCCTTTTTAGGATAGGAGCAAGGGACTAGGTTAAGTCTGCCTCCAAAGTCTGTAGTATTCTGTATATGTTTTCTTTAAACTGACATATCTAATAGTATGGGGTGTAGACCACTACTAGAAGCCCTGGTATAGGGAGACACAAAGGGTGCATCTACACTTGTAAATTAAGTCGATTTAAGCTTGCTTAAGTCGACTTAATTTACTCTGCATCTACACTATACTTTCCTTAAGTCGACTTAAGGAAGCTGCTTAAGTCGACTTAAGGAAAATTAAGTCGACTTGGTTAAACCTAGTTTAAAGTCGACTTTAGGCTTAAGTTGACTTTCTAAAGTCGACTTAAGCCAGTGTAGATGTGGAGTAGCCCTAAGTCGACTCTAAGTCGACTTAGGGCTCTCCAGGACTCCCCCACTGCCCTCCCTGCTGGGGGGGGGGTGGCACACGGAGATCCTGGCATGCCCCCCTATAGGGCAGGGCAGAGCCCTGCCCACCCTGCCCTATGCCCTGCCAGGGTCTCTGTCCCCCTTTGCTCCATTGTACTCAGGTACAATGGGGCAAAGGCTGAGCCCCCTGGCACTTGGCAAGGGGTGCCCCCCTGCCACCATGCATCAGTCCCAGGTCCACCTAGCCCCTAGAAGTCGACCTAGGTGTCCAGCGTGGACGCTCTAGGTCGACTTTGTAGGGTCCCCCCAAAGTCGACTTAAAATTAAGTGTGGACATGCTAAGTCAACTTAACAAAGTTGACTTAAATTAACAAGTGTAGACATAGCCAAAGGAAGCACTGAGAAAAAACCTGGCAACAGTGCACACGTGTTTGCTTCTGACAATGAAGGGTTACAACTTAAATATATGTAACATTTAAATTGGCTTTAGCCGCTTTAACTTCTTTGATATTCCCTGAGCTCTAATAACTGCCACACATACATAGATAGCAGCCCACAACTACCTTGTAACATGACAGCTTCCAAGATAAGCATACCATAATGGTGGTACCTTTAATTCTGTTATCTTGGTGTTGCATCTTTACATTCAAGAGGTTAGTTTGCCCATCTACCAGAGGGCAGAGCTATAAGGGAATCCAAGAAAGGGAGCAATTCGCTCAGCTTTCTATAGTCATCTCCCACTCCCCTTTCTTGTTCTCCTTTAATCTAATAAAAATATTGTAAATCTAATAAAAAATAAAATCCTGTGCAGAAAATATAATATACATGAAAAGGTATTAATTCAAGGATGACAACAAATGTTCACCCGTCCTATTTGAATGTAAATTTAACTGTTCAGTTTTTAGGGTTCATGTTTCTGATTATTTTTTATTTCTGAGCACTTAAAAGTGTGCGAGGCACTTCAGAAGGAGATAAGACAACTCCTTCCTTGCCAAGAACACCTTACTGTCTAAATAAAGGTAAGATGCCACAACCTGGAAGGGAAAAAGGAGAGCCAACGGAACAAATACAGACTTATCCAGTTACAGATCATCAAATGATCATTGATCTCAGTAGAAGAAGTCCTGTTTGTTTCACTAACTGTTGGATTGGGCCTTTACTTACGTATGTTGTCTGGGTATCTTGAAATTACTGTGCTATGATCTATATGTATCGATCTATAATTTTAGAGGATATGGAAATGGGGTGAGAGGAAGAAGGAAGGAGGGGTCTCTGAAAGTAGAAGAGAATAGTGAGGCAGAGAGATGGAGGGGGCAGCAATGAGAAAGAAAAGATAATGGAGGGAAAAAAAGCGAGAGTTTTACACATACACCCCTCATCTGAGAGAGGGAGGGAGAGAGAGAGACTTTAAAATAATTTTCATGCCTCCAGGGTCAGTAACCTGAAATGAGATAACTGGAAGTGTGACAGAAATCAGCAATTTTAATAGAGAACTTCTGGAAAAGGTCTGCCCTTACAGAACATATTAAATATCTAACATTTTAACACCAACACCATTGAATCATCTTAGAAACTGCTTCAGGTTTACCATCTCCTTAGTAACAGCCTGAACCATTCCCAAATTGCCAGATCAAAAATATAACCTTTAGCAGAGGACCTCTGTTGACCTAAATTAACAATCCCGCTCCTATTTGCAAAAACCGAAGGTCAAAAAAGGCTTCTTTATTTTATTTTTTTGGTCATAAATCCTGAGCATAAAAAAATTAAAACATGGATTTTTTCAAATGCAGAGAAGCAACACAGAAAGCCAGTCCTGATACAGATATAAGTTTCTGACAGCAAATGTCTTTAGCTTAAGTTTTACTGAGAAAAAGCTTAATATACTTCCCATGTCAAATGATACTGTGAAACGCAGAGTATGAAAGGTGTCTGAAGATATCAAAAAACAAGTTGTGCACAAAATTAAACATTCTGTATTCAGTATGTTTAACCTCGATGAAACTGCTTATGCTACTAACTTGTACAATTATTAGTGTTTGTACAGTATGTTAATACCAGGGATATTAAGGATGAGTTCTTATTCAGAGAACAACTTGGAACAATCAAAACAGGACAAGTTATTTTCTGTACCAATGGTGATCCAGCCATGATGAGTGCATGGTCTGGCTTTCAGCAGAAGGTAAAGTGCATGTCACTTAATGTGATTGTCCATTGTCAAGTCCTAGCTGCAAAGACATTGCCAGTTTGCCTTAAGGCTGTTATACAAGCAGTGAACTACATTAAAGTGTATGCTCTGAGTAGGCATCTCTTTTGAGAGCTTTGCAATGAAATGGGTGCTGAACATAAAGTTCTGCTTTTCCACACTCAAGTCTGATGGTTTTCCAAGGGATGCGCATGAATGCCTATTTTTATACTTTGTTTAAAAAAAAAAAAAGCAGCATTTTTCCTGCAAAAGGAGAAACAAGAGCTGAATAAAAAGTTCAGTGACCAGAAATGACTTTTCTGCTTGGCATACTTAGTTGGTATCTTTGATAGCCTTAATGATTTCAACATGTTGCTTCAGGGAAAAATGTTCAACATTAATACACCTGACTAATAAAATCAAAGCCTTTCCATCTGAAGGTGGATTTGTGGTGCAGGAAGCTGGACACAGATGTATGTTATGTTTCCAACATTTTCTTCATCCATCAAGGAAGAGAAAATCAACATTGTTAACTGTCTCAAGTCAGCTGCCAGTGAACATCTGAGAACCCTTCACGAAGAGTTCTCATACAACTTCCCAGTGTCACCAAAAGCACTTCATTTCTTGGTGAAGAACATTTTAGTGAGACGGCAAAGCAGTTACCTACTGAAGATATTCATGTACATGAACAATTTATCAACATGATCAATTAAGATGAAGTGAAAGCAAAATTCACACAACTGCCTCCAAACCAGTTCTGAGGCTCAATTGCAAATGGGTACTCACTGGTATCTGAAATGGCAATCAAAAGCCTTGCCATTTCTCTATATCTATGAATGCGACAGTCGATTCTCCAGCCTTCCCACAGTAAAGTTGAAATCTCAAAATTGGCTTGATGTGAAGGACATCATCAGATATGCCCTTTCTAAAACAAAGCCAAGAATAAAACTTCTTGTGTCAAATAAACAGCATCATCCATCTCACTGATTTTGGCTGGTGATTAATTGCTGTCATGTATTAAAATAAAATAAACTTCTATTTAAAATAGCTTTTCTGCTTATACCAATAATTCAGTAAAATGTGTTTTAGTCTTAATTTAAAAGCAGTGAGAAAAGATAAATTCATTTCAAGTAATAGGGTTTAAATTTAGCATTTAACATAGTATTAAATGTAAAAGATGTCTTTTTAAATTTCTAAGGTGGAGCGCACTCAGAGGCTTGCTGTGTGAAAGAATCACCAATGCAGAAAGTTTGAGACTCACTACTCTAAGAGGACCCCTTTTCGTTCAAGTTGGCCAATGTTCACAGCACTGCACACTCATCTTTGGATTCATTCTCTGTGTAGCACCTCCCTGGGAAGCTGCCAACAAAGATGCTGGGGATTGGGATGAGTTGAGTTTTAGGAGGTGGGGAATTATTTGTTTTGTTGATGTTTTAGTTCTTCTTAGTTAACCTTCACCCTGCCCTTTCCCAGATCTTATATTACTGCTCCCCTTTATTATACTGTTGGTTTTGGGCATGTCATTTCTTTGCTGGAATGGGTACTAATGTATGTTCTTGTGTCTTGTGTGTTGAGTTAGATGCTTCTCGCCAGCAGTGGTATCATTATTCAGTTATCCAAAGGTACCACCACTGGTGTCTGAGGCACAATGAGGAATCATCTTGTGTGGAAGTACTAGGCATCACAGGAAGAACCCAAGAACCAACCCATGTGACAAGCCACTCCAAGTAACAAACACCAGGAAAGAAGCTTGAGCCACATTTTGGGGGAGCAGTCACATGTTTATCTGTTTTATGTTCTACACCTACCAAGTTACATTGTAACCGAAAGGCTCACATTGTCAATGGGATTCGGGCAGCAGGAATGTTTAAGCTACTGGGGTACCTTGGGGCTCAGTGCTAGACCTAGAGACTAAGGCAGATGGGCTGAAGCACTACATTTCTGTGAAGGTCTAGGACATTGAAAGTCAGAGCCAAGAAAAGCTACAAGAGGCCAAAAGAGAAAACAGTGTTGTCATGTGCTGAGTCCCAGGGAGTCTTAAAACATGTGACTCTCCAGCGACTGGATCCTCTCCACATCAATTTGGTGTGTCACCAGCAGGGGTGGTCCCAATCAGATCTGTAAGAGAACTACAGGTGTCATTGTTCCTTTAAATCACAGCCTAGAATTTGTAACAACGCATAGGCAGTTTTTCTGACTCTTTGTTATATTCTGAGTTTTACTGAAAGCCCCAGACCTCAGAGTAATATGAATATGTGAGGCTATCAGCTTTCATTTAAAAGAGTTTTGAATCTTGTGGTTTTGGAGAAAAGCATGAAAATGTGATCTGAGTGTTTTCTAAAGGCTCAGAAACCCACAAGTCAAGAAAAAGAACCCCAAAAGCATGGGAGTATTTTAATCTCATGATTTCTAAAGCAATCTCATGATTACTTTATACCAGATTCATGATTTTGAGTGCTTGGGACCGTAATATTGCACAGGATCCCAACATAGGAAGAGCAAGGCCAGTTTTCCCTTTCAACTCGTGGCGAACGGGGGAGGTCCTGGAGGACTGGAAACAGGCAAATACAGTACCTATCTTCAAGAAAGGGAAAAGGGAGGATCTGGGGAACTACAGACCGGTCAGCCTCACCTCAATCCCTGGGAAAATCATGGAGCAGGTACTCAAAGAATCCGTCCTGAGACACTGGGGGGAAAACAGTGTGATCAGGAACAGTCATCATGGATTCACCAAGGACAAATCGTGCCTGACCAACCTGAGTGCCTTCTATGATGAGATGACTGGATTTGTGGATGCAGGAAGAGCCGTTGACGTGGTATACCTTGATTTTAGCAAGGCTTTTGATACGGTTTCCCACAGCATTCCCGTCAGCAAGTTAAGGAAGTATGGGTTGGATGAGTGGACCATAAGGTGGATAGAAAACTGGCTAGATCAATGGGCTCAGCGGGTACGAATCAATGGCTTGATGTCTAGTTGGCAACCGGTAATGAGTGGAGTGCCCCAGGGGTCAATCCGGGGAATGGTTCTGTTCAACATCTTCATTAACAATCTTGATGATGGGATAGATTGCGTGCTTACTAAGTTTGCGGATGACACCAAGCTGGGGGGAATGGTAGACACTCTGGAGGGCAGGGACAGGATCCAGGGAGACTTAGACAAATTGGAACAGTGGGCAAAAAGAAACCTTATGAGATTCAACAAGGACAAGTGCAAAGTCCTGCACTTAGGACGGAAAAATCCCTGCACTGCTACAGGCGGGGGACCGATTGGCTAAATAGCCGCATTGTAGAAAAGGACCTGGGGGTTATGGTGGATGGGAAGCTGAATATGAGCCAACAGTGTGCCCTTGTTGCCAAAAAAGCCAATGGCATATTGGGCTGCATCAGTAGGAGTGTTGCGAGCAGATCGAGGGATGTGATTATTCCCCTCTATTTGTCACTAGTGAGGCCGCATCTGGAATACTGTGTCCAGTTTTGGGCTCCCCACTACAGAAAGGTTGTGAACAAATTAGAAAGAGTCCAGCGAAGGGCAACAAAAATGATTAGGGGGCTGGGGCACATGACTTACAAGGGGAGACTGAAGGAACTAGGCTTATTTAGTCTGCAGAAGAGAAGACTGAGGGGAGATTTGATAGGAACCTTCAACTTCTTGAAGGGGTGCTCCAAAGAGGAGGGAGCTATGCTGTTCTCAGTGGTAACAGAGAACAGAACAAGGAGCAATGATTTCAAATTACAGCAGGGGAGGTCAAGGTTGGATATTAGGAAAAAACTTTCTCACTAGGAGGGTGGTGAAGCATTGGAATGAGTTACCTAGGGAGGTGGTGGAATCTCCATCTTTGGAGATATTTAAGGTTCGGTTAGACAAAACCCTGGCTGGGATGATTTAGTGGGAGAGGTCCTGATTTTAGCAGGGGGTTGGACTAGATGACCTCATGAGGTCCCTTCCAGCCCTATGATTCTATGATTCTATGAATTACTCTGTTATAAGTTTCAGCACAAATTCTTCCCTCCATCTAACCATTGCTGTATGGCACAACCCCTTTCCCACCCTATCATGGGCTGTGTCTACACTTACAAAGCTAAGTCGACTCTATTAAGTCAACTTAACAAGGTTGACTTAAGGTGACTTAATGTTGACCATGTTAAGTTGACTTAAAGAGTCTACGCTAGACTCTTAAGTTGACTGGCTAGGTCGACAGAGAGCTCCGGCTCCGAAGGGAGCTGCGGCTCCCTGGGCTAGGGGAGCCGCAGATCCCGGGGAGAAGAGGAGCCCAGCTCCCCCTGAAGCAGGGAGCCGTGGCTCCCCAGGAGAAGGGGAGCTGCGGCTTCCTGCTTTTTGGGGAGCCTGAGCTCCCTTGTCATGGGGAGCCACAGCTGCCTTCTTGCTGGGGAACTGGGCAAGAAGGGAGCCGCAGCTCCCTGGCAGAAGGCGGGGCTCCCTTCTGCCAGGCAGCTGTGGCTTCCTTGTTCCCATCCCTAGGTCGACTTAGGGAATTAAGTCGACTTAGGGCATCCACACCAGTTTTAGGTCAACTTAATGAATTGACATAGGTAGTTATTAAGTCGACTTAAGGAAGTGCTTAAGTGGACTTAATGAAAGCCAGGTGTGGACGTGGCTTTTTTTAGGTTGACTTAAGCGTCTTTAAGTTGACCTAAGTTGCCAGTGTAGAAGCACCCATGGACTCTAGTGCTATTGTGGTTGCTATCTTAAATCATCCTTGCTATTGAAGAAGGACCGCACATGCTTCTGCCTGGTGTTCCCTCAATCAACATTTGTGCATAAATCTGGCATTAAGTATTTATTACAGTAGACTCACCTTGCTAATCCAACCTTGCTAATTTGTGATGTTCTACACACATCTTCTGAATGTTCTGTATCCAAATCATCTTGGTGTAACAGCAGTACTTTTGCCCTCTTCATGTTTGTGTTCCTAGAGGGTGAAATTCATCCTGTGCAGAGAGCCTTCCATTAAAGGGCCTGCAATGCAGTCCTGACAAAATCCGTAGGTGGGTTGGGGCTAACTGTGACCAGAGGAGTTGTTAAACCCTTTCTTCACAGGTGATCCTCTGCCTGACCATACAATATCTATGACAGCAAGCATATCATAATTAGTGAGGTATATTTTTAAGTTTGTTTTGTTATTGTGTAACTGCATTTTCTTTTTAGTTGACTTCTTTTGACGACAAACTGTTTTGGATTGTACAGCATCCCCTAAAGGCCCATATATTACAAAGGAAGAGTGCTTTAATGAATAAAAGAACCCTGGATTTCCTCTTTTTTTTTATGAACTCTCTTCCTAGATTTTCTTTTAAAATCCTTTTTAAATAATCCCTTTTAACATTTTACTGAAGCAGGCTCTGAGCTATGACACTTTGTTTTTTGTTTAAATTTTGTGTCCATTCAATGATCAACCAAAACATATTGAGAGAGAGAGGATTTAATAAACCCAGTAATCTTGTTTCTCTGTATTTTCACATCTGCTGGTGTCAATATTATTAAATAGCTCATACTGCCACAAATAAACTCAGTATGGTTTTAAAAACCCCAAACAAAAAAGCCTAAGTCAAGTCATACCTTTAATTCAAATGATAATAAATTGTCATCTGGAGTAATGATTATTTAAAATGTACCACAGCTAATGACAGTATTAAATACATGATTTAAAGACACTTTTGAGCTAATATAGGAAATACGGGGTCAGATTTTCTGTCTGATACAGATTTTTTGAACCATAAAGCAGTCACAAAGCAGTCCAGTGGTGTGTGTCATAGTGCCTAGAAACTCACAAGAACAACAATGCAATACACAAAGCTGAGACAAGTGCTTTGTCTTCTATATCACAAATGGGTAGAGATAGGTGCCTTAGGGTGTGATCCACAAAGTCCACATGCTATGCAGAACAAACAAGTCAACCTAAATTACTCCCTGACTACACCAGACTTTCATTAAATCGACTTAAGAAATTCCTTAAATTGACTTAATGAAAGCTTAAGCCGACTTAATAAGAACCACCCATTAGGTTGACTTAAGCTTTAAGTCAATTCCTTATGTTGACTTAAAGTTAAGTCGATTTAGTCCACTTTGTTAAGTTGACTTAATAAGGTCAACTTTCAATTAGATTAGATTACAGCCAATTGATTGTTACAGCCAGTCAAAGAAGTTGTTTAGATGCAAACAGTGGAGAACAGCATACAGAAGGGAGGTGAGGTTAAATCACCTGTTGTAATAAGAAAAGAACCCAAAATCCCTATTTAACCCTAAGGCAACATTGTCAAATCTGCAAATATATTCCAATTCTGTAGTTTCTCTCTGAAGCTTTGTTTGTTATCCGTTAGTGTAAGTACATGATCCATTGTCAACAAACAAGCACTAAGAGTTGTGAAGACTGTAGAAGGAGTAAGTGTCACAGCTGGGATTAGAACTTTAATCCCCATCTCTTTATAATATTCAAAATGCCATTGCTAAGAAATCATATTGATGTCATGTTATCTCAAATCAACCATTTGTGGAAAAAAAAAGAAGCTGAAAACAGAACCACTGGCCTTGCATGGGTGTAAAATGAGGAAGAATGTGTCAGGATCCTTTGTGTCTGTACCCAGTGGCAAGCCACAACGCGACTGGAGATAGGAATTGCTACTCAATACTATTGGAGATGAAAGCATTGCATAAGGGAGTAGCAGAGGGACACTAGCGACAGAGCTTGCCTGGTGCAAGGGAGGTTAGAGTACCCAATTGGCTTCAGATTTTCCAAAGTGTGAAGGTCCTGGATTCCATTTGAAGTCAATGGGGACCACATATGCTCAGCAGTTCTAACAATCATCATCTTAGAGGGAGGTTAATTTGTT
Source organism: Pelusios castaneus (assembly GCA_007922175.1). Lineage (NCBI taxonomy): Eukaryota > Metazoa > Chordata > Testudines > Pelomedusidae > Pelusios > Pelusios castaneus. The sequence goes on along the minus strand of ML685784.1, from coordinate 7,812,529 downwards.
GCTGCAGTCAGCAACCTTCAGAATCAAATCCATCAGGGGTCCTGCTGCAATACAACACCCTACATACAGCTCAGTGCAGGCATAATCTAGCCTAATGGTTCTCAACTAGAGCATGTATACCAGGGGTCGGCAACCCCTAGCACACATGCCAGCTCAGGCTCCCCCGCTGGCCCCACAAACCACATGGCCAGCAGCTGCAGCACGCAGCTGAGGGCCCCTGGTGGCCCTGCTCCCTGCTGGACAGCAGGAGGGGAGGGGAGCGGGTCGTGTTGCCCCAGCCCACCCAGAGCCGCGCCGCTGCTGGCAGGGTACAGCCAGCCCCCGCCATGGCCGGCAAGAGTGGGGGCGAGGTCGGCCCAGCCGGAGCCGCTGTTGCCGGTGGCCGAACTCCAGTTCCTGGTCCCAGCTACCACCAGCAGCGGTGGCTCTGGGTGGGCTGAGCCGACTCACCCTCTAGCCGCCATGACCAAGGCCGGCTCTGCCCTGCCGGCGCAGCGCGGCTTTGGGTAGGCCGGCGCGACATGGCACAACCTGCTCCACTCCCCTCCTGCCTTCCAGCAGGGGGTGGGGCCAACAGGGGCCATCAACACTATGCCGCCCCTGCAGACAGGAGCTAGCCCTGGGGCAGGGAACCAGAGGCTGCCGCTGGCTGATGCAGGCCCTGGTCCTGGCCTTGGCCGGCAGGGCACCTAAAGCCTGACCCCGCCCCATTTTGGCCCTGCCCCCCACACCTACTGAGGATGCAGTGGGTGGTGCTGGCACAGGGGCCGGCGAAGGTTCCCGACCCCTGATGTATATTGTTGGGGTCACAGAGGTCTTACAGGGGGTACATCTACTCATCTAGATATTTGCCTAGTTTTATAACAGGCTATATAGACAGCACTAGTGAAGTCAGGAAAAACTAAAATTTTATACAGACCATGACTATTTATACTGCTCTATTTACCATCCACTGGTTGGTTTATTTTTATAATTATCTAGTAAATTTAGCTATAATGTGCTGTGACACTTTTGTGGTTTTATTTCTGATTTTTTAAGCAAGTAGTTTTTAAATGAGGTGAAACTTGGGGTTATGCAAGACAGATCAGATTCCTGAAAAGGGTACAGTTGCCTGAAAAGGTTGACACCCACTGATCTAACCATAACTGAGAGAAGGTCTGAACTTAATCAATATCACACTGACATCAGAAATTTAGCTGGCCATTTCTACGGTGACCCCAAAGTGCCAGCTGAAGAGTAATACAAAGAGTAGCTATTAGCTTCCCATTTAAACTCTGACCTTCATAATAGCTACTGCCCAGCTCATATCTGTGCTGGTAGTAATGAAGTTTTTATGCAATTATTAATTCACAAAGTTAAGTCATTGGCTCCTTCATCTTTGTCCTACTGCAGCTACATCATCCCAACTATAGCATCCCATCAATGTATTATTTCAATACTGACCTTTCACTGAAAGTTCAGACAGTTTTTATTTCTGTTGAAGGAAATGTTTCTGTTTGTATACACCAGAAACATTCTTTGTCTATAAAACCACATGACATCAAATAAAAACAATGGGTAAAAGATTCCTCTGTAAAATTCTATTGCTATGTCTCGGAATGGGTTTCCTATTCCAGTATAAAAGGGGTAAAAAAAGCCTTGGGAAAGGAGCAGCCAATCAGAACAGGCGGCTGCAGAGCCAATCAGTACCAGGCGCCCAGGATGAATGAAGGCTGCAGCCACTTCTCTGAGCACTCTACCCCCTGTTGCTTGGGGGTGGGGGGGAGATGTGCTCTCTGGCTGCAGGGGGCAGGTCCCAGGATAGCTCAGTGGGAGCGAAAGCCTAGAACCCTTATAAAAGGATGAGAGGTACCTGGGGATGGCGTGGATGTGGCCCAGGGGACCTGAAAGACCACATTGGGGATTGATGCAGTGCCAAGGCATGACACAAAGGGTCCCTGGGTTAAGGCCTAGAGAAATGGGTATGCCCGGGTCCCTACCTACCTCCCCCCACACTACCAATGGGCAGCATCAAGACTAGTGCTGGCCATGGACCCTGAATAGGCTGTTGGGATTAGATCCTGCCCTGGAAGGGGGAATTTAGCAAAAGGGCTCAACCACAGGGGTAAAGGACCATACAACAACTGAGAGAGATGAAGCAGAAGTCATGGAGTGGGTGTGCACTTGAGCTATTCCCCATTAATATCATCAGGAGGCACCCATCAGGTGAGCCCAGTGCTGGCAAACATCTACACCTGCCACTCTCCTGTCCATTCATTGACTACAAGAGTAGATCACTACAAGTGACCTGAAGGACAATATGTGTTGTGAATATAAAACTGTAATCTTGGAGACTGTTAAAATGAAAATTATGGATCAGAGGGCTCAAGTGCTCACTACTACTCCTTATCTGCCATGACGCATACTTACCTACTTCAGGGAAAACTAACAGTTGCCATAAAGACACATAAGGAAAAGCAAACAGCCAATATATGTGGCTATGTCCACTGGATATTTTGACACCGTTCCCAGAATCTGTTCTGAAAGCAACTTTAGCTTGGCCTGACATTTGGCCAGTAACAAGAACAGAACAAGAATCAATACTGAAAAAGAAAAGAACAAAAGGAATAAAATGAGGAAAATCACTTTTTATAAGGCAGACTGCAAAGAGGGAGTCTGAGGTAGAATGCCTCCTTAGTGCTTCCTTTTGGATAATGTGGTTCTGCACCTGGGACAATGCAGAACCACATTATCCAAAAGGAAGCACTAAGGAGGATTCTACCTCAGACTTGCTCTTTGACTTCCTATATGTGTGGGTAGACTCATCCCTTCATGAAAAGCAAGCAACATCCTTCCCCTTTTGGGCCAGTCTTGTTCCACAGTTTTTGCAGTCTGCCTTATAAAAAGTGATTTTCCTATTGGCCTTTGGAGCACTTTTCATGGTATCTGGTTTATATAATTGATAAGCTAAAGATACCTGTTCAACAATCCATTATTTTATTAATCACAAAAGTTATCTGTACCCAAGTCCTTATGACAGAAAACATGTTAAAGTAGTTGCTAGTAAACTAAAAGCATCAATGTTTAATTGATTACAGAAAACAGGTGCCTTTTATCAATCACAAGTAGTCACTTTAGACCCCTAAATGCATTTCCTAAGGGTCAGTGGGTCAGAATAAGAGAACACACAATCCATCATTGATAACATACTAAGAATGAGCTAAAATTTAGCCTGTTCTTAATGTGGTAGGGTCAGCTAAGGTTCAGCTTAAAACATTATAAACAGAGGGTATATGGCGACTTTGGCTCACCTATAATGAATTAATGTGTTAATGCAGTTTGGTCATTTACTAAAAAGAGAAAGGAAATTGATGCTCATACATTATTAAAATAAATGTTAACTAAGGAATCAAATATACCTTTAAGGTAGAACTCCACATCAAAAGTGGCATGGAACTGCATGATCCCAGAGAAAGCATTAGTTGGCATTCTCCAAGCTTTTGGGTGCAAGCAGAAACAACACTTTTAGTGGATCAGCTTCCCTGATCTCCAGTCCTGGCCTGTGGGCTGGTACAGAACTGTTGGCGGCAAATCTACAGGGCTGGTAGTAAGAAGGAGAATTTAAAAGAATAGATTTGATGTGTAAACCAACAAGAAACAAAAGCATTAATTTTCCTGTCACTATTGCAAATTACAAAACCCTTTTCGAAGGACAGTTCAAGGACACTTGATTGCTCATACTGGTCAGTCCTAAAGGGATCTATATAACTAAACCACAGTTGTATATATGCACGGAGGGTCTGGAGGGCAGTCCCATGGGTGTGGGTTCTGGGGGGGGTGGTCGGTCCCATGGGGGAGAAGCGGAGGTTCTGGGGGGAGGGGTCTCCCGTGGGGGGGCGATCCCATGGGGAAGGGGGGGTCCTTACCCGCCGGCTCTGGGCACATCTCCGCTTGGCTCCGCACAAAGGCTCCGGCCCCCCCGACCCCCGCTCCGTCTGCCCGGCCCTGCCGAGGAGGCGGCCGCGCCCGGCCCGGCCCGGCAAGAGGCTCCATCTGGCCCCGCGAAGCGACCCAAGCCAGTGCCGTGAAGTGCCGCCCCTGGCCAGGAGGGGGAACTGCAGTCTGGGGGAGCGCTGAGCAGGGAGTGGGGCAGGTGATGGGGTGGGGAGCTGGGGGACACTGAGGAGGATATGGGGGGCCGGTGATGGGGGTGCTGTGGAGGGAGTGGGGGGCAGGTAATGGGGGGGGGGAGCGGGGGGGTGCCGGGGTGGGAGTGGGGCTGGTGATGGGGTGGGGAGCTGGGGGGCGCGGAGGAGGAAGTGTGGGGCAGATGATGAGGTGGGGAGCTCGGGGTGCTGAGGAGGAAGTGGGGGCAGAAGATGGAGTGGGGATCTGGGGGGGCTGAGGAGAATGTGGGGGGCAGGTGATGGGGGCACTGAGGAGGGGTGGGGGGCCGGTGATGGGGGCGCTGAGGAGGGAGTGGGGGGCAGGTGATGGGGGGGTGATGGATTCTGCCCCAGTGTGAGAGCTGCAGGAGGCGCCACATTCACCAGAGGCCCTGCATGGCTGCATGGACCGGCCAAGCCAACGTGGGCAGCCAGGGTGTAACGGGGAAAGTGCATGTCCGGGTCCCTCAGCGTCTCCGAGCTCATTGCTCTCGCCTCCCCGGGGGCAGCCTGGAGTCTGCAATGCCGGGAGTGCAGAAAGCCCCCCCCACAAGGGGTCCATTGGGACGGGGAGTTCCCAGGGGCCCGGTGAAAGCATGCTACTCACCGGCTGTCCGTGGTGGCTGCACAGAGCAGCTCCCACATGGTCTGACCTGGAGCCAGGACAGGGAATCCCCGACAGCGCTGTCGAGCCAAGAGAAGGTGGCTTGATTGTTCTTATGGCTCCAGCCACCGCCTAGGACCTGCCTTCCTCCCCCCCGCTCCCCCCATCCAGCTGGGTCCTCTGTACCAGGGACGGATCCTGCAGCAGGAATGGAGGGGCTGATTCTTTGGCCACTGCCCACGTGGGGATCCAGTCCATCTATATAACTAAACCACAGTTGTATATATGCACGGCGGGACGTGGACGCAGCTCCTGCGCGCGCATATAACTGACACAGCTATGGGCACGCAGCAGCTGAATCCACATGCATAAGTCTGTGGATTAGATAGCTCGCGCGCACAGCTGCCCTCCCTCACACCCAGTGGTGATTACCATTCTTCAATTTGCGATTCTTTAGAGAATCGGGGGGTTACTGGTTGGAAATAAGGTGAAGACCTACACACACATTAGGGTGACAGAAGAGAATGATGTGGCAAGAAAAGCAGCCTTTTAGAGTCAGAGGAGAATAATTTCTCCCCACTATGTAGGGCACGTGTTTTGATTTATATAAAATATTAGAAGCTTCTGTACTTTCAGATGAATAGTTGAATTTCTGCAGCTCTGAACTTTGAGGTTTCCCCGTCATGTAATTGTTTGTGAAAATACAGACAGATACTTCATTGTAGAGATACAAATAGTAAAGTCTCTGATCAATTCTTCACTACCTTACACCTTGTGCAGTCATTCACACCTGTGAAAAGTGGGTATAAATGATTATTAAATCAGAATGGGACCATTTGAAACTCACTTTGCACATGTGTAAAGCACTGCACAACAGACAAGCAGCAAATATATTTATATCTATCTACATATCTATCTATTTAAATATATAGGTATATCCAGCCCAATCTGTCATTATGTAAATATAAATTAACTTTTATTTGAATATATTTTTTAAAAAGTCGATGCATAATTTTACCCTTGACTGCAGTGAAATCATTAATAATGAAAACCTTTAAAATACTTTTTAAAAGTCCACAACTTAGCTTGTGCAAACAGTTGTTATCCAAAGTAGAAGTAAAAGGAATCTAAGCTATATGTTTTTCTGATCCCTGCTGTTTTATGATTTTTATAGCTTCACTGCTGCATAAAGATTTCAGTGAATTGCTTTAATTGTGTGAATAGTAACCAATGAGCAGTCCCAATTGATAAAACATCCTCATTGCATTCTAGACAGTATTTAACAACAAAAAGGCATTGCCAGTAATGGCTGCACAGTGTCTGTTTTAAAACAGTTTGCCTTGAATGCAAACAATCTTTTAGTTACCCTCGCTTGTTAAAATTAAAAATCTTCTTCCAACACATTTTTTCTGGTTCATAATCCTAATTAATATAATAATGATCCTAATTTATATATCACCTTTTATCTTAAGGTCACAAAGTGTTTCAATAATCTTTTTTTTTCAGTTCACAGAAGACCTCTAATGAAATAGGTAAGTAGAAAGGCAGGGCAGTTTCTACAGCTCACGGCAGCTCACACTATGTTACTACAGAAGCTGCTCTGTAATCTGAGGGCATTTCCTACTCAGAGTCATGGTGTACCAGCACTGAGTCAAGAGACTGCAATACCCTCGCCTCATCTGAACACCCTCTGTCTTCCCTAGACTCCTAATCATTGATAGTTTCTTCTCAGCAGTCTGTTAAGTGATTGGGGAAGAGTTTTTAAAGGGCTACGAAGACCAAATGTCTAAAGATTGAAGTCAGAGGTCCTGACAATAACTTATGTATCTTTTCACTGAAGATACCTTAAATGTATTTATGCACACTTACCAATATGAAAAACAGCCAAAATTGGTCTAATCCACAACCCAAGACAGACAAGAATGTAAAATGTTTGATGCATCTCTGGATGGCCCTCTTCTCTGTACATCTTCTTGCACCCTTGCATTTTTTAGCTATCCTCGTCTTGCCCTAGGGGAGCCAGGTTAGGCACTGAAATTGCAAACTCATCAATAAGGATAAGTATCTTCACAAGGGTTTGCAAGGTTGGACCCTTAACATCAGTGACATTACAGAAAGAGAACAAAAGGTGATAATTTTGGAAAATTGTAAAATTGTAAATGGTAAGTTAGAATAGAAATGCATACCTACACTTAAATATAGAGGTTCATAGAATGATATGGTTAGAAGAGACCTCAAGGGTCATCTAGTCTAACCTCTTGCCAAGATGCAATATCTGTTGCGTTTAAACCATCCAAGACAAGATGACTATCTAGATTCCTTTTGAAAGCTTCCAGTGAGGAAATTTCTACCATCTTCCTAGTCAGTCTGTTCCACTTGTTCATGCAGTCAGGAAGTTTTTCTTGAGATTTATTTTAAATTTAAATCTGACTCTAAAGTTTTAAACAGCTTTATTCTTACAGAAACTTTTAGATTGCTGAAGGAACAACCATAATAAAATATCTATTTTGTGTTTCACAGTTTGTTCTCTTTCCTTAGTTACTATGCATTGTGTTGAACACCAGAAGGGTGGCTAAGTGAAATTCATACCAGGTATAGCGGTGCAGGCTGTTCTAGAAGATAGGTATAGAGAGTTTGATAGGTTCCCTATACATTATCTGACATATATGGGAAAATACCTTGAATCCTCAACTAACATCAGCTCTTAAGCTTGGCTCTTAGGAAACTGGATGAATGAGCTATATATAATTCTGAACTCCATAAGCACCTTTCAGATACTCTAGTACCATATTCAGTCACAATGCAATTGGAAACCATTTATTCTAGTAGTACAGACTGAAGACTCTCAGTGCCATGTGTCAAGAGCCAGTGAACAAAACTAAAAGCAGCAGCTATCAATAATCCATTGAGTTTCTGTTCCTGGATGTACTTAAAGAACCATGTCAGATAGGGCATCAGCAATGTAACATTCAATGTTCTTAAAAACAGGCATGCCTCAAGACTGTGAGGAAAGTCTCACATTTAACGTCTGTGAAGTATAGAACATTCACAATCTTTAAAAAGTTCCAGAGGTGTAGCCATGTTAGTCTGTGTACAGCAAAAACAATGAGAGACCTGTGGCACCTTAAAGACTAATACATTTCTTCGGGCATAAGCTTTCATGAGCTCCAACTCACTTCGTCAGATGGATCAGATGCATCCAATGAAGTGGATTGGAGCCCACAAAAGCTTGTGACTGAAGAAATGTATTAATCTTTAAAAACTTCCCTTGCTGCCTTTTAAATTATCAGAATTTTGTTCTTCTTCATATAGCCCATATACTGCAGAGAAGTCTGTTGTGTCATCTGGACCCATCAAAGTTGTCATACCAATATGTGGACAGTTCACTTATCCCCAAGCACTAGAATATGATGTCATAAATCCAGTCATATGATGGCTTCTTTGAATGAATGAGGGATAAGCTTACTGGTGAAGGAGAGAGGTTCTTATTCATACCTAAGTGTCAATAATAGTAGTAAAACAAAAACAAAAACTGCTCCTGGCAAAGTTAAGTGCTTTCATTTGAAATATCTTCTTTTTCTCTCTTTCTGTCCTTTCATATAATAATAAACAGCAGATAGCTCATCCTCTTCTCCCATGTGCTTCTTCGTCATTCGTTATTATCTAATTGATAATGAGTCATAAAGGTAATAAGTCTGTCATATTTGATTCAGCAATTTATTTGGTCACAGAACCATCAGGATCTATCAGTCCCTCACACATTTGACACATCTGTGTAAAATCAAGGTTCAGTTGGTAAACCTATTCCTTTCCCTCTATTTTTCTGGTATATCTTCCAGAGGTCCACTGTTTCTGTGAAAACAGAGAATCACAAATGCTCTTTCCCATGCAACCCTTTCACAGATTAGTTAGTACTCAAAAAACATTGTGTAGATATTTTTATTTGATAACAGTTGAATTGTGAGTAGTTGTATAAATAAAGCAGAAAAGATAGATTTCTAAGTATTTATGTCTTCTGTCTTTCTTTGCTAGTGTTTTTTTTCTTTGACAGGTCAGTTTTTTTCACAATTACATCTTCTCAAATCTTACAATGTCACGTAGGAAGTATTTTCCCTGTTGTCCAGTTAACTCTTGCTAACTATCTTCAACTCTACGTAATGCCATTCCAAGTAAATTCACTCACACCCTGAACCAAAAGTCAACTGCAATCTCTTAGTTCACTGCAATGGACTTTAAATGAGCCCGCAAAGGAACAGTGAGTAGCATGTCATTTGTCATCTCTTCAGTTGATTCCCTAATTTTAAGACACTAACCTTAAATATCTGGCATTTTCCAGTTTATTTTTATAACTTCCAAAGGGGTACCATGTTAGTCTATTTTGGGGGGAGGGGGAGGAAGAGTCTTGTGGCACTTATAAAGTCTAAGAAATTTATTAAAACATAAGCTTTCGTAGGTTACAACCCATTTCTTCAGATGTATGAAATGAAAACTGCAGTATGTTACATATACATGTGTATTAAGCATGAGGTAACAAGATCAATTCAATCCAAAAGTGTATGTCAGTGGTTCCCAACTTTTTGGCTCCAGGGCCAAAAATATAATTTTTAAAACCCTGAAGGGGCACCAGTCTTTTTAATTAAAAAAATTGAATGATTTAAAATGAAATTAAATTTTAGAAAAGGTTTTTTAAAAAAACATTTTAAAAGATTTTTAATTAAAATTATTTTTTTTAAAAAAGTTTTGTTTTTAAAGGGCTGCACACATACCCAAGCCCAGAGAGAGGAGGGAGCAGATGCAGCCTGGCTCCTAGCTGCATGACATGACTGGATGGGAGGTGGGCCGGGTAGAGTCCCCCACGGGGAGCCCACCCAAGTGTAACCTTTGGGTTGGCTAAAATTCATTTAATTACCCCTCTCCAGTGCCTAACAGAAATAAACCCCAACTCCTATGGAGAAGCAGATGGAGACCCAGGATCCAGTCTGTAAGGGACTCACAGCAAAAATTGCTCAGAGTTACCATCTCACATTAAAATACTACTAAGAAAAAACATAACAATGAATTTTATTAACTACGAACTAAATAAACCTTATCCTAAGAAAACAAAATGAAGTTAAACAGAACAGTCCCCACAAAAGAAAGATCCCTAAGAGTCCCGAAGTCCAGTTGGAGTTCACCCAACTCTCAGCTACAGTCTTTGTTTAAGTCCAAAGGCTTGAGTGGAAAGAAGTAGCTATCCTCTTCTTCTTTGGTTGCAGGAATCTTCACTAGAATTCCACACAGGCTTTTCTTTCTCCTCTGGAACCAGCATCATTCAGTCATCTTACTGGTTAACCAGCCCTCAGTCCAAATTGCATGTGCACAAACTCTGCTGCAGAAGACTCCATAGGAGGGAGAAACATCTTGCTGTTCACTCCTGGCTCAGCTTCTTTCATGAACCCTGAGCAAATGGACTCTTCTCACTGCAGCTCCTGCCTGCTGTCTGCACAATCTACTGCTCTCATGTGGTCTGACCACACCGGATGGAAACCCTATGGAGCATACTCAAAATGCTACCACTCCCTGTTTCCAGAAGTTTCTGGTTGTGGGCAGCTAATCTGCCCAGCAACAGTAACCCACCCTGAATAGGTCTCTTAAAGAGATAGCCTGTTTTAGGCATATGGGTTTCACAAGCACTGAGCCCCCGCAGCTGAGCTCTGTCCTGGCCCTGGGCGCTGAGTGCGCCTGCTCTCCCCAGCTTACTGACCCACTGCAGGGTCAGGTTAGCATCAGGGAAGAGGGCGCAGGGCGGCAGGGGAGTGTGGCGGGGCAGGCACCATTGAACGCAGCTAAGTCAGCAGCCTGCGGCAGGATGCCAGGGGAGAGGCAGGCGACTGCAGCCCGGCTCCCGGATCCCGGCTCCCGGCTCCTGGCTCCCAGCCAGGAGGAGCACAGGCCACTTTAAAAAGCCCTGCGGGCCACTTTTGGCCCACGGGCCAGGGGTTGGAAATCTCTGGTGTAGATGTGACCGATTAACAACAATTGATGAGACAGTGAAAATGTTTAAAGAAGGAAAATTGCCTTTTGTAATGAGCTAGCCACTGCCAGTCTCTATTCCGATCCAGTCTGATAGTGTCACATTTGTCTGTGAATTCTAGCTCTGCAATTTCATTCTGCAGTCTGTTTTTTAATTATTTTTCCTGAAGAACGTAACTATACGTAACTATCATGTCTGTTATAGAGTTTCCAGGGAAATTAAAGTGCTCCCCTACTGGTTTCTGAATGTTACCATTCTTGATGTCTGATTTGTGTCCATTTATTCTTTGCGTAGAGACAATCCGGTTTGGCCAGTGTATATATGGCAGAGGGGCATTGTTGGTGTTTGATGGCATATGTCACATTGATAGATGTGGAGATAAATGAGCCCCTGATGGAGTGGCTTGTTTGGTTAGGTCACTTGAGTAGATATGTGGGCAGAGTTGGCAATAGGTTTTGTTGTAGTGATAGGTACCTGGGTTAGTGTTGTATGGTGTGTGGTTGCTCATGAGTATTTGCTTCAAGTTGGGAGGGGCAGTCTGTAAGCAAGGACTGAACTACCTCACAAGACTTAAGAGAATGAGGGATTGTCTTCCAGGATAGGTTGCAGATCCTTGATAATGTACTGGAGAGGTCTTCCTTGGAGGCTATAGGTGATAGCCAGTGGTGTTCTGTCGCTTTCCTTGTTGGGCTTGTCCTATAGTAGGTGACTTCTGGGTAGGCATCTGGATTTGTCAATCTGTTTCTTCACTTCCCCACGTGGGTATTGTAGTTTTAAGGACACTTGATGGAGCTCCTGAATGTATTTGTCTCTGTCTGGAGGACTGGAGCAAATGTGGTTGTATCTTAGGGCTTTACTGTAGATGATGCATCATGTGATGTGGCCAAGATGGAAGATGGAAGCATGTATGTAGGTATAGCGGTCACTGGGTTTCCAGTATAAGGTGGTGTATATGGCCATCACTTATTTGTACTATAATGTCCAGGAAGTGGATCTCCCATGTAGATTGGTCCAGGCTGAAGTTGATGGGTGGGTGGAAATTGTTGAAATCCTCATGGAATTCTCCTTTCCATGGGTCCAGATCATGAAAATGTCATCAATGTAGTGCAAGTAGAGGAGAGACACTTGGAGACAAGAGATGAGGAAGTGCTGTGCATTTTTAGTTCATTTTTTATGTTATGTATTTCTTATAACTTTTTATCTGAGATTAATATTAGCAGCAAGAAAAATAAATGATCTCAGAATATTTGCAGTGATGGTTGCTATAAGACCCAAGCAGGACATCATTTTTTTCCCCAGTTTTCTAAAACTTTCTTTAAAATCTGATTTATTCTGAGTCAAAGTGTCAGATTAAAGTCATATAGTTGTTCTAGATTATTGGGGATCAGCACCTCACAAAGATCAATGAAAGTTGTAGTTACTCAGCGCCTCTCAGGGTCAAGCCCTTAGAATCGTATTCCTACTTTTGTATTTCAGCAGACATATCAGACTGGTTACAAGAACTGACTGATTCCCCTGAGAATGTAAATGCTGCTCTTTTTCCAGGCTATTCAGGAGTTGCTTGAGAATGACTGAGATCCTTCATTGTGTATGAGAAGTGTCATCACAGAGCAATATAATCTGAAATCTCTTGTGCAGTGTCCCTCTGCGCCACCAAATAAAATACCAATCTGATCCAGGAAAATACACTTTTGTTTGAATGGAGGTCTTTATTAAAAGTTACAATTAAAACGATAGTAATTAGTCTTTACAGAGTACTTAAAACATTTCCCAAGAGTATCTCTGTTGAGTTTAACCCCATTACCATGCCAGCAACTTGGATATATAACAATACATCCAGACTGTTGACTTCATAATGAGGTGAAGTTGGATGAAAAATACTCCCAAGAAATTTTTAATTTTTCGTCTTTGTTACAGAGGGTGTCTGAATAAGAGTCAAAATGGGATTTAGTTCTATCTCCTATCTTCAAAGTCTCTTTTAATGTCTTTTGGATTGAATCCCAGAATGGTTGTACCATACAGCTCTTAAAAACTTGCTGTTAGACACTATCTCTCAACTGAATTTCTGTCTTACTGTACTACTCAAGTTAACACTATCAGCCTTTCCTGCAAAATTTCCTTTGAGTTAGTTAAATCTACAGTCAATATGCCTGTTGACCTCCTGTGGTACCAACGGAACACCTTGTAATGTGATAAGCTTTAGTAGGTTGTGCACATCATTAATTAGCCCTGACCAAAAGTTACTCTGTGTATAAGCAAAACAGAGCTGGTACTGACAAAGGACATACCTTAGTCCCACTAAGTAGCAGACATAATTTGCAAGTTCTGTAAAACAATAAGATAAGACCAGGGCAAGGAATGTTGTAAATAAGTGTAAAAAAACACTATGCCTTTTACCCACTTAGTAAGCTGTGGAAAAATATCAGAAGTGCATGCCATTTACACACTTAGCAAGCAAAGGTATAAAAATACTGGTTAAGCCCCTCCAAAATTGGAATCTCATCGTCGGGGCCACTGCTATGTTCACCGCCACGAGTCATCGCTCCCCATGCCTCACGCCCGCAGTTGTTCAACTGGGATTCCTGTCTGCTAAAAAGGGCATGAGCATTGGTGCTTTCCTATTTCTTTGCTTTCTTGTCTGTGTTTTTTGATAAATGCAGTTTATCTTCTATGTTGTTTCTTGGTTTTGTGCCTGCTGAACCAAACGAACCTTAGGACCTGAGGTATAGGTTGCAGCCACGGTCCTGTAACCTTCTAGAGAGGAATGATTTCCCTTATATATATATGTTGACTCTTCCCAACAAATCCATTTCATCTCTGTATCTAATAATTTTGTTCTTTGTCATCCACATATGATACAAATTGATTGAAACTATAGTAAAGTACTTTCCTGTCCATTAGTCACTAAGGAGACTGTCAATTGACATCTCCTAAATATAAAAAATTATAATCAATACACCCATAGAACCTGCACCCATCTATCATTCCACTGGATGTCCTTTTCCAATAGCTCCCTCATTTTCAAAGCTTTTGCAACCCATCCCACAGTACATATCAGCATTCACCCACAACTGAGATATTGTTCCCATAATGCCAGGCATGCCAGGCACCCCCTGTGCCCCCCCACCCCCGGCAGGGAGGGCAGTGGTGTAGTCCTGGGGTAGCCCTAAGTCGACTTAGGGCTACCCCACGTCTACACTGGCTTAATTCGACTTTTAAAAGTCGAATTAAGCCTTAAATCTACTTAAATCTAGGTTTAATAAATGAAAATTAAGTCGACTTTATTTTGCTTAAATCGACTTAAGCAAGCTGCTTAAGTCGATTTAAGTAAAGTGTAGTGTAGACGAGAGGCAAGTTAAGTCAACTTAAGCCAAGCTTAAGTCGACTTAATTTACCAGTGTAGACGCAGCCTTAGGTTCTACAACTCAGCTTTAATTGTGCTAAATGTGCACAGTTTTAATATTAGAAGAACAAATATAGTAAAAATTGTTTTATAAAAATTCATTCAAACTCTAAAGCTTACTCTCAATTAATGATGCTCAACTAGTCATTGAAAAGAAACATGAACAGGTCATGACAAAACAAGATTAACACAAATTTTGCTGTTTACAGGTAATACAAGGCTGCATGCTTCCATTTCTTCCAAAAGTGAAATTTACATGCTGTTAATTGGTGATTACACCATCATCCAATCAGGTCACAGACACAGCATTGTGTTAGCTTCTGTGTTTGATTATCAGATATTCAGAACAAGCCATTCTCAAGCTATGTTACAAACTTACATTTCAGGATGAAATACACAAATACTTCTGAATAATGAATACATGTGAAAATGGTGTGTTCTGCTCAAAGTTTCAGGACAGAAAAAAATTCAATGAATAAATTATTTGCTAAGAATTTTTTGCTCACCTCCACTAAAAACATTATGCAAGCTGTTTATTTTAGTTCTCTATGTGTACTATTGTGCTTAGGTTTTCCACTGCATTAGGTAACTCACAAACAAATCACCAGAAAGATCAGAAAACAACATCAAGAGTAAGAAGTGACAGAGAAAATATTTGTATTTTGTAAATAAAATTCTTTAGAAAAACAAAGCCACTGGCTTGTCTCACTTCCAAGAAATCTGAAGCAGATAATTTCAACCCTTTCATTTTTAATTTAAAGAGATTATATGGGAGTTTTTCCAACCCACAATTAAACCATTCACAGCAAAAGAAAGAGCTGAAAGTAGTTGTGAGTAAACTTTAATGCAAACTATTGCTTCATCATGAATTTTTTTTTAAAGTGATGTTGTTTTTCCATATGCATATATATATATGCAACCAACTAACAGTATGTGCAATTAACAAAACTAAATGAAACTAAAGATTTTTAGGACAGAAGAAATTTCAGTATTTTGAAATGTTTCACAAACCAGAAATTCTGGAAAAAAAGATCTTTTTGGGAACATCAACACATGTTGTTTCTTAAACAGAATTTGTCACCCTCAAACCTGCAGCTTTGAGTATCTCGAGCATAGTAACTATGATATCGATCAGGACAATTTTATCCAAAAGAATTCAGTACATTACATTGTGACCAGGGTAGAACTGATTGCTTGAGTGCCCCATGGAGAGGCCTCATTTGTTCCAAAGACTGTTTACTAGCTGCTGTCATTGTTGACTAGAAAGACTGATTAACCAAAGATTTTTTATTTTTTTTTGTACTTGGTCTGCAGCTGGACACCAGGCAGCCCCAATGTAGTGGAAGTTGTGAATACAGGATACAAATACTCAATACCTTTGCTCCATTTAATCCTTTGCCAGTAGCCATTTGTCCAGCTGTGTGTTGAATTGACATTTCAAGAAGCATCCCAGGTTTCAGCTGTGTGACTTGAACAAGCGCTTGAAAAGGCTTTTGAAGTGTGTAATTTTTTGTGTTTCAGAGGAGTTATGTTTGTACGCATAGACTAACAGTCCACTAGCCAGGCAATCAGTGCTCTCTTTCCAACCAAAATCTGTGAGGTGCAATTGCACTGTTCCTTGTCAATTTCCATTGTATTGGATGATAAAAAAAATGTTATATAACATTTTTCATTAAAAACGATTAAAAATGCTCCTTGGTAATAATAGTTATATAGGAAATAAAAAGTCAGAAAACGATTCCTCAGTTAGTGATAACAAGATTATCAAGTATCACTGGGGTTAACAAAGTCTACAAAAAAGATTTTATCTAGCTGTACAACATCAAAATGCTCAGTTTTTTTTTGTCAAAAGCCTGTCACCCTTCAGGGGAAACCTGGGTTGAGTTTCTTGTGAACTTGGGACAAACTGTTGGGAACTGTTGTTGTTGTTCAAGTGGTTTCCCTATAGACACTCCATTTAAGGAGCACATACACCTCTCAAAACCATGATCAATGATTTTCCATTAATAGTGCCCATTCATTCCCCATGCATCAAAGGTACATATGTCTGAACAGGTGGTTTACCTCCATTTTCTTCTCAACTGCCTTGGTCTGAGATGGAGTCCTGCTTTGTCCACCTGAATGGCTATGTCTACACTTACATAGTTAAGTCGCTTTGTTAAGTTGACTTAGCAAATTGACTACACTTTAAGTTGACCTTGCTAAGTCGACTTAACAGCAGAGATTGCCGTCCACCCTGGCTTTAAGTCAACTTAAGGCTTAAGTCAACCTAAAAGGAGGTGTTATTAAGTCTACTTAAGAAAAGCCTAGTGTGGACGTGGCTTTGTTTAAATCTAACTTGCCAGTGTACACACAACTTTTTGAAAGAGCCTCAGCAATTCTCTTGTACAGTTTAGCACTAAAGCAATATTAGGTTAGTGTTAGTCCATCGTTAGTAGTTAGTAATAGTTAGTAGATATAAGTTGTGAGAATATTTAGTTTGTTCCATTCCTTCACCTTTCTCCAGGGAGTCTTACTTTCCTGACAGGTGCGCTTGGCTATACAGGTTTGTCACCCAAATATGCAACTTGTCTGTGTCCCTCAAATCAGGAGTAAGGAATAACAGGAAGATTAAACTGAAGCAGCTGTTCCTGATATAGCACTCCCTTTGATCTACTTCTGAATCCAGTCAGTAGATCTCCCCATAATTGGTTTACAGGCAAATCAAGCACCCCTTTGACCATGGTGCAGGTGTCCCTTAGAAGAGGAAGACTTTAGAGGCCCCAGAGAAGTTTCCAAAGAAAAGGAACATGGATTCTCATCATAAGGAATCAGTTCCCAACAGACTCTATTCCCTCACTAAGTCCGTGGTGTCAGAAGCCTCAATCTCTCAGCTCAGTACTTTAGAGGAATGTGATAGGGTGTCTGCCCACATAAGGCCTGAAAGGGTTAAGATGGATCAATTGGCAAATTAGCCATTTAGGCGGCACCAGGAGGAGGAGCCTGGGAACAACAAGGATTAAATAATTTGGAAATTCAGCTGCCCAGGAACAGGAGAGTGCTCTATAAAGCCCAGTACCTATGAATAGAAGGTGGTTGCAGAGAGAGAGCCTACAGTCACTCTAAGAGTGAGAGAGGGCAATATAGGAAATAGTCCACGGATATACCAGTAAGTTTTACTTGTCGTAGGATCTGGAATCCAGTGTACAGGGCAGACCGAGCTTCTCCTAGCAACCACTAGAGAAGTGGGAACATTGAGATAAAAGAAAGAGAAGATTGCCTAGGACAGTGGCTCCCAAAGATTTTGATGCACATCACCTCCCTCGAATGGGAAAATTACAGTGATCTGCTCAGAGGGCCAAGCCATGAAGCAGGAGTAATTGAGTCCTGAGAAAGCCAGAATGAGAGAGTAATGGAGTGCAACCACAGGAAGTGACATTAGACTGGCAGAGCTAATCTGAAAATGAGGCCATAAGACAACACTCCAGAAGTGACTAGAGAACCATGTGACAAAGTGTAAGACTTCTTCAGTACTAGTGGGAATGGAAAGTCCTGGAGCTCTAAAGAAAAACATGGCTCTGACAGGGCCCTGGTACCATCCATGAGAGGGGAGGGCATGGATAAGCACTCATTTAGACTGCTACCACTGAGAACAATTTTGGCATCAGTACCTCCTCCCTGAGACCCTCAGTACCATGAAGACTGAAGATCTAGACACCATCTGTGCCAGTGGTTACCAACCTTTTTGGCTTAAGGGCCACAAACAAATATAATTTTTAGAACCCTGAGGGGCCACCAGTCTATTTAATTAAATTTCCATTACAATTAAATTAATTAAATTCAAATTCAAATTAATTAATTAAATTTAAATTCAATTTTCAAATTCAGGGTTCTAATTTGTGGCCTTCAAGCCAAAGGGATTTTTTTAAAAAAAACTCTAAAGGGTTTTCTTTTAAAAAAGGTGTGTGTGTGTGGGGGGGGAGGCTGGATGCCCATGAAGAGGGAGTTTGTAGGCAGACTGTGGGCCCCAGCAATAGCGCGGACCATGCTCCCACCTCCCCCACCCTGCGGCTGTGCCTGCCTGCATCCTCCCACCCCTTCAGTCTCGCTCATGCTGTGCTGCCCACATATACACCACCCACAGCAGCCAGCACACCCACCAGCCGCGTTGCACCGTGCCGGCCCGTGGCCACACCCTCAGTGCAGCCAGCCCCTGGAGCCCTCAGCAGGATGGGACCAGAGAGGAGGCGGGCAGCCGCAGCAGGGCTCCCAGCTGCATGCTGGGACCTGGCGGCTGTGGCCCAGCTCCCACCCAGTGACTGGGCAGCTGAGCGCAGACCATTTTAAAAAGCCCTGTGGGCCAAAATGGCCCATGGGCCAAGGTTGGAGAACCCCTAATCTATGCCTGTTTCACTACAGTCTGAATTGATGATACCATCTGCTTTGACTACTACATGAGTATGAATCCTCCATTCAGTACACAGGAATTCGGGTACTCAAAGGACTTGTCAGTGGTAGGTGAACTGGAGTCGCCACTGATCCTGGCTACAGAGTGCCCCTCAGTACTGACACACGATCTCTGGATCACTCTCTGTTATTGCAGGGCTCTCCATTCTTTTCTGTTGGTGCCTGCCCCCATTATTGAAAAGGATGAAGGACACCACCAGTCACTCTCTTCAATCTCAGTTAAGGGTTCTCCTACCCATCCATATAGGAAACTGTTCTTTGTCATTCACTGGGAAGATTCTCATGCACAACAATGGTGGCATAAATTACACTGGATGCTAATCCATCACCTGTAGGACATATGGCCATACTGAGATCCTTGAGCTCCATATCAGCAGCAATTTGCCAGACCCAAGCCCTATTACATCAAGAACCTAGAGTTGTCCAATTCTCTCTTCTCCAACCAGCCCCCCAACATGAGAAGACATTTGAAGAGCAGGTGTTTAGGACAGATAAAGTGGCACTCCTTAAACGTCTCATTCATCCTCATCTCGAGACGAGCCAGTCATGCATCTACCACCATCCCTGGCTGACAATTTCCAGCAGTTCTAGGAACTTATTCAATTCTGACACTATTCAATTCTGCTTGAAGAGACCAAGGATTCACAGCATAAAATATTGTACATTTTGCTATCAGTAACACCCATTAGAGTTCCTTTACCCAGTAACAAGTTGTTCCTGGATACAGGAAAAACTGTGTGGCCAACACCTACTTCCATTGCACCACTTTGCAAATGGATGGATGAGAAATATTATGTTATTCTCAAGAATTCTTTTTTCTTTCATTCCTCCTTCCCCAAATAATTCTCTGGTGGTTCAGTAAATGAGAGGGATAAACAACATTTCTCTAAGTCTATCTTGTATGACAAGGATATTAGACCTGCATGGATGAAAGCCTTACTTGTCTGAGAGCTTGCAGTTTCAGAACATAAATTATCAGGTGATCATGGCCAAATGTAATTTATGAACTATAATAAATGTATGGCCTCTATTGGTCTTTGTCTGCAGGAACAAAGGGAACACTTTCAGAGCATCTTCAGAGAGGGTCAACTATTATCCAGAATATCTCTTCAATCTTCTTTGGATGCCATGGACACTGCTGCCAGATCCATCTTTACATACGTAGTTATGCACAGGACATCATATCTCCAACTCTTGTGATCCAAAGCTGTTCTCTGAAACCACAGAGAAGTCTCTACACCTATCAAAATATTCCACGACCACATTACGATCTCTGGGTATACATAGTCCTATTAAAAAGAAAAGATTTAGTAGCTCAGAAACTGCCTGAAGACTGCAATCTGTTCATGTCTCTGGATTTCATGGATCCACTGAACCTCCCAGAAAGAGACATAAATTTCAGAGAAAAAGGACTGCTCACCCTCCTTCCACAAGTACCCACTTATCGTTCAAGCAACCATTTTGATGGGTTGGTTGGAGGCTCAAATCCTCCTACAACACTAATTTAACTACTGCAACCATTTGCCCACTTCCGTGCTTTTGAAGACCACGTAGCAGCAGATCATAAAGAGACAAGTAGGTCATAACAAGCTACATGATCCATTCTATGTCACTCCCTTCCTTCTATCCTCCTTCCCCTTCCCCCCTGCAGGGAGCCCTCTTATGAGTTTTTATTGAGGCAAGAAATAGACTCCTTCCTGCATATTTCCTTTCAGTCTCTCATTGGCTCCAAGGGTATTTTCAAAGATCCCTAGCAGTAGTGGTTATTTACTTTTGTCAGAGGGAAATTTTAGTTTTCCTGTAGCTTGATAACTGGTTTTCAAGTGCTGATCTTATGAATCAGTATTATCATCCACTTAGAGGGCCCTTTCCTTTTCTAGGAATTGGGTCTAATTAGCTTTGGTAAAGTTTAAGACTTAGCTTGTGTGTTTATCTTTTTATTTCTTTGGAAGCAACTTTGACTTATATGCCTTATCACTTACAATCACTTAAAATCTAGCTTTCTCTAGTAAATAAACTTATTTTTTTTTACCATTTTTATCTATAAACTTATATGGTCCAGTGGGTTACTGAACAGTACAAGATGCACATATCTGTGGGGCAAGACTGAGATTGAGGGACAAGTGGCTTCCAAAGAGAATTCTCACCCTCTTTTTATTCTTCCTAAAGTGGTTCACCATATTTCCTAGTAAACGTTGGACATTTCTTTTACATATTATTGATTTTAGAGGATATTTCCCATCAAAGTATACTCATCTGAGCATCCACCCTACGGATAATAGGAACCATATGAAACAACCAACTCTGTATTATTTTTTTTCCTTGTGAACCTGAAATGGTATAATGATAATGCCAATGAAAGAAAATAAGCACCAAGGACCAGATTCTTAGCTAATGGAAAAGTGGTATGCATTCTATTGTATACGATGGAGCTACTCTAATTTACAACAGCTGAGGATCTGGCCCCAGTCTTTTTTCCTCTCAAAAAACACAAAGACAATGTGCATCTAATCAAATCCATTTCAATCAGAATACTATAAAGCTGTTCCCATAGCATGGTTCCATTTAATTATAAGATGATCTAAAGGGCTGTTGGGAAATATTAAACTCCCCCAATGCTTTGTATATAAAGTTCACAGAATCCTTTTTGTATAAACCAAACTGTGAATTTTTGCTATCTATAAATCTAAAAGTGCTTTGTACTTAGGTTGAACCTTAGTGGGTGAGCAAATGATGGAATGTATGTAATTACTGATGGTATTACCCATGATTTTCAGAACCCAAAGCAATGGTAATTTAATCTGTTCTCTACAGGCAGTGTCAGGAATAAATCAGTGGGGACACAGCTCCTTCATCAGATGACTGATTGATACAAACCAGAGTGTTTTCATCTAAAACTACTTTTTAAATTAGGTCTCATGCACACATACACCTATATGCAATAGGAGCATCCCAAATGAATTGCCCAATATCTGGGATGGTTTTAAATTGGTAACAGCAGGTTGCCAATGACCAGTCATCTTCCTTCTGGGGAGCAAGGTGCCAGAGAAGTGTCTCCAGTTCTGCTTCCCGGAATTGCTCCAAAGTGTATTCTTTTCCTAATCTTTTACAACTAACTCAAACAAAGTACATAATTTGTAGTAATCCCTAGTGGGCCACCAGTTCTTCTAGCTTTGACTAATTGCTCATTATCTCTTATCAGGAATTCCTTTTTAGTATCTCTAGTCATGACACAATAACATTTATATGTCAGGGGCACTTCAATACCAAGGTTTCTATTCACTCCCTCTCTCCCATTCTCATGGTCTTTTAACTCTCTTTCTCCTTCCATTGCAAAAAACTGCAAGCTGCAGCAATTTGTCCTTGCCTATGAGAGCGCTGACAATTATTCCTAGCTATATGGTGTTCTGCTTTCAATCAATGATGGCTAAATACACACAGAAAATGGCTGTGGTTTGGTTTGTTTAAATTCTGGGGTTACAATGCAAAGTGTGGAATCTTACTCTGTCCCTCCCTTCCTCCCCCCTCCCTCCATAACAAGAAGGGGCTATTTGTGATTGATGAGAGCAAAGCTCTGGGATTTTTTTCGCCTTCCTATGTCACATGGGTGTGGCTCACTTGTTGATGGATTCTTTGTATCTTAAAGTCTTTAAACCAAGATTTGAGAACTTTAATAACTCAATCACAGGTTAGAGAGTTATTCAAGGAGTGGGTGTGTGAGGCTCTTTGGCTTGCATTGTGCAGGAGGTCAGACTAGATGATCATATTGATCCCTTCTGACCTTAAACTAGAGGTGGCCTTTAGTTATTGTGGCCCCTAGGCAAAGACCCATTGTGGGGCCCCCTATAAGCCCATTAGTGGGGGCCCCATCTGTGGCCCTGGCTCCCAGCCCTCCCCCACCCTCCATGGTCCCAGCTCCCTGCCATCCTGGGTCCTCCTCTGGCCTCCAGCACCAGCTCCCTGCTGCCAGCCCTGGCTCCAGGGCCAGCTCCCCCTGCTGCTGACCAAGGCAGATGCGGCTTTGGGAGTAGGCAAAGCAGCTGACGGAGCCCCTGACTGCTCGGGGCCCTAGGCATGCGCCTGCTTCCCCTACGCCAAAAGCCGCCTCTACCTTAGAGTCTATGAGGTAGTATGCCCTCACCCTAGTAGAGTGCCACAAGCTCTTCTGGGCTCAGCCAGAACCAGGTACACTATGCAGCCAGGCACACCTGCATGATTTGCTGTTCCTGAAGGAAGGAATCATAAAAGGGGGAAACCTGCCACAGACAACTAGGGGTAGACTGCTGCGTCTTAGAGAGAATTTTCCAGAGGGAGAGATCAGTGAAGAGGAAGAAGACTCTGGAGAGAACATTGAAAAGCTTTGTTAGTAAATACTCCCACCATTTCTGTTTACCAGAAGGGATGTCCCACAGGCCTCTATGGGGTTCTTTCCCTTCAAGTTACAGAGCAGGGGTACCAAACTGAGGGGGCTTAAGGATGGACTATAGCCCTGATCAAGGACCATAGGCTATGTCTACACTTGTTAATTTAAGTTGACTTAGCATGTCCACACTTAAATTTTAAGTTGACTTTGAGGGGACCCTACAAAGTCGACCTAGAATGTCCACACTGGATGCCTAGGTCGACTTGTAGGGGCTATGTGGACCTGGGACTGGTTCACGGTGGTGGTGGGGCACCCCTTGCCCAGTTCCAGGGGGCTCAGCCTTTGCCCCATTGTACCTCGGTACAATGGGGCAAAGGGGGACAGGGACCCTGGCAGGGCATAGTGGCAGGGTGGGCAGGGCTCTCCCTGTGCCAGCCACCCTGGCAGAGAGGGCAGTGGGGAAGCCCTGGATGCCCCTAAGTTGACTTAGAGTTGACTTAGGAGTACTCCACGTCTACACTGGCTTAAATTGACTTTAGAAAATCGACTTAAGCAGAAAGTCAACTTAAAAGGAGGTTTAACAAAGTCGATTTAATTTTTCCTTAAGTCGACTTAAGCAGCTGCTTAAGTCGACTTAAGGAAAGTGTAGTGTAGACGCAGAGTAAATTAAGTTATGAATCACTAAGAGATGTTTTAAACTCACCAGGTTTTTGTGGGGGTGGGTGGGTCAGGGGTTGCTCACAACTGTTTTCTGTAATAATGACTTGGTTACAAATACCTTTAATATACCAGTCACGTAACTGCGATACCATAAAAGAATTAATAAATCTGTTAGTCTTTAAAAGTGCCACAAGACTCTGTTGTCGACCATAAAAGAAATTTCACAAGTAATTAGGTTGTAGGTAAAATAATTCCTTTGTCTCCCTTTATGAATACCTAAGGTTTTTTAGAAATGGAAGTTTTATATATATATGTTCAAAGTGCTAACTTAAATCATGGCTGCCTAAAAAGGAGAAAACTGCACTTTCAACTACAAGTGATCAACTTCCACTGATTGTAGTAGTGAGCCCTCTCCACCATTATCTGCAACAGAAACTAAATGCCAGTCATCTGATACAATTAGAATTTCTGAGATATCTCATCAACCTGATCATCCTGGTTTGATGATTTTCAGTGGATCAATTATTCTAAAGCTACTGACTGTGTATTTTGTTTCCATTGCAGTACAACTTTTAGGCACAAGAACTTTTGAGTAAGTACACTGGTAAAACTTTCACATGGCCTGAATTCTCTAACTGAAAACAGGTTATGACAAATTTGAGATGCGCCAAGCAACATTCTGTAATCATCAAATAGGTGATATAGCAAGAGACTGCAAGAAATACGGGTGACATACAAGTTTTCAGTACTCTTGGAAGAAAGAAGAAAATAGGAAGATACTAATGAAAATAGTAAGTAGTGTACAGTATATTGCCAGACAAGAACTTGTACCTATAGGTTGTTATACTTAATAAACTGAAAATTCACCCTTCAGTTGAAAAGTTAACTGAAACTTTACTCAGATTGTTTTGTTTTTCAGGAAGAATTTATCCTAGTATTTCAAAGTATCTGAAAAACAGTGAATAGAAATTTACACATCTAGTTATTCAAAATTAATTCATATATTGGTTTTTAAAATCATGAGAGATTTCTGAGACAAATTTCTGGAGACTGGTACACATGACAGAGGAAACAATAGATTTCTTCAACAAAAAGCAACTGGTTTTATAACTCTGATAGATGGTTGATGACATGCGTATTCATGAAGAAGTCACTGGATTATGCAATATGGCCTGTACAGTACAGTAATTACAGATCTGTACAGTACAGTAATTAAAGATCTAATAAGTCTAAACTGGTGATTCAGTGACTATGTTGCATAATTCTACAAAGGTACCACTCATATGGGAGGTATAATATCAGATGTAGATGTAGACTATGATAAGAGGTACCACAAACTATATATACTCATTGCTTTGGCAGGCTTTTAATCTGGTGTGCCAGAATTCTATTCAAAATAATACTATCCTAAGAGATACTCTTGAAACTGTTTACAAAATTAATTAAAACTTTTCCCTAATAAGATGTATTTCAGGATATAAAATATAGAGTGTTAAGTACATCGCCAAGCATCTGTATCCTTTGTTCAACAAAAACATTCTGAACAGAAGCATTTACTTCAGTTTTAAGAACTGCCTTGCACTGTGTGCAGCTTGGGAGGTTGGGTAGATTCACTGGGTAGATACCCTGTAATGAGAACTTGAATTGGTGGTATGGCAGCTCAAATGGAAAAATATGACTTCCTCTTTGGTATTGAACTAGATCACAAAGTCCTAAATACGGTAGATAATCTTCCCACTACTCTGCAAGAATCAGCTGTTTCAGCAACAGAAGGCCATTCTCTTATGAAAATGACTAAGAATTCACTGCAGTCTGTGCTATTAGATGAAACTATAACTTATACTGGAAAGAAATACACCAGAAAAATTTAGAGTTGGAAATAGTCAGAATGACTGAACTTCCAGGAAGAGAAAGGTTCCCAAGATAATGGAAATAAAGAAAGGTGAATCTAGCTACACAAATTCAGTGAATGAATTTAAAAAGTGTATACAATTCAAAGTGACTGATTTTGTAAGGGCAGTTTAAACAGAGAAGCTACAAAGTTATTCAAAATTGTGAATGTCTCATAACAGCCCCAAACATAACAAATACAAGTTCAAGACATGCTTCAGGTATATGGTTCTGATTTCAACCATGATCAACTGATAACTCAGCTTCAAGCCAACTTTCATTTTAGAAAAACATCATTGATGTCAGTTCAAAAATCTCAGTTTGTTCAGCCAAATGGAAGTCAGCTCTTTTCCAAAGAGGTGACGTTGAGAACAATGCTGTAAGTGAGCCCAGTGTCAGTGTTCTCCATTGTATTAAAATATGGCTTAGATCCACAATAGAACAATCACAGCTCAACTGGTATATAATTTTAGATAAACACGGAGACATAACTGATGACTGACTCTTAGAGATGTTGCAGAACTGATTTCAAGAAACTCAGTATGAAGATCATTATAACTTATTTAGAGTTGTGGGTAATTTTTTTAATTCATTTTTCTTTGAAAAAAAAAAGCTTTAATGACTAGGTTTGTAATGACTAAATTTGTTCACTTTGAATACAGTGAAATTAACAAACTTTTGTTCTAAACTCAATGGGTCTGCAAATCACTGAAACTTTCCAATGGACTTGTATATATTCACATATGACATGGACATGGAAGGTGATCTCCATATGACATATTGCAGTCATATGAACTATTTATTTCACGTGCATTCTTGTTTGACTACTATTCCACAACCTTTTGTAAACAATTGAGAAAAAACTCTTTATTCTTCAGCCATCTGTTCGATAATCACTATTATACAACATATATGAATAAAATAGAGTCTTCAAGATGACATAAATTAACAAGGTGTGTTTTACAAATAGGTCATAGGTCTTCTGATTCATGAGCAACACTGAAAATGTATAATTATAGAAACCTTTTAATTTGAGATTAATTATTCCATTTTGTTTACCCTTCCCCTACAGTTCCAGTCTATTAAGTTCTGTGCACTGACATTTCAGAGATCAAGGGTCAATCTGTCAGATGTATATGTGCAACCATGTGAAATTCAGCAGGGTTACACATACATAACAAAACAGAATTTGGCCTCAGGACTTCAGGTTGTTTTTTTTTTCAATTCATTACCTATACATTGTAAATAAAGGTGTAGAGCAGTGAAGCACATAGCCCAAAGTCAGAGACTACATTGCATTGCAAAAGAGAAGAGAGAACTGACCAGGTGGGAAGTGAAAGAAAAAAAAAATACTGACTACACTGAACCAATGGGAAAAGGTCAAAGTACAGAAGAGGTGATAAATCTACAGAACTGTATGTGAAATGAAAGAAACACACACGCACGATATGAAACAGAAGAAAGGAGAATCGTCAGACGCTTTGAAGATAGGAAAGTTACAGAGTGGGAGGAAATT
>ML685784.1:7742515-7775489 GCA_007922175.1 Pelusios castaneus | reverse complement strand
AAAAAAAGGGAGGGAAGGCACGGGCTCCCTCAATCTCTCCCGTTGCACTCTAAATAATGAAAATAAAACTAATTAATTAAAGGGTTATTGGCACACAGGAATGGGTCTTACGTCTCCCACATACTGGGTGTGTGCATTGACCACCAGGCTATTGTATCAACTTGTGTTATAAATTACTTGCACTGCATGACCAGCTAGCACAGATATAAATAGCAGAGTAGACTAATTAGGCAAGTAGAGTACAGACACAAGAGAACCTTAGGGTATAAATCCTACAAAGCTCTATATTCACACAAGCAGGGCCTCCCATGGCTATACTGATAGTTTTAGCAGTGTGCTGGCCTTCTGCTTCCCACTCCTGGTGCCTTTCCCCACCACAGTTAAAGGCTCGAGCAATGGGGAAAGCCTCTGGCATCAAGGAAATGCTCAAGCAGTGGGGAGGCAGTGGGGAAAGGCTCTGGTAGTTCCGAGACAGAGACAGAGAAGCAAGTGAAGACAAAGCCTTAAAGAGTAAATTTGGCCAGAGACAGAACCCAAAAATGAGCATGGGTCCGGGGATTAGAGCAGAACTCAACAGAGGTTTTAGTCATTGCAGTGGAGCCTTAAACTGGGATTTAGGCATCTAATTCTTTTTAAAATATTAAGTGTGTTTCACTCTCACATACACCCAGTCTCTTGTGCACATGCTTGCTGTATCTTTGTCTGTATGAACAAAATGGGTGAGAAATTTGACCCTAGTATGCAAACCAAGTTTCTCCCTAGGGGATGCGTAGAAGTAATCTCTCTAGATCATTGAGTCACTATTCATAGCCTCAGGGCAGCATCAGACACCTCCATGGGGTATTCTCTGTCTGCAGGGGAAAGTGCAGTAGTGAGGAGTCAAAAGTTTCACCAGTCTTACTCCTCCTTCACTCTCTCTCTCATCTCCTGAATATCCCTTTTCATGGCAGAATGCTCCTTTTACACTGGGGTGCATGCCTACCAAGAATTAGCACTCATTCTGCAATGCAACTGCACCAGTTCCATGGGCAACACCTTCAATGGCTGTTGAGGAAGGACAGGACTCTGTGTTGTTAGCAGGCTGGCACAAGGCTATATATGGAATTTGATGATAAATGTTATGCAAAACTGGGAGCACCAAATTATCATATAAAGGAACACACACTGTAGCTATTTAAAATCATGCAGTGCACATAGCCATACTTGTCGTAATTCACTGCAACAATTTCCAACTCTTATCCCAGGCTGTCTCATGGTAGCTCTTGCTGATAGCTTGCATCAGGCATCAAGGTCATGCTGACACCATGCTTTGTCACTGTGGCATAACTTGTCTGCCAAAAGAAATGTGTACAATGCACCAGGGTCTTAAAGAGCTCAGACAGATCCTGCACAGTTCTTTATGTCCTGCATGGGCAAGCAAGACTAATTTTCAGCAATGGCTAAAGGTTTTGGATGAGAATCAGTACAATGATTTACATATGAATGACAAAACCTTTTTTTTTTTTTTTTGAGTGATAGTACAAGATTGTGATACAAAGCCCAGTCAATAGAAAGACCCTTGATGTATATTGAAAGATACTGTCTGTCCTTTTTTAGGAGAAGAAACATGATGTATTATCAAGAGATATCATGTCCATTTTTTTAAAAGCTTGCCACGCATTCCTTTAATGAACACAATTAATATGACAGACTAATTACTCAGCAGAGGTAATAAATCTTCTGAGGCCAATATTTTAAAACAAACTTTCAACAGTTATAAAGATCTATCACTATCACTAAGATATTTATAAAAAATAATGGCACTTTTCATATTCAGAATAATATTTTTTTACTAACATCTCTAATGAAATGTCAACATATATGCAAGGTAGAAACATGTTTAATGGGCCGAATTTATACCTGGGAGAACTCCTCCAAAGACAACATAGTTACATTAAACATGAATTTGGTCCATCATACCAATTGTAGAGATGAGAATTTTATGGCAAAGAAGTTTAAGTAATTTGACCAAGGCCACAAGAAGATTCACTGTCAAAGTTTGAAGTATACCCTAGGACAGTGGTTTTCTCCCTGCGGCTGCTGCTGCTGCTGGCATGCATTGCCCAAAGATGTAATTGTTGGTCATGGGCATAAATAATGTTTTTCAACTGGGTCCCAAGGAAAAAAGTTTGAAAACCACTGCCCTAGGAACTGGTTCCCAGTTTCATGGTCAGACTCCTCTCTCTTTCTTATTATGCAAATTTCTAGTGCTTAAAGGTGACCTGGTTCTTATATAATCCACTTTAAATTAGACGGTAGCTAATTCGGTGGCTCTCCTAGCCCTCACAATCCAATGTGTCCCTTCCAATACAGGGTCAATCTCTGGGCTAGCTCCCATAATTGCTGCGGGGTCCAATCTACCCCTCTGATGGTGTTATAAGCTCCTGTATCTACCAACCCTGCCAGTATCCAGGCAAGTGCTGCTTGTTCAATATAGTCAACTGGATCCTTCTCGGGCCCCTGTTCAATGTTAAGAACATCTTTCCTCATAGTTTTGGAATCAAGCATGGTCAACAGATACGGGAGGGTTGGGAGTAGTGCATTCTGCCCTGCTTGGTTGGCTTCTCGCATCAGGGCACCCTGTACCAGGAAGGAGAGGGGTAGCATTTGTTGCCATTCTTCAACATCTAGGGAGTAATTTTGACAAAGTCTATAAAATTCAGTAGCCCACTGTACAGGGTTAGGTCCCTGGGAAAGGACTAAGTGTCTGGGCAATTTTTGTCAGCTCAGCCGGATTCATGCGTTTAGTGCTTTGGGAGATTTTTGCCCTTATGGGTCCGCGCTGTGAGGGTGACAACCGCCAAGGGGTTACAACATGGATCCTCTATGCACTCATCCATGCAACAAGCATAGTCAAAGCCCTCACATGGGTCAAGCTCATTGTCCTCTGACAGGCATGCCAGCTGCATACACACCTGCTACAGGCACTTCTGCAAGGCAGGAATCATCTTTTCACAGCCCGGACTGGTTATGGGACCCTGTGGCTTCTTAGTAGAAAGGTCTATCACTAACTTTTTCAGCCCTTCCACCAACTTTCCCTGCTTTTGTGTGACATCAGTGGCCGGCTACAATTCACCATTCTCATCCCATAACTGCAACACCCATTTTCTCATTAGTTTAACCTGTTCCCCTAATGTTTCAGCGAGGACGGCAGCGTTGCTTAGTTGTAGTTTATTTTCCTCAACTTGTTGCTTAAGTTCACAGCATTCAGCACACATCACCTTCCATCTGGCAAACCATTCAACACACACAAGCAAAGACAAATATGCAGCAGCAGCAGTTTGAATAGATTTAGATAGAGAACACTGAACAATATACCTCTCAAAGAGATCACACAAATCCTTCATATCCTGAACTTGACTCATGACCTCAGGGCCCTTCTGCCACGGGGAAGTTCCCAATGCAGACAGGGTACCCTGAAGCTTATTTGGGGGAGTTTTATGTCCTTTTATGGGGACCAACATAGGGTTCTTTCTTACTTTTCTTTTTAAAGAACGAGCTTTTTTTCCGTTCCCTTTTCCTCCTTGGGTGGGCGACTCTCAGTTGCACACTGTTTTCTAGCCACACTAGTCACCATTCACCAGCCTTTTGGTGGGTTCCAGAATCTAACTTCTGAGCCTTGCCCAGTACTCTACGACTAAGCAGCCCTGAATAGTAGAAGTTGGCTGTGTCAGAGGCCACACACTGGGCCTGTGACCAAATTTTGCAAGCGCACTCTCAGATTACAAATTTTTATTTTCCAAAGGGAAGAAGGTATGGGAATGTGCAAATTAATGCTTTGGGGTGTCCAGCCTCTGTCCCCTCTACGTATTCTCCACCAAACTGTTATTAGGTGTCTGAAAAGGGGGATGGAGACACTGGACACTCCTTTAGTGTTAGATACCTTTTATATAACTTTTATTGGAAGAACATTCATACAAATTTAGGAGAGGTTTAGCAGCAATTCAGGGATAATAAACAACAAGCAATCAAGTAGGGCAGTGCACAGGATACAGTAGGCCATGAGGTTTAACCCAAAGATTAGGAGTTCATGTGCATCCTCATGGGCCACTGGCTCCAGAGAAGTGTAAGAGCAGTGCAAGGCAAATAGCTACCAGCTCATCTAATCCAATAAACTAACCTAAGCAATACAGCAGAAAATAAAGCAGCACTTTTACAACCACACATCTGCTTATTCCTAGCATTCATACTTACAAGACACAAAGCTAATTTAAGACTTGGCCAGGTCAAAGTGAGCCCAGGTACTGAGGCTTGGAGAGGTTCAGAAGCTTTGGTGTGCACCAACCCCAATTATGTCGATGTTAGCAATCCTCCCAGTTTTCCGAGTGGGTCTCCTTTTATAGATGAATCGATCAAGGGGGGGTGTCTTTAGAGGACATCCCTCATTATCCTCCTTCATCTTTATTTAGAGTTGTTTTCAGCTGGTCACTTCTCCTTTTCTTGATTGGCACCCTGGGCTTCCTGTCATGAGCCTTGTGCCCTGATGGTTCAATCGGTCACTCTCCAATCCGGGCCCTCTCTGTTCACACTCACTCTACACATGCAAATCTTTCCTAATCTTATCTTAAGCAACCTTACACTGAAAAATTACTGCATTTCGCTATTTCTTATTAAGGGGGTTTCTTACTCTCAAGGGCTATGTCTACACTTGTTCAAATAAGTCGACTAAGCATGTCTACACTGTAAATTTAGGTCGACTTAAAGTCCACACTGGACACCTAAGTAAGTTGACTTGTAGGGGCTAGGTGGACCTTGGAGTGGTGCATGGTGGGAGGGGGCCACCCAAGAGGTGCCCCCCTTCCCCGGGCATCCCTCCAAAAGTGCCAGGGAGCTCAGTATCTTCCCCATTGTACCAGGGTACATGGGGGCTGAGCAGGACAGGGATGGGGCAGGGTACAGAAGCAGGGTAGGCAGGACTATGTCCTGCCCTGTGGGTGGGCATGCCAGGCTCTGGCTGTGCCAGGCACTCTGGGAAGGAGGTCAGTGGGGGAGTCCCAGGGAGCCTTTAAGTCGACTTACGGCTAAACCACATCTACACTGGCTTAAGTCGACTTAATAAAGTTGACTTAACCAGTAAGTC
This sequence comes from Pelusios castaneus, assembly GCA_007922175.1. NCBI lineage: Eukaryota > Metazoa > Chordata > Testudines > Pelomedusidae > Pelusios > Pelusios castaneus. The sequence continues at coordinate 7,770,370 of ML685784.1, read as the reverse complement.
AACGTAAAACTAGGTCTTATTAAGTCAACTTAAAATTTCCTTAAGTCGACTTAAGGAAACTGTAGTGTAGATGTAGAGTAAATTAAGTCAACTTAAGCCTGCTTAAGTTGACTTAATTTACTACTGTAGACACACCCAAGAAGCCTATCCTCTGTCCTCTTGAGGGTACAACTTGCACAAACCTGTTAACCACAAACCTGTTTACCAAGAGATATGCTGAAGGAGGAACTTACTTAACCCATGCCATTGCAAAAGCCACTCAAACATGGAGATTTTTCTCTTTAGCATCATTAGAAACAACTGTTAGCACAGGCCTTAGCCCTTAGCATAAGCAACTGACAGATATGCATAAGTGGCCTTGCTATAGACCTACCCTTCTGGGTCCCACAGGACACTGGCACAAGACTTTTATTTTACCATAGACCAAATCATTCCATAAAAATATAAACATGGAGATGAAGAAGCTAGAAATGGGCTTTTATTTAAGCCCAAACAACATTAACCCACACCTCCAACCTCTGTAAAACAGATACTTCCTGTGCCTGTTCCTATATGACATGGGAAGTGAAGTCCAAATCCTTCATAATCAACAGGAGTTTTACAAGTGCTTGAGAATAGCTGGAATTTCTCCCAATTCCCTACGTTGCAATAAAAGATCAACCCTACACTTCCCATACCAAGTGGAAATCCAGTACAGATGCAATAAAGATAATAGCATCTCATTGCAATGCTCTGCTCATCAGTCCCATTGTGATTGCATGATACCTCTTTGCAGGACAGTATGTGGTAATCTCTTACAGTGGCAGCTGCAGCTCCTGGCCCCATGCCAATGACAGTCTGCTTTTCTATTCAGCCTTCAGCTTGCAATCCCAACTCTCAGGCTTCCTACTGTCAGATCTTCCCTCTGAAGTCAAGTCCAGGACTACTGCCTCTTGTTTAGTGCTCTTTCTCACACGCAGTCTTCAGCTGTATCCTTAACACAGTCCTTTATGAAATCAGGAGATTGCATCCTTTTCCTGCAGTCTAGGAATTATGGAGCCCTTCACTGGTAGATCATAGAATTCACTAGCTAACTTCTATAGCTCTGGCTCTGCCAGGGTCTGGGAAAGTTATAGTAATGAATCTACATGTTTATTACATTATTACAGAGTTAAGAAGCAAAAGGGTCTTAAACAGAAATTTTATAGAAACAAACTTTTAGTGCCTAAAAATATTTGCAATGAAATACAAAATCTGAAATTCAGGTTTTTTCCCACATGGGCTTCTTTCGGTTGAACATTTCCCCAGGGAATATGAATGTTTTGGGGCCAAATTTAAAGTGAAAATAGACTGATGTTTTAGACTAATTTTAGAACCCATATATTTGACTGGTAACGGATCTGCATTAAAATCATGCAACCATTTTTTTCCCAGTGAGGAATAGACTACCTTGTCCAAACTATAAGTAAGTTGAAATTTGAGAGTGTGTGAAATCATGTCAAACACTGAGTGTGAAATTCCATAGAACTCCATAAAAAAATAAACCTTTTCTTGCTCCAGGGACCAATTTCATCTTCAGAGTCATCCATGGAACTCCTGTTGAAGTCAGTGGGAGATTTGCATACACATCTGAGAGCTCAGCTTCTTGTCTGTCACTTCTCCCCTCCCCTCCCCTCCCCTCTCCTCCCTCCCTTTTATTTTATATATGTAATTCTCCAGGCAGAGTCAGGAGCTGAAAACTATAAGTGAGTGAACTCTCTATCAGCTGCGTACTGCCAGCAGACTTGTGACCCCATTTCTGTGAAAATGGAAATTGAATAGGTGAATATAAGGTGAGGGATATTTTGTTAAGAGGTAGAGCTTTAAAACTTCAACTTTATTTTCAGCAAGTCAGTGCTCATATTTTTGGACATAGAATTAGCAGCTAGGATTTGAAATTAATTCTCGTAGAGTGATAGCCATCCTCAGCTGGTTTTCTTTTTGGTTTCTAAAAAGTAGGGCCTTGTCCTGCAGAACGTATGAAGGCAAAGACTCCTTGTACTATGGTGATAGTTTCTAGGATGCTGTACTGGATTGCAGGGCTGATCTGCTGAACTTCCCTAAGGCTCAGGTGTCAAAATCTTGGATAAGGTTGGTTAGTGTTATATCATTAGGGTGGCCAGATGTCCTGATTTTATGTTTTGTCTTGTATAGAAACCTATTACACTCCCCCACCCCTTGCCCTGAATTTTCACGCCACTATCTGGTCACATAATGCATTATGCTGGAAAGTGGCACAAAGTTGGATATAAAAGGGGTTGGACCTCTATCTGAGCAGAGTGATCAAAAGGCTGTGACATGTGTTGTCTTACATAGAAACTGTAGGACCAACCAAACTTGGGCAGATGTTTTAGGTTGACTTTTATCTTCTGTTATTATCTGGGTTACTAATGAATCCAAAACAAAGGACAAATGTATTTTATTCAAAGAAAGATGGCAACTTCATCTGCTTACAGTCCCACTGAGGCAAATGGAACAGCTTTTGTCTAGGCCTTTTTCCATAAGTGATGATGGAAGTAGGGGAGTAAATAAAGGCAGGCTTTGGCCCAGAAGGAGTTTTGCTATTTAAGCACTGCTGGATTAGAAGTTAATGAAGGGAAAAGTAAATAATGTAATTATGTGTTCCAGTATTCTTTTCTTTGACAGTTGTGAAGCTTTCCATTAGAGCAAATTAAGCAATGACCTCTGAACAATAGTATGTGGTTATTTCTTTAATCAGTACCTCTGCCAATCAGATTCCTTCTTTAATTTAAAAGTATCAAACAGAGAACTTTAAGGAGGGTCAAGTTGGTGAGATCAATGGTATTTTTAGTGAATAAACTTGATATGGGAATCCTGATAAGAATACATCTGTCACTGCTGTGAAGTGCAGGAGGAAAAGAAGAACTGGATAGTGCACAAGTGAAATAAATAATTGATTCATAGATTCCAAGGCCAGAAAGAACCATTGTAATCATCTAGTTGGACCATCTGTATAGCACAGGCCATAGAACTTTCCTAAAATAATTCCCAGGGCAACTCTTTTAGAAAACATCCAATCCAGTCAGTGATGGACAATCCACCATGACCCTTAGTAAATTGTTCCAGTGTTTAATTACTTTCATCATATAAATGTGTTTCTCATTTCCAGTCTGAATTTGTCTAGTTTCAACTTTCAGCTATTGGATCATGTTATACTTTTTTTTTTCTGCTAGATTAAAGATCCAATTATTAAATATTTGTTTTCCTTGTAGATACTTGAAGACTTGTAATCAAGTCACCTCTTAACCTTCTCTTCATTAATGTAAATAGCTGAGCTCTTTGAGTCTATCACCACAAAGCATATTTCTTCTTTGAATAGTATCTCTATGGGCACTCCACTGTAGGTGTGCTTGTATCCCTGGGCTGTTGATCAGAGAGCTTCAGCATCAGTGTCCATTAGGCAAGACAGGAGTAAGCATTCTTCTAAGACAACATTACAGTTATGTGATCCTATATCAATACTGTCATCGATGTCTCATTTCGGCACCAGAATGACTGATATGGACAAGATCTATGTCCCCTTCAATACCACCAATAACACCAAGTCTGTCATTTCCACTGGAATGCTAACACTCTACAGACCTCCATATAGCTGATGTACCAGAGTCTTCTCTTTCTGGTGCTGGGACCTCTTCAATAAGTCTTCATTCAGCATGAGAGTCTTCACTGCTGGCCTCCCATGTGCCCCTGCTCTCCTGTGAAGGCTCAGGCAGTGAAGCTAAGAAGATGGCACAATACTCCTCACAGGCTCCTTACTGTGCTCAATATTAAAAGGGCCTTCAAATGTATTTTCCAATCACCACCATTTTAGTATGGACATCCATGTGCACCACTATTGACCAATATGCCACCCACCCTCTTCAGTAGCCATACTGGGAACTTTGGACCACATGCCTCTTGAGCTTCTATCCCCATATGAGAACCTTGAGGTGCACCACTTCAGCCACAGCATCCAAGGCTTTTTAACTTCCAGAAGAAATCACAGAAGATTTGAGGAAGGAATGTTGAAGAAGGATTATGTGATGAAGAAGTTACTCATCTTGTGCAGTAATTATGGTTCTTTGAGATGTATGTCCCTATGGATGCTCCACAACTCCTCCTCCTCCCTTCTACTTTGGAGTTCTTGTTAATGACTCCACCTTAGAGAAGGAACTGGGGGTGCGGGTGGGGGGGGGATTAGCCCTCATCCACTGTCTAGTGCCATAGTTCAGCATGAGGAGAGACAGAGCATGTGGGGGCCTAATGGACACTGGTACCAAAGTTCTCTGATCAGGAGCACAGGGATGCAAGCAAAGCTACAATGGAGCACCTATAGGCACTCATGTCACTAAGAACTATCATTACTGCACAAGATGAGTAACTTCTTCTTTCTAATCCTTTAGGTATTGTTGTGGATTTTCTCTCAATATATCAACATCCTTCCTGAATTATGGGCATCAGTACTAGATGTAGTATTTCAGTAGTGGTCACTCCAGTGCTGATCCTAGAGGTGAAATAATCTATCTACTCTTACTCAAGATCCCACTATTCAGTATATGAATTACTTCCAGAATAGTATTAAAATGCTCTAAAATTTTATTCTAAATATTTCTGTGTTGCCTATGTTCTCACTGCCTCAGAGAATAAAAAAATATTTTTTTTCCTAAAAAAGAAAAAAGAGCTCATCACACTTATTACCATCAAACCTCCCATTTCTCATATATCTTGTGTACATGAACTTAAACATACAATTTACTAATGATATTTCTTTGTGCCACTACATTTAAAAGCCTGGCACAATTTCCATGAAAATTCTGGATTTTCATGTTTTCAAATGCCTTAAGATGAACCTAATCTTCACATTATCAGCTTAAATATTCATTAAAAAGCCCCAACAAACACTGAAACTTGTTAACACATTCTTCAGAGTACAGCAATAAAATCAGTGTGGAGGGGGCTTAGGCAGAGAGTGGTTGGGGAAGAAATTTTTATATTTTGTTTCTTGCATCTTCAGATTCTTTTTTTTCCTCTAAATTAGCTTTAAAAGATCAAGTTAATGTTGTGACAAAAATAAATGGAATGACAAAAGTACAGTATTTACATTTAAAAACAACATGACCACGCAGGTACCTTCTGTTCACAAGTTATCCAATACATATCTACACAATTTGCATTTTTTTAATAACCAAAATCCCTCTGATTTCAAAGAGGAATTTTCAGTGAGATATTCAGTGACTTTATATAGACTCTAAAGGAGGCATTAAGTTGATAACATTAGAAACCTGTATCTTAATTACATGTACTATATATATTATTGGAAGCATAATGGCTGCCAAGGAGTTGTTATGATGTCAGCACAATTAAACTGAAATGGTCTTGGCTCAGCATTGTTAATGGGAAAGGTATTCTTGCTGGTCAGAAATCCTGTCAAGAAGGAAATTAGCCATTTCCATCGTTCTTTTTTAATCACAGCAGTGAGAATAATGTGTAACAAAGCCCTTTACAGAAGGAAAAAAAATGGACCATTAAGAAATTTGGCTAAGGGAAATATCTAGCACACAATATCACACTTGAAGCACACAGCATGGATCTGATACGTCAAGGAAAACTTTATCTTCGTTTATGCATTATTGGTTTTGTCAAAGTTTCACTTACACTCACACTGAGTGTCGTGATAAATATTAAAGGAGCCATAGCCATCTATAGTGAAAATGGAAAGTATTTAAAGAAGGACACTTTTTTTGTTTTATTTTGTTTTTATGAAAAGCTTTTCAAAGATAGGCTACTGTAATGCAAAATTGTTTTCAAAGTTGCACTATGGTTATTCTGACATTTCACATATAAAATCAGTATAGATAATTCGTATGTACATTATGGTGTTTGATATAACTTAGCACCATAAGGATATGTGATCTGAGTCTATTACTCTTGTACATAATTGTTCCTATTGATAAAGAATTCCAGCAAATAAGTTATTCCTATTCTTTAATCACCTACTGTTCTAAAACCAAATTAACCATGGCCCTATGTTCCTAACAGTTCTAGGAAAGTCTCCATCATTCCAATTATAGATTTTATTTGTTTTCCAGGACATTCTATGACTACTTATAGAAGTTTTTCAGCACTTTGACCTCCCACTTTGCTTCTGGATATTGTTCTCATCACATCTCTTCCCAGAGATCAATTTTAGACCACATCTTTCACCATTTGAGGCCAGCTTTATCTTTTAGCCATCCTTGTTTGAATAAGTAAGTACAGACTGCACAAATGAGTGAAGTTCAAATGGTGGGCTTCACTCAGAATTTCCATTAGAAATTAAAGGCAACACTTCATCTGCCATGAGAGGAGGGAGAATGAGAAGAAGGCATAAGAACATAAGAATGGCCATACCAGGTCAGACCAATAGTCCATCTAGTCCAGTAACCTGTCTTTCAACAGTGACCAATGCCAGGTGCTTCAAATGGAATTAAGAAAAAGGGGGCAATTATCAAGAAATCCATCCCCTGTTATCCAGTCCTAGCAGCCAGCAGTCAGGGGCTTAGGGACACCTAGAACAAGGGGTTGCATATTTGACCGTCCTGGCTATTAGCCACTGATGAACTTACCTTCGATGAATTTACCTAATTCTTTACTGAAATCAGTTATATTTTTCACCTTCACAATAGCCTCAGACAAGGAATTCCACAGGTTGACTGTCCATTGTGTGTAGTACTTCTTTTTGTTTGTTTCAAATTTGATGCCAATTAATTGCATTGGGTGACCCCAAGTTTTTCTGTTATGTGAAGGAGTAAGTACCAGTTCTTTATTCAAATACTCCTCACCCTTCCTGATTTTATAGACATCTATCTATCTATAGAATTCCCAGTCTTTTTAACAATCCCAGTCCTTTTAATCTCTCTTCCTATGAGAGTTGTTTCATACCCTTAATCATTTTTGTTTCCCTTTGCTGTACCTTTTCCATTTCTAATATATGAGATGGGGTAAGCAGAATTGAGATTTTTTTGAGATGGGGTAAGCAGAATTGCAGGGAATATTCAAGGAGTGGGCATACCATACATTTGTGTTATTTACTGGCTTATTTATCTGTCCCTTTCTTAATGCTTCCTAACATTCTGTTAGCTTTTTAGACTGCCACTGTACATTGAATAGCTGTTTTAAGAGAACTATCCAGAATGACTCCAAGACTTCTTTCTTGAATAGTAATAGCAAATTTATCCCCTACCATTGTACATGCATAGCTGGAATTATGTTTTCCAATGAGTATTAATTTGCATTTATGTTGAATGTAATGTCATGCTGTTTCCCTTTCACCTAATTCTGAGATATCCCTTAGCAATCTTTGGACTTAACTATCTTGAGTAATTTTGTATCATCTGAAACTTTGCTACTATACTGTTTATCCATTTTTCCAGATCACTTATGAATATGCTGAACAACATTGTTACCTGTCCAGGTCACTAGGGGACATTACTATTTACTTCTCTCCATACTGAAAACTGACCATTAATTCCTGTCCTTTGTTTTCTTTCTTTTAACCACTTACTGATCCATGAGAGGAGCTTTCCTCTTATCCCATGACAGATTACTTGCTTAAGATCTTTTGGTGAGGGACCTTGTCAAAGGCATTCTGAAAGTCCAAGTATACAACCACCACTAGATCACTCTTGTCCACATGTCTATTGACCCCATCAATGAATTCTAATGGATCGGTGAGGCATGATTTCCCTTTACAAAAGCTGTATTGACTCTTCATCAGCAAATTCATCTATGTGAAGGAACAAGGACACAGAATTTAGCCATAATTTAAAATATACATTTTTACGGCCATATCAATCTATTGATTTTAAAACAACTTCTGTCAGAAATCAATGCATGGGAAATTGATGGCATGATATTAGCCCATATAATTTATATCTTTACCTCCTGGGCAAAATCACACTCTGATTCTACCACCCCATGACAATCCCCATTCAGAGGTTAGCTGGTTGGGTGGTGTGATCTAGGGATCAGGGCTAAGGCTCATGACCTGCAGGGAATTGCTAATTGGAGAGCCCTCCCACTTCACCAGGTTCTGACCCAGGACCCTTTGAGAGCTATCAGTGACCTGATAGTCCTGGCTACTCTCCTTGGGCAATTTCCTATTCCTCCCCTTCGATTGTCCCATAGTCATCTTCTGGGTTAAGGCACTGTGAAGGTGTCTGCTTAGCATAAGGCACCAATTGCCTCCTCTCTTGGCATCTCCCAGCCTTCTGGGCCAGCTCAGTCTGAAGGTTTCCTCTTTCTGGGATTGCCCAAACAAACAAACAAAAACAAAAAAAATAAAGGGGATTATCAAAGTTCAGAGTTCATATTTTGGGGGAGGTGAATGCTTCCCTATAGCAGTGGTTCCTAACCCCTGTGTCATGCCATGAAAGTGTGTCGCAGCCCAGTGGCTGAGTGTGTCGCATGAAATCAGACTGCCACCAACAGTCGAAAGAGATCTGCAGTAGCAGTTTGATTTTACACAGCTGGCCCTTTAAGATTGAAGTTGTGGCGGCTCTCTGCAAAAGTTTCCATGGAATTAGGGCAGCGAGGGCTGCTGATCAAGCCTCCCACCACCAAAATACCCCTTAGAGGGAGATTTCTTCAGCACCAGAGCTTCGGCGGTGGGGGGAGCAGTAGAATGCAGTGTGTTGTGCACAGCTGGGAACCCTCCCAGCTGTATTGCAACAGCGAAGGGGTTGAGAACCCTTGCCCTATAGGGCTGCCTCTGTGACAGGCCCTGTCTTCCCTCAGGGAGGGACCTTTGGGCAGTTTTTTATGGAGAGATTCTACCTTCCTTAAGCTCTCCTCTGCTGTACATTGCAAGTCTGCTCTCTTCTCTGGTCTTTCCTCAAATGAACCGTTTCCCTGCCTTTTAACTCTTCCTTCAGTTTGAGCATTTCCTTACAGTCTGGCGGGGAGGAGCTGGCTGGGCCAAAAGTAGTTTGTACACACCATCACATACCCATACTCCAGTTGAGAAATTACTTACTGCATGACCAAGCTTAGTGCTTACACTGGAACTATGTATTTAGTCAGTATTTAGCGTGTAAAGGCACAATCAGGTCCAGTATATTTTGGACTCTTTTTTCATTATTTTTTCATTACATTACACTATTTAAAATTAGTTGGTTGAAAACATTCAACCAGTCCAGTCATTGGATGGGTTGTTTACCCCTTAAAGCCTTATAAAATTAAATGATTGCTATCATGTGATTAGGCACTGAGCTCTGACTTTAGCCCATGTTCCTGTTACTGAATTTTCAAAGTACCTGTTTCAGTAGGATCCTCAGTATCTTTCTGATAACTACATGAGGAGAGATTATTTTTACAAATTACTGTGTCAACATTATAAATAACCCCCATATATTACTAGTTCCCCTTAGGTATCTACTCTATTGAGGAAATTGACCTTACACAAAGCATAAGTCATTCTTGACTAGGAATCTTAAACTGCAGTTAGTGGAATAAATTTTGAAATTACCCAGTCTCCAACTAGCTATTCTCTTTAGCTTTTCCAACACCATATATATATACCTTGTAAGTTATCCAGCTGAGCTCTCAGTCCATTCAGACTGTTCTTGGTCTCTGAGTCAAATCTGTGTCTCATTCTAATATATGCTTTTCTGTTCTGTACATAGAAAAATAACGGGAGAAGGGATGTCTCAGAGTGTAGCCTTTGCAATCTAGATTAGACCTTATGCTTTGTCAAAGCATCTCCAGAATTTTATGACATGAATTTAGCACTCATGAAAAGTCCCTGCCTTGGACTCCATTTACTGCCTAGTGACAGAATGGGCAATAGCAACTCAAGCTGTCCCACCAAGGAGACTCGGCTGTGGATCACCTTATAGATAAGACGGCAGTTTAATATCCAGGTTCCTTCAATCACTGGCCTCTCGAATGAGACCACGAGCAGGGATGTTAATTACAATGGAAGTTTTGTGATGTGCACTAAGCTTGAGGCTTATTTAACATAGCCTTGACATTTCCTTCAGATGGTAACAGCTTCTGGTCACTACCAATCTCACTCATCATACCTGTGACCAAAAGTGTCCGCTATGCCACTTCCAGCTCTCTTTGCTACCCATTGCATCTCAGTTTCCTGAAAGTGATGGTATAGCTGTTTAGATCTAGAATAGGAAATATTAAATTAAAAGAATAAGAGAGAAGGTGAATGAGGTAATATCTCTAATTGAACCAAATTCTAAAGAAAAACGTAGCACGCCCATCCAGTTTTTTGTTTGTTTGTTTGGGTTTTGGGGTTTTTTTTTTGTTTTGTTTTTGTTTTTTTGTTTGTTTTTTGTTTTTGTTTTGTTTAACATTTGATAGACATGCCTGGTCTTTGAATAGATGTATACAGAGATCTTACTCAACTTAATAAAATCAGTAGAAATATCGTAACAGGGAGCAGAATGCTAAGTGTGACTTTCAAAGTCTACTCAATAGCCATGATCAGACAAGAACTTGCAGATAGCAGAGGAAGTAGTTTGAGTTTAGGACTTGGTGTACACTTGTTGCCATTTTCAGCAGGAGTCGAAGGGTGAGATGCAAACTATGTAAAATAACTTGCATATCTCCTTCAACTTTCTAATGCCCACTGACCTCTGTCAGGAATGAGGCCTAAGGCCTAGCGAAAGAAATCAAAACAGTTGGCCTGAGTTGGATAACTAGCTAACTTGACAGGAGTCAGGCTAAAGCAGGCTGACCTCATAGAAATTGGCAAGAAGTAAGCTGCAGCTGTAGTAAGAGTGGAAAATGACCTTGAAGGTGCCCAGTTGGCCTGGTGCCAAGAAAATAGGAATTGGTGCTGTGAACTATCTTTGAACTCTCCCGCTACAGCTTGATGGATGGAAATGTTCAGTGATGCACGGACCGATCAAATTAATGGGCGGCATCAGAAAAGGAGTACGGGGACCAATCAAACTCAAGCCAGACGCCAAAGAGGGCCAAGCCAATAGGTCCAATCAGGGCATAAAACCAGGAGCCCGAGAGCCCAGACTTTGTGCAGCCGAAGGGGGTGACGGAGAGTCCTGCCATCAATTGAGCTGTTCCGTTGCATTGAGAGCATGTTGCTGCCAGTAGATCTGTCGATACTGATTGCTTGCTATTGTGCTACATTTCAATAAAGTTTAGTCTGGCACATTCGTTTCTATAAAGATCTGTGGTCTTGTTGGTTTCTTCGATCATGAATGTTACCTCAGTTTACCTCTTGCACACAGGGTACTCTTAGGCTACAAATCACTGAGTTAACAAAGACCTCCCTATAGATTTGAGCCAAAGGTAACCCAAATTGTTAACCAAAGGAACATCTTGGTTTAGGATCATCAGGCTAAATGACTATGTCTACACTTGCACTTTTAAGTCGACTTTAACTAAGTGTGTCTACACTTAAAATTAAAGTCAACTTAAAGGGGAACTTACAAAGTCGACCTAGAGCTTCCACACTGGATGCTCTAGGTCGACTTTGTGGGGCTAGGGGGACCTTAGGCAGGTCCACAGTGGCGGGGGGGGGCAAAGGGGGACAGGGACCCTGGCAGGGCAGACCCCTGTGTGTGTTGCTGTCTGGATTTAGGGAAGCATTTATGATATTATTTTCAATGGATATCTCATAAATGTTATAATCCATAGGAGCTATTTCATGTTTGGTATCAATAGAAAGGTAGTAATTTGCTGGGAATGATTATATAGTTTATGTCTAGGAATTCTATTTCGATTAGAAGTTAGGAATTTGATGTTATATCCATACTTTAACTTGTGTCATTCTAGAGGAATGCCTTAGACAGGAGGGTGTGAACAACCATTGTCTCCTTAATGTTTAGGAATTTTCCAGGTAGAATGGTCCCAGGGAGTATCCTGATGAGCCATTAAGGACATAAAGAATACAACCACTGTGTCCTTAATGGCTCATCAATGCACCTTTCTATTGATACCAAACATGACATAGTTCCTATGGATTATAGCATGTATGAGATATCCATAGAAAATAATATCATAAATGCTTCCCTAAATCCAGACAGTGTCACACCCTACCCACATGCCCTGCCCTTTGGGGACCATGCCAGGCTCCCCCTGTGTCCCCCCACCCCCCGGCAGGGTGGGCATTGGTGTAGTCCTGGGGTAGCCCTAAGTCAATTTAGGGCTACCCCAGGGCTACACTGGCTTAATTCGACTTTAAAAAGTCGAATTAAGCCTTAGGTCGAGTAGAAAGGCGGTTTAATAAAGTCGACTTAATTTTCATTAAGTCGACTTTATTTTGCTTAAGTCGACTTATGCAAGCTGCTTAAGTCGACTTAAGCAAAGTGTAGTGTAGATGCAGGGCAAATTAAGTTGACTTAAGCCAAGCTTAAATCGACTTAATTTACCAGTGTATACACAGCCAATGAGTCCCTGCTTAAAGATCCAAGCAGGGCTCTAGATCATTGGGATAACCGAGTCCCCAGTTAGAGATCTGAGCCAGAGGTAATCCTGAGGGAACACGCATACAGAGACACACTCACACAGCCAAATAGACATCCATGCCAGACACAGAACACCACCTTGCACCTCTCGCTCCAGCATACCACAACCTCCATGTCTCCACTGCACTGAATCAAAAGGAAAATGCCTTTCCTTCAACTCTACTCTTCTTGAGGAGGTGGATTTATTGAGTTGAATTCCAGATCAATTGAGTGGGTCTACATTGAACCAGAAAGATTGAACCAAAAAGATTGAACTGATGGCAATGAATTTACCATCATTACTGTAGACTTAGCATAAGTAATACTGAATTGTTTGACCAGTCTAACAAGGATCACTCCACTCAGCAAGATAATGGAGGGAGGTGCACATCAAAGTGGTCACTCTAACAAAGTCATTGTTTTTTTTTCCCCACAGCTGATCCTTCCCCACTCACCATCCCCATGCCAGTTTGTGAAGGTGTTTCATTTTGACTACGCTATCATTTTCCCCATGTATTCAAGGTACAAGACTCTGGCTGACCTTGAGGATGGATAAAGGAGGGAAAGGGTTGCCTTTACGCTCTCTCTTCCTCCCCTCACTGTATCCACTTGCAAGACTGGCCAAATTCTGGCTCTCAATGTTTAGTTTTCAGATCAATGTTATGTTGTTGAGTTTAAGATCAGTACAATTTTAGCTGCACTAGATAAAGTACAAATAAAGTTAATATGGGTAAAGTAATTTAAACCATTGCAGAGTATCTCAGAATGTTTTGTGAAACTTCAACCTCCAACCTATTTATACTTTACTGATGTACTACTAAACCACACTTCATAGTACATCAATACACAGTTTTAATTAGGAAGCCTAAGAAATATTGGTAGTTAGAGATAGTTTCTCTCCCTTTACCCTATCAAGACTTGCAGTGAAAAATAAAGAGCTAGAGGAAAGCCGGTGCCTGGGGACTAACATGAAAGCTAACAAAATCACCAGGGCTTGAACAAAGTAATAGAAGAGAGTAGAGGTGAAGATCATCAATGTCTAGAAGCTAATACCTGGGGAACAGTGGATTGGTATTATTGCCAGTGATAAATCTTTGTGGCTCCATTCAGTTTTAATCTTTGCTGTAACTGTTTTAACAGAATTGCAAATGTAGATTTTAAAAAAAAATTATTAAAGCAGGAGAGCTGAGTTTTTCCTCAACTGCCTAGAGACTTTTCTTCAGTGAGTTTTACCTAAACCGGTGTCCTGCTTAATTTTAATTAGCTTTCTTTTATAGCTGAAGGGAGGGTATCTCAACAAAAGCAACTTACAGAAGTTAGTGTAGCATAAGTTGGTTATCAACCTATCTTTACAGTTTCCATATTTCATTTATTGATATTAAAAATGATCAAACTTTGCATGTTGCTGGCCACAAGGATCCCATTAGCACCGCTATTGAATACTATCACCATAGGCAATTTTAGCATGGTGGCAGTGCAGGCAGTTGCCCAGGGCCCTGTGGGGGACCCAAGATGTGTCTATTTTAGAGCCAGAGGTGGGGCTGGGGAGCCAGCGGGGGATCCAGGGGGCTGGCGGGGTCCCAACGGTGGGGCTGGGAGGCTGGCAGGCTCGTGACAGGGCTGGTGGTGGGGCTGGCAGCAGCCCCAGTGGTGGGGTAAGGGGTCTGGCTGAGGCCTCAGCGGGGGGGGGGGGGGGGGGGCGGGCACCCCCCGGGGGGGGGGGGGGGGCAGAGGACAGTGAAGCCTCAGTGAGGTCAGCGGGGTCCTGGCAGCAGGGCCAGAGGGCTAGTGGGCCTCTGGAAGGGCCAGTGGGAATTTGGCAAGGCTGGGGGTGGAAAACTTTGGCATGAGGGGCCCCATCCTTGACTTTTGCCCAGGACCCTGGAATACCTAAGACTACTCCTGACCATCACCATTGCAATGCTATTATATGCAATAGGATTCTAAAAGAAACAAGTAAATTCTATTTTGTTATGATATAAATAGCAGTAGTGTTCATTGAACAGAACATTCAGTCACTCTTCTGCTTTCTTTTCAACATCAAGTATTTAACAGGTTTTCTCAGATCATTCTACCTCTTACGTTAACAGAAATTAATGTTACACAAATTGTTTCCTCTTTATCAAAGAGTGAAACTATTGAAAAGGAAAATTAAATGGTGGAAACTAACTTTATAATCTTGAAATAACAACAGGAAAGGCCTGGCTCACCTTGTGCACCAGTTTTAAATTGGTGTAACTTCACTGACTTCATTTCAGTTGCTTCTGAACTATGCCAGGATAAGAGCTAACTCAGAAGCACTGCATTTCCTGAAATTCCATGTAATTGACCAGGTCAATAGCTATTCAGGGATTGAGGATTAGGAACACAAAAACCACAGTTGGCTGTTTGCCACAGATGACAAATAAATACAATCTTTTTGTATCCTGGAGTTCATTCTGCACTATGAAGACGCTGGATCCTTATGGCTCTTAGGGGCTGGCTTTCGTGGTGTGGAAGCTACAATTCTGGTGGCACAGCTATGATTTTAAATGCTGGGATTTTCAAACTTTCAATGGGAGCTGGACATCTAACTCTTTTAAATGCTGTGAAAATCATAACCTAAAGCCCTAAATCAATAGATGATAGAAGTATTGTATGGAGACATTTGAGAAGAGTTGAAAAAAGAGGGTCAAGGCAGTTGAGTAGGTAGTACATTGACCCTAATGCTGCTTTGATTAAAGGAGTATGGTCTAGATGGGTAATGATTTATTTTTATTCTGCATCTTCTCCAATTCTAATATCTTATTTTGATATGGAGTCACCAGAACTGCATATGGTGTCAGTGTACTATCCATCTTGGACAACTTGTTTAATCTCACGGACTCATTTCTCTATCAGTAAAATGTGACCAAGAATACTTCTGTACCTCATAGTGATAAAATTTATCACTGATTACAACATGCTCAGATCCTACTGTGTGTTACTAGCTTTGCCCATCACCTTGGGATATGCTCATTTATTAGGGTTACTATCCTGTGGGGGAGGGCATTGTAATTCTATTAATATACCGCTTGTGGACTTGTAATTTTATATGGAGCTTTACTTTTCCCTCTGCAAGTCCCCTCCCAATGGAGCTACTTCCCAGAGCTGAGTTCCTCCAGCCCCAGACTCAAATAATCCCTCCCCCCCAAATACACACATTCACAGATTAGTAGAGTGCATCTGAATGGACCAGGTGTAACGCACTTTCAGCTGACTCCTTATACGTACTTCAACTCAGTAGGCTGGGTTACACAGCACTTTCCAGCTGCCACCCTTACATGTCCCAGGCACTACACCAGAATAGAGTAAATCTTAAGCAGGGTGGGTCAAAACAGCACTTTCCAGCTGCCACCTCATATGCCCCTGGATTACACAGACATGGCAGAGCAGCACCACCAAATTGCCATGCTTATATACCATATGTTTAGCATGTCGTTATCCCTACTCTTACTCTATAATTGTTCTATAGTACCCCTCCTTGATGAGCAAACCCCACTGGATTTGTGGGTGTTACAGATCTTTGGCTTAGGTAGAAGAAACATTGCTGCAGAGCAAAATAGGGAAGCCAAGAACATGACTGAGTAAATGAAGTCTGGGGAGAGTCTGGCAACCAACTTGATTCTAAAAGTTATTTTTTGCCAGGTATATAGAATAATAGCCAAAGCAAGAGAGACCAACATTTAGACCAATTATAATCTCTCCAGTATTGGAGAGACTAATAAACAGTTACAATGTTACATGGTTTCAGTTGAGGAATTGAGGAAATCTAGATCTAGTTTGATTATAAGTCAGGTTTAGAAAGTTATATCTGAAATGAGGGAGAGGGAGAAAGAGAGATCAAATTAAGACTGAGGGAGAAAAGTGGGTTTAACGAGAGAGAGAGAGAGAGAGAGAGAGAGAGAGAGAGAGAGAGAGAGAGTTGGGGTCTCACCACTCTGGGCAGCTTGGGCCTCTTGAGTCAATTAAAGTTTCCCAGGAGGCAGGCTGTTCAACTTAGTGTCTGGAGTGGTTGAAATAGGCAGAGTTCTTAACACACTCAGTCAGGAAAAAGTGAAGTTCCAGTGGAAATGATGTAGCTTTTGGATCCAGGCATCAGAACAGAGCTTTGAACTCGAGTAGGGTTTTTGCAGGGATGAAACAATTGTTAAAGGGAGAGGACTAGGTTGATTATGGGTAAATGATGACTCTAGGGTGTACACCAGAGTTGTTGATAAGTTCCAGATGTGTGTTAATCAGCAAAACAAACAAGAACTACTGTGGCACTTTTAAAGACTAATACATATATTTATTGCAGGAGTTTTCACGGGCAAAATCCAACTTCATCAGACACATGAAATGGAAACTACTATATGGAAGGGTCTAGATAAATGCAGAGCAGGGGCGGTCTTATGATTCCAGGGGCCCAGGCAAAAGTCAAGGATGGGGTCCTCCCATGCCACATGGGGGCCACCATCCTTGACTCCCCCCCGAGAGCCCCACCCACCCCAAAGGCCCCCGGTCACCCGCTGGACCCCCACCAGGTTCCCTGACAAAACGCGGCCAGATCCCCGCCCCAAACTCTGGCCACTGCTCCCCACCCTCCCCTTCTGAACCCCAACTGTGGCTCCCCTCCCCTTCCGAACCCCGGCTGTGACTCCCTGGCTCCCTGCCCCCCCCCCCCACGGCTCTCCAGCCAGCTCCCCCCCCACTGTGGCTCCCCAGCTCCTCTGTTTAGTTCTGGTTCAAGCAGAGGCAGGGGGTGGAGGGGTTCTGTTGAGTCAGACAGTAAGAATTTTGTGCCCTGGTTTCCCAAGAACACAGAGCTGACAGGAAATGTGATGATGACCATATATGTACATTCAAGAGATTATAGACTCACTATGTCAAAATTGAAGAACAGTCCTTGCTATTACATTTGTAGTTTTACTGTTGTCAGTTGTGAGTCTAGTTAAATGTTGGCTTGACTACCAATTGCTGTCAGATACAACCTTGTCTCATGGGAGTGTCTTCCTCATCTCAAATATAAGTTCTGAAGTACAAAAGAAAGCAACTTCCCATTTCTCTTCTTGCTCATTTCCTTTTTGTGATTTTTTTTCTTATTTCATTTTCTTCTTTGAAAATGAGGCTGATCTCTGTATTGTTATTAAACTTCAGGCTGCAAACAAGGTAGAACATTCTTACCAGATAGGGATGAAAAGAGGTGTCAGAGAAAAACTAAAAAGGGGCAAATAGCACCAAAGTGTTTTGTCAAGAAGAAAATGGTAATAATTTATACATAGTTCCCACACATATGACTTTGCCAGGAAAATAATGACTGGAAATGTTAAAAATCAATGTCTTAGCTAGAGCAACGACAGAATGGCAAACAATGAATAATACCATCTCCTTCAACTTCACTCCACTTTATGT
The DNA here is from genome assembly GCA_007922175.1 of Pelusios castaneus. Taxonomy (NCBI): domain Eukaryota; kingdom Metazoa; phylum Chordata; order Testudines; family Pelomedusidae; genus Pelusios; species Pelusios castaneus. The sequence goes on along the minus strand of ML685784.1, from coordinate 7,752,479 downwards.
AAGCAATAATTTAGCATAAAAAAATAAAACAAAATAGGTTTTTTCTATCCTGAAATGACTGACCAGACCTCAGAAATGTGCTTTTTGTCACAGTACAGAAACTTTAAAGCTGATCCAAAGTCCATTGGCTTTCGTTGACGTCATTGAGCAAGGTCTTATGTGCGGCATCTCATGTGCTTCTTACAACATGCTACATCTGGTTTAGGGAATGTACAGGCAGAAAAACGGGAGGAAACTTTTTAAAGAGAGCTTGTCTAAGAATTTCTCAAAAGGTTTAGATAGAAAATCAAAAACTGTGTAGGATTGGGAAGGATTTCATCTTTCTTTTGCTGTCCATTACTCATTATCTCTTGTTTCAATAACTCTTTTATAAGACTTCCTTTTAGTTCTTTGCTTTTTCTTCCCCTTCCATGTATCCAGAAAGCCCTAATGACAAACAGCAGACAGCTCTAGTAAAATAGGTGTAAACCAAGGAGCACATTTACCAGCTGGAGGGGTCGGGGAGAGAGGAAAAGAAGAATCTTAGGGCTGGTCTACACAATAAACTTTTGTCAACCAAAGTCAGCTTTTTGTACTCAAACAGTGGTGGTGTACACACTACAATTCTTCCTCACCAACCTGGCTACCCTGATTTTGTGACAAAATAAAGCCACCTTAATGACAGGCATAGAATTTTTTGCACGAAACTTTTAGCAACAAAGCACTAATGTAGACACTGCACTTAGTCATGTGACAGTACATGGCCTCCAGGAAGAGTACCACGGTGCCAGTCCTGACCACTCTGGACATCCAGATGCCCTGCAGCCATCTGCTCCTCCCTGTTTAAAGTCCCAGGAATTTTTGAAAATCTTCTTACTGCTTAGTTGCTATAGGCAGCTCACCTCACATTTTTGCAGCTGACCATACACCAAACGTTCTCCCACTTGGACTATACCAGAGCTTCTGAATCTGATCAGCATCAGGGGAGAGGAATCTGTGCAGCCCCAGCTACGCTCTAGCTGAAGGAACTATGATATCTGTGGCCAAATTTCTCATGACATGACAAAGAAGGGCTATGAATGGGACATACTGCCGTGCTGTGCAAAACCCAAGAGCTTCAGCAAAGATACAAAAATGCTAGGGAATCAAACCGTCATTGTGGTGCAGAGCCAAACATCTGCAACTTCTATAAGGAGCTAGAAGCAATCTTTGGCAGCAATCCCTCCTCTATCACCAGGATATCCATAGATACTTCTGCAGGCCCAGAGGCAGCTGACACTAGATTCAACCTTGAGGAAGAAATCATGGACAAGAAGGTCAAGTTGGAGGTGATATGGAGTAGGAGACTGGTTTGTTTGGTGATATGGGGAGTAAGGACCTCGGCCCAGAAGGTTTGAGCCAGTTCCACCCCGCTAGCTCTGGTGTGTAGAAAGTAGGAGAGGGAAGTTCTGATAAATGACTTTTTTGACTTGATGCTGCTTGGTTACATGAGGTATTGCTGTCCTTTGCTTGGTTACATTATACAGCTGGTTGAAGGGGTAGACACTCACAAGGACAGCTGTACTGGTATGTGCTTCCTCCGTGCAGCTAGGCAGCACAGTGGAAAATGTGTTAATGCATCCAGAGATTCCATAGGAATCCTCCAGAGTGATCTCCAGGAAACTTTCCTAGAGGTACTTATCAGTCCTCTGCCAGGGTTTCTTCAGCAGAGCTGCTTTGTTTCTTCCTCCATTGTGGGAAACTTTCCTGCACCAATTGGTAATCACTTGTGCAGGGACCAAAGCGGTACACAGGCGAGCAGCATAGGAACATGGTTTGAAGCTATTTGTATGGAGGAGATGTTTCCTAGCATCCCTGCTTATACTGAGGCATGAGATATTGGCTTCTATGACTTCCACCTGTGGAAAATACTGGCACAATTTGAAATTTTGTCTCTATCTAGTGCATAAAGACAACAAACAAGCACCCAAAATCTTTTCCTCAGCTTGAGTGCCTCTTCCCTCTAGGCACAACTCACCATGCTCTCTGGAGATCATCAAACTGTGCATTTGACACGGTACAATAAGAAAGAGGTGTATTTCACAGAAGCGGTTCTCAACCACTGTGTCAGGACACATTACTGTATTGCAGAGAGCTGGGGATATGACTGGATTCAGCCTGGGGAGGGTAGTCTGATGTGTCCTGTAGCGTCGCGACATGCTGCCAAGCTTGTTGAAACCCACAAAAAGTTGAGTACCACTTTACAGTAATAAATGGATACTGGTAAGTGCATTGACAATCATGCTGCTGTTCATTGTTTATTGTGCTTCTACAGATGTGCCCTTAAGAGGAAACCCCTCCAGATTTTCCATGTGCCTGTGGCCAATAAGAAAACAATCATGGAGAAGAAAGGAGGAGACGTTCCAAGAATTTTTCCAGTCCTCTCAGGTGAAAGAAAAGAAAAAAAGGCATGGAGATGCAGTGTGACTGAAAATAAAAAAGATAGGCAAAACCAGAAACAAATGATAGCAGCTCATGAGCACATCAAAAAAGCCATGGAGGAGCAAGTGGAGTTGCTAGAGTGTCTCATTACACTGCAGATTGAATTCATGAATGCTCAGCCTCCTTGCAGCCAATCCAGAACTGCTTTTCATGCCATCCCCAAACCTCCCACACATTCCTACCAAACTCCCAGTCCACCTCAGTACCCCATTCACTCCACTCCTTCCGACAACTTTCAGAATGATATTTGTCATAGCTCACACTGCCCCTCACTACTTTTCCCTCTCCAGCTTTTTGTGTTTGTTGTGAATAACAGTTATGTAATAAAGACACTCTCTGTGAAGGATAAGCAATGCATATTTATCTCTTGAACAGTTTTTAATTTATATGGATACACAGCTATATAGCAGTCATAGCATTGCATGGTGATGTTTACAAAGACACCTTCCTGGTGCTCATTGTCAAAATGGTTCCTGAAGGCCTCTCTGATTCGAATGGCCTCCCATTGTGCCCATCTAATAGCACTTACATTTGGTTATTTATAGTCAGCTGCAAGGCAATCAGCTTCTAAGCTGCACCCAGGGATAACTTTTCACACTAAGCTTCATGTATGTTATGGAACACACAGCAGGCAGCTATAGCCATGGAAATATTTTCCTTATTTAGATATAACTGGACATAAAGGCATCACCCGGAAGCTTTTAAGCTGTCAAACATACATTCCATGGTCATTGGGCACCTGCTCTATCTGTTATTGATGTACTTCTTGCAGGTATCCAGGTCACAACAATATAAGGCTTCATGAGCCGTGGCAGTAAGGGACAGGCTGAATATGCCAGGATCACCACGGGCATTTCAACATCCCACACTGGAATCTTTTGATCTGGAAAGAAATACACACGTGTAGCTTCCTATACAGTGTGCCTGAAGATGCCTGCATAATGTACCTCCCTGAACACCCTAAGTTGATGTCAGTGAAGTGACCACAGTGATCCACAAGCACCTGGAATACCATAGAGAGGTACCTTTTCTAGTGATATACTCTATCACAAGGTGGTCAAGGGCCAAAATTGGGATATGCATCCCATCTATTAACTTACCATAGTTAGGGAATCCTATCACTGCAAACCCATCCACTGTTTCACACACACTTCCAACAGGCACATGCCTTTGCAGCAGAATGCGATTAGTGGCCCTGCAGTAACACAATGCTAACTTGTGATAACACAGCATGAATGATGCACTTCCCAACTCCAAATGATTAGTGACTGACTGATGCCAGTCTGGAGTTGCCAGCTTCCATATGGCAGAAACCCACAGAATGAGTGGATGGAAGTCACTGCATCATGGGACATTGAGCATACACCCATGATGCATTGTGACCCTCTCCATTTCCCACAATGCCTAGTGGCACAAGATGGCCAGTTACACAGTAGGATAGCTGCCCACACTGCACTGCTTTCACTGTTGATGCTAGAGCACCAACTGTGGATTTGCTTCAGTAAATCAGCAATAAATAAATCAGCTTCAGCAATAAGTACTGCATGAACAAGAATGGGCATAATTAGGGTGCTTTTTGATCATCGCTGTAATTTGCATCAACAACATTATCTAGTGTATAAAAGAACTAAGTTCCAGGTTACTTCGCATCCCTTTCCTCGTGACTTGTTTGGTTTCCAGAAAACAAAACTCAAAAGCAGAACAAATAAATTTAAATTATGCATCAACCGACACCAACGTCCTTACTAGCCAGGAAGGACTGTGAAGACGGCCTTCTCCAAAGACAAATTCCTTTTCACCACATTCCCCTTTCCTTTTATAATTTTGCCCCAGATCAGCCATGTGATAGGCAGAAATCAAGTAACCCATTACATGGCAGAGCCCCCATACACCTTGTCCAAAGGGCCAAAGTATTATAATTATTATTTAATATCCACTCCCCCCCGCCCGACATAGCCATTATTTTTGAACTATTGTCTGTTGCAGATAAGGATGGATTGTGTACCTGGCTTTCTAATATGACTATAGAGGAAATATAGTATGTGAATTGAGTTTCCTAAAAAATAACTATTCTTCAAAAATCTTTTATAATCAAACTGGGCAGATTTATTGGCATTTAAGAAGGAATCCATTTAATTTACAAATGAAAGGTACTGGAATTAAGTTTTGAGAAAAAAGTCATCTACATTTTAAAAAGACATTCTAACATTTTAAATTCCACCATTGCCCTAAAGATTCTAAATAATAATAATAATAATAATAATAATAATAATAATAATTACTGTAATTTATATTTCCACATGGGTTCATTTGAAAATGGGTGAAATATACGTCATTTAAACATTTTATATAGTTTTCATAAAACACTTCTGATACATTAATAAATATAAGTTGATAGAAATTCATTATTTTAACATTGTATAATATGAGTGAACTTAGATCTTCACCCTGCAATATGAGTGATGTGCATAGATGCCTGTACCTTGTGGAACCCCACGTAAGTTCTCCCATGAGCATCCCATGGAGAATCAGAGTCTTTTGATCATTTCAGTTACAAATACAATATGAAAGTAGTTTAAAACGGAATGTGTTATTTCCACAAAACCACACAGCCTCTCACCATAAAACAACCACAAACAGATGTTTAAAATCAGTGCACATTGGACATACATTCTGTTCTCAGTTCCCTTGTTAGTTAATGGATTTGTATCCAATTAAAGATAAACTGCCAACACAAAAGCCAAAGAGCAGCACAGCCTTTCAATTTTCAATAAACCCTTTTAAAATACTGTAATAAAAAATCTCGTAAGATCATTTCTTTCTTTAAATAAATTAGTAATGAATTTTTTTCAGTACAGCAGCTGAACTGTTTCTCTCTGAAATGGCATAACTTCTATCAGTTACTTAATTACTGCATTAAAACATAAAAGACCAAATCCAGTTTGCTTTATAGGTATTTAAGACACAATTTCCCAACTTTAGTACTGAGAGCCCTGCTTACTGCTGGTAAGTGAATCAGTAGACAGATGCCTAAAACAGGTATTAAGGTGACTTAAGGAATTATGTCCCAAACCTTCCAACCTGGCAGTCTAATATTTGAATGTTCAATAAATCCATAATTAAATCCTTAGTCACTTAAAAATGTTTCAGTGCAGGCCAATACTCACCCAAGGACCCTAAAATGAATGGGAAGTGCACATATTGAACCCCTATGAAAATCAGGCCATTTTATTTGTTTTAGATGCCTAACTATGGTCCTATCTTTTTTGGCACCCCTGTTTGAAAACTGGATCCCTTATATGTAAGTGCTAAATTGGGTGTTTTGCAGTGAGACTACTTACGTGGAAAAGGCAAACCAATTTTGACCTACCGTCATCTTTAAAAATTGGATGGAGTTACCCCTAATTTACACTGGTGAAAGGGGACTCATTACAATACGTAGAACATGCACAGTGTTATACTGACTGAGTCAATTTTGACAGCTTCTTTAAACTCTGCTGAAATAAAGTTCTGAAAACACATCTTTTATGTGATCAAATTGTTTTTTCAACAGCACTCCCAACAAACACTATGCACATTTGATTTTTAAGTGGAATATAGATAAATCAATATTCATTTGTTCAACTGTTTTTCCTTCCCTTAACTGGCTTGTGATACGCACCAGTCAGTAAACATCATTGTCAGCTAATCTTTGAAGACTTCTCTGATTGTTAGCCAAATTCCAAAGGGGTAGCCGTGTTAGTCTATTGTAGAAAGACAACAGAGTCCTGTGGCACTTTTAAAGACTAACAGATTTATTTATCGCATGAGCTTTCGTGGGAGAAAATCCCACTTCGTCAGATGCTTTGAAGGTGGGAAATTTACAGAATGGGAGGAAATTATATGCAGGGGAGTGTATGACATAGGATCAGGTCAGGCTGTAACCGCAAATCAAAATAGGTGTTAGGATTCAAACACTGGGGAACAGCATGTAGAGGAAGGTGAGGCCAAATCACCTGTTGTAATGAGAGAAAAATCCATAGTCCCTGTTTAACCCCAAGACAACTGAGTCAAATTTGCATATAAATTTGAGTTCTGCAGTTTCTCTTTGACGCTGTGATTTGTTATTCATCTGTTTCAACACAGCTATTAACAAGTCGTCAAGGGAGTGAGCAGAGAGATTGAAGTGTTCCCCTATTAGTTTTGTAGTGTTGCAATTTCTAACGTCAGATTTGTGTCCATTTATTCTTTGGCGCAGAGACTGTCCTGTTTGTCCAATATATAAGGCAGAGGGGCATTTCCGGCACATGATGGCATAAATCACATTGGTGGATGAGCAGGTGAACGAGCCCTTGATGGGATGCTGTATGTATATCTGACTAGCAGCTGGGATCACAAGTTTTGCACTCTTGCACTGACAATTTGTTTTAGAAAATTAGATTCCATGGCTTCTCTTCTCTCCAGCTTGCAAGATGGGTCAAGCAGGCACGTGCTCAGTCGCTAATTCCCATGGGGAGTGGACAGCTTTCTTTTTCTCTGGCCACCACGCAGCAGTTTGTTGCAGTCATTTACGTTGCAGCAGGTGAAATGTTTGTGATTATTGTCTCCTGCTTCAAAGAGAAGTTTATTGTCCTCTAGCTGCTTAAGCTTTTGAAGGGCAAGATACCAGTTCCCACAGCAAGAGGGCATTTCATGGAGGCTTCTGAGGCAGGGTCGCTCTGATCCTCCTCCCATACAACGGCAGCAAGTGCATGTTACACTGTGCTGGCATCTGTTGGCAATCATCAAGGCAATGGGCTTCCCAATTTCCTCATGGCAGTCAGGTAGCTGCACTGTAATGAGTGCTGGGTGGCCAGGCAAAGCCGTCCCCTTCCCACACTGACAGCCATGATGCACTAGGCTATAGAGATATAAGAAGGCATAATGCTGAAAAAAAATACTGCTCTGGCAGCAGCTAGAGTGAAGCATGTGAAACCTGAGAGCACGTGAATCAGAGCAAACTATGCCACAGTATACAAAGTGTGCACATTTTCATATGTGCACAACGAGGCAAATATAAAATGCTGCAAATCCAGCGTTGATTTTATTGCAAACAGCCTGAAGAACCCTTCACCTCACCCATACAAAATATTCCCTCTAGAAGAAGAAAGGAATTGCATAGGGACAACAGGTCAGAGCCATGATTTCAGTGGGGCAGATCATGCATAGACCACATTTCTTTGTCTGCATATCATTGCTCACTTTGGGGACAGGCTAGACAATGAGGGTGGTATCTGCACAGAGGCTTAGGCTTTGAAACAGTGAGTCTCACACACTGGCCAACTTTTAGGCACCTAAAAAATCACAGAGACAATGGCATCCATAAAGGCAAGTTAGGCATCCAGGCTCCTATACACTGAATGGGGGAGATAGGAACCTCAGAATATGATCCACACATTCCAGCATACTAGGTGGGAAGCTGCCTAGAGTAGTTAATGCCAAATTAATGTAGCTAAAGTAGTAAATGCCAACCAGAGGGTGTGTGGTAAGCTCCTCAGATGGAGATAGCCCCCTAAGTCCAGCTGCAGGAAGTTACCTATCCCTATATAACAATTATTGAATGAAAACAAATTCCTTTGGGCACCGAAGGCATTTCTGTGAGTTAAGTACCTACCTGGATCCTCACAAAATGGTCCTAAGAACGTTTTCTAATAATGTCTTCAGTATGAACTAAAAAATGATGACTTTAAAGAGAAATTGAGGAAAAACAGTAGAGCCCTGCAAATCTGTGGATATCCACATTATATACGCATCTGCAGATGCAATGCAGATATCTGCAGACCATTTCTTGCAAATGCAGATTGGATACAGATCCACATATTTTTATCTGTGCAGGGCTAGAGCCCTGCAAATACACGGAAATCCATGGATATCTGCATTATATCCCAAATAGGCTGTAGATCTTTGATGATGTGTTGAAGAGCTCTGGCTTCGGGGTTGTAGGTGGTGACCAGTGGTGTTCTGTTGTTGTTTTTCATGGGCTTCTCCTGTCCTAGTTGATTTCTGGGTACCCATCTGGCTCTTTCAATTTGTTTCTTCACTTCTGCAGGTGGGTACTGTAGTTTTAAGAATGCTTGGTAGAGATCCTGAAGGATCCTGAAGAATGCCACTGGTCACCACCTACAACCCCCAAGTCAGACCTCTTCAACACATCATCAAAGATCTACAGCCTATTTTACAAGATGATTCCTCACTCTCTCAAGCCTTGGGAGACAAACCTCTCCTTGCTTTCAGACAGCCCCCTAACCTTAAAAGGATACTTACCAGCAACTACAGATCATACAACAGAAACACTAAAGCAGGAACATATCCCTGCAACAAACCATGCTGCCAACTTTGCTCTCATATCTACACTGAAGACACCATCACAGGACCAAATCAAGCCACCTACTCCATCAAGGGCTCATTCACCTCCTCATCCACCAATGTGATTTATGCCATCATGTGCCGGAAATGCCCCTCTGCCTTATATATTGGACAAACAGGACAGACTCTGCGCCAAAGAATAAATGGACACAAATCTGACATCAGAAATTGCAACACTACAAAACCAATAAGGGAACACTTCAATCTCTCTGCTCACTCCCTAGACGACTTGATAATAGCTGTGTTGAAACAGATGAATAACAAATCACAGCGTCAAAGAGAAACTGCAGAACTCGAATTTATATGCAAATTTGACTCAGTTGTCTTGGGGTTAAACAGGGACTATGGATTTTTCTCTCATTACAACAGGTGATTTACCTCACCTTCTTCTATGTGCTGTTCCCCAGTGTTTGAATCCTAACACCTATTTTGATTTGCGGCTACAGCCTGACCTGATCCTATGTCATACACTCCCCTGCATATAATTTCCTCCCATTCTGTAAGTTTCCCATCTTCAAAGCATCTGACGAAGTGGGATTTTCTCCCATGAAAGCTCATGCGATAAATAAATCTGTTAGTCTATAAAAGTGCCACAGGACTCTGTTGTCCTTCTGATTGTTAGCGTTAGTGATGGCAGGAATTCAATACAAGATGCAGATGTAAAAATTGGTACCAATCTTGTATCCAGCACTGTGGTAGCAAAACATTTTGCATTGCACAACACTTACAGGTTATGCCAGTGGGAAAGGAATGGATATACAGTGGAGGATGATGCGGAAAAGGCTGAAGTACTCAATGCTTTTTTTACTTCAGTCTTCACAGGGCGGGCCAGCTCCCAGGCTACTACACGGGGTAACGCGGACTGGAGAGAAGAGTGGCCCTCGGTGATGGAAAGTCAGGTTAGGGAACACTTAATGAAATTGGATGTGCACAAGTCCATGGGGCCGGATGAACTGCATCCGAGGGTGCTGAGGGAGTTGGGGGAAGTGATTGCAGAGCCGCTGGCCATTATCTTTGAGAACTCATGGCGAACGGGGGTGGTCCCGGAGGATTGGAAAAAGGCAAATATAGTACCTATCTTTAAGAAAGGGAAAAAGGAGGATCCGGGGAACTACAGACC
>ML685784.1:7677340-7724400 GCA_007922175.1 Pelusios castaneus | reverse complement strand
AAGAAAGAAAGAAAGAAAGAAAGAAAGAAAGAAAGAAAGAAAGAAAGTTTACTAAGCATTTTTGCACAGTTGACCATGAAAACTAGGGAGGAAAAAAGCTGACTAGGTTGTAATGGATATATTTCCTTAACTACCCCATGAAACAATTCAGGCAATCGTTTTATATATATATTTAAGTAATGTTTATTCTCAAACTTTAGCAACTGCTTCTGAAATTACTTTGTTGTCTATAGCGTTTTATGTATTTCTAATTGCATTAAGTAGTAGCACTCATGTTTTATGTATAATTACTTCCATTTAATCCAGACATTTGTAATTTGATCTGCTGTTGAAACCTCTGGAACCAGATGATTGGAATTAAAAATAACCCTTTCTTTTGTTTAAATTGTGATTGCTTTAAGCAAGTATTGCTGGAGAATGCAATAATTGACTATGAACAGTTGACATTTAATAATTAATAAGACAAACCAAAATAGTGATTGAGACAGAAGGAAAAAACAGAATCCATGATAAATACCAGTAAAAGCTGTGTTTTCTAGTCATGGTTGTTGAAAATATAATACTGTAATGTTCTCTAGATCCTTATGGTCATTTGGGTAACTAGATCAGCTACTTATTCAAACTAAGTGATAGGAATAGGCTTCACTGAAGTAAAATGGGGGAGCGCATTCTTATTCACATTTAATGGGTGTTTTCAGAAGGAACTTTGTCTTGGCAAAACCTAGAAAGAAGTATATTACTATCTATAATCTTGTTCTTTTTATCATAGCCCTCAAATCGGTATGAGAGCCAACAGACCTTGCCAGGAAATTTGGTGTTCTGGTATGGGATTAGGTCCAAGGACCTAGGAAAGGAGTAGCAGAGGAATGAGGTCTCAGAAAAAAAAATGGGCAAAAGTGTTGGGAGGATTGGTGGTTTTATTAGGAAACTCAGTAAAATGTTAGGTAGTTATTCTAGACTCTGGGTCCCCTCTTGGTCACTCAGGTAGCAAATATGAATCCAGTCTTTATATTGGAGCAAAATCCAAATTTCACTTCCTCTTGATAGGGTCTGATTATCTAGGGACATGTACATGTGTGGAATTGGCATTGTCACCTGTCCCTGGAGTTGTGTGCATACAGTTCCCATTGAAGATGATGAGAAGCATGCATGAATATTTTCCAAGATGATCAGTCATTTCTCTTTTTTCTAATTAAGCCTTCAGAACCTCTAATTTGAGTAGATGAAGTTCATGCTTTAATATTTCATCTGCCTGGCTGAAGAGTCTCTCTGAGAACAGTTTGCATTTTTATATTGTGACAATTATCTTGACAACCTGAAAATATTAGGGTGCTACAGAAATGTACAGAATGATAATCATAGGCTATGTCTACACTTAATAAAGTTAGTTTGAATTAGGCTATGTACACACTACCATTTTTAACGCGCAATAATCCTCTTCCGCATTAATTCTCCCGTGGCTGTTGTTGCGCGAGATCGCGTACACACTATGCTTGCTCTAACGGAACAAAGCCCCCCCCCTTCTGAGCGCAGTCCTCCAGGAAAGCGAAGGGGATTGTGGGTACGTATCCCAGAGTCCCCAGTATCATCTCCCGTGGTGCATTCCGCTACTGACGCTACCCAGCGGTTGCCAATAGCAACGAGCGCGAATTTCAAATTGAAGCAACCTTCTTCTCGGCACTGCCTTTTCAGAATCGACATGGATTCAGCTGTGATCTTGAATGCTGCCTTCAGCATTGTGAACACAGCCCAGATTCTGTTGCGGTTTGCCTTTGGCTATGATTCGGAGCATGACACGGATGACTCGGTCTCGGATGATGACAGCATTGAAAACCAAACGGACATTCTGATCAGTTTCGCGGACCAGCAACACAGCCTGAACCGCCGTGTTTGGTCCCGGCAGACGAGCACAGACTGGTGGGAACGAATCGTCCTTCAGCTGTGGGATGATGATCAGTGGCAACAGAACTTTAGAATGCGGAAAGCCACATTTATGGAGCTATGCCAGGAGCTTGCCCCTGCCCTTCGATGCAAGGACACGAGGATGAGACCCGCCATGACCGTGGAGAAGCGTGTGGCTATCGCACTTTGGAAACTGGCGACTCCAGACTGCTACCGCTCGGTCGCAAACCAGTTTGGGGTTGGACGCTCGACCGTTGGAGTGGCACTGTCACAAGTATGCAGAGCCATCAACCGTATTCTGCTCAGGAGGATGGTGACCCCGGGAAACGTGAGGGAGATCATCGCAGGATTTAATGAGTTGGGCTTCCCGAACTGTGGGGGTGCAATAGATGGGACTCACATCCCTATTCTCGCTCCCGACCACCTTGCCTCTGAATACATCAACAGGAAAGGATACTTTTCGATGGTTCTACAGGCACTGGTGGACCACCGTGGTCGCTTTATGGACATTAATGCTGGCTGGTCTGGAAAGGTGCACGATGCACGCATCTTTAGAAACTCTGGACTATTCAGAAGGCTACATGCTGGCACATTTTTTCCAGACGAGAAAATAATTGTGGGCGGTGTAGAGATGCCAGTGGTGATACTTGGGGACCCCGCCTACCCACTGATGCCATGGCTCATGAAGCCGTACACCGGGAAGTTGGATCCTGACAAGGAGCGTTTCAATTACCGGTTAAGTAGATGCAGAATGGTTGTGGAGTGTGCCTTTGGCCGTTTAAAAGCGCGCTGGAGAGCGCTGTATGGCAGGCTAGATCTCCACGAGGACAGGATCCCATTAGTTATTTCGGCTTGCTGTGTTCTTCACAATATATGTGAAAGCCGGGGGGAGAGATTCAGGAACTCTTGGACCACTGAGGCACAACGTCTGGAAAATGCCTACCAGCAACCAGACACGAGGGGTATCCGGGGGGCGCAGCTAAGGGCAGTTCGCATAAGGGATGCGTTAAAAACCCATTTTAGTACTGTTGGTTAAAATTGTACCTTTGAATATAGTTACTAACCATTTCCTATATGTTTCAACTGTTAAAAATTAAGCTTTAGAAATTTTGTGTTTTTCCCCTGTAAACATTCATTGAATCAAAAGCCGTTAATGTTAAATTAATGAAACAAATAAAGAAAGTCTGATTAAGTTTAACAAGGATTCAACTTTATTTAATTAACATTGATCAAAACTCGGGTTTGAGGGGAGTAGGGACTAAAGGTGGGTGTAGGTGCGGGACTCAACTACATATGTTGGGGGAGGGGTTCTGTTAGGGTTACACCATGGATGTCCATGGTGGTCTAAAAACTGTCTGGGGGGGGAATGTGGCGTGGATGCACTGAAAGGCATATGAGGCTGATGATGGGGGGTGCGAGCCTGTAGCAGACCGACCATGGTCTTGAGGAGGTTGGTCTGCTCCTGCATGATGCCTATCAGGGCATCCTTCTGCTGCTCTCTCCTCGCACTGCTCTGTCTCCTGTCCTGCCTGCACTGCCTCCTCCATTGCCTTGTCTCCCTCGCAGAAGCCTCATGGAACTGCATGAGCTCCTGGAAGACGTCTTCCTTGCTCCTGCGAGGCCTCCGCCTTATCCTCCTCAGACGCTCAGCTGCAGCTGTAGACTGTCCACCGAAGGTCATTCCTGTTCAGATATGAAAAATGTAGAATGCCGCTATTGTTCTCGCCACGGTCAGGAGCAAATGATGTTGTTCTCCCCACACATTCCTTCAATACACAAGAGGGGACCTATGGGGGGGCGGTAACAGATTTCCCAAAGCTTGGTACGGGTTGCAGAGCTAGTACAACGGAGAGTTGACTATTGCCACACCAAGTTCTGATCCCGTGCCCGAGATGGCTGAAATAGAGGCAGATCTCACACTGCTTAGAGTGCCTCTGCAAGCGAGAATGCATCTCCTTCATGTTGCCGACTTCAAGCCGGGACCTTACGCTGCAGGACTGTGCGCAGCAATGTTGCCCGCAGGAGTGCTTGCGAGTCTGAAAGGAAGAGTGTCCCTGAATGGTGGAGTGCAAAGGAATGCTCTACCATGTAATCTCAAGAGAAGACTCTGGAAATATTTGGATGACGCGTTCAGTGAGTTGAAAGGGAACGACTACTTGGAAATCGAGGCATACATCGATGACCTTTTTAAGTAATGCTAGTAACACCTTTACAGTTCTGTAAGGAACAGAACTGAGGACACCGAAAACAAAAACCCCTTGCAAAAAAACCATGTCTACGCTGAGCTGTAGCACCTAGAATAGAGGACATTGCGAACGGGACTTACCAGAGCTGCCTTCTGATGATTCCTGGGTAGGCGTGGAGAAGGAATCAGTGGAGCTTGTTTCTGGCTGGGTGGAAAATAACTCCTGGCTCCCCGGGTCAGTGGCTCCGTTCTCTCCGTCCTCGTAGTCTTCTTCTTCTGATTCCTCGTCCACAATTGCCTCGTCGCCTTCTGCTTCCTTCTCTGTTTGGGGTGCAGTCTCCGAGGTGTCTACCGTGCAGTTCGGGGTGGTTGTGGGATCGCCGCCCAGGATCGCCTCCAGCTCCTTATAGTACTTGCACGTTGCTGGCGCGGAGCCAGAGCGCCGGTTAGCCTCTCTGGCTCTGTGAAATGTTATCCGCAGCTCCTTCACCTTTGCCCGGCACTGCAGGGTGTCTCGCTCGTACCCCTTTTCGGTCATGGCTTTGGATATTTGACCGAAAATGTCAAAATTCCTCCGGCTGCCACGTAACTGTGACTGCACGGCGGACTCTCCCCAGATGCCGATCAAGTCCATCACCTCTGATGCTGTCCAGGCTGGAGCTCGTTTGCTGCGTCGCGACGACATTGCGAGCGAAGCACACAGAGGCAGCAGCACCGAACAGCGAGGCAGAAGGGAGAGTGGTGAATTCAAAAATTCGCGGGACAGAAGAGGAGGTCGGGAAAAATGACGTCACGACGATAGAGTACAGGCGGAAGTGCAGAAGGGATGGAATTTGAATTGTGGGCCATTTCCGTTATATTCACATTGCGCGATAAGCGTACACACACTGGCAATCGCGCAACAACTATTCCGCGTTAGCAGCAACCACGCTCGTTTAGGTGGTTTACATTTTGCGCAAAAAGAAGGGACTTAACGCGGAATAACTGTAAGTTGTGTGTGTACGCTCTGTTTGTTATTGCGCATTAAAGGGCTTTATCGCGCAATAACTTTGTAGTGTGTACAAGGCCTTAGTTAATTTGAACTAACTAATTCAAACTAATTTTAGTTAGTTCGAATTAACTTAATTCAAACTAGCAAAATTTAGTTCGAACTAAGCAAGTGCAATTCATGGCACTTCCTTAGTTCGAATTAGCAAATTGCATTGAGTTCAATGGGCTGGTTAGTTTGAACTAAGCAATTAGTTCAAACTAACATGGCCACATTGATTACTTCAAACTAACTAGTTCAAATTAACCCTTAATTCGAATAGCATATTCAAATTTATTAGTTCGAATTAAGGAAGCCCTTAATTCAAATTAATTAAAGCCTAGTGTAGCCATGGCTTTATTTAGTTCGAATTAAGCTTCCTTAATTCGAACTAACTTGCCAGTGTAGACATAGCCATAGAGTTTAAGGCCAGAAGGGACCACCAGACCATTTAGTCTGACCTGTATATCATATGCCACCAACACCACCCAGCAACTGCACCATAACCCAACAACTGAGATTAAATGAAAGTATTACAGCCTTCAGAGACTAGACAATTATGTGCAACAGGCCAAGAATAGGAGGAACAGAGGTGCACCAGACTCATTACTAATTATTCAAGTCTTCTAGTTGGGTAAAATGGGGGAGAACAAAGTCATGCACCCCACTTCTTTATATACTTTCACCCATTTGTCCCATTCTTTCCATTCTTCTCCCCTATTTTTCTTTCTTTATAGGAAATCCATTAAAAAAAAAAAGGCCAAAAAAGAATAACTAATAAAATGTCTTACTATTACCAGTCTGCCTTTACTGCTGCCAATTTGCAGAACCCTCTCTGCTGATGAAAACTACAATCAGCAGTAGAAAATGGAAAATAAGCATTAATTTCAGTGGAGGATCATTTAATATCTGCATAATTTCAGTGAATTTGTTATAGCCTGTTGTTAAAATATCTTTACTGTCAATCATCATTAAAGAGGAAAATGTCTGTCATTTCCAGGTAGAATCATGTGAAAACAGTGTTTTCAGTTCTCTGTGGATATTTTCTGCATTTTAAAAAAAATATACTTATTTCTTTCCAGTTTCACCTTGCATAGATATTCGTCCCTTGAATTGAGATATAAATGAACAATCAACCTCAAAGAAAAACTTTGCAGAAACCTCTGAGCTTTATCTAATTTGGTCTGGAAACCATGATTTCTACCCAACTATAAAAGTAGCCCATTTGCACTTGGCATTTGGCCCAGCCTCCCAGAAAGATCTGAGAATCATTCCCTAAACAGAGATTTGAGAATCTCCCAGAAATATTTGAGAACCTCTGGCTAAGTCTTGGCTTAATTCTCAAAATAGGCAAGTTTCAGTCCAAGAGTTTTGCAATATTCCATTGGCAATTCTTTATAATCCAGCAAATTTATGACTAAACATAAAGTGCCCTTTTTAACAGAACTATCTGAATACTGTGTTCTAAAAGAAGTCAAAGGGCATGTCACTGAAGAAAGTTTAAATATATATTGACAAAAAAATTCTAGCTTCGCTCTTTTTTTTCATAATTTTCTTTAGCAAGTGGCTATTATAAACAGGTATTTGGAATTTTTCCTATTTTCTAATTTTAAGAGAAACTTCAGGAGGGTCACTATTCTCACAGCTATTTTCCTAAGAGCAGGTTGGTTCTTTCTGGGAAGAAGAGCTGAGAGTAGAAAGAGCCTGTGGTTACGGTCCCTCCTATTAATAACATCCCTGTCATTACTGTCTAGATTTCTGGCTCTGCTATCTAGCCCTGTGGAGGGTTGGTGGCAATAGCAAAGGTCAGTGGAAAAGAGACAAAGCTGTCAGGTATGTATAGCTGCTTTAGGGTGAAATTACATCAAGGGAAGAATAAGGACAGGTGGAAGTAACCTGTCAACATGAAGCTATTGTCCCAGTGGGCATTCATCAGAAGGGACTATGTAGAAGTTAGTGAAGTGAAACGGATCTGAGAGAGAAGAAGAAGCAGAAACTGAGGAGAAAAATGGCTGTTGTACTGGCTTAGGAAAGAGAGAGAAATAGAAGCTAAGGAAATGTAGCTTGTGTTCTTCTTTTTAGATACCTGCACTCATCCTTGGAGTCCTAAATTCAGAAGAATTTTCTCCCTCACAGACAGTCTTCTCCTATATGAGTCTGCTGTCACCACATAGTGCTAGATTTTTATTTATTTATTTACCATTTACTTGAGAACAGCCTATGGTATTGGTCTTCAGGCTAAGGGACATATTTTCTGTTGTGCTCTGTATAGCACTGAACACATGGCGGGTGTTTCACAAATAGCAATGAAAAATCAAGAATACTTCACTGTATGTTTAAGGAAAAGAAACAGCTGGGTTTTGAGAGGGACAATATTTATTCAGAACTAGAAAAACATCTGAAAATATCTAAGAAAGACAGAAAAAGATTTGGAAAATCAAATTACTTTTGTGCAAATCTTCAAATTGTCCAAGCTTGCTTGAGTGTGAAAGTTCCACTTTAAAAGCCATTGAGATCCAATTACGGAGCTAAAGTTTCATAAATGTCTCTAACTGTTTGCTTCCCCTAGAGTTTATGGTAACTAGTACTATATGGCTCCAAAGGGATATCGAAAGCCAAAAAAACTTGATAGATATACCCTTTAAGTAAAGATTAGATAGTTATTTTAAAGCAGGCACTTTGGGGGATTGCAATGCTTGGCTGAATATCAGTGCTAAAAAGGATTGGTAGGTGTTACAATAAATTCTCTTTGTAGTGAGCCTAGAAGATATATGAAATATGTTTAAAACTCATTTTGAAAGCTTGTACTTGTTCAGATTCATTCTCTGCCTCCAGACCACACATTGCTACTGAAATTACATGAAACGAGGCACTTCGACAAATTTAGATCCTTTTGAAACCATGGGGGGAGCTGCCTTAGTCTTTGATGACAGAGTTTTAAATTTAGTCTGTCAAGAAGTAAAACCGTGTCCATATAATGCAGGAGAAATACTACGATTATCAACTGCTACAGGATAAATTTATTTTGCAAGTTGTGTTGCATAGGCGGCAATAATACATGGTTGACAATGACACTATAGTATCCTGTACCTTTTTCCCCTCCTTCTTTTTTCCCCTTTTTACCTTTTCATCTCCCCTTGCTGAAGTTCCATGAGTACCACATTGTTATCAAGTGCTATGAGTAAGTGTAACCCATATGCCTAAAAAAGGGCTATCTCTTTAAGAGACCTACTGAGGATGGGTTACTGTTGCTGGGCTGATTAGCTACCCACAACTAGAAACTTCTAGAAGCAGGGAGTGTTAGAATTTTGAGCATGCTCCATAGGATGCTCCGCTAGTGTGATGTGCTGTGGTCAGTCAGATGACATGAGAGCAGCAGTCTGTGCAGACAGCAGGCTAGAGCTGTTTTAAGAAGAGCCCATGTGCTCAGTTTTCAGGAGAGAAGATGAGCCAGGAGTGAACAAGATGTTTTCTCCCTCTAATGCAGTCATCTGCAACAGATTTTGCAGACATGCATATGGGACTGAGGGCTGGTTGCAAAGGAAAAGGAAAAGCCTGCATGGAATTCTACAGAAGATTCCTGCAATGAAAGAAGAAGAGGGCAGCTATTTCTTGCCACTCAAGCCTCTACACTTGAACAAAGACTGTAGCTGAGAGTTGGGTGAACTCCACCTGGACTTTGGGACTCTTGGGTATCTTTCATGCGGGGGTTTCTGTAGGGATTGTTCTTGGTTAATTGTATTTTGTTTTTTAGGATAAGGTTTATTTAGTTAGTAGTTAATAAAGTTCATTGTTATGTTTGGTTTTAGTAGTATTTTAATGTAGGAGGGTAACTCTGAGCAGTCTTTGCTGTGAGTCCCATACAGACTGGATCCTGGGTCTCCAGCTGCTTTCTCCATAGGGATTGGGATTGATTTCTGTGAGGCACTGGAGAAGGGCAATTAAATGAATTTTAGCCCACCCGAAGGTTACATAAGGCTGGCAGTTTGCCGTGCCCAGTAGCAGCAACTAATGTCTTGCTTCTTCCACTCCTAGTTCCCTTCTTATACTTTCCCTCTGGGCTATTCTGTCAGTTTGCCTTGAATATCTTCCTGCTAGTTATTTCAGATGGTCCTGATCAGCAGTCTGACTGCTCTGAGTGTCCCATCCTATTTCTAGACATACATAGCCCTTGTCTGAATCTGTTCTGCTTACTGCCCCATTTTCCCCTGTAGCTGCTAGATTTTTACTAGGCTGCTTCCTTCCAGCTCCTCCGTGTCTACTCATTTGCTCAGCAGCATCTCAGACAGCACTCTAGAACTTCTCTGTGCCCTTCCTGCCTTCTCCCACCTCAGACTTTGGTGACCTGGGGAAGAGAGAGTTTCTACAGTACTCACAACTGCTCTAGATTTCTCACAGGCAAGATTCTTAGAGGCATGTGCCCTCTGCTACCGGTCATGCAAGTTCACTGTGCCACTCTCTATCATTACAGTCTGAAGCCAGGATTAAAATAAATTGTAACAAGGGGACAACATGATTAAACCACTGAGCATCAAATCCATTCACCAATATACTCAGCAGGAGCATATCACACCTGTGCTCCAGGATCTGCACTGGCTGTCCCCATTGGGCTCTGGGTGGAGTTTATAACCTATAAAGTCCTAAATATCTTGGAACTAGCCCATTTCCTCTGCCATGCTGACACAGCTGCATGAGCTAGATACCTTTGTTATAAAAAGGAGGGCTGCGGACAGGCATTCTCTCTGAGGGCTTCAGTATCCTGGGATTGCTACTTCACTGGTCCAAAATAGCCTGAATTTCATAACCTGATGAGCATGCTGTAGAAGTCATCCTTTCAGTATAGCTTTTGGAGAGGGCTGTGAGTGCATTTCCTCAGGGGCAGAAATAATGTTTTGTAGGGTTGGTTTTTGTTTTGGGGTTTGTTTGTTTGTTTTTTTTTTTTGGTTACTGGTTGAGTTCCTTAGGGCTACTGACATTCTATTGTAGTATTAATTAGGGCCAGGGCACCTGGAATCTTGTGTAGGTGAGTATTTGGTTACTATTTAAGTTTTAAAAATGATTAGTTAAATAAATAAATCAAGATTTGCAGTAGGCTGCAGGGACACCTGCAGAGAGAAATTCCCTCTCCAAGGCCATGGAAAAGTAGCAGCACCATTTTGTGGAAGATGTTCTAGCGGAACAGATCTATGGACCAGTGAAGTATTAGTAACCTACCAGTTAAAATACTTCCCCTCAGCATGTCAGAGGATTCTCCCTACTCCTCCTACCCCACAAAGTTCCTTGGCACCTACTCAGGCCCACTGAGAGAAATTTGGGCCTTTGGTACATTGTGCTCACTGGAACCGCACATCCTCCCCTTTGATTTCACCTCCATCTCACCCCAGTTATTGAAGTTTTGGTGGGCCCATGTGCTTAATGCTTCAGTACAATTTTCCCTATTTACCTCCTCACCTCCCATCAGCCCTACACCTAGCTGAAATGTCCAGCTGAAGTCTAGAGAGAGGATTACCCCTAGAAAAAGAAACCTGCCCCCCAGGATTTAAAAAAAAAAATAGAGAACTCATTCAAGGAGAAAACTCCATTTTAGGATAGATAGAATAGGGTACATGTCTGAGTAACAAAATCCTAGTGTAACATGAGGAGGTCCTGCATAACTTGTATCCTCTTGTGGGAGGGTACAGCATCCCAACCTAATCAAATGGCTGGCTTGAGGTACGGGGTATAAATTCATCATTTCTCTCCTCCTCATTGGGTTAACATCTTTACTCAGGGGCTCAGAGATAAAGAAGTCCCTCTACTGCTGCAGGAGCAGGAACTACAGCTGAGTAGCCTTTAGGGACAGTTCTCAGATTAGGCAAAATTTGTTGTATATTTCACATCCAGTAAGGACCTGGCAGAATCTGGCCCTTGACCAGTCCAGGAAAATCTCAAATGAAGACAATTCCACCTCTTCAGGGAGGGTGGTGACTGGAAGGATCACATTCCAGAGGGACAGGAAGAGTTTAACTTGGGGAAAGTTCTGCATCTACACAATTCCTACTGCAGTAAATAAAAGACATGTATGTGTGTCCAAGAGCAGAAGTTGGCTGTGAAGATATATTCTAAATGACAGGCAAGGGTTAAAGTGAAATGTCACATTCCCTTTCACACCTTCCCCACCCTTGCAGAAAAACAGGTTTTTAAAAAGACAAGTTTCATAAAGATGTTGGCACAGACCATGTAACCCAAACCTGAAATCCTTATTTAGCCCAACCCCCCCTCTGGAGTCAATATGGACACTGATTGGGAAAGAGCATCAGGAGTTGGATTGCGTAGAAGAGTTACATATTTTTCTTTTCTTGTACCTGTAGAAAATGACAGATAGATACTTGCAAATTACTTATGTCAAGGAAGAAGTCATCTTTGTAGATAATAAACAGACCAAATGAATGAAGAATTTTGTGAGCTGTCAAACTGAAATACAGTGTCACCTTTAATAGATTTAAAACTGTAATGATAAAGAGTGGCTTCTACTACCAATTCTGACAAAGCACAAATACTGTAGCTGTACTACCGATAATGAGACAAAAGCACTTGATTACATTGTCCATTTGTTTATTCTAACTGGGTTTTATTAAAATAGTGAATGTATTTCAAAGGATTATTTTTGACTCCTGTAATTGAAACCTATCTTGAGTCATTATGTATTTTCATATTTTTCTGAGCAAATTTAATATAGTTAATGATATCATATGAGTGCAGAAGGATCACAAATCAGAGAAAGATAAATGCCCTTGTTTGTATCAGTTAATCATTCTCTAAAATGCCTTTTTTTGTTTCATTTTTTCCCCTTTTGCAGAAAACAGTATCAAAATAATCAGTCATCTCATTATAAAAGGAATATTCAATGTAGTTGTAATAGCAGAACTGTAAAGAGGAGGGTGGGTTGGACGAGAGTGAATGCTTTGATGGCAAGGCAGAAAAACAATCTGGCTTGAGGCAGTCTTTTGCTTTACTTATTTATATGATCAAAATAAGATTTCAAAAATGGAAACAGCTAGTGCCTGTTTTGTATTATTATGACAGGTTTAAGACGTAGGGAGTGCAAGACTTTGGCTCAAAACTGACTGGTTGATTAAATTTGATAGGCTTGTAATAGAATTTTATAAGACTTTGCAGAGGTGTATAATATAAAAAATGTGACTGCATGCTGAATAAGCTCTTATCCACAGGTTTATTACACCAATTTTGTGCAAATTAAGACTCAGTAGCTTACTTCTTGACTAAAAGATTTGCTAAATTTAATTTAGACAGAGGGACAAGCCAATGGGAAATATCAAAACTGTTCAATTATTTGAACCACACAAACTGGTAAAATGTTCACTTTACAGATTGATCAGATACTTGAATCTTATCAATTGAAAAATACTTACAAGAGACATAACTGCAACTTTCCCTGTTACATCCATTTCATCTGAATTACCACCATACCCCAGTGTTACTGAAATGTTTGTCAAATACACTTGCTGAAATAAAAAAAAGTTCATTTAAATTATGAATTCAATTTTAAAGATGCAAAGACAGAAAGCCATATATCATTTTTGAGAATAAATGATGCAAGATGCAAAATTGCTTTCTCTAGATAAAAGACAAGTCTTTTCTATGTTTTCTTTCTAATCAATGTGATATTTATTCTATTAGAAACAGATTTTATTATGTAGGGAAATGTTCAAATAAAAAATAGTTCAATTTTTGGATAGCAGAATAGTTTCTATGGCAACACACCAATGTGTCAAATATGGGAGATTTAGGGGCAACAAGTAATTATGAAGATGCTTGAGATGATTTTGCACTAAAAAATAAATAAATACAGAAATGTTTAATCTGGTAACCCAGGAACCCACCCAGTAAACCCTTATTTCATCACACCCACAAAATTATTCTGTAGATAATAAAAATTTACAGATAGGGAAAATAAGAAAAATACTGTTAGAGAATTTATTAGAGTTATATTTAAATATATTTACTTTGTATATTTTGATATGGTATGTTAACAGTTTGTGTTTTAATAGTTATAAAGCTTTAGCTGTTAGAATTTCATCTCCTGTCAATAAGTAATTATTGCTGACAGCTTTGTTGACTGATATCCTCCTCTTAATTTTTTTTGCAACTGTGCAAATATAAAAGCATAAAAACAGGAGAAAATTCTTAAAACTCATAGTTTTGAGCAACTGTGAAATTTATATTGATATAAATGCTTAAAATAAACATTGATATTATCTATCAAAATATTACAAAAATTAAATTAAATTCTGCCAAGCCTCTTCATATATTTTCTTTTCCTGCTCACTTTACATTACTGTGTTTTTTACAAAAGAACTAATTTCCTGATAGTCCATGAAAACAATCACACTAAACAAGCTAACTAACATTAAATAAATCTAAATTGCCACATATAACATATTGCATAGAAATGTTCCCTTATAGAAATTAAGTCTAACAAAATATTAATGTGACCACTATGCTCCATACAGGACTGGAGAACTACATGAATTGTGACAGAATTAAGAGACAGAAAACTGAGCAATTGATAGAGGATTTACTTAGACTTTTGTTAAATAAAACCTAAGTGGTTAGCCTCTATTTTACTCAAATGCCTAAAATAAATTTGGTAGAAAATTTCTCCTTGTGAAAATTCATAGCCCATGTTCTTGTCTCTAACAGCCTTGTAACTCCTCTCCCGAGGATCAGATCCTGGATTTCTTAAGGCCAATGGGAGTGTTGTCATTGACTTCTATGGACCCAGTATTTCAATTCAGATCCACAGTCCTCCATGACCTTCAGTGAAATCAGACTTGATACTTCTATTATTTTACGGTAAAAGTAATTAAGAGGAACCTCCCCCTTTTTAAAAAAAAAGTTTTAATTATGCATCTTATGGAATTTAAAATGGACATAACCATTTTTTTTTTTTTTTTTTTTTTTTTTGTTTAAAGGTGCTGGTACTCATATCTTGATAGTAAATTTGAAAACTGCCTCTCCCACCCATCTTCTTCCAGCAGCGTGCTCCTTTCCTTTGCTGATCCCACCCCTGCAGCAGGGCTGACAGAAGAAAGGTGTCGGTACTCTCTACCCCTGTGTACCGTCACAAAAAAAGCACTGGACACAACTTCTCAGTCACCTGTTTGTCCACTTCTTCCACAGACATCACCATGCCTTCTTCTATACCAGGGGTTCCCAACCTCGTGGCCCATGGTGCTTTTTAAATTCATATAGGTTAAACTGTTAAAACTCTCCCAGGTTGCTACTTGGTGCTGCAATACTACAGCTAACGGCTGTGACTTTGAATAATAACATAAATCTAACCAACACTTTTAGCACTATACACAGTTCTGCCCCGTCACTGAGTATTCAATCTCACTTAAGTTTGCAGGACTGGGCCCTCTCTTGTGTTGGCCCACTGACAAGCAGGAGTTCAGACCAACACACAAAAGCAGTCTGGATGAAACAGAAAGGAGTAAGACAATTCTGTACAGTACCTACTTAAATTGCAGTGTTAGCTGATGGCAATAGCTATTATCTCAAAAAACAATAGCTTCCGAGTCTCACCATAAAATGAATCTTAGACTCTTTGGCTATGTCTACGCAGGCAAATTAAGCTTCCTTAATTTGAACTAACTTAAGTCTTGGCCACACTAGGCTTTCATTAATTCGAATTAAGGGCTTCCTTAATTCAAACTAATAAATTTGATTATACTTTTCGAACAAACCCTTAATTCGAACTAAGCGCACTAAGTTAGTTTAAACTAACCGGCACATTGACCTTAATGCAATTGACTAATTTGAACTAAGCAAGTGCCATACATGGCACTTGCTTAGTTCTAACTAAAATTTGCTAGTTCAAATTAAGTTAATTCGAATGAACTAAAATTAGTTCGAATTAGTAAGTTCGAATTAACTAATTCAAACTACCTTTAACAAGTGCAGACATAGCCTTTCTTTCTTAGACTTAATGTCACCACGCCAAGTCTTAACAAAGAGCATAAACCTCTTTTTTTAATTGACTGTGAACCAAATTCAAAGCTGCTGCACAACTAACAGTCTCTGGCTTCAGCTTTCAGTGCCAAGTTGCAAAGGAGTCTGTGAGCTAAGGCTCAGCACTAAGAAGTTGTCAGTTGAATCTTGGTCTCATGTCTTCATCCAAAGGAACTCCACAACAGGGCTCTGTCACAACTTTTGCTTACCCAGACCCCAAAGGAAACAGCAGCTCTCAGTTCTATCCCTCAGCACAAAACGGAGCCCACTGATGCAGCCTCTCACCCCAGAAGCTCAGTCCAGTTCCAGAGGACACCCACCACCCATCATCAGATTTGTAGTTTAAAAAAATCAGCACACTGTACATAGAGGACTGTCTGATCAGAATACTTCTGTCAGGATTCAGAGGCTTCTTATATAAGGTCCTACTCAAGCCTATTGGGGATAAAAGAAAGTACTTGGGTCTCACTGGAAAACTGTGAGACTTCCCTACCTAGTAGTGACATAAAAGGACTCATTTATAATCCCTTGTGTTGTAAACCATCAGCTGTTAAACATGTCCAGTACTATTGCACATGCTGAGCTGCAGATTAATGTGCTTGCAGGATGATACTCCATATTTAGTGATAGAAAACAGAAGGGAGGAAGGGGAAAAAGGAAATCTTTATCCAGAAGTGTTTGGTAAAGAGTTTTGTTGTTGTTATGATTAGCTTTTTGTTTTGTTTCATTTTTTTAGAGCAGGTAGGATGTTCTTCACAAAATGTATTTTCCCTGAAACATGTTGTTGTATCAAAGCCAAAAATTTCTCAGATATGTGTCTTATGACAGATTTAGTTCAAAGACTTTCTGCAATCCAGGGCTATCTGGTCATATCTGAACAGAAAGATAGAGTGAGAGCACAGAACCGAAAACCTGACCTTTCGGAGAGAAAACTGACATTTCAAATGCTATTCTGTTTCATAAAAAAGCATTCAAAAGGTTTGGGTTTTGTATGAGTAAGAGGCAAAAACAAATTTTGAAACCTCTTAAATTGTCACTAAATGTAATTGACATTCTTTAATCAGCTCTATTAATTATGTTTTATTTTTAAAATGTTAGTTCTTTGACAATAAAGTGCAAGTGAGATAATCAAAAATTCATGACAAAATACAGTGTATAGGAAGGGTCCACATTATATAGCATGGTTCCATGGGACTCCACAGTTTAGCATATAGCTATCACTCCCAGAGTGTGTTATACATCATTTAACTATTGGTGCTTCAGCTTATGCAAGGAAAGTTATTACATGGATCTCAGGTCTGTAAAATGTTCTCCCCAGTGAAATCAAATTACTGCAGTGGAAATTTGCTTCACTTAGAAATATTTTTTAAAAAAAAGAAATCTCTAACTTTCAGCCTGGCAAATTCATCCTGTGATCCTAAAACCACACTGGGTTCTCAAGAATCATTACCAGCTGACTGGCAGAGGCCAAAAATATTTGTCAGATCACTCAACTGAAGGATTTGATTAGTATTTATAATAAAGTATTTGGCACAATACATTTTGAACAGATATTGAGCTGCTTAAATAGTTTAGGAAAACTATATATGTGCTCCATGGCAAATGGTTAAATACACTGAAGAAAATTTGTTTGAAAAGAAATCATGGGAATTGTGTGCTAATTGAAGTTGAAGAAACTGTTATTATGTGCCTTTTATTCTATTATTCTGATGCATTTTTCTCTCCTTATTTTACACCCCCTCTATTGCTCTGTTTACATGAATATTTTTATTGTGTTTTACTATGGACCCATGAGGAATATTTTCAGTTAGTTTCTGTATTTTTAGTGTCTGAGTTTTGGCCAGTGTTTGCATTCACAAGCAAATCTATATTACAAACAAAATAATACAGACTGCAGTGCTCCATGTATCACATTAACCTCCCACCCCTGTCCCCATTGCTCTAGACAGCCTCTTTTATAAAACATAAATCTATCTCAGAGTCTTGATAAAAACTTGCCCTGCTAGCCACTAATTTGTTTCACTGAAGGCTTGATTCTGCTCTTAAGTTCACCATTTTAACATTAAGGTAAGGAAGCACTCCTGATTAATTACCCTGATGAAAATGAGAGGATGATGACACATCTGTCTATTATGAAGAGGGTCCACTAATGTTTGCACTTATTAACAGAGAAGATGTTTACAGATGAAGATTTTGCAATAAGAGAAGTTAGAATGCACTGCAAGATTGTTTTAATAATTGAGTGTCTCTGAGGAGGATCAGAGGAAGCAGAGGGTCAAAGGCACAGTTAACATTTAAACTGTGACACTGTGACACAATCCTGACACTTTCCATCATGCTCCGTCCTTTGGGGGTGTCTGATACCACCAGAGCTGCTGTTGGGCACCCATTGCTCTCAGACATCTGTGCTTACCTCCTCGTTAGCAAAGGGAAAGAGAGATTTTTTGTTCTAAAACTCAGCATATTAAGTTTAGGTGAAGCCATTCTGTTAACATACGTCCTATCTTGCTCCTACTGAAATGCTCTTTGACCTCAAATGAGAGTAGCATCAGGCCCTGATAGAATTACACTGGTAAGAGTTCAAGTTATAGAGTAAGATTACTAGGATATTTGATTGCTAGAGACTGACTGTCTATTAAGGTAAGGTCTGGAAACTTCATGAAATACAAAAGCTGTTATAAGGTTATATGTTACATCATTCTGCTCTCAGAAGTCCATAAAGGCCATTGAAAACACTTTGACCACAATCAATTACAAAATATTCCCACAATAACAGAATTTCCTTATCCAGGTTTCAAATAAGTTTTATGTAGATACACATAAACAAAATGAGGTTATTAAAGGAATGCATTCAGCTATTATTATTATTTACTTAGCATTAGCAGCTAAAGTGTATTAGTCACACATGCAGGAAAGAGTTTGAAATTCTGACCTCACTAAAGTCAATGGGAGTTTTGCCATTGAGGGTGTACAGTATTTCACCAACAGCCTTTGTCATGAATAGTTTGCAAGCTGAAGCCTGATCTATACTAGGAATTTACATTTATATAGCTACAACTTTAGGTATGGAAAATGTCCCAATTTTATAGGGATAGTCCCAGTATTTGGGGACGTGTCTTATATAGGTGCCTATTACCTCCCATCTCCTGTCCAGTTTTCCAGACTTGCTATCTGAACACCCTACCCCTGAGAGACATAGTTATACAAACCTCCCTTCCTCCCTGGGAGCTACTGCCTCTTAGGAAGATGGATTACCTGTGTCAACAGGGAAAAATACATCCTGTAGGTATAAGTAGTGTCTACATTGAAGCACTACAATGGCACAGTTGTATCTCTGTAACATTTTAAAGAGCTTGTCTATATACAAACGAATACAGCAACACAGCTGCACCACTGCTGAAGCACTTCAGTGAAGACACACTACCTATACCCTGAAGGGGTGCTTCCATCTGCATAGGTGATCTAATTCCCCAAGAGGTGGTAGTTAGGTTGACAGAAGAATTCTCCCATTGACCTAGCACTGTCTACACCAGGGATAGTTATGTAGGAGAAAGTAAGAGGTTAAAATGGAAAGACAAGTAGAAATACCTAGTGGCTGGGGTATTGGCTGCAATTGTTTAGGGGTACCTAAAGTTAGGTATGAAAGTAAATAGCCTGATTTCTGAAAATGCTGAATAATGTACCTATTCCCACTGAAATCAATGACATTGTATTGGCTTACACAAGGGCTGAATATGTTCTAAACACATTAAAATATTAGAAACAGGTACAGGCACATTTTCAAGAGAGATTGAATCTGGAGATCACTTGTTAACTGTGCTATATTTTGCACATTCACTTTTGTAACTTCATGTTAGAACTGACAGACACACACAAAAATGCTTTCTTTCCATGCATAAAAATTCAGTAACTCTTTTATAGTATAACATGTGCATACACAGAGACCCTGCTTGATCTGACTTTGAAACCCATAGTTCTCTATCTCCAGTTCTTTAAGTAAGCCATCTGTCCTAGATGGTTTCAATCAGGCATAACTAATCAACTACATATGCATCAGAATAAAAGCTTGACATTTATCATTCTTCTATGTATGCCATGAAAACTCTTTAGAAAGATGCTGCACAGATTTTGTTTATTATTTGAAAATATACTGTTGTGCTCCGTAGACCCACTATAATCCACATGGCTCTCATCTACCACCGCACTTAGCACAGCTATGTAAGCAGAAACCACTTATCAGAGCCATACAAGTATAACTGCAAAAGGACTAATTAGTACAAAAGACATGCACAGATGAAGATTAAGAATGAGTAGCACTAGGCAAGTCTACACTTTGCTGCTTTAATGTAGCTGTTCCATTGTACTGCTTTAAAGAAGACACTAGACTGACAGGAGAGAGTTCTCCCTTTGCAACAGTTAATCTGCTTCCCTGAAAGGCAGATGGCTATGTCCATGGGAGAAGTTCTCTCTTGATGACATATTTACACTGATATAGGTCTGTAGTGTAGACCAGACCAGTGACTTCCTTCAACAGATTCTGTAGTAGATTCAACTTCAGACAACTGATGTCAGTAGGAGGTGTGGATGCGTATACCTCTGAAATTAGATCCAAGTATGAAGTTTAGGTACCCACTCTTGGAAATGTTACTCATACATTTTGGTCTGGGCAGCCACTGCTATTCCAATCCTGCCTTTCTTCCAAGCAATGACTGCTAATCATGCTCCTAAGATGTGTGGTAGTGTTGTGACAAGTTCAAGAGAGAGCCCTATTCCAGCTACTCACTAGGGGTATGTCTACACTAACAATTTAGGTCAATTTAAGGACCCTTAAGTCGAGTTAAATTACTCCATGTCCATACTGGGCTTTCATTAAGTCAATTTAAGAAATTCTTTAAATCAACTTAATGAAAGCTTAAGTCGACCTAATAACTACCCCTCCTTAGGTCGACTTAAGCCTTAAATTGACCTCTTAAGTCGATTTACGGTTGGTGTGGACACGGAGTAGCCCTTAATTTGACTTTTATCAACAAAGTCGACTTAACTTTTTCTAGTGTAGACATACCTTAGGATTGCTAAGGCCATCCACGATTCTGCTGCCTGTGTGTTTTAAGCCTCTGATATCTGAAAGATGTCCAACCATTGCCCTGAACCCAGAGGACACTCAGGGGACAGACCTTGCATCTGACATCCTCTTCTGGAAGCTGGAACCTGCTGTCCAGCTGCCTAAACCCTAAGAGCACAAAAGTGGCTCCTCTACTTGCACTTAAACACACCCTTTTACTGGTGCACTTAAACACCCCCCTTTTACTGTCATTCTACCTCCAAGCTGTGAAGCTTCTGTTTTACAGTTTTACTCTCCCATGGGCACTCAGCAGTTGTGAAACAACCCGCGCACATATACACTATGCATAGAATCTAACACATATGTTCTTTTTTAAAAAAGCACAGTAGATGACAGATTATGTAAAATAAACATTATAAGCATATCCCTACTTCAGTTTCCTGACCATTAAGGCATTCTTTTAGACTGGGGTTAATGTCCCTACATGCTCAGATCCTTCTCATAGAATGGTGAAAAATATTCTGGGGCAAGCCAGCTTTTGCCTTTTAAAACCTTCAGCATTCTGTGTCTGGCAATATCCTTGCCAACTTCACCACATAGCCACAAACCCCTGCAAAGATTCCTAAGAGATCTTGCCCCTGCTAAAGCAATCTTTTTGAGCAAAGACCAGTCTTTTGTCTAGAATGAATAGATGACTGGGTGCTTAACACCAACTACTCTCTATTGTTTGCCAGAAGCCTTTGGAATCTCAACCCAAAATGGAGACAAATAGACCAGAGAGAATACAAAAAGTTGAACTTTTAAAATGGAGTTTGCAGGCTGCCACAGATCCAAAGGGTTCATAGGTTCACACAGAATTCAGATATTGTCTAGAAAGATCCCCAAATCATGCTACAGGTCCTTTAAAAGAAGGAAGTTTGGTGGTCACAGACAGATTTTAATTCATGCCAAATTTAAAAATCTATAGTGCACTGACTTACTGAAATGTGTTCTTCAACTTGGAGATAATGACTATTTCATAGGCACAAAAATAAATGATACAGGACTACAGTGGTTCATATCTTGGTGGAAACAGTAACAAAACTTCAAATATTTAATCAGACAGAAAAATGCATTTTTAAGTGACTCAACTTCATACTTCAAATTAGGTAAAATTTGCTACAATAAAAAAGTCAAGTTCTTTGTGTAAAGCAAAATGTTTGATGAGCCTATTTTACATTAATGGTTTTCATCTAGTGAAATTTAGTCTAGTCTAGAGAACTTTAAAAAAGATTAGACAAAATGGAAGAAAATGTAGTCTACTGTCAGGAGAAAGAGAAGGAAAATGACAGAAGAGGGGAGGAGGAGGAGAAGACATGGAGGATTCAATTGTAAGAATGAGTCTACTCTGGGAATACAAAGAAACTTATGTTGAGGTTGACTTTTGATATATTGCCATACATGATACCATGTGTAACATTAGCTAATTGAAACCACAATACAACACAATATATCTTTCTAAGCATATTTTTCAAACATTAACAAGTCACAAATCCAAAACACATTGCTTGCAAAATTGAAACTGTTTTACCATTTGCAGTAGGTGAGATAGTGTAACATTTCAAGTCACATTTGGATTAGCTGTCAACCAGAAAACTCTTTATGTTAGTAGCGTTGGATCATCCTTTATTATCTGCAGCAAGCATGATAAAGTCCTATGAATAACACCACTTGGAATATGTTACTATATTTCTTGACCAATTTGATTTTAGACAAGAATCTCTCAGAGATGGACAAAAGTTATTGGTTCATATCATGGAGTATTGTACAGAATTTTATAGTCACTGGCAATTTTATAGTCGCTGTACACTTAAGTAATGGGGCATATCAGTAGCTTTAACCTGCTTAGATTTGTTTGAAGAAAGGGGGAATTTCATTGCTTTTTGTCAGAAAATTGCATCATTATCCATTATACCAATGTATCAAACCATTTACCATTGTATCACTATCCAACTACCATATATTCCTGCCCCAGGACAGGGGACTGGACTAGATGACCTATCCAGGTACCTTCTAGTCTTACATTTCTATGATTCGATGACTGCAAACAGGAGGTGTGATCGCAGCTTATATCGAAATACCTGATCTAGATCAAAGCTAATTCAAATAACAATAGCAGTGAAGTCATGACAGTGCAAGAAGCAGTGGCTTGAGTATATCTCCAGCTTCCAACCATGCCGCTGCAACTTCACTCTTCTTGAACACAAGCTGATGGAAGTCGAACAAAACTAGTGCGGGCATGTCTACACCACGGCAATAACATTTCCTAATTGTATTATGCTTGTGGCCTAAGAGACATATCATATTTGAAATGCTAAGATTGCACTTGGTCTCTTTTCTATATTGCCTTGATTAAATCACCCTTACAATAATTCATTCAGTTCTGAGTATCTCCAAATAAAAAACAGATATTTTTAAAAATGAAGTCTAACAATAATGACATTTCTGCCATGTTTTAAAGCCATTTTTTATGAAAAATATCTTTTGTTCTAAAAAAATTTAGACCAGCTGTATTCACTTAATCTCAATACTTTTTCCAGTGTTGTTTTTCCAATAAACTCTCTCTCCAAAATTTTAGGTCTACTCACCTCCATTCCTTTTCAGATTTTATCTTAAAACTCCTGCCATAATGCCCACAGTGCATTGCTGACGTGCCAACGCTAGGTAAAAGGCAAAGTATATTTTTCAAACACCTAGCACATTAAGAATACATTTGTATTATTATACTTGTTCCTATGTCTATCTTCCTATGTCATTCATTTATTTAATTGATCCATTGTGTCTTATCAGATTGTAAACTATTTACAAAGGGCCCTATGCCATTCTTACATATTTGTACATTACCTAGTAGATTAGGAAGACAAGAGAGTCCTGTGGCACTTTTAAAGACTAACAGATTTATTTATCGCATGAGCTTTCGTGGGAGAAAATCCCACTTCGTCAGACGCTTTGAAGATAGGAAAGTTACAGAGTGGTAGGAGATTAAATGCAGGGGAGTGTATGACATAGCATCAGGTCAGGCTGTAACAGCAAATCAAAATAGGTGTTAGGATTCAAAACACTGGGGAACAGCACATAGAGGAGGGGGAGGTCAAATCACTTGTTGTAATGAGAGAAAAATCCATAGTCCCTGTTTAACCCCAAGACAACTGAGTCAAATTTGCATATAAGTTCGAGTTCTGCAGTCTGTCTTTGAAGCTGTGATTTGTTATTCATCTGTTTCAACACAGCTATTAACAAGTCGTCAAGGGAGTGAGCAGGGAGATTGAAGTGTTCCCCTACAGGTTTTGCAGTGTTGCAATTTCTGATGTCAGATTTGTGTCCATTGATTCTTTGGCACAGAGACTGTCCTGTCTGTCCAATATATAAGGCAGAGGGGCATTTCCGGCACATGATGGCATAAATCACATTGGTGGATGAGCAGGTGAACGAGCCCTTGATGGAGTAGGTGGCTTGATTAGGCCCTGTGATGGTGTCATCAGTGTAGATCTGAGGGCAAAGTTGGCAGCGTGGTCTGCTGCAGGGCTGTGTTCCTGCTTTAGTGTTTCTGTTGCATGATCTGTAGTTGCTGGTAAGCATCCTTTTAAGGTTAGGGGGCTGTCTGAAAGCAAGGAGAGGTCTGTCTCCTAAGGCTTGAGAGAGTGAGGGGTCATTCTGTAAAATAGGCTGTAGATCTTTGATGATGTGTTGAAGAGGTCTGGCTTGGGGGTTGTAGATGGTGACCAGTGGCGTTCTGTTGTTGTTTTTCATGGGCTTCTCCTGCAGTAGTTGACTTCTGGGTACCCATCTGGCTCTGTCAATTCGTTTCTTCACTTCTGCATGTGGGTACTGTAGTTTTAAGAATGCCTGGTAGAGATCCTGAAGGTGTCTGTCTCTGTCTAAAGGGTCAGAGAAAATGCGGTTATATCTTAGGGCTTGACTGTACACAATGGATCGTGTGGTGTGTCGAGGATGAAAGCTCGAGGGATGTAGGTAACTATACCGATCAGTAGGTTTGTGGTATAGGGAAGTCTTTATGTGCCCATCGCTAATTTGCACTGTAGTGTCCAGAAAGTGGATCTCTTGTGTGGAGTGTTCCAGGCTATTTTGATTTGCTGTTACAGCCTGACCTGATGCTATGTTATACACTCCCCTGCATTTAATTTCCTCCCACTCTGTAACTTTCCTATCTTCAAAGCATCTGACGAAGTGGGATCTTCTCCCACGAAAGCTCATGCGATAAATAAATCTGTTAGTCTTTAAAAGTACCACAGGACTCTGTTGTCTTTCTACAATAGACTAACACGGCTACCCCTTTGGAATTTGACTAGTAGATTAGGGTTCTGTTTCTTTATTGGGGTTTCTACTTGTTAGTATAATAGGTATAAATAGCAACAACAAAGGTTCATGTTCTATTGCTAATCCCAGAGCAACTCATTCCATTCCTTTTTTATTTAGGGCAGGTCTTCACTGATGGTGACAAATTCACTGCTGTCAGATCGATCTTCTGAATCGACTAATGAGGTCTGTGAAGACCCCCTCTGCTGATCAGGAAGCCAATCTTGTAAGATCACCCCTGCAGAAGGAGTAGCTCTAAGTCAGAGGGAAGGCACTGAAGACAATGTGGTAAGCAGGCGGTAGGCAATCAGATAGAGATATGCAAGGTATTTTAAGCACTTTGCATATCTCCCTTCGATTGCCACTGAAATCATGCCACAGTGTAGACCAGGGATCAGAGGTATTATAGACAAGTTCCAGAGGGGTAACTGTGTTAGTCTGTATACATCAAAAACAACAAGAGTCCTGTGGCACCTTAAAAACTAACGCATTTCTTCGTGCATAAGCTTTCATGGGCTACACAGGGGCAGTCTTAGGGTTTCCAGGATCTGGGACAAAAATCAAGGATGGGCCCCCCACACCACATGGTGGGTTCCCTTCTTGACTTTTGCCTGCCCCCTGCAACCCCACTGAAGCCCTCCCCACCAGCAGTCAGTCTCACTGGAGCACCACCATGCCCCTCCTCACCCCCGCAGACTTGCCACAGCCCCTGCCTTGAAGCTAGCCTTGTGGGGTCCTCAGCCTACCCATGGCCCCCTTGGCCCCACAGCCAGCCTCACCGGGGTCCCTGGCTCTGCCACGGCCCCCCCATGCTGCCAACCTCACTGGGGTCCCTGGCCCTACCACGGTCCACCCACCCCCCACCAGGGCCCTCCGCAACCCCCCCCCACCAGGACTCTTAGCTCTGCTGTGGGCCCCCACCCAGCCCCACTGTCATAGGTGGTCTTAGTGGGTGGGACCTGCGGCAGCCAGGTGCATCACGGGGCCCCTTCACCTGAGTGGGATGGGCAGTTGCCTGCACTGCTCACCCGCTAAGACCGCCTATGGGGCTACAACCCACTAAAGCTTATGCCTGAAGAAATTTGTAAGTATTATAGTTATTTCTTAGTTTTTACATTTCCAAAAGAAAATACATATTTCATCATGAGTTATTTGTATATTCTAGTGCATCTATTTTCAGTAAGTGAAGGATACTTGAAATTAAGTGTATGGGAAGAAAAAACAAAGAAGCCATTAATCAACAAAAATACTTCTATTTGATTAATAGTTTTTATCTACCCACTTACAAACTCTCTGGTTATGACCTCTGGGGTGTCCTAAATTATTTCTGGTGCTGTGCATGACAAAAGGAATAAATGCAATATCTGCGCCTGATGATCCATCTTTCTTGTTTATACACCAATAACTTTCCATTGGTTTTGAAGGACTTTTATTATTCTCATTTGTTCATTGATTTCACTGTTTTCTTTTTAAAATTATTTTCCCTTTACTTATCTGTAAATGCTGTGAACACCTGAGTAATGAAGGGTATTAGGCTTTATTTAATGTATGCTAGTCATCTAACTAACATGCCGGCAGAACATTGTTTCCCAGCATTTGTGTGATCAGGTGAAAACTTGAAGATTTGGAGACAGTTTGGACTTTGGATAAATGGAAAAACTGCATGAAGTTTATTAATATGGAATGTTACTCCACATTAGAAACAGCCTATCCTTAGGGATTTAGGACTTCCCCAGAAAAGTTGGAATTAGTATAGCTCTGCTGTGTGAATGAACAGAGTCTGAAGAGCCTCTCCTAGAAACAAGCCAGGGAAGTGTATCTGCTAATTATATAGATGAACCAGCCATATCGCTGACAGATTTCTTCCACCAACCCCACCCGATGGAGATCTATAGCGCACATTTTGACTTCTTGGGACATATGCTGATTTCCAAATTCCTTCACTGTACAAGCAACTAAGCGGATTTTTCCCCAATTAATATCACTTGCATTGCAATGTTTATATTAATAAGCTTCTGATTACCCATAATCACTGAATATAAGCAAAACAAACAAGGAATCCTGTGGCATTTTTAAAGACCAAGAAATGTATTTATCACATGACCTTTCAACAGAGAAAATCCCACTTCATCAGACAGTCTGAAGAAGTTCCCCATCTTTAAAACATCTGACAGAGTGGGATTTTCTCCCATTAAAGCTCATGCAATAAATAAATCTGTTAGTCTTTAAAAGTGCCACAGGAGTCATTTGTTTTGCTGAACTAGACTAACACAGCTACCCCTTTGGAACACTGAATTTAAGAAAGTGCAAGAAATATATAACATGCACATGGTTTTATGATAGATTTTACACATGAATTTAACATGAAGAACTCCGTACCATGCAGTCCTTTTGCCGTATTTACTGCAAAAACTCACTGGAATTTCTTAAACTAGATTTCATACATTTAATAACATCTTAACATTAATTTTTAACTTTTAAATTTTACTTAGTAAAGTACTTAGATTATCAGCTCTTTGGATCAAGGACCATCTTTTTATTCTGTGCTTATGCTGTGCCTAGCACATTGGGCCCTGGTTCATGACTAACTCCTATGAACTACTGCATTATATTTAGAACTATATTAATAAAATGCAATAAAGAATAATTCTGAGTCTGGTATCAGCCTATTCAAAATATTAAAATCAAAATCAGCTAGACTGTATTGATTTTATTGTCTCCAAGTGATAATGCTTTATTGGACAACAGAACTAAAAAAAAATTCTTCATGAAGGATTCAGGTTTTGGTTCATGCTCCAACCCAGATCGTTATTATTGCTTTGTTTACATCTCCAACAACTTTGTATGAACTGTATGGGACAACACAGGAGTTGGAAGCCAGAATTATTACAGAAATGGGGATAGAAGATGAGTAGAGCTGGATAGAATATTGTAGATTAATTTAAATTTCAAAATATGCTCTTTAATGAGAGATAAAATGTTTCATGGAGATGTATCAGTTTTCATCTGGAATGGTTTTGAAGTGTCTTTGGTCACAATGGTTGTATTCCTTATGTCCTTAATGGCTCATCAGGATACTCCCTGGGCCCATTGGAGCTGGTACATTCCTTAACATTAAGGAGACAATGGTTTTACACAGCCACCTCTCTCAGACATTTCCATAAAAATCACACAAGTTAAAGTATAGATATAACACCAAATTCCTAACTAAATTAACTTCTAATCCAAATACAATTCCTAGATATAAACTATATAATCATTCCCAGAAAATTACTACCTTTCTACCAAACATGACATAGCTCCTATGGATTATAGCATTTAGGATATATGGATAGAAAATGATATCATAAATGCTTCCCTAAATCCAGACAGCATCACACCCTGCCCACATGCCCTGCCAGGGTCCCTGTCTCTCTTTGCCCCATTGCACACAAGAGGTTTCCCCCCCGCCACTGTGGAGCTGCCCAAGGTCTCCCTAGACCCTAGAAGTCGACCTAGGCGTCCAGTGTGGATGCTCTAGATCGACCTTGTAAGTTCCTCTTTAAGTCGACTTTAATTTTAAGTGTAGACTCACTAAGTCGACTTAACTAAGTCGAATTTAAGTCAACTTAGTTAAGTCGACTTAGAAGTGAAAGTGTAGACATAGCCAGAGAGAATATGAGAGGGAGAATCAAAAAGTGCAATTTTTCAGTCTGAAAAAACCACCATTTTCATAATTCTGGTTTGTAAAAACAATCTCAAGGTTTTTGTTTTGTATCAATGTGGAATGGAAACGAATTTCAAAAGTTGCTGGGAATGGAATTATCATCATCTTGATGGTTCTAACCATGAGTATCTGAAAAAGATAGAGATTGATATTTTGGAGTAAGGAACGTCAGGATTTGGATGCAATCTGTATGGGGAAAAATATAATTCATAGGTCTGGGTTCGGATGATTGGCAGGATGGCCATATTAACTTTTGTGCCAGAAAACGATGGGTGAGGAGAGGTCTTGAGGGGGAATATTTGAACATCTTAAACTTGAAGTGATGGCAAAACTTCTAAGAGGAGATATCTGACAGATGGGGGGCGGGGGAGTGGAGAGGATAAAATGGATGAAGAAAAATCAAGAGAAGACATTTCCTTTGCTTGTGATGTCCTGTCTGATTGGAAGACCTGCCCAGCTTGATTTCATATCCTTTTCTCTTCCTCATCTCACATACCATCTTAAAGCATTACTTAAATACTCCTATAACCAAAAAGCCACTTTCAAAATCCATTGTGGACCTAACAAGATGACATTTACTGAATTAATAAAATATTTTTTTTTAAAAATCATGCTCTCAGACACATGGTTAACATTTCCTTTTAATTGCTTTGCTTTTTCTCTCCCCTTCTCCTTTCTTTGTGTGTACGATATCTATTCAGATTGGAGGCTTCTGGAATTGAGACCTGATTTTCTTATCAGCCTATCTAATGCCTAATCTAATATCTAATGTACTGAATTTCTGTTGCTATACAAATATAATCAATCATAATAATACTCATTAAGTTCTCCTGCCACTATATTTTGTAACAGTTCACTAGCTCCTATTGGTATCCAGGATGCATATAGTAAACAGGAAAATAGAAAATAAAAATAAGTAGTCCTTATTCCAGAGGAGTAATTATGTTACAGCTAACAAGGCAGTTAATAGTATAGCTAAGCCTGCTTTAAAGTGTTTATTTGCACGTATTAAATTTCTTTAAGACAAGTTGATTCTTCTGAACACAGAAATCCATGTTAGCATGTAGTCTAATTCTAGTTCAGGTATTTTGCTATCTGTCTCATCTGTTTAAAGCTTTGAAAAAAAAAATCTTTATGCAAAGATCTGGGATATGACATAATACCCTATAATTTAACATAACCTGCCATAAAGTATCATTTGTATTATATAAAGGTGAATAAGAAACTACCCTCATTAGCACAGCTGGTATAGGTAAGAGTCAGCAAAGGAATAACTTGTGTTCATCACTACTTTGACAGATAGGCAATGTATAATCTCTTAACTCCTTTATAACTATCTGGGAAGGCATGCTAGTAAATTGAACACAACTTTAGCTTTTCTATTGCTATTGATAGCGGGAAAGACTGACAATATCACATTAAACATTTATGAGAAACAGAATCAATTTTCTTTCAGAGATTCTCATCCAGTAGCTGATTTTATGAAGAAACAAAACTGCCAACAGAAAAAAAAAAATTCATTATATTTGTTCCCTCATGTCGCTTCACATACTCCCACAGTCTGATCCAATATGAACACAAGATAATGAGGCACTGTCCGATATTAAACAGTTTTAAACAAGGTTCAAAGTTTGGTAAAGAGAAATCATTAAAACCAAACAAAACACACCATTAAAAACCATTTTAACCTTTTACAAATGATACAGAAAAGAAGGGAAAATCAGTTAAACTATTTTAAATGTAAAGTGTTAAATAAGGCTTTCACTTTAACTACATTTATTATCCCTTCCCCTTTGAAGAGTTTTTAGAAAGAAGCCCTCCTGCATTTGACAGTCTTTTAGATAGTATCAAAGATGATAATGGCTGTCCTTTGTGAGGAAAAGAAAGAAGTAGCTGAGTTGGGCTGGAGCTGTTGTTAAAGGGCAATCCCATTCGGCTCTGTTTCAATATTTTTTTTTGAGTTTTGAGCTTTGTTGGCTTGTTTGTTTGTTTTTTTAAAGATATGCTCTAGGAATTATCTTGGGAAATTTCTAGGCCTGTGTTATACAGAAGGTCAAACTAGATGATCAAAAAGATCCCCTCTGACCTTGAAATCTATGAACCTGAGTGAAGTTCTAATAATTTTGCACTGCTTATATTTTTTGAAAAATAATTCTGTTTGAATATGTGTTCTTAAACATATTTTAATTATTATGTACAGCATCCATTTATTCTTTCTGTGGTGTGAATGTAAAGGCCATTTTCTGTGTAGGCTTCAGAACAGACTTTTTCCTCTCTCACTTACTCATTGTTGACTGATATCTAGGTCAGTAGATAAATATTTATTTTTTACGTATTTAATTCTAAGTTTCCTAACAACTACAGGGTTCAAAGAAACCATTAATGGGGGGAGAGTGTTTTAATGGGCATGTGTGGGAGTGCTGATATACAGTAAAAAAAAGGCCACAGAATTAGAGTTGGGAGAAGAGGGGAGGCAAGAATCTTATCAGCATTAAATTACTAATATTTGGAAACTTAAAATGAAGAGTGCAGTTATAGTAGCAGGGGAAACTGTCATTTATATAGTGTCAAAAATATGCTTGATGCCTTACAGACAGATATCATGAAGAAAAAGTGGTAAGAAATACCACTAGATTCAGTAAATCCCAATCCTGCCATGTACTGTGCATATTCTCTTGTAGTTCTGATGAATGTCAGCTGATTGGGGCTGGGAAATATCAGTCTCTTGTGGTATATAGGAAAAATTGAAATGAAAGTTCTCAGTTTTCATGATACTAGGGAACCTGCCAGGGATTTGGAGGAGGTATTCGCAGAATTACTAAATTTTCCTCAGATCAATAGATATTGGATTTTGAAATTTTCCATGCTGCTACATGTGAAAAGCCCATTGGAGATGTACAGTGCACTCCAGAGAGATAACAGAGACATACAAATAGACAAAGTCACTGAAAAAAAATAAAAAATACTATTATCTACACAGAAACATTACTTAGAAAAGACATTTTCTTTATCTGAGAAACCAGCTCTTAGGTGAAACTATTGACCATTATGTTAGAAATCCACATAAATAGAACCTAAGTCACATGAATGTTATTGAACTAATTATAGACCAAATTATTTGAAATAAAACTGATAACTAGGTCAAAACACGACTATTTTGAGGTATTGTCATATTTTTTTTTAAAAAATACAGAGGTAAATATCAATATTGTTTGCAATAAATATATTTGGAAACAATCGACAATGCAAAGGCAGTCAGCAAAAAGAGTATAATCTTGCACATGTAATAAAAGCAACACATTTATAAAAGTGGCTGTGTCTTTCATGCCCACACATGTGGGCGGGCACACACACACACATCAACAACTGGAATTTTCATTCATCACGATATGCTTGTTCCCATACCTCTCTCTTAACCACTTATTTTCAGCCTCTTTGACTCCATAGTGGAGCATAGCCCACCAATGTAGCCTTTTGCTAGTTTCATCTTCCCAGCTGGCAGTACTGATACTGAGTTTTCCATTTTGCAAACATCCTTGAACCTGAGCCTACGTTTGTCCAGCGGACCCAGAACATCTACTAGTTCCCATACAGGAAATCCTTTGAAATGCATCCATTGTCCATTTGATGCAGATATCCAAGCCAACACAGACATCTATATTTGAGAAGATTGGTTAGACTTGGCAATTTTACCTTCTGAAATATTTCAGTATTTGGAACTTTTTTCCCACTTGGTATTTAAAATGGACAAAGACAGGAATTGGGAAGGTGTTTGGTCTTCGTTTGTGCTTTGTTAAAGGACACTAGCTACAAACTATAGCTCAGGCCCTAAGGTTCAGTGGGTTCGGTAGGCACAACACCAGGAGTCAAGATAAAAGGTAAAAGCAAAACAGTTTTATTAAAAATACAGATAAGAAAGAAAAGAATAGGAAAGCACCAATACTTAGGCCCCTTCAGCCTAATTAAACGACTGCGGGGGGCAAAGCATGGGGAGCAACAACTCGTGGCGGCGAACACAGCAGTTGCCCCTATAACAAGGTTTCAACTTAGGGGGACTTAGCCAGCAGCTTTTATACACTTGCTTGCTAAGAGGGTAAATGGCATGCACATCTGGTTATTTTCCACACTTACTTACCACATTTCTTTGCCTGGGTCTTATCTTGTTATTTTACAGAGCTGATATATTATGTCTGCTATATTGTAGGAGCAAGGTACCTCTTGGTCAGTAACAGCTCTGTTTTGCTTACACAGAGGGTTAACTTTTGGTCAGGGCTGATTAATGGCGACATCACCTACTAGCAGCTTATCGCATCACAAAGTCTTCCGTTGGGTACTACACACTTGCTGTAGGTGGTCCACATTTTGCCATCATGTACCAGAGTGCTCAGAATGCATGTCTGTTAGACCAATTTCTTGGTGTTGAGTATCAGTTTCCTACTACCCCACATGTGCTTGGTCATTTGATCAAAAGTGGTGGCTGCCAATCTGATGCAAGAAGTAAATGCATCATCTAGAGATCATTTCCAGAGGGGTAGCTGTGTTAGTCTGTCTATAGCAAAAAACAAAGAGAGTCCTGTGTCATCTTAAGGACTAACAAATTTCTTCAGGCATAAGCTGAAAGTTTATGCCTGAAGAAATTTGTTAGTCTTTAAGGTGCCACAGGACTCTTGTTGCTTTTGATCTAGAGATCAATTATCTGGTACAGTTGATCCTAAATAGCAGAATTTGTGAACTTCTAGTGCAGTGCTATTGAAACTTCTGGTACAGCCAACACAGCTTGTGCCATGATCATTGTCTTCTTCAGACTGATGGTTAATTAGAATTCATCACAAGCTAGACACAAAGCTATTGTAAAGTTGCTGGAGTTCCTCCTCACTGTGGGTGAGAAGCACGGTATTGTTGGTGAAAAAAAGTTCTCTTAGCAGCAGCTCTTTAACTTTACTCTGAAATGTGAGTGTTGAAGAGTTTCCCATCTGATCTTATTATCAGATGTACCTCCTCAGTGATAGTTGAGAAAGCCTGATGAAACAGCAGAAAGAAGAGAATGAGTGTTAGTCATAGAATCATAGAATAATAGGGTTGGAAGGGACCTCACGAGGTCATCTAGTCCAACCCCCTGCTAAAAAGCAGGACCACTCCCACTAAATCAACCCAGCCAGGGTTTTGTCTAACCGAGCCTTAAAAATCTCCAAAGATGGAGATTCTACCACCTCCCTAGATAGCCCATTCCAATGCTTCACCACCCTCCTAGTGAGAAAGCTTTTCCTAATATCCAACCTTGACCTCCCCAGCTGTAATTTGAAACCATTGCTCCTTGTTCTGTCCTCTGTTACCCTCAAGAACAGCCTAGCTCCCTCCTCTTTGGAGCAACCCTTCAAGTAGTTGAAGGTTGCTATCAAATCTCCCCTCAGTCTTCTCTTCTGTAGACTAAATAAGCCTAGTTCCTTCAGTCTCTCCTCATAAGTCATGTGCCCCAGCCCCCTAATCATTTTTGTTGCCCTCCGCTGGACTCTTTCTAATTTGTCCCCATCCTTTCTGTAGTGGGAGCCCAAAACTGGACACAGTATTCCAGATGCAGCCTGACCAGTGTTGAATAGAGGGGAATTATCACATCCCTCGATCTGCTGGCAATAGTCCTACTGATGCAGCCTAATATGCCATTGGCCTTTTTGGCAACAAGGGCACACTGTTGGCTCATATTCATCTTCCCGTCCACCATAACTCCCAGGTCCTTTTCTACAGCGCTGCTACTTAGCCGATCGGTCCCCAGCCTGTAGCAGTGTATGGGATTTTTCTGTCCTAAGTGCAGGACTTTGCACTTGTCTTTGTTGACCCTCATGAGGTTTCTTTCAGCCCAGTGTTCCAATTTGTCCAAGTCTCCCTGGATCCTGTCCCTGCCCTCCAGAGTATCTACCATTCCCCCCAACTTGGTGTCATCCGCAAACTTACTAAGCACATCCATGTTTGACACCACTATGTATTTCAAAACTGTCAAATTGTTTACCCTGATACCAGACTGTAGCCTTCATGCCATCATAGAATAATCAAATCAAATTGAGAACTAGTGGGCAACCAACTCCCTCTAGCCATTGGAAAGAGCCCTCTCTACTCACCAGGTCAAAAGCCTTTTTAAGATTTATGCAAACCACAGAGAGGTTTTCTTTTTCTTGACACATTTCTCACAGTTGCCTGACTCTCTGGATGTATCTGTTCAGCAAGAACTTGAAGTCTTTTGAAAATACCCCATGCAAATGCTTTGCCAGAAATACTGAAGAAAGATATTTCTCTGTAGTTGTTGCAACTGCTCTGATTTCCTCTGATTTTATACAGCATTATGATGCTA
Organism: Pelusios castaneus; assembly: GCA_007922175.1. Classification (NCBI taxonomy): domain Eukaryota; kingdom Metazoa; phylum Chordata; order Testudines; family Pelomedusidae; genus Pelusios; species Pelusios castaneus. Next base: position 7,689,805 of record ML685784.1, on the reverse strand, counting down.
GCATCCTTTATGTTTTCTGTCTTCAGGGCTTTCTCTTCTAGTCTTTGTTCAGTTAAGAGCTCGCTACAAAACAGCAGCACCAGATGAAGTGACTCTTGTGGACATTGTTTTTAATTCCATTGGGTATGCCTGCTTAACACAGGACATAAAATTTCACCAGCTGATTCCTGCATCAGTGTCCTAACTTCTTACTGAGCTGCAGCATATATTTTTAGAAAGACACCCAGACTTGATATAATAACTTCAAATGATGATGCACCAAATTTCTAAGCAAACATTTTAATGGTTAATTACACTGACTGTAAAAAACGTTGGCCTAATTTCTAGTCTTCATCTAGTTTCAGCTACCATTCATTTGATTTATGCCTTTGTCTGGTAGATTAAAGAACACTCTGCTATCAGAAATCTCTCCTCCATGTAGAATTAAAGACAATGATTAACCATTCTAATTCTAATTAGACTGAACTTATTTAGGTCTAAGACACTGGAAGATGTTATGATGTTGCTGGAGAAGACAATGGATAGATTTGAAAATGAATCATGAATTCTTTCTCCTATCCCTATTTCATTGCACTGCTATGAGTTATACTCATTTATCAAAGGCATGAAGATAAACTATGGGGGTCAATTTTAAATTTGCAAACAAGACGAAGGCCTCATACTGTCAGAGCATGGTGGTAGTAACTGGATTCATGCCTTTCTCTCTAGACCAAAGGAACAGGGCATCCAATAGGTTGAATGTTTCTGCAGGTTCTTCAAGGATGAGGTCCCAAGCATTTCTGTGTTCTTAAAGCCGTCCTTTTTAATGATTTTTGTTTGAATGAGCTTTTATCTAGAATTATTCGACTCTTTCTGGATTGCTTCTTCCATCACATCCATCTCTGTGACAATGCTTACCCATTTCTAGGTTGTCTAGCAATTAGCTGGAGATGTTTAAATTAAATAATGGAGACAGATAGCTGTATATATCATAATCTGCAGATTACTGAGTGTTTCAGACTTTATATCATATGACTAAAAAGCCTAAGCAAATTAACATTGTAAATAAAAAAAAAAAAAAAAAAGCCACCAAGGTGTTAAAAAACCAAACCAAAACAAAAAACCTGTTTACTCCTCAGCTCAGAGAGAGGAAAGCTATGTTGCCTCTACCTGTGAGTAGAATAATAACCATTTCTAAAAGATTTTCATTACCATCAGATGTGTGCTATGCATTATGCAGTCTTTAATATATATTCTCACTGTTTACAAATTTATTTTAATTCTTTCTTTTCAGCCTAGCCGTTGCAGAGTTGATAGATGATCCTCTGATGAGCAATTTCAGACTCCAACAAAAAAGTAAATATCTGACATACCCAGTGTTATCTGTCATAAAATTATTTACCACACCATAATTTTAATAAGACTATAAAATTCAGTAGAGCCAATTTACATATCTGTGTCCTGGTTTTATTTTGTGGGAGTGACATCTGAGAAAAAGAAAAGTGCAGACAGGACAGTTACTAGTTATGGGATAGCATTTATCATAAACGTTGAAAAGTCCTGGACAGAAGTTACAACTGGTAGACCTGTGTGAGATAAATAGGACAGGATTTTTGGAAGTGAATTGTCAGGAATAATGTCATTAAATGTATCACTGGTGTGAAAAGACCAGCTATCTATAAATAATACAGACTAGCATTTAAAGCATTCAGGGATCAGTCATACAAATTAAAGAATCATTGACTCATTAGCCTGTTTATGCCTTAAAAAAAAAAGCAAGTTTGAACCAAAAAGGACAGTGACTGTTTCACAAATAATATAATTACAGGTTGGTGAGGGAAGACACACATAAATCAGGTGGTTATTAACTCTGTGCATTAACTAAGAAATATTTTCAGGCCTTTGAAAGTTATGTTATTTGTTCATAGAGAAAGAGTTTCATATTGCTTAATACTTGGGGTTTGACTCCACATGAGAAAATTGAAATCAGTTTTGCCCGGATGGTGAAATTCAGCTTTTCTATGTAATTAAATCGAGGCATTTCTGAGAATAAACAGCATACTTAATGACCAAGTTATTCAGAGAAGAAGCTAAGTTTTATGGTCAAGACACGAGACTGTGATTCAGAAGTGAGTTCAATTCCTAACTCTAACTGAGGCTTTTTGTGTGGCTTTGAGCACGCAGCTTACTTTCTCTCTGTCTCCGTTCCTCATCTGTACAGAGGTAGTACTAATTAATATACTTCCTTTCCTTACTGCATTGTCTGATTTATCTATTTAAATTATAAATGTATTGGACTATCTTTTATGAAGTATGTGCAGCACCTAGGACAATGGAACCTAATCTGGATTATCTCAGTGTTGTGCTGTAATACAAAAAGATAGTAAGGCTTTGAGGATGTTTGTGAAATGTTGTCCCCATTAAGGAGTAGGAAGGGACAGAATTGGATAATATAGTATCAGATTTGCAAAGACTTGGAAGAAGAAGTGTTCCCAAACAAATCGAAGCTTAAAAGAGAAACTGCAGAATTAGAATTCATATACAAATTTGAAACTGTTTCCTTAGGGTTAAATAGGGACTATGGATTTTTTTCTCATTACAACAGATGATTTGACCTCATTTTCCTCTATATGCTGTACCCCAGTGTTTGAATCTAAACAACTGCTTTGATTTGCTGGCACAGTCTGACCTGCTCCTATGACTTATACTTCCCTACATTTATTTTTCTCCCATTCTTTAAATTTCCCATCTTCAAAGCATTTTATGAAATGGGATTTTCTCCCACGAAAGCTCATGTGATAAATAAATTTGTTAGTCTTTAAAAGTACCACAGGACTGCTTGTTTGTTTTTCAAAAATCATGTTTCCCAACATTATCTTTTACATAATTAGGATTATATTACCTCACCTCTATACATATATCAAGGAACTTTAGTACAATTGTATGTCTATACATATTGGCTGAGAACAATTAGGAAATTCTTCCTCTTATACCGTATGTCTTTGGGGTGAGGACTGCAACCCAGATCCTCAATGCTATTTAAGCTCCTAGCTGCCATTTTTGTCAAAGGGAGTTAGGCACAAAAGTACCTTTGAGGATTTTGGCCTAAGTGTTGAATCTATGTGTAGAGCATCACACACACACACACGTAGCACTATTGGAAAAAGCTAAGTAATGATAATATAAGGAAAAGAATGTTGACAGTAGTGTTCCCAAGATAATGAGTGAGTTCAACAGAATTAGATCAATTTTCTTCCCAAATAAACTTATTCCCAATTGTTCTTCCTCTTTGAAATCCTTCACATGAACCTTCTGAAAGTTGTGCTCTATTTCCAACAAGCTCAGCTCTGTCCATGAGACATCTAGCTACTTCTTTATCTCATATTTCCTCCACCTCTCTAAAACCTGGCTGTCTCCTTCAGACTTAACTTTGTTTGCTGTAGTTTATTCTTTTCCTGTGCCCTCTTGAAGGCAGGTGCTTTGGTCAGATTTCTTCTCTTATGTGTCACCTTTTCAATTCTAGTCCATACTCCCACTCACTTCTCCAGTTTCAAACTTCATCCCAATTTTTCTCAGCACTGTCCCTCCAGGCAGCTATCATCCACAATCCCTCAGGACACAGTTTTTTCTTTCAAACTATGGCTTGATCACTTGTCTTGTTCTCTCCTCCTCACCCTACCCTCAGCACAAGTGACCGATAAACTGACTGATGAACTCTCTAGCTCTGCTGCTGAAGAAGCCCTTTACAATACTTGATAATGACATATTTAGGGGGCAGGATTTGAGACTGGGAAAGGAGCAAGATACTTAGAACAATATCAGAAAGATAATTTTACCTAGAAAGTAATAATTAGAGCTATCCTCCAGCTGTCCAGTGTAGACCCAGAGCAAATGGTTTGTGTGTGAGTCATTGGTTTTGGTCATTATAGAGACACCCCCCATCCCAAATCCAGTCAAGACAAAATTATTTACTAGTATAGTGTGGAATTTTTTCTCTGAGGCTAGGTTAGTTGTTCCCATATTATGTATCTATATAATTTACTAGCTATTAGGAATATACCTCTGCCAATAACCTTTTGTGTTTGAACTAAACAAATCGAGATGAAGGAGGAGGAAAAAAAATCAAATGTCCACCTGAGTATGCAGTACTGCCTCCTCAGAGCTCCTCATCCTCCTAATTAGCACTTTCATATACTCCAGCTTGCCTCTGATTGTCTTGCTCTGCTTCATTACTTCAATTTATACACCTGTGAGAGATCTAGGCTGGGAGTTAATTCCTTACTTGTTGGTATAAAAACGACATCATTACACCCTGTCTCATAGGAAATATTAAATCCTTCCAAGTATTCTTGCAAATAATAGTACATACTTTAACACAATGGGGGCCATTTCTTCAACTGTCATTTTACTTTGCATGGGAAACAGCCCAACCTAAGTGAGTTTCAGAAGCTCTGGATCCCACCTGGAGCCATGACCCACAAGTCATCTTCTTTTTTCTCCCTAAGCCCTGTCTACATGCAGGAAATTCACAATGGAATAGTCACATCACTATAATCAGAAGCATGTGTTTAAAGTTGTTTATTTTTAGAAACAATATTATATACACAACAAGTATTATGCCTGGCCTAACTCAAGCAACTATTAATTGGATAAAATGATACTATTGGTCAGAATGGGAATGTCATTTCAGGAGAAATTGTTATATCTCAGAAATCAAAAGCTCTGTATTTCACATTTAAACATGTGACTCTAACTGAAATCTTGATTTCTTTTGTATTACCTTGTGTCCAACTAGTCCAATTATATCCATCATCGTAACCTAGTTTAATGGATCTTTCAGTGTTACATTTCATATCTGACATTCTTTGATATCTCCTCTACAGAAAAAAAAATGTTAATAGTAGATACCAATAGGAATGTCAACAATTTAATAATTCAGAACATTGAGCTAAATTAGTACCATTGCACTGAGTAAAGCTGATGGTCCTCTGAGGAATTTCAAGGGATTGATTTAACACTAATACCATTTATTATAAGCACATTGATAACAAATTTTCTGTAAAGATCATAACACAATTTAATATATAAGTTCCCCAAGAAAATATTTAGGCTCCTCTTCTTAATAAAGAATTCGTAAGTTTGTCTATAGAGTGAGAGTCACAGCTGGTTGAAGCATTTATAACTTCTACATACTTTCCAATTCCTATGAATGCTAGTTATTAGTGATGGTGAAATTCCAACCATTTGTGAGGGGCCGGGTAGGCAGCGATGTGCACAGCAGCTGACTACTCACACACCAATTGCAGTCAACAGGAGCAGCAAATGCTTGAACACCTTTTACAATCAAGCCCCTGGGAGTTCAGTTACATGCAACTTTTGGGTTGCCTCTTAGTCCCTCTCCATCTGTGACCATTCCAGGTTGGATGACAACTGTAGGGAGGCAGAAGAGAAAACACCAAGAAGAGAAAACACCGCCTCTGCTCTAGGAGGTCTATAGAATTACTGTCTATGTTTGAGTCTCGAGGCCTGATTCTTTCCTCCTTTAAACTTCTCTTATACTATTGTAATTCCTTTGATTGCATTGAAGTTGCTCTTTATTTATACAAATACACATGCTGTAAGTACACAGAATATGATGATGATTGTATCCTGCACAGCGGCAGAAGGATGACAAACTTCATCATGTCCTCGCTACCACCCTTCCACTCCAGACCAGGCTTAGAAAACAAAAAATCTAAACACAATGTGTTGTGGTGAGCAATTGCATATAATATTGTGAACAGAAAAAACACTAAACTTTAAATTGCTGCTTTATCTACAATAGAGGCAAAGTGGATGAGAAAACTGAAGTTATAAATCACATTTCCTCTATGCTAACTTGTAAATTAAATGAAAGACTATAAATAGAAAAAAAAAATCATTTCATTGCATCATCTTCCCACCAAAATGATAAAGTTGAACTTTTTACCTCTATCATTGCCTTTACTATCTTAGAGTAATGCAGAGCCCTGCCCACCCTGCCCCTATGCCCTGCCAGGGTCCCTGTCCCCCTTTGCCCCATTGTACCCAGGTACAATGGGGAAAAGGCTGAGCCCCCTGGCACTTGGCAAGGGGCGGCCCCCCTGCCACCGTGGACCAGTCCCAGGTCCACCTAGCCCCTAGAAGTTGACCTAGGCATCCAGTGTGGACCCCCTAAGTCGACTTAAAATTTAGGTGTGGACATGCTAAATCGTTGTTAAGTCAACTTAGCTAAGTCAATCTAAATTTACAAGTGTAGACATAGCCTTAGAGTAATGTATTGTACTTTCTTTGTGGTGGAAAAATTATCTAAAGTGAAGGATAACAACACACACTCATGATAATACTTGGATAGATGTTTCTTTGTCCTGTGCCACTGATGTTCCTAACCAAATCATTTCTTTAAGCTTCATGATGGAAATGCAAGTTGACAAGCACAAAGAAACATTTTTGGGGGGAGAGAAGCAAAAGTTCTTTTTCCCATATTTAATGGTAATAGAGTTCAGTTGGACAAATATAAGTACTGTACTAGAAGATAACAGGAGACTACAGGTTAAGAAAGGGAAAGAAGAAGAAAAGAGACAGCTGCTTTATTTAAAAATAGCTAGAGAAAAAGAGGAGATGAAACCTCCAATTTTTCCTCATTATATGAAGAAAGTTTACATAAAGAATGCAAACAAAATACATCAAAAGCAAACTGAGAAAGAAGGCAGGCTTGGCCATAAGTTTGTCAGAATATTATGTAAAACAAAGCATCAGTCTGCCTCCGGTTACAACTGAGTTCCTCTCTCAAGAAACATCTTTATGAAGCTACAAAATGCACATGCTTACTTTTGGCTGCCTCTGATTCTGGGGGTACCCAGCCCCTGGGAACTCCACTATGGGGAACAGTAAATCAGGAAATGAGTGTGATGCCATTAACAAGTGGGAGCTGAGCATATAGAAAACTGAAATCTGGCACGGATTATAGCTTCCAAAATCAGACAGGACATCAGAGAGGAAACAGAGGGTGCATCTACACTTAGAAATTAAGTCGATTTAAGATTGCTTAAGTCGACTTAATTTAATCCACGTCTACACTACACTTTCCTTAAGTCGACTTAAGCAAGCTGCTTAAATCGACTTAAGGAAAATAAAGTCGACTTAATGAAAATTAAGTTGACTTTATTAAACCTGCTTTTATTTCAACTTTAAGCTTAAATCGATTTCCTAAAGTTGACTTAAGCCAGTGTAGACCTGGAGTAGCCCTAAGTCAACTTAAAGTTGACTTAGGGCTCTTCAGGACTCCCCTACTGCCCTCCATGCCAGGGGGGTGGCACAGGGACCCCCCTGGCATGCCCCCCCAAAGGGCAGGGCAGAGCCCTGCCCACCCTGCCCCTATGTCCTGCCAGAGTCACTGTTCCCCTTTGCCCCATTGTACCTAGGTACAATGGGGCAAAAGCTGAGCCCCCTGGCACTTGGCAAGGGGTGCCCCCCCACCACCGTGGACCTGCCCAAGGTTCCCCTAGCTCCTAGAAGTCGACCTAGGCATCCAGTGTGGACACTCTAGGTCGACTTTGTAAGTTCCCACCTAAGTCAACTTTAAATTTAAGTGTGGACATGCTAAGTCGACTTAAATTAACAAATTTAGATATAGCCAGAGGTTGGCTCTCTGGTTCATAGGTCAAGTGTGTGTGAAGTTCTAGAAGAATGTAATGCTATATAGGTGAATATAGTAGCCTGTGGATACCTAAAGCAAGTTCTGCAAAACAAACAAGGAGTCTACTGGCACTTTTAAAGACTAATGAATTTATTTATCACATGTGCTTTCATGGGAGAAAATCCCACTTTCTCAGACTCTTGAAAATGGAGAACCAAAGGTGAATAGGACGAAAATAAATTCAGGGAAGTATAAAATCATAGGATCAGGTCAGGCTGTTACAGCAAATCAATGCAGTTGGTTAGATTCAAACAGTGGAGAAGAGCATTTTAGAGGGAGGAGGTGAGGGAAAAGGAAAGCAAAATTGCCTGTTGTAATGAGAAAAGAATTCAGCAATTTCTCTTTGAAACTTTTATTTGTAATCCACGTGCTTAAGAACAGCTGTTAACTGATCGTTAATGCCTGACATTTTGCTATTGTTTCATCAATTTGTATCAGCAGTTTCTCTGAAAATGCAAAAGAGAGGTATGAAGCTGGTGAAACTAATCATGCAATATATATGATAAATATATCTTGGTTATTTGACCAGCCATACTCCTGGCCAAAACAAAAAACTCAGATTCCAAATGCTAATCCCATCAGTATCTGAAACATCAAACCATTTAAAGCACTTTCCCCCCTCCATGCAAAATTCTTCTGACAGGCCTAACTGGTATGTTAAATGAGGTAGCAGAACTTGATTAGACCAATATTGTTCCACATCCTTCTCTCACTGGTAGGACTTTTTGCTGTGCATACTTACCTGTGGAGATCACAACTGCTCCCTTGGATCGATTCACTTGGGGAGGAACGTCTGGAAGTCTACTTCCATACTTGATGTTGGCAGTTTTTTCGTATTCATCCCAGAAACTGGCCTATGATTCTGAAGTTGAAGATTCATATCTTGCATTCTCTGTTGCTTCTGAAGCATCTACAGTTTAGAGCTCCAGCATCTCAAAGGCCTCAGTATATAGTTAAGATTGAAAAGATGGAGCCAGCTGGAGACTATAATAATAAGGCGGAACCTGGGCACTCTTCCACAGGAATGGTTGATGGGGAGGAGATTTACCTATTCTTTTCTGTATCTAATACCAGTTTTGTTCATATTCATTAGTGGGTGAAATTTTAGAGTAGTTTTTATTTTTCCCAAGCTGGTTTATCCATCCTAGAATCAACCCTCTTATTCTCATGTTCTTCCATAAAATTTAAAAAGAAGGCAGATATCCAGAAGAGGACAATACCAGATAATATCAAATGCTGATCGAAAAGGCACTGATTTTTTAAGGGTTTAAAGTACACATATTATATAGAAAACTGAAGACTCATCTCTGTGAGAGTGTGCAGTATCCAAGAGCATTTTTTTTTCTGAATGATGACTAAAATGATATAAAATCTCCTAGCGGGACTAGCTATGAGTAACTTAATAAACAAAATACCCTTAACAGTTAGCAGAGCCATGCATGCATTTTAGGCACTGTTCAGATGTCATGTCCCAGACCTTCATGAAATCAATTATTTTATTTATTTATGCATTTTATTACTGCCAAAATTCAAGGAGTTATAGCTTTTGCTACTGGCACTGAAATGATATAAGCAACTAACTTTTTAATTAACAAAACAAAATACAAAGGCTCAGTAGGCAATGCTAATTAATAGCCTGATTGACTAAGGGCAGACAAGAAGCCTTCAACAGGCAGACAGACAATTTGGCAACCTGCTACTGCATACTATATGTCTGATAACAATCTGCGTATGAATAATGAATCACACTGCGTATGAATAATGAATCACACGACCTAATATTTTGACTGAGAGATGTAATATCTGTTTACGGTCACCTGCAGAAAGTTACTAAATCCTAAAGTCTGTGGAGACAAAGAACAAAGATGGTGTTTTTGTCTCTGGGCCCAAAGAGGTGCAGACTAATTCTGAGTCTTGGTACTCAGTGGTCACCATCAGAGTGGCTGGGAGGTATAGTTTAGGAACGAGGCCTAGTCTACACTTGCGGCACTTTTCGGCAACAGTCAAAAGGAGATACTCAAGCTATATAAAATATCTTGCGTATCTCCCTTCAACTTAGTAATTCCCACTTATCTCCCTGCCCACACTGTGCTAATTCGAATGGAAATGCTGTCTGTTCAACTTAGTGCTACTCTTGCTATGGGGCTGGAGTTGTAGAGTTGAACTCCAGATTGATTGAGCGCATCTTGACTAACCACTCAATCGAACCAGGAAGAGTGAACTGACAGCAGCAAATTTGCCATCGTCAGTGTAGAGAAGACCTGAAAGGCATGAAATACAGTGAAGCATTAGAAAGAAGCCAATCTTAGAAGTATTGGTAATTTAAATAATAAAGATGTTAGTTACTATCTGCATGTATTACTACTTCCACGTTATTATTCTAGAATCTTGAAAGATGCTACACAGAAAGATCCCACATTTGACAATTTCATTAAAAGGAACAGAAAGTTCAATACCTGCGCTGGTCTGAAAGAAGCAAAAATTGAAAATTTCATTTCTGTTTTTGTTAATACTTTGTTTTTATAAACATCATCCAATCAGCTCTATTTATTAGAAGTTACCAAATTAAAAATACACAAAAGACTTCTGTAAAAATAATAATTTACTAAATGTAATTTACTTTACTAAATTTATATTAATTTCTCCTATTAGTCAGTTAGCTCCAATTTGGAGGGGGGAAAAAAGGTAATTTGTAGGTTACCAATTTTATTTACAGGAATTTAGCCAAGAAAAGTTGTATATGTAAGTTAATTATGGTTATACATTTTTCATTCAGTTCAGCACTACATGCTGCTAATTAAGGGTAATATATTTGTATTAACTAGGCCATGTAGCACAAAAGCATGTTCAAACATGGGCTGATATTAGTGAGAATAGGGTAAAAACACTGTCAAATTGAAAGTGCTATCACTCATCAGATAATCAATATATTAAACAGACACAAATAATATTATATTCCTTGTAACATTAATTAAATCTAATAGCATTACAGCATTATATATTCTAATGAAATAACTTCATTGCTTTTAATCGATATAAAAAATATCTTTGATGTTGTAAATATTTAAGCAAACCTTTATTTTTAGGCCTAAGATAATTCCACTGAGTTCATGGACCTACTCACTTGATTAAGAGCTACTTGAATAAATTGGTCTTAACCACGTTCCATGGGAATTTTGTTGCATCAAAATAGAAATATTTTGAAGGAATATATTGATTGTAATGAAATTTTCGGCAAAGGTTTTGAAATGATTCTTTTCAACTTTCTCCTTTCATTTTTGACAGTCAAAACAATTCATTCCAATAACATTGGAAACTTTTCATCTTCACTTTCTCCTTTCATTTCATTTAGGTTATATTACAGTATAATGGTCTGATATTATCAAAATGAAATGTTTTAGTAAGATTGTTTTAATATTTCTGAATTGAAATGTTCTGATTTTTCATTACATGAAATATTTCAAGATTTCATATTTTCATCCTGATTCAGCTCAAAAGAAGATCTACACACATTAGTATTTTCTGTGAGACAGAAATTTGGTTTTCCATAGATTTGGGTTTAGCACCTACTGCACTTTAAGCTAAAGTGAAGCACGTAAAAAAGTGCTTTGCTGCCTTGAGGACTGAATCAGGAAATCTATGTATAAAATCCAGAAGACATCAGTAGGATGTAAGTGGTGAACAGGTCTTGTTAGTGGCCCCTGCACTGGTATGAACTTCATCCATTTATCAATGAGGGAGTCATTTATTAAAATCATGCTTCCTTTTTTTAGATGACAATCACCGTCATAAATTAAAATAATGAAAGTAAATGATTAAATACATTGTAAAAGTCAAAGCCTGAAGCCAGAAACTTAATGCCATTTGAGTACCACTTTTGATGCTTATGTTGCCTAAAAGGCCAGTTTATAAAATAATATGATTGAATATACACCACACATACAGCGGACCTTTAAACATCTCAATTAGCCTTCACAATAACTCCTTTAAGGTCTCAAACCTGTATCACTGAAATCAATGGGAGTACAGGTGGAACAGAATCAGAGCCTTAAGTATCATTATTCCCATTATATAGAGGAGAGAAATGAAACACAGTAAGGCTAAAAGACTTGTGAAATGACACATGGTAAATTGGAGACAGGAAAAGAACCTAGAGAGCTTGATTCCTAATAATGTACTCTAATTATTTAAATAAGGAACAAAACAATTAATTGGGAAAGAACAGGGCTGCAGCATATAAAAGAAAGTTGTTCCCACCCACCCCCTTCTCTTTTCACATGTCAACAAGAGAAGGGATTTCACCTGCCACATTTTCATAAGAAATGAATGAAAATCTTTACAATTTTTCATTAACCCTTATGTTTCTTTGTTTATTTGAGTAATGATTAGGTTACCGGCAAGATCCGCACGTACAGAACTGCATGCACAATATGTGACCAGTTTAGCAATTGAGTTCAGGTCTGAAAAAAATCTGTCTAAATTACAGCTGGGAATATCTACCTTTGACAGAAACAGGATTAATTTTATTGCTTCTGGATGTATTATATGTTAAAACTTCATTATCCACATAAGGCTAACAGGAAACAACCCACACAGGTGGTCATGACCTCTACTCCTTAGAATCTGAGAGACAAGATAATAAGTAATTTGGGGATTAATTGGAAATAAAACATATTTGGTCAAACAACTGACCTTTTTAGACCCTCTACTATATTGCTCAATAATATAATATAATATAATATAATATAATATAATATAATATAATATAA
>ML685784.1:7585366-7677330 GCA_007922175.1 Pelusios castaneus | reverse complement strand
AATATAATATAATATAATATAATATAATATAATATAATATAATATAAAGAAGAGTTGTGATCATATTAAAAGGGCTATGTTCATTTATACCTCAAGGTAAATAAAACAGAACAGTGGGACACATGCAACATACAGAGATACCGGGATGGATAATGGTCAGCTGTCAGGCAATTGTAACCCATATGGACAGCAGGAATGTGAGGAGTGTTCCCTTGAATGCACTGAAGTACCCTCACTCAGCAGATAATCAATATATTAAACAGACACAAATAATATATTTCTCGTAACATTAATTAAATCTAACAGTATTACAACACTTTCTGTTCTGATTAAATAACTTCATTGTTTTTTAATATACATTATCTTTGATGTTGTGCTGGAAAGCATTTGAGCAGAGGTGGGAGGGATGTGTGGTTATAGCCCTACCACCATCACCTCCAGAAAGTACTGGGTTAGATGCAGCCAGAACTGCCCCTGCACCGTTAGCAGTCTGATGGAGAGTGACTTGGGCTGCCTTTAAATTAAAACATCATTAAGTCTGCTCTTTTTAAAGAAAACAGCAAAAAGGATGGATGCACGTTCCACACCTTTAGATGAAAAGCAATGAGATGAGAGCTCATTGAACTGTAAGGCACTTTTAGTTACTTACAATTTATTATACTTACAGCTTCATACAAAAAGTTCTTCACCTGCTGGTAAGTAGTAGGGTTTAATGATTGTTGATTCTATCCCTTAGTCTTCATTGGAAGGTTTGTGCTCAGATAGATATTCAGCCTCATATTCTGAGGGCTTAAATTTGGATTCAATTGGTGCACAGGATTGTGCTGGCCCTTCACATATGCCTGACTTCCACATTTGGGGTTGAATGCATTTCTGTGCCATGGCTAAGGACTGTGCAGGGACCAAGAGGAGGAAGCTTATACTTTCTTGATCTTAGGAATGCTATTGGCTTCCATTCCACTTGTGCCACTATAACTTCCATGGGCATTGTCAAACCAGGAATAGCTAAAGCACAAAGATATCTAAGCCACACATCTGCCCATCCCCAATCCATGCTGGAATATGTCATGCATTCATGATATTCACTGTGAGAGCTTTACGCTCTTTTCTTTCGTGCTGGTACAAAGGGGTTGTAATGGTTATCTGAGTCCTCAGTGCTTTGAAGTCTCTATTATTTTAATGAAAATTTTGCATAAGAACATAAGAACATAAGAAAGGCCGTACTGGGTCAGACCAGAGGTCCATCTAGCCCAGTATCTGTCTACCGACAGTGGCCAGTGCCCAGGTGCCCCAGAGGGAGTGAACCTAACAGGCAATGATCAAGTGATCACTCTCCTGCCATCCGTCTCCATCCTCTGATAAACAGAGGTTAGGGACACCATTCTTAACCCCTTTCTGGCTAATAGCCATTTATGGACTTAGCCACCATGAACTTATCCAGTTCCCTTTTAAATATTGTTATAGTCCCAGCCTTCACAACCTCCTCAGGTAAGGAGTTCCACAAGTTGACTGTGCGTTGTGTGAAGAAGAACTTCCTTTTATTTGTTTTGAACCTGCTACCTATCAGTTTCATTTGGTGACCCCTGGTTCTTGTATTATGGGAGTATTTAAACAACTTTTCCTTGTCCACTTTTTCCACATCCGTCATAATTTTATATACTTCTATCATGTCCCCCCTCAGTCTCCTCTTTTCCAAGCTGAAGAGGCCCAGCCTTTTCAATCGTTCCTCATACGAGGCACTCTCCAAACCCCTAATCATTTTAGTTGCCCTTTTCTGAACCTTTTCTAGTGCTAGAATATCTTTTCTGAGATGAGGAGACCACATCTGTACACAGTATTCGAGATGTGGGCGTACCATGGATTTATATAAGGGCAATAATACATTTGCAGTCTTATTTTCTATCCCCTTTTTAATGATCCCTAACATCCTGTTTGCTTTTTTGACCGCCTCCGCACACTGTACGGACATCTTCAGAGAACTATCCACAATGACTCCAAGATCTTTTTCTTGACTCGTTGTAGCCAAATTAGCCCCCATCATATTATAGGTATAGTTGGGGTTATTTTTTCCAATGTGCATTACTTTACACTTATCCACATTAAATTTCATTTGCCATTTGGATGCCCAATCACTTAGTTTTGTGAGATCTTTTTGAAGTTCTTCACAATCTGCTTTGGTCTTGACTATCTTGAGTAGTTTAGTATCGTCTGCAAACTTAGCTACCTCACTATTTACCCCTTTCTCCAGATCATTTATGAATAAATTGAATAGGACTGGTCCTAGGACCGACCCTTGGGGAACACCACTAGCTACCCTTTTCCAATCTGAGAATTTACCATTTACTCCTACCCTTTGTTCCCTGTCTTTTAACCAGTTCTCAATCCATGAAAGGACCTTCCCTTTTATCCCATGACAACTTAACTTACATAACAGCCTTTGGTGAGGGACCTTGTCAAATGCTTTCTGGAAATCTAAGTACACTATGTCCACTGGATCCCCCCTGTCCACATGTTTGTTAACCCCTTCAAAGAACTCTAATAGATTAGTAAGACACGATTTCCCCTTACAGAAACCATGTTGGCTATTGCTCAACAGTTTATGTTTTTCTATGTGACTGACAATTTTATTCTTAACTATTGTTTCAACTAATTTGCCCGGTACCGACGTTAGACTTACCGGTCTGTAATTGCTGGGATCCCCTCTAGGGCCCTTTTTAAATATTGGCGTTACATTAGCCGACTTCCAGTCTTTGGGTACCGAAGCCATTTTAAGGGACAGGTTACAAATCTTAGTTAACAGTTCCGCGACTTCACATTTGAGTTCTTTCAGAACTCTTGGGTGAATGCCATCTGGTCCCGGTGACTTGTTAATGTTGAGTTTATCAATTAATTCCAAAACTTCCTCTAGTGACACTTCAATCTGTGACAGTTCCTCAGATCTGTCACCTACAAAAGCCGGCTCAGGTTTGGGAATCTCACTAACATCTTCAGCCGTAAAAACCGAAGCAAAGAATCCATTTAGTTTCTCTGCAATGACTCTATCATCTTTAAGCGCTCCTTTTGTATCATCATCATCAAGGGGCCCGACTGGTTGTTTGGCAGGCTTCCTGCTTCTGATATACTTAAAAAACAATTTGTTATTACCTTTGGAGTTTTTGGCTAGCCGTTCTTCAAACTCCTCTTTGGCTCTTCTTATTACACTCTTGCACTTAAGCTGGCACTGTTTGTGCACCTTTCTGTTTGCCTCACTAGGATTTGACTTCCACTTTTTAAAGGAAGTCTTTTTACCTCTCAGTGCTTCTTTTACATGGTTGGTGAGCCATGGTGGCTCTTTTTTGGTTTTTTTACAGTGTTTCTCAATTTGGGGTATACAGTGAAGTTGGGCCTCTATTATGGTGTCTTTAAAAAGCGCCCATGCAGTTTTCAGAGATTTCACTTTAGTCACTCTACCTTTTAGCTTTTGTTTAACTATCCCCCTCATTTTTGTATAGTTCCCCCTTTTGAAATTAAATGCCACAGTGTTGGGCTGTTGAGGTGTTCTTCCCCCCACAGGGATGTTGAATGCTATTGTATTATGGTCACTAGTTCCAAGCGGTCCTGCTACAGTTACCTCTCGGACCAGCTCCTGCGCTCCACTCAGGATTAAATCTAGAGTTGCCTCTCCCCTTGTGGGTTCCCATACCAGCTGCTCCATGAAGCAGTCATTCAAAGTATCGAGAAATTTTATCTCTGCAATATGTCCTGAAGTGAAATGTTCCCAGTCAATATGGGGATAGTTGAAATCCCCCACCATTATTGGGTTTTTAAATTTGATAACCTCCCTAATTTCCCTTAGCATTTCATCATCGCTCTTACTATCCTGGTCAGGTGGCCGATAGTAGATCCCTAATGTTATATTGTCATGGAAGCATGAGATTTCTATCCATAGCGATTCTATGGAACAAGTGGATTCGCTTATGATTTTTACTTCATTTGAATCTACATTTTCTTTTACGTATAGTGCCACTCCTCCTCCCGTACGACCTGTTCTGTCCTTCCGATATATTTTGTACCCCGGAATGATTGTGTCCCACTGATTGCTCTCTGTCCACCAGGTTTCTGTGATGCCTATTATATCAATATTCTCCTTTACCACTAGGCACTCTAGTTCACCCATTTTATTATGTAGACTTCTAGCATTTGTGTATAAGCACTTTAAAAACTTGTCCCTGTTTATTTGTCTGCCCTTTTTTAATGTGCCAGATTCTTGGTCATGTGGCTGTTTATCATCGGATCCGGCCCCCTCACCATCCTTTTCTGTCCTCTGTTCCTGACTATCACTATAACTATAACCTGGAGATTCCCTCTCATCAGACTCTCCCTTAAGAGAAGTCTGTGTCCGATCCAGCTGCTCCTCTGCAGCAGTCGGCTTTCCCCCATCCTCTAGTTTAAAAACTGCTCTACAACCTTTTTAATGTTTAGCGCCAGCAGTCTGGTTCCCTTTTGGTTTAGGTGGAGCCCATCCCTCCTGTATAGGCTCCCCCCATCCCAAAAGTTTCCCCAGTTCCTAATGAACGTAAACCCCTCCTCTCTACACCATCGTCTCATCCACGCATTGAGACTCTGAATCTCTGCCTGCCTACCTGGCCCTGCGCGTGGAACTGGGAGCATTTCTGAGAATGCCACCATAGAGGTCCTGGATCTCAATCTCTTTCCTAGTAGCCTAAATTTTGCTTCCAGGACATCTCTCCTACCCTTCCCTAAGTCATTGGTACCTACATGTACCACGACCACCGGCTCCTCCCCAGCACTACACATAAGTCTGTCTAGATGCCTCGAGAGGTCCGCAACCTTCGCACCAGGCAGGCAAGTCACCATACGGTTCTCCCGGTCATCACAAACCCAGCTATCTATGTTTCTAATGATCGAATCTCCCATTACTAACACCTGCCTTTTCCTAGCAACTGGAGTTCCCTCCCCCGGAGAGGCAACCTCCGTGCGAGAGGCAGCCTCAGCATCATCTGGAAGGAGGGTCCCAACTATGGGAAGGTTCCCCTCTGCTCCCGCTGACTGCTCTGCTTCCCTTGGGCATTCTTCCTCCTCAACAGCACAGAGGCTGTCTGAGCGGAGGTGGGACAATTCTACAGTGTCCCTGAAAGCCTCGTCGACAAACCTCTCTGCCTCTCTCAGCTCCTCCAGTTCCGCCACCCTGGCCTCCAAAGCCCGCACGCGGTCTCTGAGGGCCAGGAGCTCCTTGCACCGAATGCAGACATACGACACCCGCCCACAAGGCAGGTACTCATACATTCCACACCCGGTGCAATAAACTGGATAGCCCCCACTCTGCTGCTGGGCTTCTGCCTGCATTGTCTCCTAGTTAATGAAAGGGTGGTTGAAAGAAAGAAAGGGGTTTTAGAGTATGGTTTTGAAGTATAGGTTATATTGGGACAGGGGACCAAGGAGGACCTATGGGGCGCACCCTCCCTTGAAACTCCCTTCTAAACTCCCTTGCAAAACTCCCTGTTAGCATAACATTCATCTGCTAAAGAAGTGTGCAAATTTAAGCTGTGTCTTACAGAAGATAAAAATCCATATTTCCTTCCATATTTCCATTTTTGTTGCAAATACTTTAAAGCAGTTACAAAACTATTGATACAATCTGATCAATTAGCATGGTAAAAAATAAGCAGTTAGAGTACATTGTGAAGAGATTATCTTTAAGCCCTTAGAGCAAGGGTTCGCACTTGCTAAAACAAGAGTGAAATGGGAAGTTTGGCAAACAGTATTATCAAAATAACTAGATGCTAAGATATGATAGTGATATCTCATAGTACTGTACTACTTAACATTACCAAAGTCCTACTCTATGACTTGGTAAGGATTTATTTAAGATTAGAGACACATTGCAAGGTAAAATGTGTGGGGAAAGAACTACATTAATGAGTCTCTTTGTGCTGAGCAAGACTGAGATTAGTCTAAAGCAATAGATCTCCATGACATATCTAGTATTGATAACAACTTTACAAACTATATAAGGGTTCTGTCACAATACATACTATGCAGTTTGCAGAAAAGTAGCAAAAAAAGAAAGCAGATCTACCATAATCTTTTTCTCACTCTGTCCCCAATTCTGAACCATGTGAACAGCAAAAAAGATGTGGTACCTGACAATTCTATAGAAACTTCACCACTTGTGCAGTACTGCATGTGAGGGATTTCACAGGACGCGAGAAGTGTTTAGTTCCAAGCACTGTTTGAGAGATCTGTGTGTTGTGCACTCAGTATCAATAGAAAGGGCAACACCAAAGATGAAGTTGTGGGAGACTGGGAAGACAAAAGCAAAGATAAGTACCTCGCAGCATTATTAGAACCAGATATATAATGGGCTCAGGAGCTGAAAACCATACTGTTAAAGGATTTAAGCTTCTAATAAATGTTTTGAAAAGCCCACTAACAATCTAGCTACCCATGGCAGTTATATACCTAGGGAATTTTGAAAATCTCACCTAGTGCCTAGCTTCAGGTGACAAAATACTTATTAAAATTTGACCTTTTAAGTCCTCTAAGATGCAAGAAGGCCCGACTCCTAATAATGGGGCACTCCACTCGTTACTAGTTGCCAACTAGACATTGAGCCATTGATTCCTACCTGCTGAGCCCGATGATCTAGCCAGTTTTCTATCCACCTTGTGGTCCATTCATTCAATCCATATTTTCTTAACTTGCTGACACGAATGATGCGGAAAACCGTATCAAAAGGTACATCATGTCAACGGCTATTCCTGCATCCACAAATCCAGTCATCTCATCATAAAAGGCATGATTTGCCCTTGATGAATCCATACTGACTGTTCCTGATCACTCTATTTTCCTACAAGTGTTTCAGGATGGATTCTTTGAGGACCTGCTCTGTGATTTTTCCATGGATTGAGGTGAGGCTGATTGGTCTGTTGTTCCCCAGATCCTCCTTTTTCCCCTTCTTAGAGATAGGTACTATATTTGCCTTTTCCCAATCATTCGGGGCCTCCCCCATTCGTCACAAATTTTTAAAGATAATGGCCAGTGGCTCTCATATCACATCAGCCAACTGCCTCAGCACCCTCAGATGCAGTTAATCTGGCCCCATAGACTTGTGCACATCCAACTTCTCTAAGTAGTCCCTAACCTGACCTTCCATCACTGGGAGCCGCTCTCCTTCTCTCCATTCTGTGTTACCCGGTGTAGTAGCCTGGGAGCTGACCCTGCCTGTGAAGACTAAGGTAAAAAAAGCATTGAGGACTTCAGCCTTTTCCACATTATCCACCAGAAGGTTACCTGCTCCATTCAGTAAGGGACCTACACCATCCCTGATCCTCTTCTTGTTACTGACATACTTGTAGAACCCCTTCCTGTTATCCTTCACATCCATTGCTAGTTGCAACTCTAATTGCCCTTTGGGCTTTCTGATTTTATCTGAGTTTATCTGATTTTATTCATCTACTGTGTAAGGGGCAGAAAGGGTGAAAAATCTGTATGATAAAGTTATGGACTTGCTGCCTTATGTTTCTATCCATCACCACATGGGAACTGTCAATAAACTATGCAGAAATGATATTTGGATGCTGGTTTGGATGCTGTAGGGAACTTTTGTTTTTATCTTAATAGTTGGCCACTGGAACTTATTATTAGAAATCAAACCTGTTTTTTTCAGGCTGAGATCCTAAGGTGTAAACAAACAGCTTTGCTGGAAAGCACCACAGAGAGTTAACAAAGGAACGTTAAATGAAAACCGTTCACAGTTAAGTGAAAACCGTTTTACTGTGATGGCCCTACCAGAAAGACATTAGGTTTACTCTGATAAACAGGTGATTTAGGCAAGGTATTAGAAAGGGCAAAAGAGCCTTGGTCAGAACTGTATTTGGCAATCAAATAACTCATAAACAACGAAAATGGACAGGCTAATCGTATGTTGCATATTAAGTATAATCTAATTATGCAACCTACATACTGAGAATAATGAAATCATGTAGGGATTTAGGCATAGTGTACCCTGTTGTATTATGCATGCATCTGTTGCATTATGTATATTATATTTGGCATACAAGAAAGGTATATATATATATATATATATCTTGTGAACCCTGTATTCTGGACTTACTTACACAGGTCGAAGCAGAGTTCAGTTGTTCCCCACTAGGTGAGAGGTGTAAGGCAGAACAAATAGTTTTGATTAAAGGCATCATCTATCCATTTCACTCCTGAGTGGACCTGATCCTTCTTTTTTTCTAATTTAGGCTACTGGAGCTGTACAACCTAAAAGACAGAGCAGAGTCCAGGCTTTGCAGCTTGATCTTGTGAAATCAATAAATATCATCTTTTACTTCTTGATGAGTTCAAAATTCAAAGCAATGCCAATTTATTTCTGGTGATTTTTATAATCTTGGTATTGCTGGAAGAGTGAAGCGGGATTTTCTGCCACGAAAGCTCATGCGATAAATAAATTTGTTAGTCTTTAAAAGTGCCACAGGACTCCTTCTTTTTTTTTCCTCTCCTCTATCCAGCAAGGAGAGAATGTTTTTCTGAAGTCCCTTGATTTGATGGCCAATATAGTAGCCCTAGAAAGCAAAAGTAATCAGCTAGGCCTGGCGAGATCTAGTTTATGATTCTGATTGTTCTGTGATCGTTGCATAAAAGGACTAGATAGCAGATTGTAAATTCAAGTGTAGTTTTGGGAGGTATCAAATGAGTGAAATTTGTAAGCCTATTCCAGAGGGGTAGCTATCTTAAAAGGCATGCTCTAGACAGAAACCTTAAGGTTGAGGTCCCCAAACTGTACCTCCTTAGAGGGCATGGAGAAACATTTGGGGAAGGCTTGAGAGTGCCCATCCCAGCCCAGCCCCCAGGGGGAAAGGGGAGGGTGCCCAGCCCCACTCTACCCTGAGCTCTGGTCCAGATTATCCCTCTCCACCAGCCACAGACCCAGATCAGTTGCAGCCCCAGCACCAGCCACAGCACCCAGCCACGACCTTCGCTCCCAATCCCCAGCCATGGCCCTTGGCCTAGCCACAGCCTGGGCATCCAGGCAGTTACTGACTGCAACCTGAGCCTTGGTCCCTGAGGCACAGTCCCCAGCCCCTGAGCCATGGCCTCTAGTTCCCCCCAGCACAGATGCTACTGCCTGCTCCCCCCACTGCAGCTGCCATCCCCCACAGCTGCAGCCTCCATATTGTCACCCCCTGGCCCTGTTCCCAGCTCCCATGGCCTGACTGCCTCTTTATCTGTGGTTCACATTCCCAGCCCCAGCTTTTGGCCTCAAGCCACCCTCCTCCCCCCACCACGACCCTGCTCTCAGCCTTGGCCTCTGACCACAGCCTCACTCCCAGCCCCAGCTGGAGGGGGCATGGAGAAGCACAGAGAGGAATAAGAGAGGGTGCAATGTGAGAAGTTTGGGGGCTGCTATCTTAAGGTAATCTTTTACATATATCACAAGTCCATATTTGAGGTGAGGGCATGCAGATATGAGGACATGTCTGCTGTTCTTTGAGTGACCTTCTCTCTCCTGGCTATGTTTCCTGTAGTGCAAGGACACTAATGTTTTGAGTCTGCAGGATAGATGTGATATAGTCACACTTTGTGTTGGAGCAGCCTTTGATGCTAAAATGCATAATTAGTAGCCATGGACCTACTGGAAGGAAGGTAAATAGTAGTTTTCCATTTATTGATATCCATTACAGGCACAAATGTGGATGCTCATCTGAGAATTCTAAAATCTTTTTAAAAAAAACAGTATACTTGGATTTCAGGTGGGAAAGGAAAAAATGTTTCTTACTTATATAACAACTAATATAGAACCACCCTTGGTAGATGATAATGCAATATCAGAGGCAACTGTACTGTCAATTCACAAAGCTGAGATCCACAGAATTTGTCCACACCCAATACATTATTTTATATTGTAATTTGGGCATCTCTGCTTTGGGGTCTTGATTTCTCTCACCTCTTAAACAGACAAGTCTCTTTGTTTCTTAATCACTTGTGCTCCTTTAGTTACAGTGCTACAAACAGTCACCTGTACTCAATAGTCCTCAACCCAGCTCAGTTCCAGCCTACAATCTCTCTTAGCTTCCCTGGAAACTCAGAGCTGTTTCCCTGTCTCTGGCTGCTACAGGCAAACTAACCATGTATTCTTTCTGCCTAAGCTACACTTTCCCCCACTACAAGCCCCTGGAGCTGGCTTTATCCCGCTCTGGGCAGCACACAGGTGTTCCCCTTTCCCTCATTAACCAAGAGCTTCTTCTGAGAGTTCATTTGTAGGACCAGGTGCTGCTTGTTAATCTTTTATTCTGGATGTTTTTGAGTTGCCTCACTGCAGCCCAGCACCTTGGGTGAGGGGTAGCTAAGGCAGCAGAGGGGATATACCACCCTCCACTCTGTCACAATATTTATAACACTGCAGTGTCCCAGAGACCCTGATCGTCGTCAGAGTTCCCTTGTGATAGGGAATGTATATATAGAGATGTAGATTACTCACTGTTCTGAAACCAATGTGCTGTTTATAAAGTGCGGGGGGGGAGGAGGGATAAAAAGAAAAGATTGAAAAAGAGAGACTGCATTTTGGATGCTGGTAATAAGGTTTTTGAGATGATCAAGAATGGATGGATACATTCAGTGGTATTATTTGGTTCCAAGTTAGAAGTAGTGTGAACATGGGACACCTTACCTTACAAATGCTGAAGGTGTTATAATATCATCTACATATTTTGCTACTTCAGGGAACAATGCAGGAAAGTCTGACTAAATTGTTTTTGAAACATCATCTTGGCAACAGTTTTTTTTCTCTCAAGAGCCCAGTGGTAAAACAATTGCAGGGAAAAGACAATCAAGTAGAAGATTGTGAAAGCGAATGGGGCAGAGGGGAACAGATAGATTATTCTTTCAAGCAATAGGAGATAGCAAAAGATTGCATGGGAGGAGGGAAAAGAAAGTGAAATAAAGTGTAATAAAAAAAGATATGAATCCAGGGACATATCATCTGATTATAAATTATTAGAACAGTGGCACAACTTGTGTAGCACAAAGAACCATACTGGAAATTCACCAGGAACCTGAGGGCTACAACTAATTTGTATGATTTAAATATATTTGCCAGATGGTTTTGTCAGTTTGCATTCACTTATCAGATAAATGAAACATACCAATAAACACAAAGGGTGGGATTTTCAAATGTGCCTAATTGATTGAGGAATGCAAGTCCCACTGAAAATCTGTAGGACTTGAGCTCCTAAATTGCAAAGGTGACTTTGAAAATCCTACCTACTATAATATACTACCCTTAGTGGTACATGTTTTGTAACCTGTTCTTTCTTTTCTTTCATGTCTTTATTTCCATTTGTTTTGTTTTCTTTTCCCCCCATTAATAAATTCCCTCTGTTTTTCCTCCTCCTGGTGTTTAGGCTCTCACAACCACCACCCCTCCTGTTTTACTACTTTTCCTGTCTCTGACCTGCTTTGTCATCCACTTTTTTCTCCATTATGAAATTCTTTCCTCTGCATTTTTCCCTCTGCACCCTCAATTCCCTATGTCTATGCAGAGACAGCTGTTGATAAATGCTTCAGCTCATAGACCAGACTGACCACAGACCTAACAGTGAAGGCCCTTAAACTACTTCATTAAACCCTAGCTGCTATGACCGTTCCATAGCTCAAGATTGTCTGGGAGCAAGATATTAGATTAAGGCCTGGTCGTACTCTGGACACACCATCTAGATTGGGAAGATGGAATTGGAATGAGTGGTATTGAGTTGGCTAGGATGGCTTAACCCCAATAAGGTATAAAGCCCCACATTGTACAAAGGCAATCCCCAGCAGGAAGTTGAAGCCAATCTGTGCTGCAGGAGTAGCACAGTGGTGAGGGAGATGGGCCTATGAAACTAGTCTTAAATCTCAACTTTAATGTTTCATTGATTAGACAATTATAGACCCTGTTGTACGGTGCTGGTACAAATTCAGGCTGCACTTTCCATTTTCCATTGTAAGAAAACAACTGAATTTAAAAAATGGGGAATACATTCTCTGCCATTTTAATAGGTAGACTTCAGTCTAAAACTCTAGAGAGGTAGAGGGAAAGAGAGAAAGACACTCATGCACACACAAATAATGGACAGCCCAAGTGTTTGTGGTGAAGGGAGTGTTTGGGAAGCAGAAAGTTGTGGGATAAGAGGTGATGAAAGAAGCCAGAACAACAAAGAGAATAGTTTATAAAGTGTGAGTATAAAAAAGAACTAAGAATGGCTAAACAGAGATGCAGCTGAGGCAAGTTGATATTTAAAAATAATCACTTGACTAAAAGATGAGCACCTATTATTACCTTCATCCATTTCCTGTATTCTATATTGAATTCTTCCTCCCTTAGAATGCCCTGTATATTTGTAATGGATACTCTTCAGAGATAGTACACACTTTTTTCATGTTTGTACAGCACCTAGCACAGTGAAGTATGATCCTGTTTGAAGAATTCAGGCATGGCTACAATAAAACATAAAATATAAAAATGATTATATAAAATACATACTATATAAGCAATACAATAAAACATAGTTACAAAAATAACCTTACATTCTACAATTCTTAGACTGAATATTGTTTGGGAGCAGTTGTAAGTATTATAATATAAGCAATGTTCAGTAGCTTTCCTTTTATCCTCTCAGCATTTCACTTTTCAGCCAGATGGTGTCCCTTGCATACCTAATATTTGCTGATCTAAAAAATAAGGCACTCTTTAGCCTTAATATTCACTGTCCATCTGCAACATTAGATCAACTATGTCTAGCTTTTTCAGACCCCTCCAGCTCCCATGAAAAATGATATCCTCTTAACAGTGAAGGCCCTGAAGCTACTTCATCAAACACTAGCCGGTATGACCATTCCATAGCTCAAGTTTATCTAAGAGCAAGGTACTAGATCAAGACCCTCTCCTACCCTGGACACATTTTTCCTTTTCTTATTATGGCTGCACTTAAACATGGTGTGGCTTGTGGTAACACTGATAGCCATAAATTATGCTGAATGATTAGGTTCAGAAGGCAAATTTTCATGGTTCTCAGTTTCAAGACAACATTGTAAATCAAAAAAACAAAACAATAATTCTGACCTTAATTGCTCTGAATTCTTCTCACTGGATTCTTAGCTATCACAGGGTTACTTATCTTTCTTAGCAGCTCTCAAGTAACATTGAGAAGTCTTTGACTTTTAAACAATACATTTCAAATTAATTCTAAAATCTGAACTTTGGTGGCTGCAAACCCAAAGAAGAAGAATACTTATTTTAAGGCTTCTATTGAAGTTTGGATGTGAGTTCAGGATGAACATTTTAATTGATTTTTGCATCTAAATTCACAGTGATGACTATCATAGCCAGTCATTATACTGACAATATCTTTGGAATAACTGGTAAAAACTGTGCTTCCAACACATGATTTACATGTGATGTATTGGCACAGAATTTGGAGAGTTAAATTAAGCTGTGTAAATGCCTCTCTAG
Organism: Pelusios castaneus; assembly: GCA_007922175.1. Taxonomy (NCBI): domain Eukaryota; kingdom Metazoa; phylum Chordata; order Testudines; family Pelomedusidae; genus Pelusios; species Pelusios castaneus. The sequence goes on along the minus strand of ML685784.1, from coordinate 7,663,832 downwards.
AATGAGCATAATAGTCAAGCTGATAGATGGAGGTAGCCAACATTTTCCAAAATTTTAAAGTATTTTGGCATAAAAAATTATGACCCCCCCTCCCCCCCCCCCCAAAAAAAAAACCCTGAAAAGATTTTCACAATTCCCTCCCCCTTTTTCCTAGGAACTTTACCTGTACTAAATTTCTTGAATACCATGTGTTACTACATGAAAGACTGATCAATTTTCCATTAAGTCAATGGAAAGACACTCATTGATTGTAATGGACATTGGATCAGACTGAACCAAAACTCTTAAAAACCTGAGGCTCTCCAATGAGCTAGTGAACATTTAGCATAACTTTAATGGTGACATAACTTTTAAAAAGTAGAACATATCTACACTGCCAGAATGGAAAATAGAACAACTGTGGGTTTTAAATTAACAGTAACTCTTCTCCTAAAACAGGAAAAGGCCACTGGGTGAACAGGAAGTTTAAATCAGCACTAATTTGAACAGGAAGTTTAAAGCATCAGTTGTTTTCATGTGTGGAGGAAATGAGTTGTGAATGACTTAAGTTTCATGATGCCACTGATAGCCCAACTGTTCCTAGAATAGTCTGGCATATCAACTAATAGTCTGGCATATCAACCCAAATAATTGTTGGATTTTTTTTCTTGATGATACAGACCAAATTCAGTTTGGTTATTTTGGCACAACTCCACTGCAGTAATGCTATCTATGTGCAAAGACATAACTGCAGGAAGTTTAAGGGTAACAAGTGTAAGCGTAGTAACTGCAAACGCTGACATCATTTATTTCCGCTTTCTGGTATTTTGAGTTAATAATAGCAAGTATGTTGTTATTGACATCTGTGCTAAAAGAAATCAAGTAAAATGAGGAAAAGGCAGGCTGTGAAGTTGAGAGTATTATAGATAAAAGTGCTATTGACCTATGGAAAATAATAGGACAAATGCAAAATCTGTGGGGGAGAAAAAGACAACTTTACCAGACATTGTGATCACAGTCTTACCTAGGGAAGCTTGGACGTTGCTTTGCTAACTGGTCAATGAATTATACTGACCTTTTCATTGTATTACATATAGGCCACTCTAATGTAAGTGCTTGCTACTAAAATTGATTTTGATCATCACACAGAACGAACTGTTTTAGTTGTTAAGGAGACAGATGTGGAGTGAAAAGGTTTGATTATCTGAGCAATGCTATTTCACAATAAATCTGTGCTAAAACTGATTAAACCATACAGATTACTGGTAACCTTAAATCAATGTACAAAAAATAAAACCAGACACTGTTCCCATCCAACCAGAAGTACTTGTTGACTCTTATACTTGTTTTTCAATATTTTTGTCTCTTTCACACAACACTACACTTTACATAATTGACTGATTCAAAGACATGCCACTACAGTGCCTCACTGTAAAGTTCATGATATCATTCTTTTGGATCTGAACCTGTACTAGTTCATCAGGGAAAATAATATGCATTAGGTCCTTCATTTCTTTTCATGTCATCCTGTATGGGTACAGCTTTTTGTGGCACATTGTGCAAACAGACTTAACCTTATATGAGGACACGGTTTTAAATAAATAAATCTCAATTTATTCTGGGGATGGGAGTGGATGGGAATAAAGTTTTGGATTGTATTTACTTGAAGGATTGCTTCTATTTATTAAATGAGAAGTAATGTTGTACTCCAGTTAGACAGGTAATACATAGAATTTTAAAAAAATCATGAATCATATTATAAAATATACAACGGGAATTAATCAGAATTACCTTAAAACGTAATTGTTTAGCTTCCTGGTATGGACATTATTTACAAAAAATTATACATCTTAACTACCCACATTCCACACATTGATATTTTGTATGTAACAGTCTAGAAAGAAGAATACATCATTAAAATGCCAGCCAAAGTTGCACTATAGAAGAGGCAGTGTTCAGATCTCACTATGAAATACATCTGTGTCTCTTTCCTAACCACCCCCTCACCACCTTGAATCTTCTGGCATAATACTTAAGGGAGGCCCTCAAACTCAGTATGATCTACCAAGACTTTTGAGGCTGAAAAGAAATCAATCCAAACCCTTCCCTGTATTAAAACATGAGGTAAAATATGGTTGTGAAATGAATATGTTGTTGAATTCCTGAGAGTGCTGTTGCTTGTATAAAACCACTTGGAGTTACTGCATCAGATTATGATGTAGTCACTGCAGAACCATCTATTATCATATATTTAATTCAGGGTGATAAAAACCTGGAAGAAAAATAATTTAACTTGGAAAATTGAACTATGTGACAGCAAAAGCGCTGAGTATAGCTCACATAAGGACTTTTCCACTAGCAAAAATTCATTCCGTTGCTATGAGATGGACGCTTCGAGTGCAATTAGTTTATTAAATGGAGATCAGCAGTGGCTAACTAATAATTTTTTCACAGTATAAAACTGACCTACAAGATGGCAAGGCAGCCTCATCATGGGAGGATCTGAGCTAGTACCACAAAACAAATGCTGTAAATGACAAGACGTGTGTTAGAAATCTGGGAATATGGAGGAAGAGGAAAGGGTGTTGGGAGGTGTGGAAGCAGGGGGCCTTTTGTGAAAAAGAAACTATAGCATTACCTTCTGTTCTTGCTCCACACACAAGACATGGCTGCTGGTTTCCCTATAACTATTAGATTTGACAAGGAAAGTCATCATTGTCCTCAGTTACAATAAAGGAATAGTCAGGTTGGGCATTAGTGACAGAATAATTTATGAGTTTGCTTCAGTAAGAACTTAAAAGCAATCACTGACAACACCAGTTAATTTGCAGTGATGGAGACTAAGAGATGATGACAGCTGCATCTGAAGCTAGTAGGAGGAAATTGCGTGCAGCACTATTCAGGTCACAGTGTAACAGTGGCTCAGAGGTCTATCTAGGGTGCTAAAGGAATAGATGGCATTTGATTTCAGAAAAGGGGAAAAATCCAAAGCAAATAACTAAGGGCCTGATTCTGCATGCACTGGTGCGAAGGTGGGCTGGGGGAATCCTCATAAGACTTAAATTCAAACTCCACATAGAATTTCCAGATTAACATTGGTTGGTTTCCAGCATATGATGAAAGAATGATACAAAATCAAGGAATTATACATGTAAACTCCTCAGGGCAGAAAGAGTGCATGAAATCCTGGATCCATCAAAGTCAATGGCAAAATTTCTCATTGACTTGAATGGGGCCAGTATTTCTTTCAGTTTCTTTGGCTATGTCTATACTTGCAATTTAAGTCGACTTAAGAAAGCTTAAATTGACTTAAATTAAGCCACATCCACACTAGGCTTTCATTAAGTTGATTTAAGAAATTCCTTAAGTCGACTTAATGAAAGCTTAAGTCAACTTTATAACTACCACTCATCAGGTCGACTTAACCCTTAAGCCAATTCCTTAAGTCAACTTAAGGACAGTGTGGACTGACTTTATTAAGTTGACTTAAGGGTAGTTAGGTCGACTTAACAAAGTGGACTAAGCTGACTTAAAGTTAAGTCAACTTAATCCATTTTGTTAAGTCAACTTTAATAAAGTTGACTTTAAGTCGACTTAAAGTCGACTTTATTAAGTCAACTTAACAAAGTACACCTAACTTTTTCTAGTGGAGACATAGCCTTTGTGTTTTATACAGTACAGAGTGCTTTGTTGTTGTGTGACAAAGAAAAATATAATAAGAGACACACAGTGGTCCTTTGGCAGAAAAGATAGAAGAGGTGGATTTTAGAGATCATTGGTAAAATACAATCCAGTAAGAGCTCTTTGTTAAATCTGAGCACAATTTACTCACCTTGAATATAGTAACCGAATCAGTTATAGTTACAATAAGAATGAAGCTATTCTTCCTCTTGGCACCATAGTAAAGGAATGAGACCAGATAATATCAAATATACTCTAGTAAAGGAACACTTTCTCTATAGGTATGGAAACTTGAACTATGAATTTGTAGAGTTGAGAAATTTCAAACTAGTGCTGTACTTTAAGACTAATATTTTATGAGAGCAGAGTGCAGTATTTATTTAGGACTAGCCTAGGTATTTTGGACAGTTTTTCAACAGTGACTTTTCTTCTTGTAGATGGAAAATTGCACCTACTAGTAATTGCCTAGTGTCAAACTTACTTTATAGTGCAAAAACTGTATTCTGTGTGTAAATATTGTTAGTCTGAGGGTAACTTTTAGCCATCACTCACAAATGAAGCACTTAGATATCTCACTATTATTTATTTGTAGCACAAAGATGTAGGTGCAATTATTTCAGACCACAAATTGCACTTGCAAACATGGAGGTTGGGTAGAATTTAGCTGAAAACCTAGCTTTCCACAGAGACCTTGTGGAACCTCTGTATCTCAAGGTTCCTTAAAACACAACTGGATAAACTACACAGGAGTACACTCTTGAAACAAACCTGCTTTGGGAAGAGGAGACCAGGGGTTAGATTCACAAAGAAACACAGTCATGGTGACTCTGAGTGCTGCCTCACTTAACTTTTAAGTGCCTAGAAAATCTCTGGGACTAACAAAGCCTTTTTTGGCACCTTGGCTCTCTATACCATGAGTGGGAACAGATGGATTCCTCAAAATAAGATTCACAAAATCCAGCATGTTAAGTGGCTCCCTGTCTAACTTACCCAGTAGAAGATGCCAGGCCACACAGTGTATGCTAAACCCCACCACTCTATTGGAAATAAGCACTTAATTCTGGCCTGTAGGGAGATGTCTCCCTCTAATTGGGATTCTCAGCTGTAAACCTTCTCTTGGCATTAGATGTAGATGGCATTTTTGCAAGAAGCCTGGAGGAATTGTGGGAAAGGACCTCCCTTATAACTTTAAGTGTATGTGTTAGGGTACTCATCTCCTATGTGAGTGACCCCTGGATCAAGTCCACCCTCCATATGAGCAGGAGAAAGAATTTGAATAGGGATCTTCTACCTTTCAGGTGAGTGCCCTAGCTATATTGTTATTGACTATTCTGATGTGGAGCATGCTCAGTCTCTCCTGCAGAAACTGTTACACTGTTGATAAAGAATTTAAAAGAAAAACATGAACAGGGGGACTGGATTCTGGGTTCCCCACCTTTATTATTGCTTCATCTTTATCAAAACAAAAAGCAGAAATTGCAGTCACAACCAGAGCAACTCACAGATACAAAAAGAAAACATCCTCCCCTCAAACTTAGTCCTGGAAACTAGAAGATCAATCTGCACTCAGGGTTTCCTGTGCCACCTACCATTCCACTGAAATCATTCATTTCTAATCTATCATTGTCAGTGCATAAATAACTACATAAAGAATATGAGCATAAATAGTGCAGAGAGCAGCTGTACCATAGGTAGTATAAAACTACTTGATGAACAACTGACAGAGCCTCCAAGAAAATATGTGGCAAAAGTCTGTGCTTCCTTATTGAGGCCAATGCTGAGTCCAACCAAACCAAACTGGCTCCAAAATGACCAAACTTGGACATGAAATAGCAACAATCTCTGTTTTGAAGCCTGCAAATCCTATATGAGAATGTTAAAGAAGTCAAATAACAAGAAATTCTCCATTGTCTCCTCTGATCCAGAGTAGGTTTCCCAAGGATACCCTGATCTTCTTCCCTTCCAAGTTACCACTAATATACAATTTTAAATGAAATATGTACCCTGATAAATCCCTGGAAATGCTACTATTTCAAAAATATAATAATGTCCCTATGAGACAATCTTCTAGGCAATTCAGTAGTGCTAAATTGCATTCTGAAGAATATTACTTATGCACGCTCAGGCATAGCACTCTCCTAAACAGTGAACCACCATGTTGGCATGATACTACCTGAATTTGCCAATGGGAAATGCAACTTAAAACATCTGATGAAGCCCACGAAAGCTTATGCCGAAGAAAATCTGTTAGTCTATAAGGTGCCACAGGACTCTTGTTGTTTTTGCTGTACGCAGACTAACACGGCTACCCCCTGGAAATTTCTACCATGCAAGGCACTGAATTTAGCCTGCATCTGATGAAGTGGGTTATAGCCCACGAAAGCTTATGCCGAAGAAAAACTGTTAGTCTATAAGGTGCCACAGGACTCTCGTTGTTTTATCTTAAAATAAGTTACATGTAAAGGGAGACCTGCTGGCCTGTTGCAGGAAAAAATATCTTTTTAGAAGCTCTGACTCTTTTCCCCCACCAGTTAGTCCATTTCTTCCCCTGTGACAATTTCAATTAATACTGGAAAAGGAGTGGCCCTCCCCAGCCCCATCAGTTTGAACCCTATGAAAATTCAACAATGAATGCAATGTCATCAAGAAAGTTTCATGGTAGCAGTGATTCAGTAGCTGAGCTGAACTAGAAGTGGTTTGTCTTCTGCCAGGTGCAAGTGATGAGTTAGATGAAACCCCAAAACCCATTCTTTAACTGGCAAGTTGATTGTACTTCTCTTCATTAGGTTCCATGTGTTGCCCCAGAGCCTCTGAAACAAATAACCCTATCAATCTGACAAACAGGTTTCTCAAGAGACAATACACAATATGCCACATAAATGCAAGGGTGTAACAGGAATGTTTTAATCAACATCACCATTTCTGCCAATGTCAGGGTCCATTTCATCTAACTCATCACTTGCACCTGGCAGAAGACAAACCACTTCTAGTTCAGCTCAGCTACTGAATCACTGCTGTCATTGAGTGCCAAAATATAATCCCTGGAGGGCTCACCATGAACTTCATCTACCAAGGAAGAGCAAAAGAGCACCCAGAATCTACTACCACAAAGTTCTGCTCTTCATCTTAATAAATATCCCTATCTTTGGTACTGCTCACCAGCATTGTGGAAGTATGTGCATGAGTGAAAAAATTTCACTGACAAAGTAATTTCTCCACCACATGCAATACACATATTTAAACCCTGAAATCCCATATCTATACACTGCCCACAGCAAGGGGTCCAAAGAAAAAACAATACAGTGATGGCCTTAAGGGACAATTTTGCCTTACAGCAGAATGTATCCCTTTAGCCTCTACCCTCCCGCCATTTACTAAAGGGATTCACAGGAAGCCAATACTACAGGTAAAATGTGACTGGCTGGAATACCCACAGTTACACCACTCGGAACCTAAATAAAATATATTGGGGAGACATTGCCCTGTATTATTTATCGAGGAAAGGTCAGTGGTATCTTAAATTAATCATTCCAAACCCAAGTTGACCATAAACTTTGGCAGCAACAGTTTGGGATGAACTGAAACCCCATGTAGAACATCTGCTTCATACATATTTTAATTGCAGAAGAAAATAATCATAATCTCAATACAAGGTTGAAACAAAGGAAAGTCACTATTTCATCCCAATTCCTTCCTCATGCCAAACCTCTCCCAGAAATATTCCACTTTACATGAGAGTAAAAGCTAACACCAAGTTCTCTGCTGCCTGACATGTATCTCAACTGCTATTGTGATACTGGAACAAGAAAGATGTCAGGTCTACATATTTAATAACTAATGCCAAAAATGGGAGAAAACGAATAAAATAAATGCATAGTGTTATAGAAGTTCTTTGTGTTGGTAGAAAGAACAGAAACAGCAAAATATGACAGCATTGCACTACATAAAGAATTCAACCAATATATTCAGTCTGCAACATTGTATTTCATTGTCTTGTCCATTCTTTGCATCAGTTCCTTCCTATTCAAGTGAAACAGGAAACAGTTGTGTCTTCATGTCTGAGATACATAATGCATTATTTAAATCTTAAAGTAAACCTCTTTAAGGTGTTATTGCAGTCAATTAAATTGTTTTTCATGGCCCCTTCTCCACAGTTTCAGAAATATTGTTTATAGATTTGAATAAGCCTCAAAGTGCAACCAAAGACCACATTTTTAAAATCTCACTCTGATTCCCATTGCAGTTTCCTAGATTTCCAGAGTATGCCCAGGGCTGAAGTCAGATTCAAGTCTCTTGCATCTATACATAAATTGTTTTAACTCAGAGCTCAGATCCAGGACATCATCAGGTGATGTCTGAGTCTGAGTCAAGCTGGGACCCAGGGTCCAAGCCCTATTGATTTGTAAGTAGATACAGCCCCAATGGGACCCTCCCACCTCCAGCCCAAGCTCAGAATTCTGTGCTGCAATTAAACAACCTCATAGCCCAAGTCCCATGACCCCAAGCCATCTGGCATGGCCCAGCTACTGGTGTCTAATTGCAGTGTAGACATACCCACTGGAGACTTAAGTTGGAACCTGGGGTTCAATCATTTCTAATCTTAGATTACAAATGAATGTAGACACTCAAGCTCCAGTATAACAAACCTAGTGTTAGCTAACTCAAGTTCTACTAATTCTGGGCTTACAGAGTTAATAGAGTTTGAATGAAGACATACCTCCAGTGATTTCATTGGCAGTTGAATCAGATCCTTATGGATGAATATAAATAATTATAATTATGCAATAAATGAGGTAGACAACACGTACATTAGGTTTCACTATAATCAGACTTCCCAGAATACCGGGCTTCATTCTCCAGCCTGTAATTCTTCAAATGAACCTGTAAGGTAGTGTAATTTCCTGCTTCTGTTTTGTAACATTAATTTCTTTCTTCACATCCTATTTGGTAATGAACTGAATATTCTTTCCCACATGTTTTTCTAGACACCAAGCCTTTCTCCTGTTTAATCATATTCTTTTCTAATTTGATTTCAGATTTCTCATGCTGTCTGCTTCAGTTGTAAAGAGGTTCTGCATCTTGATGATTTTGCTTCTTAGCTTTGAATTTTCATTTATTTCTTCAGACTCCATGAGAAGCAAACTTTTGTCCTGCTTTTACATAAAATGCAGCACCAAAACACAACTCACTCTCATTCAGCTGTCATGGAGTGAAATACTCTACTGCTGATGCCTCAGTTGCAATGCCATAAAAATAATTATATACTTTGTCTGGTGAAGGGCTAGCAGTTCTGGATTCTGAAGGAATTGGTAGGTGATTTTCAAAATGGAAAGTTTAACCAGCTACAGAAATTAGGTAGATCTTGAACTGACTTCAGAGAAATTGCCATTGGACTATATAGGAATATTTCTGGTGCAAAAAAGGAATAAAAATCCAAGTATATAGCCCACAATATAGGAATAAACCACTTGAAACTATTTTAAATCCTAAAGTAGTAAACTATTTGTGTGACAGATATTGCAATCCTATTCAGTATCTTTGGAGGACCTTATATTAAATTTATGAATAGTTTATATATGACTGTAGATTAACACAACTCCTTTGGGAAAGAAAAAACAGTGTATGTGTACATGGGTAGTGAATAAAGTGAATCACTGAGGGCTTTTCTTCATGTGTGCCACTGTAGTACTTTAGTGAAGACGCTCCTATTCCAATGGAAGAGCTTCTTCAATCAGCATAGCTAACCCAACTCCCCAAGAGGTGATAGTTATGTCAATGGGGGAAGCGGTCTATGTTGGGGGTTAGGTTGATATAACTACATCTATGGGTGTGTAGATTTTTCACTCCTGAGTGATGTAGTTATACCAATATAGTTCTGTGGTGTGGACTGGGATGGAGATTAAGCAATTCTAGAGAGGTACTGCTCTCAGGAGTGCTTTGCATATACTGATTCAAGCTGGGTTTTCCAGTGACTAAAAGGCAAAGAAAGGACTTTATAGAAAAGATTTATAGATTCCAGTGTCAGAAGGAAGTGTTGTGATCATCTAACCTGTCAGATCATAGAAATTACCCAGAATAATTATTAGATCATATCTTTTAGAAAAACAAACTAGCTTGATTTTAAAATTGTCAGCAATGGAGAATTGACTGTGGCCATTGGTAAATTCTTCCAATGATTAATTACTCTCATGTTAAAATTTTACCCCTGATTTTGGTATGAATTCATCTAGGTTCAGCTTCTAGACATTGGATCATGTTATACCTTTCTCTGCTAGACTGAGGAGCCTGTTATTAAATATTTGTTCCCCATGTACCCTAAAATGTTTGAACTCCTTTAGTCTCTCATAAGGCATGTTTTCTAATCCTTTGATAGTTCTTATGGGTCCTTTCTGAACCCTCTCCAATGTATCTACATTCTTCTTGAATTGTGGACACAAGAACTGGATGCAATATTCCAGCAGCAGTTGCACCAGTGCTGTATATAAAGATAAAATGATGTCTCTGCTCATAACTGAGCTTCCTTTATTTGTGCATCCAAGGATTGCATTAGACCTTTGGGCCATAGTATTGTATTAGGAACTCATCTTCACCTGATTCTCCACTACTACCCTCAAATATTTTTCAATCACTATGTCGGGATAGAGTTTCTCATCATGTAAGTATGGCATCCGGTCTTTGCTCCTACATTTACATTTAGCAATATTTAAAAAATATATTATTTACTTGTGCCCAGTTTATTAAGTGATGGAGATAGTTCTGAATCAGTGATCTGTCATCCTAATTATTTACTTCATTATTATTATTTACTTCATTATTTTCTGTGATACCTGCAGACTTTTCTGTGATGTCTACAGACTTTTTGAATAACAGTTTTAAGTTTTCTTCCTGATATTAATAAAAAGGTTAAGCAGTGTAGGCACAAGAACCAACCCCGTGGGAAGCTAGCCCTTCAATGATGGTTCCTCCTTTCCAATTACATTTTAGAGGATCCTCAGTTAGACAGCTAGTAATCCGTTTAATGTGTGCTATGTTAATTTTGTGTCAGTCTAGTTTTTTTAATCAAATATGGTCCAATACCAAGTCAATCACCTTACAGAAGTCAAAGTATACTACATCATCACAATTACATTTATTAATCAAACTTGCAATCTAAAGATTAAGATATTAAGATATCAAAATATTAAGTTAGTTTGAAAGGATCTATTTTCTCCAAACACATGCTGATTGGCATTAATTATTTTACTCTCCTTCAATTCTTTATTAATCAAGTCCTTATAAACCTCTCCTTTATCTTGTGTAGGATTGATGTAAAAATTACTAGCCTATAATTACCCAGATCGCCTGTTTCTCTTTTTTAAATATGAGCACAATATTAGCTTTCTTCCCCATCTTTTGCAACTTCCCAGTGTTCCAAGACTTATTGAAAGTCAACAGCAAGCTGCTTCGTCAGCTCTTTTAAAACTCACAGTTGCTAGCTAGACTTGCTGATGTCCTATCTTTAGTAGCTGGTGTTTAACATTATCCTTTGATACTAGTGAAACAGAAAAAGTGTTATTATAGTATATAAGTATACTCCCCTCCCCTGCCCCCATATAGAACAAAAATATGTATTAAACCTTTCCTCTTTTTCTGCATTATTATTGATAATTCTACCATTTCTATCTAATCCATGGTTCCGCCTCTTTTTGTTCCTAATATATCTGAAAACTCTTTCTTAGTGCTTTAACTGTACTGGGCAGAGATTTTTCCTTGAGACCCTTTGATTTTTCTGAAGCTAACGTCTTCACTGCCAGTGCCATCTAGTGGTTAGGCAGGGTTGGGGCAGGTTGTCTTCCTGGCCCCCTTTCTTATTACCAATCCACCCAGAAGTGGTCAGTCCTTTCATTGACTCAGCTCCCTAGCCAAATCACAGTTTTAATTCCACGGATATATAAGAGGAATGTAATAATGGGGAAATCTGCAGGATTCAGAAATGGATTCAGAGCTTCCCTCTTGAGTCAGAGTCTCATAGTCCAGACCCTTCTCCCTCTAGGGTCTTCCCTCAACTATGCTCCTCACATAGGAAAAACTTCTGTAGTTATCCCTCTTTAGGGGCTAGTAGGGGAACTCACACCCACCCTCTCCACCAGGCTCTGATCCAGGACTCAATGATAGACAGCTAAGTCCTACACCCTGGAATCCTATGCAGTTGCTTCCCAAGATCACTTTCTAACAGTCTCCTCTCTTTACACTAGGTAAAGAACTATGCATAAAGATAAAGTCTCAGATCTTTAAAGAATCTGAGTTTCCTTATTTAAAGAGTTGGTTAGGGCAATGTAGGCAGGCCACAGGCAACAAGAGAACGTGTGATGTTCCTTCTCAGGCTCAGAGGATGGTTTGAGCTGAGTTGATGTTAGCTCATCTCCAGGGTCTGGCTATCATTGAGGTGCTCTGTTTCCTTTTATCATCATCCTCTTCTAACTTGTGCAGCTTGTTCTGGTGTGGTCTGGTGGATCTGCCACAGGTCTGTTCCTGGCAGGGGGGATGGGGAGAGGAGAGAGCTGGGCGACTTTCCCAGGCCCTGCAGTTCTGCAGGCCCAGTGCTGCCCTGCCACCAGTGGGTCAGCATGAAGCCGATGCACTGCCCCCCACTACTGCCCTGCTTCCTTCAGTGCCAAGCCAAAGGCCTGGGGTGGGGCGGGGAAGCCGAGCTTAGCCCATCCCCCAGAGGCAGAGTGGGCCAGTCCAGCGGTGGGGTGGGGAAGTGGAGCCTGGTCTCTGGGCTGACTCACCCTGCCCTCCCAGTGTGGTGGGGGAGAGGCGGAGGCCCCACACAGGCCAATTGGCACTGGGCCCCATCCCTCCCAGGAATGGCCCTGGTCTGCCTGGGCCCAGAGTAGCTCTTTAACCTTTTCCTTTTCAGTATGAAATTTATTCACCCCATCATATTGCCCTTATCAGTATTCTACAATACCTAACCTCTGATTTACATTAATTACTATCAGTTCCTTCTTTCTTACAATTATATATATATATATAAAATTTTGGATAGCTGCCTTCATGTCCCCTCTAAACTCTAAAGCAGGTCATTTTTAAAATCAATATTTCTTTCTTCCTTGCTTTCTGGGCATCTAGTAAAGTGTTCTCAAAAAATTCCCAATTATCATTCACATTTTTTTCTGATTAACTTCTTCCTCTCAATTGATTTAGCTAATAATTGTTTGTGAAACTGTCCCTTTTAAAGCACTGCTCTGGACTTTATTCTGTGTGCACATTATAAATGTGATCAATTCACAATGACTTGTATCTAAGTTACCATTAATTTCTTGAAAGGACAAGTTTGAAGAAACATAGTAACCCTTTCTGATCCAATAAGTAGAAATGATCTTCTATTCAACATCTCTAATATTTGCAGAAGGGTTGGAAGAACGTCGGCCTAGTAGGGCTTTGTGACAGGTTGGCAGCAAGGTTGCAAGACAGGCGCCTCCTACTAATGTTTTTGCGGAATAGCTCAAATTGGGTGCACCTACACTTACAAGTTAGGTCGACTTAAGGAGGCTTAAGTTGACCTAAACTACTCCGTGTCCACACTGGGCTTTTCTTAAGTCGACTTAAGGAAAAATTAAGTTGACTTAATAATACCTCGTTTTAGGTCGACTTAACACTTAAGTTGACCTTATTAGGTCAATTGAAGCCAATGTGGACGGGGATTAGCTCCTAAATCAACCTTATTAAGTCAACTTTAAGTGTTAAGTCAACTTAATAAGGTTGAAAAGGGGCTATGTCTACACTAGAAAAGTTAAAGTCAACTTAGCTTTTCTAGTGTAGACATAACCATTGACACCTCCATCCATGGCCTGTACTTCATCACTTCTTTGATTTTCATGGGTAGGTCCTCTCAGCTCCATCTGGGCCTATCACATCTTCCTCTGTCCTCAGTCCTCCAGCCAAGGCACAACTCATATTCCTCTCTCCCCGCATTCCAGGGGATTTGGCAATCCCCCAGCTCTGCCACTTGCTTCAGTGGCCACCACAGTCTACTACTGTCTACTGGCAGTCTAGGGGAGGTGGGGAGAGATTGAGACCTCCCAACTTCTCCAGGCCCCAGCCCAGAGACCCTATGTGCAGTGATCTTATATCACCTCTTCCCCCAACTCCTTAGCAGTCTTCCCTGAGTTGCTTCCCTGCAGCCTAGTACCTCTGACCTTGTATCAGGGCCTTGGATCTGCTCAGTCCCAGCAGCCAGCCACTGCTCTACCCAGGGGCCTGACTGCCCCCTCCCCCATCTCCTTTGAGCTCCTGTGAAGTACAACAAACAAGAAGTCCTGTGGCACTTTTAAAGACTAACTCATTTATTTATTGTATGAGCTTTCATGGGAGAAAATCCCACTTTGTCTTCCTACTCCCTTTTATATTGGACTTCCAGGTCCTGATTGGCTGCTTCACCACTGCTGCCCATTGGCTGATGCTCCTAGGGCGCCTTTAACCCATTCCTAACCACTGCGGGGTAGATGCCCCATAACAGGCCCCATAAAACTGATGGATGACCTCTGTCAGCTTTTAGCATGTGCATAGGCATTTGTATTGTTGTGTGTGTGTGTGTGTGTTTGTAGCATTTGTTTTCTAAAATATATAGTCTCTCTGTAATGTGTTTACCTTAAAAATAAATATGTTTGCTTACAAAGAGGTATTCAGTAACATAACTACTGGCAAGTCACTGTTCATAGCACTTGAAGAAAAAAAGCAATTCCTATTTGGAAACTTGCTTGCTGGGATATTATAGTGTAAGACAGGTAGCTGTGCAGATTTAAAAGCCCAGTCATGGGGGAGGGAGATATTGGTCTCTGGACAAGACAGATGACAGCTGGGAGATGGAAGTCTTAAATGGGCTTTCTCCAGACACCATGGAGAAAGAATATAGATGCAGTTAGCCTGAATATGTGCCAATGTATGCAACAAGAATTAGACCCAAACCTGCTCCCAGTGGCAAAAGGATTGAGTTCAGTGGCGCAGAACTGGCCATTCCACACAATTTTAATCTGTTTTTCACAGCAGAGAAATTATAGTCCATATGGTTTGTAAGACACCTTCCATTTTGCAGAGAATAAAACTAACACTTTGTTCACTTCAATTCTTTTCAAACCATCCCTCCTAGAGGTTAATCATTTTGTTCTCTACTGAGTTGATCAGCTTATGTCGCATGAGTCAGACTTTCTTATCCTAGAATCGAATCTTCTTCTTCCTCTTGGCCACATCCCTACTCCAGTCTTTTTCTTGGCAATGACAACAAAATAAATAAAACAGGGGGCTCAGGATATGGGCTTTGGATTTACAATTGTTGCCTGAGATATACCCATTCATTTGCTAAATAATATGTTTCCTGATTAAGTATTAATTTTATATATTTAATAAATTATAAGACTAACTAAGATCCATTACACTAGACAGTACATTTTCAACTTTCCTTCTAACATCTCCTTCAATTAAGCATATTCACCCTTTTCTCGGTATTGAAAAACTCCCTTTTTAAATATTACACAAACTACATTTTCAACTAGAACTGATTGATTTTTGCTAATTTTTCTGTGCAAAATTGCTTTTAAATTAAATAGATATTTTGATTCCCAAGTTTCTATTTTTGTCACATGTGTTTGCATTTCACTGAAAAATCAGTCCCTCTGCCCAATTTTGCTTTTAACTTTGGGATTTTTTTTAATGAAAAATCAGACTAGTGTCAGAAGAAAAAAATACTTTTCATCAAACACTTCAGGAGGAAAAAAAAACAAAAACAGATTCCTGACTAGATCTAGTTTCAGCTATTCAAAACTTTAATAAATGCTTTGTGTTGTTTTCCTGTTGTGATAACAATGATATATTTGTAATCTGCCTTCCATCCAGAAGAATCCCCAAATAAAATCTCTTTACAAATTACCAACTGCATTAATATTTATTTTCACTGCAGTAGTGTCTAGAAGCCACAAAATAGCCCCATTGTGAAAGATATTGCATATGCACACAATGAAAGCTAGTCCCTTCCTCGGGTGAGTTTACAGTTTAAATAGACAAGAAAGACAAAGGGTGGATGAAAGAAAATATCCCTATACCTAAAAATAATGAAAGTGCATCTGATGAAGTGGGTTGCAGCCTATGAACGCTTATGCCCAAAGAAATGTGTTAGTCTTTAAGGAGCCATGGGACTTTTGTTATTTTTGCTATATACAGACTAACACGGCTACCCCTCTGGAATTTATCACTATACTTGGTTTATGTACACATCTGAGAAGCAGAGAACAAAGCAATTGTCTAAGGCCATACAGGAAGTCTGTAGCAAAACCAAGAATTTAATACAGATTTTATTGTCTCCTGACTGAATGACTTAACAGCAAGATCATCTGCTCTCACTACTGGTCATCGTTAGAGCATAAACATTTGCCAACAGCTATCAATTAATGGAATCTGATATAACAAGACTGATAACTGTGGTATATTTCTGTTGGTAAGCATTAACTTTTTTAAATTATATATATATATAAGAATCACTTTATCTAATTCTGAACTATATCTGTGTCTGAGATGGAAGACATTAGCTGTTTCATACTGCTGAAGAAACATAAACAACAGTTTGATACAGGAAGTAAAGACCGAATAATGTATCTGAACAAAATGAATAGGACATTTTAGGTACGCAAAATATAATCATCCAAATTGGGATTTGACAGTGACTCCAGTTACAGAGTTGTGATCTTTTATCCATGATATTAATTTTCTGCTTTGTAAGTTTCACCTTGTTTTCTAGCCTCTAATGCAGGCTTTTCTTTCTTTTTGAATGGTTGCATTATGAGCCTCTGTGACTATGTAAATTACTACACAGGAGAGAGACATAAATCAGCGAGAAGTGCTGGTATCCAACAGAAGGTATTATGTCCTGGGTGTAAGATCTCAGGTGCAATTGACCTGTGGTAAGTGACTGGTCCTTTGCCCTTCTCTGAATATTGCAGTGATTCTTGGTATAAGAAACCATCTATCACACAAGTGTACTCATACTGAGTCACAAGATAGATCAGAATACCCAAAGAGATTATCTTTGATTCCATGTTCAGGCTGTTATAGTGCCTGAGATGTTTATGTTAGATAATTGGTGGTTGAAATCTAAGTATAGATCACATGACCAATTTGGGGTTTGTGTCCTGGCTCTTAACATTCAAGAATATAAGAAGGGCCATACTGGGTAAGACCAATGGTCTAGCTAGCTTAGTATCCTGGCTTCTGACAGTGCCCAGCGCTAGATGCTTTAAAGGGAATGAATAGAGCGATTATGTATCCCCTGTTCTCAGTCCCAGTATCTATAAGTCAGAGATTTAGGGACACCCGATATATTGGGTTGCATCCCTCACCCCGTCTTTTTAATCTCTTCTCATATGGAAAGATGTTGAACAGAACTGGCCCCAGGACTGACCCCTGGGGCACTCCACTCATTACTGGTTGCCAACTAGACATCGAGCCATTGATTCGTACCCACTGAGCCCGATGATCTAGCCAGTTTTCTATCCACCTTATGGTCCATTCATTCAACCCATACTTCCTTAACTTGCCAACAAGAATGCTGTGGGAAACTGTAACAAAAGTCTTGCTAAAGTCAAGGTATACTACGTCGACAGCTCTTCCCACATCCACAAATCCAGTCATCTCATCATAGAAGGCAATCAGGTTGGTCAGGCATGATATGCCCTTGGTGAATCCATGCTGACTGTTCCTGATCACTCTATTGTCCTCTCAGTGTTTCAGGATGGATTCTTTGAGGATCTGCTCCATGATTTTTCCAGAGATTGAGGTGAGGCTGATGGGTCTGTAGTTCCTCAGATCCTCCTTCTTCCCTTTCTTGAAGATAGGTACTATATTTGCCTTTTTCCAATCCTCCAGGACCTCCCCAATTCAACATGAGTTTTCAAAGATAATGGCCAGTGGCTCTGCAATCACATCAGCCAACTCCCTCAGCACCTCAGATGCAGTTCATCCAGCCCCATAGACTTATGCACATCCAACTTCTTTAAGTAGTTCCTAACCTGACCTTCCATCACCGAAGGCCGCTCTTCTTCTCTCCATTCTGTGTTACCCAGTGTAGTAGCCTGGGATCTGGCACTCCCTGTGAAGACTGAAGTAAAAAAAGCATTGAGTACTTCAGCCTTTTCCGCATCATCCACCACAAGGATACCTGCCCTATTCAAATCTGTTTGGCTATGTTCATATCATTAGTAATTTTCATTAAATGGGTCTCTTGACAAGACAATAATGATTTTAGTGGTAATCCTAATGGGGGAATATGGACAAGAAATGCCAGTGTACTTTGGATAGTTAAGTCTTGGTAGTTTGGGTCAGAGAAGATCATAGTGGTGTTCTCAATGGTAGGAAGAGGGGGAATTACTTGATTTCCAAATAAAGTAGGTTGTTCTGGCACTGGGTCTGAGTCTGGGTCTGTGTTCTGACACTTCAAGGGATGATGGTGGCTCCTACTTTGATTGGTTACCACAAAAAATTGGTCATTTCCAGCATAGGACACCTTATGCACTGGAGTTTTCCATTTACACAAGGCATGAGAATGATGATTTATTTTGTAGCTCTCCCTGTAGCCCACACCCAACAATATCTTTTGCAAACACATCATATCTATAAATGTACTGAGGCCCTTTTTCAGAGCAACAGGACATCTGTAGAGCCTCTCAGGTTTGAGTTAAAAGATGATAGACCACCAACGGAGGCACATTGACCCAGACAAGGATCTGTACAAGCAATTGCTAACCAACCAGTCTATAAGTCTATAAGTCACCTGGAAGTCGACATCTATAAAGAATGGGTTAAACACTGCTAAAAAAATGGTGAATGAGACATATAAGTATTGTGCCTTTGTATAATTTTTAGAAATGGAACAATTGTATCTCTTAGGGTGTGGTGTCACCAATCCCATTTGTCTTATTGTTCCCAAAGATAAATGTTGGCATTGATCCAAACATGTCCAGCTTTATTAATTATATATGAATCTATGAATCTACAATACCCAGGCCAGTATTACTAATTATATATGAATCTATGATTTTGTTATCATAAAACAAATACTTAAACTTACAAGGAAACTTAAATCTATTCTTGAACTATATGAGGAAAAGTATATATGCAATCAAGGAAAATTAAATCTATACTTAAACTAGATGATGAAAAGTATATAGCAAGCAGGCTAGATGTATAGGCTCCTAACATTGTTAGTTGTTGCTTTATTTGTTTCTTTGTTTGTTGACTGTAACCACACATTGAGCAGATGTTTTCAGAGAGCTATCCACAATGACTCTAAGATACTTCTTGAGTGATAACAGATAAATTAGGCGCCATTATTTTGAATATATAGTTAGGATGACGTTTTCCAATGTGAATTACTTTTCATGTCCCATTTTGTTTCCCAGTTATCTAGTTTTGTATCTACTCAGAATCAGCTTTGAGCTTAATTATCTCAAGTAACTTTGCATCATCTGCAAACTTTGCCACCTCCCTGTTTACCCCCTTCTTTTCCCTCAGGGTAGTATATAGCCTCCTGAGTGTGTGCAGGCAGCCTTACACCACCTATAACAAACTTTCCCCAGTAAGTAGAATTCAGAGTATCAAAGATTTTAATTTCTTAATTAAAATATAAAATGCTCTTGATACATAATAAATTCAAGCAGCTGTGAGTAAAAAAAGCTAAGGGAAAATGCAGTGCTGTATTAAGACACGTTAAGGCCCTAAACTATGTCAAGATTCACAGGCTCCATACCATAAAAAACAAAGAGAAAAAAGTATATTACGGTATAACAGAAACAATAATGAAAAATAAATGATAAATGGCTATATTTGCATATGTATATAGGCAAAGATGTAACAACAACAAAAAACTAAATAAAACATACATCTTGAAAAAAGCCTTATTTGCATTTCAATTTCGATAAATCTTCTTAGTTATCTCCGACATATTTAGAGGCCCTAATAATGTGAGGCCCTAAGCCATGGCTTACTTGGCTTGTGCCTAAATCTGGCACTGGGAAAATGTTGTTTCCAGTGCTTTGTATTGGTATGGATGGAATGCATTAAATAACACACCTTGGGAAGTATTTCAACAGAGAAAGAGTCAGTCAGCCAATTGTAGAACTGTTTAAAGGGCTAGATGGAATTATACTGTAGACCTGACACAGCATTAAATACCAGTTTGTTCCTGTTCTCTATGTATGGCACGTGTGGGGAATTACTTTCTATTAAAGAGGTCCAAAACGCTATCCATGGGCTACGTTACTCTGTTTTTATACTGGCATCTATATATTGATCTCAGTAGAGTTCCACCATCTTAGAATTGGAATGTTGCAGTGTTGAAACAGGGCCCTTGCATTCAACTTGTTCCTACCTGAAAAAGGATAGTCCGAATATGCCTTTGCTGTCACTGACATAAATGAGATGAATGAGCCTAGATAGAAAGAATCAGATTCAGTGCAGTGCTAAATGTGAACATTAACAATTTCTTTTAGCTCACATCCATCATTTCAGACTAGCACTTCATTAAGTTGGGGTTCAGATTGTAAATACACTTCAATTAATTTAAAGCATGATTAGAAGAGTGGGGTTATAAAATAGTTTTTAAAGCCTACACAATGTGGAATTAAGTTTTCACAAGCACCTTCAAACCCAAAACTCTGTACTAATATGCACAGGAATTACAACTTTAGAACATTTTCACATCATTGATTACAAAGGAATGTGCAATACACTCTCTACGTGCATTTTTAGGGTGTTTTCAGTGGCTATGCCATTGCTTGCCTTATTGTAATGAGTCTGTATGGGTGAGATACAATTGATAGACTCAGAAATTTTAAGGCCAGAAGGACCAACATGATTATCTAATCTGATCCACAAGCCACAGAGTTTCATCTACTTATTTTCATACTGAGCCCATTGATATGTGAAATGGACAGATGGTTGGATATCCTTTCCCTTTCTTTCTCATCGCCTACCTCTCTTGTAAAAGAGAAACATTTTTGCTGCTGCAGGAAAAAGGCTCCATACCATATCCCTTTTGAAGGGTGCAGAGAAGTGGATGTGACTCATGGACTGGATGGAGCACTGGTTAGTTTTATCTGCTGGGGATGTTGGGGAAGACACTGAATTGAAAAGTAGGGGCCAAATCCTTGGCTGGTCTAAACCACTGCAGTTCTGCTGAGGTCGGTGAAGCTGTGCTAATTTATACCAGCTGAGGATTTAGGCAGGGGTATCTCAATGAACTGTTTAAACATTAAACGTCTGCCATAGCCTTTCTCTCCCAGAGATGTGTATGTTTCAGGAACAGGAATTCAGTAGAGAGGTGAGTACTGAGGTGGGATGAGGCTAAAACATGGCTGAGGACTGGGATACTGGTCCATGGCTTTTGGACTTGTAGCATGGATTTTAGCACACAATTTTAATTATTAGCTTTTAACCCAGTGCTGCTCCTGCATTGGCCTAAAAGCAGGAACCGGGAGTAAAACACTTTCACAGGCAAATCAGGCAATAACATTCTCCTTTGGCTGAGTACAGTACATGAAAAGGTTGAGGTGAACCAAGCTAGTTTTTATTGGAGTACAATATATTTCAAAATCAGACTTCTGAGCTAATTAAAGCTCTAATCATGGAGGCTATGTCTACATTGGCAAGTTAGTTTGAATTAAGGAAGCTTAATTCGAACTAACTTAAGCCTTGGCCACATTAAGCTTTCATTAGTTCGAATTAAGGGCTTCCTTAATTCAAACTAATAAATTCGATTATATTTTTCGAACTAACCCTTAATTCAAACTAGTTAGTTCAAATTAAGTCAATATGGCCATGTTAGTTTGAACTAACTGCTTAGTTCAAACTAACCGGCACATTGAGCTTAATGCAACTGACTAATTCGAACTAAGCAAGTGCCATGCATGGCACTTGCTTAGTTCGAACTAAAATTCCAGTGGGGCCATGCTAGTTCGAATTGAGTTAATTCAAACTAACTAAAATTAGTTCGAATTAGTTAGTTCGAATTAACTAATTCGAACTAACTTTGGTAAGTGTAGACATAGCCGGAGAGATTACACCATCTCCATAACACTATAGAGTCTACAGTATAGGCCTTAGTCCAACACAGCACTTAAGCATGTGCTTAATTTTAAGCACTTTAATAATCCCTTTAAAGGCAATTAGCTAATTTACATGCTGGTGTTTAAGTATTTTCCTGAGGTATGACCATAGCTTTTATCCTGAGACATATGTTGATTCATCATAGAATGGAATAAGAATCAAATGATCAATTTAAATTAAATCTCTGTTAATGTATTGTCTCCTTCCTTTGTTTATTTCACCTTTGTACTCTTCAGTTCCCCAGAGGTGTCCATTGCATCTAGACTAGAGGTCGAAATTTGCATAGAAATACTAAACATGTTTGTAATAAGCTTCAACAAATATTAACTGATTTAAGTTGAGGATTCTCAAATTTTATGTTGAGGATTTTTTTCAACTAGATCACTAGGTAGTCACATACTGACCTTTACTCACCCACATTCTGTACTCACCGTATTTTTAATCTGCTAAACCTTTTCAGCCAAGCAGGCCTTTTAATACTTAGGGAATAAAAGCAGGTAGTTTCATATGATGCAGTTACTTATCTGCAAGCTGCAATGTAACAGTCAGACTACATTTTGAGCATTGTACCCAGAAGGAATTTAATTGGTGTCATGTTCCTGCTTTGTTGCAACCTTCATTGTAAAAACAGATGCAGGCTACATTGTACATGGTCTCTGCAGAGCATAGAGGGAAAGGACAGGATGGAAGGAGTTCCTCTTCAGACATACAGTCCACAAGAGGAATAAAATGCCCATCCAAAATGATTCTACAAAGGAAATAGGGCTATATCCCACCCACCCTGCCTGCACAAGAGCTGTCCAACCATAGATAGGAATAGGTGCTGCCCAGCTCCAAAGATGATAGCTGCAGTGGGCTACCTTGGAGATCCAGAAAACATTTGGTTTCCCAGAAATTTCATAAACCTCCTGCTTCTGGGCATCTCCATGCCACTAATGGCATGAGCTCCATCTACACACCACAATCTGTAATCCTTAATGTTATGCTATTCATATTATTTTTATTACTATTATGCATATTTTTCCTGAAAAATCCTACATATAGAGAACTCTCATTTGTGAGGGTGATCTAAATTTCCTATGCATAAGACTTGTAGAATGAGATCCCTAGTTGCAACATCTGGGGCCATCTTCTGTTCTCATTACAACCATTGTGACATCAGAGTTTTAATTTTCAGCACAGCTTGAGAGAGATTGCAACCATTAGTAGATTTCAAGGAGAGATTTTAGTGTGGTTAAGTGAGCAATCAATTGTTCAAGCTTCTATCAATCATATTATAACTCCAAGCAGTCAAAAACCTGTCCCTAAAGTTTTAAATGTTTTGTGTGGCTGGCTAGGAGCAATTACAATTACATTTCTTTGTTACAGGTGACTAATGCTCTGAACACGGGAGATTGTGAAAGACTATCAAATTAACTGTCAGAATATTAAAAAGGCCATAATAATACAATTTATAATCATCATTCACAGATTACAGGAGGCATTACAATTCTATATTCTTATCACAATGGCTTTATGAAGAACAAGTAACAGTCCTAGATCTTGGCCTATGATAAAGGTGCCAATATAAAGCTGTGTTAATGCTTTTCATACAGCACCCTAAACAGAAAAAATGGTGGGCTTTTCTAATCTTGTGATAATGCAAACTTTGCAACATTTCACCAATACATTTACCTGTTGTTTCATTAATATGACAATAGTTCTTATTTTTTGTTGGTTTTCTTTGATGATGTAGGTATCAGAGAATGGGGAATGATTACAAAGTTTGGCTTAGAAAATCACTACACTCTATGGCTGCATCTACACTGGTAAATTAAGTTGACTTAAGCTTGCTTAAGTCAACTTAATTTACCCTGCGTCTAAGCAAGCTGCTTAAGTCGACTTCAGGAAAATAAAGTCGACTTGATTAATATTAAGTCGACTTTATAAAACTACCTTCCTAGTAGACCTAAGGCTTAAGTCGACTCCCTAGAGTCGACTTAAGCCAGTGTAGACGTCGGGTAGCCTTAAGTCGACTTAGGGCTACCCCAGGGCTACATCAATGCCCTCGCTGCCGAGGGGGGGGCACAGGGGGAGCCTGGCATGCCCCCCCACCTGGCAGGGCAGAGCCCTGCCCACCCTTCCCCTATGCCTGCCAGGGTCCCTGTTGCCCTTTGCCCCATTGTACTTAGGTACAATGGGGCAAAGGCTGAGCCCCTTGGCATTGGGCAAGGGGTTCCCCCTCTGCCCCCCATGGACCTCCCCTAGGTCCCCCTAAGACCCTAGAAGTCGACCTAGGCATCCAGTGTGGATGCTCTAGGTCGACTTTTTAAGTTCCCCTTTAAGTCAACTTTATTTTTAAGTGTGGACACACTAAGTTGACTTAACTAAGTCGACTTAAAGTCGACTTAGTTAAGTCGAGTTAGTTAAAGTTGACTTAAATTACCAAGGGTAGACATAGCCTATGGGTGTGTCTACATTTACAAATTAGGTCAATTTAGGGAGGCTTAAGTCTACCTAAACTACTCTACATCCACACTGGGCTTTCCTTAAGTTGATCTAAGCATTTCCTTAAGTCAACTTAAGGAAAAGTTAAGTTGACTTAATTACACCTCGTTTTAGGTCGATTTAACACTTAAATTGACCCTATTAGGTTGACTTAAGTCAGTGTAGACAGGGATTAGAGCTTAAATCAACCTTATTAAATCGACTTAAAGTGTTAAGTCGACTTAATAAGGTTGAAAAGGGACTATGTCTACACTAGAAAAAATCGACTTTGTTAACTCGACTTAATAAAGTCAACTTAATTCTTCTAGTGTAGACATAGCCTATCATAGTGCACACAGATGGATATGACATTTTTGTGCTAGGATTTCATGAGTGTTTTCCCCACTGATGAATGGAACATGTATAAAATTCATGGAGGTGTAACCCTTCTGCCAGCTGGGGCCTGACTCAATATCTAGGGGTTCCTCTTAAAATTACAAAACAAAACTGGCTTGAGCCCACACCTAAATATCTGGGAAAACTATATACCTCTTCAGGGTGAACTTAATAAGTAATATTTCTCCCCTTGCAATCACTGAGTCTTTGTTTCAGACAAAGATAACTTTTTATAATGGGCACATTAATTTAAGAGAACACAGCACCAGTATGTGAGTAAAAAGTGAAACCCACCCATAAAGTAACTTCTACATTACTCCTTCACCTCAGTTTCCCCAACTTCCATTGTGACTATCCAATGAAAATACGTCTCTTTAACAGGCCTCTTTCTTCCTCCCATCCATTGCACCCCACTCATAGTTTGTTATCATAGGTTAGCAAAGTCTCAAAGTCCAGGAATGTATTTACCACCAAGCCCTAGCTTCTGTGAAAAGCTGTCTTGCTGCCTATCTGTCATCTTGCTTCTATCATTGCTTTGATACCACCATTCTTTTGTGGCCTCTCATTGAGCAGCCACCACTAGAGAAATATAGAAAATGAGGGTTGAAAGGGACCTGAGGAGCTTTTCTAGTCCACTCCCTTGCTCAAAGCAGGGCCAACCTCAACTAAATTGTCCAAGCCAGGGCTCTGTCAAGCCAAGCCTTAAAAATCTCTAAGGATAGAGATTCCACTACCACCTTAGGTAACCCATTCCAGTGCTTCACAGACCTCCTACTGATTTTTTTTCCTAATATCCAACTTAGACCTCCCCCACTGCAACTTGACACCCTTGCTTCTTGATCTGTGATTTGTCGTCATTGAAAATAACCTATGTCAATACAGCCTGGAATCCATCATCACGTAGTTGAAGGCTGCTAACAAATCCCCCCTCACTCGTCTCTTCTACAGACTAAATAAGACCAGTTCCCTGAGCCTCTCCTCATAAATCATGTGCCCCATCTCCCTAATCACTTTCATTTCCCTCTACTGGACTGTCTCTAATTTGTCCATATCCTCCACACCCCTCCCCCCCTTACTTCCTAGCGCAGGAGAAAAAGGGGTTGTGGCCAAAGCATTCCCTACATTACTGAATGCCTGGTTGATGAAGTGCTCCTAGGGGATTTTTCACTGCTGTACAGTGCATGCATTTTGTATGCCTGGCAAATAGCCATTACAATGACTAATGACTGGTCTGAAGGACCTAAGATCAGAAAGCCACAAGGTGACTGAAATCTACCTTTGCACCCACTTCCATAAGCTAAACAGTGTGTTAAAAGGCCAATCTTGAGGGGAGGGCCAAGAATTTGATCATTCTTATCTGCAAGGTATACTAAAAATTCTTTGTAATAGAATACTTTTGACACTCTCACAGAGCTGTATTAAGGCTGCATATAGCTCTGAACATATCTGCTTCTCTAGATTTCACAGATGGCAAAGGAGAAGCAAAACCTTTAACCTCAACTGCAGCTAGGATATAGAATCCAAAACTTTTCTTTTAAGGAAATCTTTTAATTTCAATATAGACTCATAGGCCGTGTCTACACTGGTAAATTAAGTCAACTTAAGCCTGTTTAAGTCGACTTAATTTACCCTGCGTCTACACTACAGTTTCCTTAAGTCGACTTAAGCAGCTTGCTTAAGTCGACTTAAGGAAAATAAAGTCGACTTAATTAAACTTAAGTCGACTTTATAAAACCACCTTCCTAGTAAACCTAAGGCTTAAGTCGACTCCCTAGAGTCGACTTAAACCAGTGTAGATGTGGGGTAGCCCTAAATCGACTTAGGGCTACCCCAGAGCTACACCAATGCCACACCAATGCCCTCCCTGCTGGGGCAGGACAGGGGGATCCTGGCATGCCTGCCCACCTGGCAGGACAGAGCCCTGCCCACCCTGCCCCTATGCCCTGCCAGGGTTCTTGTCCCCCTTTGCCCCATTGTACCTAGGTACAAAGGGGCAAAGGCTGAGCGTCCTGGCATTGGGTAAGGGGTGCCCCCCCTGTCCCCGTGGACCTCCCCTAGTTCCCCCTAAGCCCCTAGAAGTTGACCTAAGCATCCAGTGTGGATGCTCTAGGTTGACTTTTTAAGTTCCCCTTTAAGTCGACTTTATTTTTAAGTGTGGACACACTAAGTCGACTTAACTAATTTGACTTAAATTACCAAGTGTAGACATAGCCATATGTCAGAAGGGACCAATGTGATCATCTAGTCTGACCTCCCCGCACAATGCAAGCCACAAAACTTCACCCACCCGCTCCTGTAATGAACCTCTAATCTATGACTGAATTATTAAAGTCTTCAGATCATGAACCAGTATCAACCAGCAAGTGAGGTATGCCCAGTGCTACAGAGGAAGGCAAAAAAAAAAAAAAAAAAAAACAGCGCCCAAGCCAATCTGCCCTGGAGGGGAAATTCCTTCCCAACCCCAAATATGGTGATCAGTTAAACCCTGAGCATGTGGACAAATCTTACCAGCCAGTCAAAAAACAAAACAAAACAAAAAACTCTAATAATTCAGAACCCACCCCATCTAATGCCCCTGATACTCTGCTCTCCTCCCATCTCATTCCATCTATCATGGACCATCTGGAATACTGGTGACCCGTAGAGATGATGGAGGGAAAAGGAGCATCCACCATGCCATGCAGGGAGAACACATGATCACTGGGTCCAACTAAGCCAGTGACTGACAACATGGTAAAATGGCTAGGTTGCAAAATACACTGGAGTCTTTAACAATCCCATTGAATCTATAATCTCAGGGATTGTCTACTCTGAGGGGAGTGTAATTTAATTTTAGGCTGAATTACAGAAGGAAAAAGAAAGCAGGAAAAGCTTATCCTTGCTGTTTCTCTGCCACAGGCACAACAAAGAGGCATAGTGTTGCATGCAGAGAGAGGAATTAAGTGAAAACATTTTGGGGCTGCAGGCAGGGGATCAGCTATGTTGCAATGGTGCAACAGATACTGGAAAAAACGGAAAAGCTGCTCTCTGGCTACATGGACCTAAGTTTGAATTCTATATTTCAACCACAGTGCTATGCCACATTTGGTGTTAGCAGGTTGAAGTACAGCTCCATTTTTTTTTTAATTTACTGCTCTGACAGTGGAGAGACAGTCTGAAGAAGGTCGAGGTAAGCAGCATTATGTCAAACTTCACTGTCACCGTTAATCAGAGCTCAGAGGATGGGCCAGTGCCAACAAGGAAAGGCTTACCATCAGCCTGAGCTAGGTATGAACCAATGTTTAATATTTTATTAACTTTTTGTATTTCACATGGGTCTTGTGCATGCACTAGGCTGGTGACATCACTATCATCGAACCCCTCTGCAGGTCAGTTTTTGCCTGTGACGGAGAATTAGGCCCTCATTTTAACCATGTTGCTTAGTTTTTCAAAGCTTTTATTTAATAGCCTCACTGTGTGCTCCATAGAACTCAAAGCCACATAATAGTCTACAAATGCACCAATAACTGCTTTGTTCCCCATTCAAAGTGGCAATCAGATGCCAGAGAATATTCAGCTTGGGTTACATTTCCTTTTATAAGAAATAACAAAGCAACAAGCAATTTTTAGAAGGAAAAGTATAGTTGATCACTAGCCAGTAATTTAAATAATTCCACTACCCCTTTATTTATTGAGCTGATCATTTATTATAGCATCAAATTTACTTGGAAAACCATATTTCCCCCTTTAATCTGACTGTTAGAATAGCTGCATTAAAAATGCTAGGAAAAATGTAAGGAGCATAATTTTGCATTATTAGGTATTCTGTATGAGACAATGCTTTGTCTGTATAGTCCAATGGCTTATGATGTATTAAATGCTTTAGAGGGCTTGCCTATAATATGACAAAGTGCATTTAAAAGTTACCATAAGGCAGATATAGGAGTAATGATGCTTTTAATGGTAGTGAACAATGTAAATAGCTTGCAGAATTTGCTGCTTTTTCAAGCCACTCCTTATAGAATGTAACCAGTTTAATCACCCAGCTTAAGAAAACTGGGTGTTGATTCTCCCGTCTATTCCACTATGTTTTACACAAGTATAACTCCATTGATGTAAAAGGCAAAATTAGGTCAAGAACTATACTATTCACAGTGGCTATGTCTACACTAGGAAGAGTTAGGTCGATTTTGTTAAGTCGACTTAATAAGGTTGACTTTAAGTTGACTTAAAATCAACCTTATTAAAGTCGACTTAACAAAGAGGACTAAGTTGATTTAACTTTAAGTTGATTTAATCCACTTTGTTAAGTCTACCTAACCACCCTTAAGTCAACTTAATAAAGTCCACTTAAGGGTTACTCCACGTCCACACTATCCTTATGTTGACTTAAGGAGTCGACTTAAAGATTAAGTTGACCTAATGAGTGGTAGTTATAAAGTCGACTTAAGCGTTCATTAAGTCAACTTAAGGAATTTCTTAAGTCGACTTAATGAAAGCCTAGTGTGGATGTGGCTTAATTTAAGTCGACTTATGCCTCCTTAAGTCGACTTAAATTGCCAGTGTAGACATAGCCAAAGAAACTGAAAGAAATACTGGCCCCATTCAAGTCATTGAGAAATTTTGCCATTGACTTTGATGGAGCCAGGATTTCATGTTACTCCTCTTGGTCTGACAAAGCAAGCATAAAGTAGATTCAAGCTGGCTCTGGTGTGGGCAGAAGAATGTGACCTTAAGTAATTCATGACTGAATTCACTATTGCTTTGCATCTTCTGTAGCCATTCACATAGGTGCAAAGGGGTGCCAAACACTTGGCTCAGGGTGGCAGCATATTTCACTTGTTTTTCACTCCCTGTGTGATTGTGGAAATGATGACACAAGATGCAAGACAACAATGAACTAAGCCCCAAATTATAAAATGCCAGTGGACATGTGCCCATTGGCAACTCTGTAGTGGTCATGACATCGCAGAAGATAGAAGCTGTTGCCATGCTCCTACTTTCTCATCCAGGCAGGTGGGTAGGGAGAGGTGGAAAACCATAGAGTCTTGGCTCCTTCCAGTAGTAGAAACAGAGACCCTGAGACATGGTATAAAAGGCCTTGTGGAAGGCCTAAAGCACAAACAGAGTCAAGCCTTGCTGATATAAAGCAGAGTTAACAAGAGTCAGGCTAAGTTAGGCCCTGCCCTGTTAAAAAGTGGATATCTGCTTACAGGTTCACTATCCAACAAATGAACTTGTCAAGATCAGAGCTGACTTTGCAAAAACACAAGCATTTCTAGGCACTAAGTATTCATATAAACACACTCCAGAAGGGTAGTACCAGAACACCCTGATACCAAGAGAACAGGGACATACCGACACCCTACTAAAGATGAGGTCAGGATGATAAGTTATGGATAGAGATGTTTTAGTCAAATTAACATGTACAAGGTAAAAGGTTGTTAACTAATCATGTCAGAGGAACAATATATAACTTGTTTACATCAGTATATAAAACGGGATCACACTGTGAGTGTCTTTGTCTGGCCGGGGGGTGGGAATGGAAAGTCCCATCATTCATGTGTTAGTGTACATGTAACCATTGAACCAGGACATTAAGGCTGTGTTTTGTTGACAATAAACCTGCCCAAGTATCTTCGCAACTGAACGGAATCTGTGCTTAACTTGGGATGTTCGATCGGAACCTGCTGTACAGGCTATCCAGCCAGAACCAGTGCAGCATGAAGAGAAAACACACACACTGAGCAAACAATTACATGTACCACCCCAGTACAGAGGTCATTACCTCTGGGCTGGTGCAGAAGGGGAAGAAAACTACACCAGGAAAGGGGGTCCGTGCTGTTTACTTCCCAGAGGAAGCAGTAGATCAATAAAGACTGTACTATGCTTCTGAATCCAAATTGATCTACACTCTACTCCTGAGACAGCACAACTATGTGCTACCTCTGATTTAGGTAAGATTGTAAGATGTCGTCTAAAGTTTAGAGAATTTTGCTGTGGATTATATAGAGGCTGAATAAAAGCCTTAAAACTCTGTCATACAAAGACTGGGTTATGATCACAAAAAAGACTATATTGTGCTATTCCCTGTTCTCTTTACAATCTTTCTCAGTGGAATGAGACATCACAGAATTTTAATACCTAGCACAATCTATGAAAGACAGTAATATACTGTTTAACTCTGACCTCTTTAGTGCTCTATAATTTGATTGGCAGGTAGCCATTCCAGTTCTCTTCTGGTATTGTACTGGAAATCTAAATCTCTAACCATAGTGGCATGATCAGCCTACCAAAATACAAACTGTTCCCAAGTTTAAAGAGCTACATCATAAATTTACATTGGTATTCAGTTCAATCTAGAAATTTTACTAATCAGATTTAAAATTCTTTTGATCAGTTACCAAATAACCACATCAGCTAGAAACAGCCAAATGAGTAAAAAACATTTACTTCTGTAAATGATGTATCAAAAACGCTACTGTCTTTTTTCTGTTGCTGAAAGGGATGGTACTTCTTGAATTAAAAAGGAGAATGTGATCATGCACATGCAGTAGGCTGGCTCTTAATCTATAATAACTACAATTTTCTGAACCTGTTTGGTACATGTGCAGTTTTGATTCCTCATTCTTTGGAGAGGTGGAGTGCGGGGGAGGAAAATGGAAACCATGTTGTATAATAGCAGGGGAAAGAAAAAAGATATTCCTTTAGTAAAGATTGTTACAAGAAAAGAAACTAGCACATTCACAAAACAGTTTTAACATAATACAGTCATGTCTTCTCATATATCACACCAGAGTTTGCAGAGTTTTTAAAAAAGTGCAGAAATAGGATAAGAAGGATAAGATGAGAACTGAATTTCCATCAACAAAACTGAAGTTCAGATGCTCAAAATCTGGGTCCTCATTCTACAAAATAAACCGATCCCTACATTTAAACACAGATATATATCATCATATTTACATACATGTTTCAGTTCTAGGGATCTTCAAATTGCAGAGGCAATGTGTTACCTCTTTGAGCAATGCTTTCTCCAGTAAAACACATCATTCCCTGAAGGACAGTTGTTTTAACGATCTTTATCAATAATATTTTTATTCATTAATCTTGGGACAAATACATTAATAATTGAGGAGTTTAGTTGTATTCAGTCGACATACAAGGGGTAGAGATTCTGACAGTCATATTAGACACATGCAGTGCTTTTTTTCTGGCGGAACGCACCGGAATGGCGTTCCGGCACCTTTTTTTCCTTCTCCCACCCACCGGCCGCCTCGACTTCCTGGCCCAGAGCCGACCCCGCCCCGCTCTTCCGACAGCGTCGGCCTCCCGGCATGGGGCCAGGATCAGGCTCCGTTGCTGGGGTCTGTCTGCCCTGCCGGGGCCGCGTTCGGTCCCCGCCGGTGCTCCCTCCCAGCTGTGCAGGCTGCGGCCGGGCTGGGGAGATTTAAATCTCCCGCCCTGAGCATGTGCAGATACAGCGTGCTCAGGGCGGGAGCGGCCTGGCCGGCAGCAGCTCTGCCGGCTGTCCCTGTAGTTCCCAGCCTCCGGTCAGGTAAGGGGGCTGGAGGGAGGCCTGGAGAGGGGTGGGGGTGGGGACAAGGAGAGTGGCCGGGTTGTGGGGTGCGGGGGACAAGGAGACGGGCCGGGTTGTGGGGTGGGGGTGGGGACAAGGAGACGGGCCGGGTTGTGGGGTGGGGGTGGGGACAAGGAGACGGGCCAGGTTAGAGGGGTGGGGGTGGGGACAAGGAGACGGCCCGGGTTAGAGGGGTGGGGGGACAAGGAGACGGCCCGGGTTAGAGGGGTGGGAGTGGGGACAAGGAGGGACCCCCGCGCAGGCCGGCAGCCCCCACCGCCCCCTCCAGACCCCCGGGGCTGCTTCCTTTCTCTTTTTTCTCTTCCTCTTCCTTTCCTTCCTTTCCTTTTTTTCCCCTCTTCTTTGTCTTCCTCTCCCCTGCCTTCCTTCCTCTTCTCTGCCTTCCTTTCTCTTCTTTCTTTCTTTCTTTCTTTCTTTCTTTCTTTCTTTCTTTCTTCTTTGTCTTCCTCTTCCCTGCCTTCCTTTCTCTTCTTTCTTCCTTTCCTTTTTTTCTTTTTCTCTTCTTTGTCTTCCTCTTCCCTGCCTTCCTTTCTCTTCTTTTCTTCCTCTCCCCTGCCTTCCTTTCTCTTCCCTGCCTTCCTTTCTCTTCTTTCTTCCTTTCCTTCCTTTCTTTCCTTTTTTCTTTTTCTCTTCTTTGTCTTCCTTCCTTCCTGCTCTTTCTGTCTTTGCTTCCTTCCTTTCTTTCTTTTTTTCTTTTTCTCCTCCTTCCTTCTCTTTTTTCTTTCTCTCCCTTCTTTTTTAAAACTTTTTAAAAATTAATTTTAAATAAAAACCTTTCTTAAAATTAGATTTCAATTCCAAATTCATTCCAATTAAATTAATTAAACACAATTAATTAATTAATTAATTCTATTTACAATCACTTTATCTTCAATTAATGCCTATAATTTCTGTCTTGTGAGTTTTCCCCAAAAATTTATTCTGAAAAAGTTTTTCACATGGCTTGAAAATTTTGCACACAAGCCACCAAACCTAGAGGGAACATTGGCTACTAGTTGCGTACACAACAGCAGGCCAGCAGGCTAACATCGGTCAGTCCCACATTCTGGGCCTGGCCGGAGCCCACAGCACCAACAAAAAGTGTGTGGATGCATTACTGCCTGCCACCCAGTACCCAGAAACACAGGCCAGCAGCAGACGTGATAGCTACACATTCACGTTTTTTTCTAATTATAATACGGCCCCCCAACAGTCTGAGGGACCGTGAACTGGCCCCCTATTTAAAAAGTTTGAGGACCCCTGCTGTAAGACCTCACAGGTTGTCTTTCAGTATATTAGCGGCCTGCATAGTTAATAAAACTTAACAGTTTTTACCTTGTATTTTTATTTCTTTGATATATTCAAAAATTTACTGTTTACTGCACTATTTTCAGTGTTATTTCTTTATGACACGACGGACATCAATAGGAGTTCCGGTACCTTTTTTTTTAGAAAAAAAGCACTGGACACATGTGTGAGATTGTAACTGTTTCCTTCACTAGTAGGCAAAGGGCTGAGGCCAGAAGAGACTCCCTCCCCACTTATGGGCTCCCCACATCCACCACCACCTACAAAGGCTTGTCACATTGCAGTCCTTGTGCTTCACAGAATCCAGTGATTGCTTCAGTCCAATTCCACAAACCAGTATGATTCAGGAAGGGCAGGAGAGGGAAGAGGAGGGTCCATGGCCTCACACCTTTTGCATTGCCCAGCAAATTTGACAACTATGTAAGAACTCTTTAAGCAGCGCAGAGTACTTACCCCCTACATTCACTCTATCCCCTATGGTGACAGCACTTAGTTAGTCAGAACTAACAACTCTGTTGGTAACTGTCACCAAATGTGTCTTTGATCTATGAGTCATCACACACCTTATTGAAGCTAGTATGCTAGTTAGCATTAATGGTGACTAAATGGAAGTAGAAATCAAGTTCCTGAGGTCCTTTCCAACCCCAATATTCTGTGATTCTATGATTAAGCACAACAGCTGAAACAATAAAAGCTACCACCAAAAGCAGTGGCTGTTTGAAAGACCTGAAAAAAACCTAACTCAGAGAAAATAAGGCCTGTTTCTCTGGGATTGATTGAAAAACTGTAGGCTGGGGCTTCAAATGGATTGCAGCTATATTTGTCTGCATGTAACAGGAAGAGAAAGTCATCAGAAAGCCTAGGAAAACCATGCAGAAAGCCAATAATATGTGAAAGAAGCTCTGGTAGCACAGATTTGAGAGGAAGCTGCTTTCCTGTCGGTCATGTATTTGCTCCGAGTTGTGTGACTACTTTGTTAAATGGGCTTCAGACTATAACAGGAGCACCATGATGTGCTCAAGTACCAAAAGACCCCCGTACCCTATTAAAGCAAAAGCTTAATGTTAGTAAACAATAATGCAGATAATAATTAGCATGAGCATGAATTAGCTTTTCAATCAATACCATGTGTGAACTGTATTCTTTGATCAGCCATCAAAATTAATTGTGCTCCATTTGGTCTTTGGCACCATTCCCGATTGCATAGGAAATGTTTATTAAGTTCCCAGCTAAGTATATTTAATGACATTTACTCACACCTGATGTAGTTAAATTTACTAGGAACTCACTGCATTTCTTCTACATGTGCCCCTTTCAATTCAGGGACTGAGGAATTTTCTAGCAAAGTAAAAATCAGTTCCTGGAAGAAGGAGCTTAAAAGATCTTGCTGTCAGAGAATGAAATACTAGAGATGGAAAGGTCTTTTTTAATGAAACTGTAATGTCACCAATAGAGTTACCATACATCTCCACAGTCAAAGCATGCAACCTCTTTATTGATGAAAAGACCATACAATTAGTTGAGAGCACTTTACCTGCCAATAGAGTTAGTAAGAGAGTGATTATAGACCATATGAATGCATTTTTTGGTCCTTCAAAAGAAAGAAAGATGATGAACAACCAAAGTGTTTGAAGTAATAATGCCATTCTAGTCCAAAAAGAATATGACAAACAAGACCTTTCATTTGGGAAAAGGATGTGGCACAGTTCTGGAGTAATGGGCAAGACAACCTATTTTCCGTGATTTACAGAAAGTAGAATTTGATAATGCATCAAACAATTATTGCAGAAGACATACAAAGGTTAGGAAAAAACACAGAATAACACCACAAGCTACTTCAGATGGGAAGCAAGATAACATTTGGAGAACATCTGAGGCAACTGAGAAAACACATTCTAAGGGGGAAAACACCTGATAATTGCAAGATCAATGGTGATATTCTGAAAACTGACTTTTTAAAAAAATCTGATATAACCTGAAAAGGCTTAGGAGCTTTTTTGATAGAGTGGTGGTCTCATACTTAGGATTTTTGGGTGATTAAAGTAATGCATGTCCTTGCCCTCTTATCACTCAAAATTTACAGGTCTCATTGGGATAATTTGGGAACCAGAAAAGCCCATAAAAGCTAGCTTGAGTATACAGTATTTCTTCTGAAATCTGAAGGTCAAAGTCTGTGTGTGAAGGGTACTTGGCCATGCAAATTGTTTCAAAAGCAGGCAACTGAGAAAGGAATTGCATTCAGAAGATAGAGAAGTATCAGAAGTGAGATTTGTCACCATAAATGGACTCCATCCTGGACAAAGTTACCCTGTGAACTCTGATGAAGATGATGGAGCACAACAAGGAGTGTTGAGTACCTTGAAGGATCAAACCCCACTCAGCATCAATCTCTGAGTCTTCTCACCTGTTCAAGGAAAACAAAATCCATTCTCATACCTCCAAATTTCTTTAATCTCTGGCAGCCTTTACATGTAGCTATCTAACAATTACTGCTCAGAAACTCTGCCTTTCTACTTTGTTAGAAAGTAAAGCAGCATAAAAATCAGAGTGAATGACAGATAAGTAGAACAGCATAAACCATAAGAAATGATGGATGCATGGCATGCTCATGTGTCCCACATAGAAGTTGTGTATCACATGGTACATAGAACATGGCAGTACTGTGAAATACTAAAGTTACTGGAAAAAGTATAGCAAAGTACACATTCATATGTTTTGGCACCTTTCAGTTACCTTGATGTCTCATTCCGCCCACAGCCTTAAAAGACATTGCTTCTCTTCTACAATTTCACCATTCTGTTGTTTAATATGCTACCTTAAAAACTACATAATTCTCTAACCAGTTGGTGGAGGGGAGTGGAAGAGAAAGAGTGCAGGGGGAATGGGAGCAGAAATTGAAACAGTCAGCATTAGAAATTACAGTAAGTTGGGGCCCTGGAGTGGAGGGTAAGGGGATACAGCAGCACACCAGTAAGTTGGGGCCATGGAGTGGAGGGTAAGGGGATACAGTAGCACACCAGTCCAGATTGTAGGAAGGGAACATCACTCAGTACAAACTGATTGCTGTAGGAAGGGGAAGTGAAGGAAAGCCCTGATATAGGCTTTAGCTGTCCTTAACTTTCATAAATAAACCAGACATTTAGAAACACTTGAAGACTATTATTGGAAGGACTTTTGAAGGTGAAAGGTTTTTACTAACACCCAAATGGATCCTTAAAAGGCGAAGTCTATAACAGTCCACAGTCCTCATTTTGTTATCTTTGCATGTGTGCTATCTCCATTTGATTTCTGGAGTTGCACCACCTCGATAATATGTTTGTTTTCAAACTCATTCTTTGAGTAGCTGAAGCTAAGCTACATTCCATCCTTGATTTCAAACTGCTGCCCAGCACTTACCATAACTACAAACAGTTTATCACAGAGTTATTAGTTTTATATTTAAGACAGGAGAGAACAAAACTGTGCCATGAAGAATCATGCCAGAGATTGCTGATGTAAACTCTGTGAGGCCACATTTTAAAATAATTGGCATGTGGTTTAAGCTTCATTGTTATCTAATCTTTATTTATGTCTTTCCAACTGGCAAACCATGAAGTATAAAATAGAGCACTGCACCATGCAGATGCAGCTGAAAATACAACCTAGCACAAGTATTGACTTTTTGAAAAGAGCCATAAACCTGATTTATTAAACATACTATATTAATGTTACGCCAGGGATAAAGTGGTTACAGCACCCTTTACATTGTAAGAATTCATAATTATGATTCTTCCTTAAGAAGAGAGCTGAATATTTATAGAATGTTCACAACTTTTTTGATATGTAGGCTGTGTAAACTGATAATGAGTTGAAAATTAAGAATCTCAGCAATACATTTTTAGAAACACACAAGTCAGTGGAATAAAAACAAAAAAAAAACCAAAAAAAATCCCAAACCCAATAATGACTCAATTTCCAATTTTTTGGTACAGTTAATTAAAGCTCTAGAAAGCATTACTAGAGATAGTATGATAGAATTAAAGCCTGCACTATTCCCATCTCTTACAAATAAGAAATATCTGGTGAATGAAACTCTTATCCTCAGTTGGAGTTGGTCCTGTGACATTCACCTGTATGCAATGTCCCACTATATGAAACAGCAGTATGTAAGATGCACTATGGAACCTCTAGTGCACAGCAGCAGGGATCCTAAAGCCAATGACCGCACAGCCCTGCAGAGTTCTGTAAACTGTGTGTATTATTAACTCTCAGCATAGACATTCCTTTAGAGACAACTTTTTGAAACATGCTTAACAATAATGGATCCATCCATTTTATAGTACATTGTTTGTCTCAGATGCTAAGTGTTATTCCAAATGAGAGCAGGGGAGCAGTGCCACAAGGCAACAAAATAGCAAGGGTAATTACAAATGCTTCATCTATCTTCAAAAGAGAAAAGAATGAGAAGGTGTGGATTAAAGTGTAGCCAGTATCTGAAAAAATAGTGACTGTTTAGTTCTGTTCCAAAGGGGTAGCCATGTTAGTCTATTATAGAAAGACAACAGAGTCCTGTGGCACTTTTAAAGACTAATGGATTTATTTATCGCATGAGCTTTCGTGGGAGAAAATCCCACTTTGTCAGACACTTTGAAGATGGGAAACTTACAGAATGGGAGGAAATTAAATGCAGGAGAGTGTATGACATAGGATCAGGTCAGGCTGTAACAGCAAATCAAAATAGCTGTTAGGATTCAAACACTGGTTAGTTCTGCTAACTTTTGCTATTTTTTCACCTTTCAATTGCATGTGCTGACTTTTACTTGTGAAATTCTCCATTATTAAAAATAACAATTCTGATAAAAGTGAAGTCAAGCAGGCCTCGGGAAAGATGTCCGCCTCCTGATTGGATGACTTGAAGACTGGAAAGGAATCTAAAGGTTTCATGAAAATGTGGGATACCAGAAGGAGACCTGAGGAATGCAGAATAGTGTGGAGTACAGGGAGAATGTGGAGCACAAGAATAAAGGAACAGAAGAATAAACTACTTAGAAAGATACTATGAGAGGGAAGGAGAATAAATCTGGAAAGCAAGTGGATATGGGGGGCAGGGGAACAGTGTGGCACAGGAGACAGAGAACTTGGAAAGAAAATACAAGTAGGATAGATGACTTGGTACAGCAGATGTGGAGAAGAGAGGAAGATGGGAGCGCAGATGCCTATAGGGAGGAAGGCAGGACAATGACAGCATAGGCGGATGGAAAGAGCAAGTGGGCGTTCCCTCTCCAAGAAACCTATAGTGAAACATCCATTTTTATGTATATATTTCAGGTTGCCTTTTAAACCTCAAGGAAATACTTGCAAACTGAGGGTGAGCAGCTTCCTCAGATAGGGATAAATTATAAAGCAGAAGGGGGGGGGGGGACAATTTCTTCTTTTGTCCTACTTTAATAATTTTTAAGGCTATATCATGATATAATTTCAGAAGTTTGACATCCAGTTTTTGAATGGTAGGCCTTCCTATACTGCTTTTCTTTCTAAGCAAAGATGAGCCAGAACTCGAATACCCAACCTGAAATATCCAAGGAAAATGAAAGCTCTTCACAGCAGTCAGGTGTTTGGACTGTCAGCGAACAGTTCATAGAATCATAGAATAATAGGGATGGAAGGGACCTCACAAGGTCATCGAGTCCAATACCCTGCTAAAAAGTAGGACCACTCCCACTGAATCACCCCAGCCAGGGTTTTGTCTAATCGGGCCTTAAAAATCTTCAAAGATGGAGATTCTACCACCTCCCTAGGTAGTCCATTCCAATGCTTCACCACCCTCCTAGTGAGAAAGTTTTTCCTAATATCCAACCTTGACTTCCCCAGCTGTAATTTGAAACCATTGCTCCTTGTTGGGTCCTCTGTTACCGTCAAGAACAGCCTAGCTCCCTCCTCTTTGGAGCACCCCTTCATGAGTGACTCCTGTATTAAAATTTGTTTGCACCAAACATTTGTTCAGTTTGGGGTAGTAAATAATGCCATAAATGGTTTAGCCTGTTTACAGGTCATTCATGATTAGGAAGAAAGACTAAATCCAATAAATAAATTAACTGTGAGCAACTGTAAAAAATATTCACATTTACCTGCTTAGTATCTCTAAAACTACACACTAGAAAAATGCCCAGCTACAGTATACAACAGATGTATGAATACATCAGGGAGTCAACACATCATATTCACAGAAACATCATCACATTTCTCATAAGAATTTTTTTTAATCTACTCTTGTTTTGTGCCTCAGCTGCTGTCATGTACTTAGCAAGCATAGCATCAGAAACACACAGGGGTCCTGATTAACATTAAGTATATATAATAGAACCAGAAATTGACAATTTTCTTACTGAATGATTTTTCAAAACTTGTATTCCAAAAAAGTGTACAGAATGAAGTAAAATTGGACAAAATTTAATAAAGCTGAATATGCAACCTGCTGAGCAAGCACAGTTTTAATGATTTGCATGGTAAAATGATACCACTGCAGTGCTTGAAAATAATGTTATCATTTTTGGAGGCATAACCTGTAAATATTCAA
This sequence comes from Pelusios castaneus, assembly GCA_007922175.1. Classification (NCBI taxonomy): domain Eukaryota; kingdom Metazoa; phylum Chordata; order Testudines; family Pelomedusidae; genus Pelusios; species Pelusios castaneus. Next base: position 7,623,756 of record ML685784.1, on the reverse strand, counting down.
GTTTATCCACATTTCATTTGTCTTGTGCTAGAGATCTGATTCTAAGAACTCCTGAGCATCTCCCCAGACTAGTTAGGTGCCCTCAACAACCATTAAAGTGAAGATACTAAGCTTCATACATGTACTGAAAGTTTAGGGACCTGGCATATTTCTGATTCCGATCCCAATACATGGGAATACTTTAAAGATACTTTAAAGGTCTGTTCTTTAGAGATTAGGCTGTTACCCCTTTTTGTCAATGTCTTCAGTACATTCAGTAACAGACATACATTTTTAAGAATTCCAGGCTTTGGAGGAGCTATAAAAATTAAAGAAAGCTTGCTTACAGAATGCATGTAAATCAATTCCTGCATAGTAGTGGTATTGGAGTTTATAATCTCTGAACTCACTTTTTATTAGTTGTTTTCTTTATTTCTGCAGCCTCCCCCCTTCATATGTGGAAAGGAATAAATATGCCTCTGAATTTAGACAATAAATCCCCAGATCTTTGGATTAATGGGATTTCCAGCCAGCCAGCAGTGTTAATTTCTATTAAAGAAATCTCAAAATGTATATGCTCAAAATAGAAGATACATATGGATCTAGATTTTTATTCTGATACAGGAATTAGAAGCAAAACAGATTTGGCAAATCAGGTGTCCAAGCAACTATATTCTTCTCAGAAATAGTTGAAGGTTACCATAGAGTCCTGCCCACAACACAAGGAATGGGAAATTTTCCATAAAACCTCCATCACCTCATCCTTCAAATAGGTGTGTAAAGAATAGAAGAACCAAATTTAATCCCGTGAGAAACTTCCATCAAAGCATGAGGGTCAAATGTACTGATGATATGTAATCTGTTGGGTTAAGTGGAGGTAAGTGCGGAAGAAGAGTTATTTGCAGTGATTTGGTATTCTGGGCATGCAAAAATAATATAATTTAGGGCAATAAAAGTGATATGTGGCAGGGAGAAGAAGGAATCGAGAGTGAGGGACCTATGATAATTTCCCAGATATAGACTGGAGTATAGGTCCTAGTAGTAATAATAGGGCCCAAATTTTCCTGGATGTCATAGCTGATGGATTCCATAAGCAAATAGTTACTGAACCAAAAAAAGGGGGTGCCATTTTAGATTTTATATTGGTTGTTACAGAACAAAAGAGATTGTCCCAGAGATGGATTGGGTTGAACGTTGCCCTTTGTTGCCTGCTTGTTCCACCTCAAAGCCATGAGTACGCGAAGAGGGGCTGCCTTACAATTCTTTTATCCAAAACAGTATGGAAATACACACATAACTGACAACTTTCCATGGACCCTTATCTGTTTGCATTAACACCTTTACAATGAATATTGATGATTATATGGTGCATATAATTATTCCCACCCCTGTTTACCATATATTATGCAGGTACTCTACTTTCAAACTCATTATTTTCTACACAAATAATGACTTCACATTCCTTGAGAGGACATAGTACCAGGGAGGGAAGAAGAGGGAGATAACACTACCTTCCCATTAAGGATCTACTATGGGATAATCCTAACTACGTTTTTTATAAAGATGGTCTGGATGGGAGGAAGAAAAGGAGAGATAACATGCTTTAACTAAAACAAACGAGTCCTGTGGCATTTTTAAAGACTAACATATTTATTTATTGCATGGGCAGTCGTAGGATAAAATCCCACTTCGTCAATCACTTTGAAGATGGGGAGCTTACAGAATGGGTGGAAAATAAATGCAGTGTATGACTTACACTTCCCTGCTTTTAGTTTGAAGACCTCCAGACTGAGCCTTTAAGTTTATGGAAGGGATGTTATGATAGGACAGCCTAATTTGGCAATTAACTGAGTTTTGACTACTAGTAGTAAATATACCCAATGGCCAATGATGGGATGTTAGATGGTGAGTTCAGAGTTACTACAGACAATTCTTTCTGGGTGTCTGGCTGGTGAGTCTTGCCCATATGCTCAAAGTTCAACTGATAGTCGTATGTGGGGTCAGAAATAAATTTTCCCCCAGGGCAGATTAGCATAGGCCCTGGGGGTTTTTCGTCGTCTTCTGTAGTATGGGGCATAGGTCATTGGCTGGTGGACCCTGAAGTCTTTGAATAATTATTTGAGGACTTCATTAACTCAGTCAAAGGTTAGGGGTTTAATCCAGGAATGGGTCGGTAAAGTTCTGTGGTCTGCATTGTGCAGGAGGTCAGACTAGATGATCAGAATGGTCCCTTTTGACCTTACAGTCTCTGAATCTGAGTCTAAATGACGATTGATACTGGGGTATTTGATAAAGAATGTTTCTTTGCCTTCATGTCTTCTTGCTAGTAGCTTTTCTTATAATACTCTTCTTCTGCTTCCTAAGCCCTGATTCTGCAGTCATATTTTTGTGATCCCTGGACCCAGAAGAGGCAGGAGTTGAAGTACAAGTTGCATACAGGTATAAAAATCAAAACTACTATAGTGAATCTTCTACACCATCCTCCCCCTTCCCTGCCCAGCAGTAATTGGTAATAAAACAAAGGAAGGACAGTGGAGAATAAATGAGATGATAGGCTGAAGCTACATCCCAGTCCAAGATTCTATACTTCTGAAAGCCAGGTTCAAACTCCAAATCAATTTTGGAGAAGTGTCACCTGTTTTTGTATGAGCCATGCTTTTCTTTTGTTCTCTGCTCTTAGAGGAATGTGAGTTAGTGTCTAGGTTTGATGCTGTAGTTACATGATTTTTATACCTTAGCTACTTATTAATAGTACAGAGACAAAGTGGGTGCGGTAATATCTTTCACTGGACCAACTTCTGTTGGTGAGAGAAACAAGTTATCACATTTACATGGAGCTTTTCTTCAGGTCCAGGAAATGTCCTCAGGGTGTCACAGCTGAACACAAGGTGAAACAGACTCCGTAGTGTAAGTACTTAACACATATTTCAATGGAGAATTCAAGGTGAAGTTCAACATTAAGGTGCCTCCAGTCATAGGGGAGAAAGGTAGACAGAGGAGAGAAGGTGGTGGGCAGAGGAATGGAGTGGGGACAACCAGAATGTTATAATAAGCCAACACTCCAGTGTCTTTGTTCTGTTCATGATTTTTAGTATCTAGCAAAGTTATGAATTTAAGCTCCCAGGCTCTGCTGAGCTGGGTGGTTTGGTGTCTGAGCCCAGTGATACCACAGTGGTGAGGGTCTGTGGATAAGTTGCCCGCTGATGAAATCCAGTGGCTGGAGGTAGGGGAATCCAGGCTGTCCCCGCTCTAATGGGTTCCAAACCACGGCCCACTGATAGTAATTCAAAACCAAAAAGAAATGGAGGCCTGAGCATGGTTGCCTCGATGCCTGCTCCCTATCCCAGCTTCTGTTCCTCTGCTGGTATCACTGTTTACTTTGGAGTCCTCTCTGGTTGTGCTCTGTAGGGCAGCAATTCTCAAACTGGGGTCTATGGACCCAAGAGGGTCCTAAAAGACTGCACAAGGAGTCTGCAAAATAATTTTACCTCATGTCTACACATTTGCTGGGGGGCCCACTGAGGTGAGTCAAAGGATGGAAGTGATGCTCCCTCCCGAAACTCCACAATGTGGGGCTGACCCTAGCTGCCTGATGTCACTGCTTGCCCCCAAATATTACTCTGCAGGCCCCAGGTAATGTCCAAGGGAACAAGTGGTGATACCATGCAGCTCGGGCTAGCCTCACACAACAAGACTTGGGCAGGGAGTGCCACTTCCACTCCTTGACTTACCTCAACGGGCCACTCAGCCTGTCTGTGTTTGTGGGGCACAGCCAAAAATTGCAGCATCATTACAGAAGAGGTTACTGCACAGCTACTGACTCTATAAACTGGCAGCAACTAACCAAGGAGACACAACACTGCTTTGCCATGATACATTGGTATTTCAGGAAGCAGTGAGAAACAAGCCCACAGATCTCATCTGTAAGTAGTTTTATAATCTTTTTCTTAAAGCACACTAACAATATATATTTACATGAAACACACACATACTTTATTCAACCAAAAAATGAGAGTCCCGTGGCACCTTAAAGACTATCAAATTTCTTCAGGTATAAGCTTTCGTGGGCTCCAACCCACTTTGTCACGTCTACCCCTCTGGAATTTATTCAGCCAGTTTCTCAGGTGGGGGGAGTCCATGATTAACATTGCATTTGAAAAGAGGTCTGTCAATAAAAAAAAAAAAAATGAGAACCTCTGCTATAGGATCTTCCTCCCTTAACACTTGTCTACATTAGGGGTGGGATTGTATTTCAATTTTAAACTGTCGAATTACAGAAGGACAAAAGAGTCTTGTGGCACTTTTAAAGACTAACAGATTTCTTAATCGCATGAGCTTTCGTAGGAGAAAATCCCACTTCGTCAGATGCTTTGAAGATAGGAAAGTTACAGAGTGGGAGGAAATTAAATGCAGGGGAGTGTATGACATAGCATCAGGTCAGGCTGTAACAGCAAATCAAAGTAGGTGTTAGGATTCAAAACAGCCTGACCTGATCTGTTCCCCAGTGTTTTGAATCCTAACACCTACTTTGATTTGCTGTTACAGCCTGACCTGATGCTATGTCATACACTCCCCTGCATTTAATTTCCTCCCACTCTGTAACTTTCCTATCTTCAAAGCATCTGACGAAGTGGGATTTTCTCCCACGAAAGTTCATGCGATTAATAAATCTGTTAGTCTTTAAAAGTGCCACAAGACTCTTTTGTCTTTCTACAATAGACTAACACGGCTACCCCTTTGGAATTACAGAAGGTGAAGGTGAGTGATTACAGCAAATTGCATGCTCAGGGACTCATGTCTACACTGCTCATGTTACTTCCTGAAATGAATTTCATGTGGGTAGTAGGCAAAAAGGCTTATGGGGAGGAAGTCGTCCCCCGCTCATTTCCCCTCTCCTCTTTAAAAAAAAAAAAAAAAAAAAGCAGGAAAAACTTTCCTTGCTGTTTCTCTGCTAAAGGCACAACAGAAAGGCAGAGAACTGCATGCAGAGAAAGGAATTAACTGAAAGCTTTCTGGGGCTGCAGGCAAGGGAGGAGCTATGTTGCTATGGTGCAGCAGACTGGAGAAAAAGGAAATTCAAGATTAGCTACTTTCTGGCTACATGGACCTAAATTTGAATTGTAGATTTTGACCTCAGTGCTACACCAATTGCAGGGATCATAGAATCATAGAACAATAGGGTTGGAAGGGACCTCACGAGGTCATCTAGTCCATCCCCCTGCTAAAAAGCAGGACCACTCCCACTAAATCATGATGTTATCGATGATGATGATGATGATGATGTTATCAAATTGATGTTGATGATGAATTGATGTTAAATGATGATGTTATCAAATTGAATTACAGCACTATTTAATTCAAATTTAATGCTCTGACAATGGAAACACAGGCTGCAGAAGCTTGAAGTAAGCAGCACTATGTTGAACTTCACTGTCAATGTAGAACAGGATTTAGTCATGGTTTGTTGTTGGCCTCTGTTACTGAACAGCTGAAAAGACTTGGCAGAGAAGCATAGTCCCAACCACATGAGGCCCTGGTGGCTTCATGACAGGAGATTTCAGCAACACACAACTTCTCTCCTGTTGTTTCCACCCAGACGGAGCTAAGTGGCTTCCTTTTGAATTCAGCCTCTACTGTGAACATAAGAAGCAGGGGTGACTGGACGTGGCTGTCTGGGCCCAAAGCACCTCCTTAACCCTTCCTTCAGAGTAGAGCTTGTATACCCCACCCCAAGCTCATCTTTTTATGTTGTTATTCAGTTTTCTTTGAATGAGGATTTTGGATTTTTGGATTTGGGATTTTTTTCTCATTAGAACAGGTGATTTGACCTCACCTTCCTCTATATGCTGTTCCCCAGTGTTCGAATCCCAACACCTATTTTGATTTGCTGTTACAGCCTGACCTGATCCTGTGTCATACATTTCCCTGCATTTAATTTCCTACCATTAAGTTCCCCATCTTCAAAGCGTCTGATGAAGTGGGATTTTCTCCCAAGAAAGCTCATGTGATAAAAAAATTTGTTAGTCTTTAAAAGTGCCACAGGACTCCTTGTTTATTTTAATCGTCTCATTATGAAATTATCTATTGATCAGGTCTTTGTGTGGCCAAATGGTTCTATAAATCATAGTTATCTTGTGGAAAAGATTAAGCACAAATGAAAACTAATAAAACAAGTGTTTGTCATGTGATTCTTCTTAGACCTACAGAACTGAAATTCTGTCATAATTTACATCCATGAAGTCCTACTGAAGTCAGTGAAGTTTCATGGGTGTGAATGGGCAAAATAACTTCCTCTGCTTTAGATACTAATGTCTGATGTACTATCAAGGGCTATGTCTACACTAGAAAAGTTAAGTCGACTTTAATAAGGTTGACTTTAAGTCAACTTAAAATCGACCTTATTAAAGTCGACTTAACAAGTGGCAACACTTTAAATCGACTTAGTCCACTTTAAGTCGACCTAACTGCCCTTAGGTCGACTTAACAAAGTGGACTTATGCTTCCACACTGGGCGTCGGTCAATCTAAGGAAAGGTTAAGTTGACCTAAGGAGGCTTAAGTCAACCTAATGAGTGGTAGTTCTAAAGTCAACTTAAGCTTTCGTTAAGTCACTTAATGAAAGCCTAGTGTGGATGTGACTTAATTTAAGTCGACTTAAGCCTCCTTAAATCGACTTAAATTGCCAGTGTAGACATAGCCAAGGAGCTTTACAATTCCTCTTCTCCTGCAGGAAATTTACTGTCCTGAAGAATGGTTTTTAATCAACCAGCAGAGTTCATGACAGCTGCAATTTTAAAGCTGTTCTATTCTATTTCCTTTAAGTTTCAGTTGCCAGAACAATTTTTCTAAAGTTTCTGACCCAGATTTGGACAGTGGCTCCATTTTTGTAGTGCAGATTTGCACTCACAAGCATTAGTCCTTCAGTGGTGGCTTGCTTCCTTAAATATTCAAGTTAGTTATTGATGTACGAATACTTGTACCTGAAATAAATTGCTGATGTAAAAATGTAGTGTCAATTATTTTTCATTTTTTAAAAAAATAACTCGCAAAAAGTTAAGCAGAGCTGGACCTTGCAAAGGGAATTAAAACCAATAGCAAAAGTTTCTTTAGCCATATAAATAGGAAGAAAACAAAAAAGGAAGAAGTGGGGCCATTAAAAACTGAGAATGGTATGGAGGTCAAGGATAATCTAGACATAGCTGAATATCTAAATAAGTACTTTGCATCTGTTTTTAATGAGAGTGAAGATGAGCTGGGGGATAGAGGTAGGATAGCTAATGGGGAAGAGGACATGAAAGTGGAAATTACCATACCTGAGTTAGAAGCCAAACTTGAGTTGCTGAATGGGACTAAATTGGCGGGCCTGGAGAATCTCCATCCAAGGATATTAAAGGAACTGGCTCATGAAATTGCCAGCCCATTAGCAAAGATTTTTAATTAATCTGTAAACTCGGGGGTTGTACTGTTTGACTGGAGAATTATTAATATAGTTCCTATTTTCAAGAAAGGGAATAAAAATGATCCGGGTAACTACAGGCCTGTTAGTTTGACATCAGTAGTATGAAAGGTCTTGGAGAAAATTTTGAAGGAGAAAATACTTAAGGATATTGAGGATAACAGTAACATGGCTTTACCAAAGGTAGGTCATGCCAGACCAATCTGATCTCCTTTTTTGAGAGGATAACAGAATTTTTAGGTAAAAGGAATGTGGTAGACTTAATTTACATAGTTTTCAGCAAGGCATTTGATACAGTTCCACATAGGGAATTATTAGTTAAGTTACAGAAGATGGGAATTAATATGAATATAGTAAGGTGGGTAAGGAACTGATTAAAGGGGAGGCTACAGCAGGTCATACTGAAGGGTGAACTGTCAAGATGGAGGGAGATTACCAGTGGAGTCCCTCAGGGATCGGTCTTGGGACTGATCTTATTTAACCTTTTGGTTACTGACCTTAGCACCAAAAGTGGGAATGTGCTAATAAAGTTTGCAGTTGACACCAAGTTGGGGGTTTTGCCAATACAAAGAAGGATCAGGATACCATACAAAAAGATCTGGGTGACCTTGTAAACTGGAGGATGAAATTTAATAATGGGAAGTGCAAGGTCATGAATTTAGGGACAAATAACAATAATTTTTCCTATAAGTGAGGGAATGCATCAGTTGGAATGGACTGAGGAGGAGAAGGATCTGGGATTACTGGTTGATCACAGGATGACTATGAGCCGCAAATGCGATGTGGCCGTGAAAAAATCTAATGCAGTTCTAGGATGTATCAGGAGAGGTATTTCAAGCAGAGATAGGGAGGTGATAGTGCCGCTGTACAAGGCACTGGTAAGACCCCATCTGGAATATTGTGTGCAGTTCTGGTGCCCCATGTTTAAAAATGATGAATTCAAATTGGAACAGGTGCAGAGAAGGATGACAAGGATGGTCCGTGGAGTGGATTTGTTTCTTGGGTGACTGGCTGTTGAGACTTGCCCATGTGCTCATAGTTTAACTGATCGCCATGTTTGGGATCGGGAAGGAATTTTCCCCCCAGGCAGATTGTCTAAGGCTCTGGGGGGGTTTCACCTTCCCCTGTAGCACAGAGCATGGTTCACATACTGGTGAATTTTCTGTATCTTAAAGTCCTTAAATCATGATTTGAGGAGGTAAATAACTCAGTCATAGGTTCACAGCTTATTGCTGGAGTGGGTGGGGGAGGTTTGGAGGCCTGCATTGTGCAGGTCAGACTAGATGATCATACTTGTCCTTTCTGACCTTAGAGTGTATGAGTCTAGGAGAACTACTCACACAAATAAGTGTTACTCAGCATGTGTAGAGGTTACAGAAATTAGCCCATAGTAAGGTAGATAATTCTGAATTCCAACATCTCTTTGCACATGCTTCTCATTTGCTGCCTTTCAAGGCAAGAGCTCTTGGGTTTTTTTGTTTTGTTTTGTTTTAATGTTAATGACTGCATTGTGCATCACTTTGTTCTTTTCTTTCTTAATACTCATTCTCTGGGGTCCTTGCTTAGTCTTCTGTTTCCTAAACTATACAGGCTAATCATTCTTTATAATTCAGACTATAATGCAGAACCCTGAATTATATTGTTTACCCTATGCTGAACCTTTTCAATCTCAACAATGTATTTCTTATATTGAGAGGAATGAAATTGCTTCCAATAAAAAAATCAATTCAATTTTTAAACCATTATCTAGAAACCAATTTACAGTGCATTATTAGCAGTATATTTTTGTCTTTAGAACTTGAATCAGTTGGGAGCTGTCTTGGGCTGTCCCTGACAACGTTAAAAGCAAATGAAATCCAATGGTCTAAGGTACCATATTGTTCAGAACTTCTCAATTCACATCTTGTCACACCACCATGGAAACCTGCCATATTATGCCGCCATATTGTTATCATGATTATTGGCATATTGAAAGTTTATAAACCATTGCTAGATTAATAAGCAATCACAAGTAAGACCAGAACAACATATGCAAACTTGAAGCAATTCACTAGATAGTTTGTTGCAGCCAGCCAGTCTTAGTTATCAGTTATTACTATTATTTTATAGTGCCATAGTTGTGCATAGGTATTTCACAGGACAAATAAAAGAAGACTCCTTGTCCAGAAAAGCTGACATGTCAAGATGCTGATCCTCCATTTGATCCATGGAGTAGAATTAAACATGTGCTTAGAGTTAAGAATGTGACCAAGTGTTTTGCTCAGTTAGGGTGTGTATTAAGACTATAATTACAGGAAAAGATAGGAAGCAGGAAAAGGTGAAAGGAAAGAGAAGGTGAAGGAAGAAGGATAGGACAATAATTATACCATCACACTTCCTCTTTCATTCTTGACCCTTCTTAAATATTGTGGTCTTATCAGGTCATTAAAATAGGGGCTTTTATAGTATTAATGAATAACTCAATAAGAACAAAATATAAATAATAGCTCACCACAGCTCCAGCCCACTCTACTTGCTGTACAAACTAATGGCTAGATTCCACTGTACAGTGATTTGTTTAATTTATGTCTTGAAATGAAATCTGCTGTCTAACACATTCAGATTTGTTTCATTTGAGACAACAGGACCATTAGATGGCACTCTGGGTAAAGTTGAAAAAATTACTTACTTTGCAAGCTAGTGAAATCCAAGTATTTAAACAACACTGAGTGAAATAAAACCTAGCAAATATATCACCAAATGAGAGAGGTCTCATATTTATTGCACTTTTAACAGCCTGTGACTTCCAAATGCAATATGTAAATTATCCTTTGAAGTAATATTTTGCTCCATTTGTAAAGAAATAAAATACAAAAATCAAAGAGTGGTGATGAAAATGTGTACTAAGGATGTATTTATTTTACCTTTCCTTTTTGCTAGCTTTATCTTACCATCGGCTCTTAAAGTATAGGATCATCTCATATCTGTATTATCTGCAGAAAAAAAACCTGAGAATTGTAGTAACTAATACCAAAGCTTGGGTTTCCTATATTTTGTGTGGAAGAAAAATAGACTTGTGTTCATAATGGAGGGTTTTGACCAGATGTTCTAAAATGCTTTTTATGTGCTAGACTGATAAAGACAGTTTGTAAAAACAAATAAGAAAAAATACTGCAGCACAGGGCAGTTTACTTTGTTAGAGAAAAATCCTCCTCTTAGAACTTCAAGGGCAACCTTTGTTCTGACAGCTTCCTCACAAACATACTTGGATCTACCACTAGTGTCAATGTGTATTCCACACATATAGGGAGGATAGAATATCAAAGTCAAGATGCACTGTTCAGATTTAGGAAGGGAATTTTGCCCAGCTCCCAATCTTTTATTAAGCTACATAAAGGAGTCAGAGGGGCTCAGCACAGTTCTACAGGGGTGTACTTATGCTGAGTTTATCATTAACTATTTATCTTTCCTGATAAGTAAGAAAAACATAGTTTGATATTTTGAGAAAGACAAACTTGTTGGGCTAAATTCTGCTTTTTCCACAGCACTTAATAACTTTTCTTGACCCAGAGTCCCCAAATACTTTATAAAACATCTTTGACCCAGAGTCCCCAAATAATGTATAAAACATCTGTGTGTGTAATCTCTATACAACTCCTACCCATGTAAAGTATCCAACATAGTGCAAGCTAATACTGTGAATTTCCAAGTACCCTTTATATTATAAACAATAGCTAATATGCTTCCCTCTGCTCCAAGGTGTGGAAAGAAGCAAATGAAAATTAAAAGCATGGAGATGTTCTCTCAATATGCAAATAGAACAGCATAGTATTTGGAATAGTCTCTCATGAAGCTGTTGGATACACCATGCTTTTGGAGCTCTGCCAATTTATATGTGCAAGTAGGTAGTCAGAAAAAAAGAGCAACTGCTTTACTCGGCATGGTCCCCTCATGTACTGGGAACTTTCGAGGAAAACTTTCTATGATAACTAATGCTGCTGGAAGCAAAATTAAGTTCCTTCTCATGACAGCTTGAAGAGAGGGATAGAATACAGACATAGTCTGAATAGCCAGTCATTATATGGCACCTGCCATTCTCAATTACTGGGAATAGAAAGTCAGTGGAAGATGTGATGATCCACACCATCTTTCAAAATCAGGCTACTGCTTATGTGCCATAGGTTGGGCACCCCTGTTTGAAAATGTTCACCCATGAAGATTTTTTTTTTCTGTATCACAAACATACTTTTTTTCTACAAAAAATAAGATTAAAATCTTTACTTCTGAGCTCTGCTTCTGTCATGGTTATAGGCCTGGCTCAAATAATGATTGCTTTCAAGCCTCTCTGAAGTCATAATATTGTTTATTTTAATAGTAGAAACAAAACTCTTAGAGAAAAATGTTTAAAACAGTCTACACAAGGTCTCTTGCATAACGGCTTCTCCTCCCATGACTGTAATCTAGGTAAGCCTCCTTTTTTTCCAGATACCCCAGATGACTATGTTGTACTCTAGTTCCCCCAAACAACCTCCTTGTCCAAAGAGAATATTCCTGTCCTTTAGCTCTCCTGTATGCCAGCCTTGTCTTGTCCTGGCATTGTCCCCTAACAATCCTCAAGTGTTTGCTGAGGTCTGGCTTATCTTGAGCTATTCTTTCCCTTCCTGCTTATTTTCTTATAGCCCCATATTAAGTTAAACCAATATATTCATAAAACAAACATGACCAAAACCAGGGCAATAAATAGCATTCATAAATTAAAGAACAGATTCACTTCCATCATATATACCTTTATCTGTTTGTGGGACAGAATGTGCTATGTCCCTAAAATACAGTGTGATGTAGTATATGATATAGCACATGAAAAAAATCTGCCTTTCTATAATGACCTTTCAGTGTTCATGGTCACTTCATGGTTGAATGTGATTAGTTTTCATTTGGACCATTCAGTGCCTTAATTTGTTTTGAAAGATACAACTCAGATACACAGAACACACACACAGCCTTTGAGCCCTCTTATTCATCAACTAGCTATTTATATTAGGTATTCTTCAGTATGAGTCTCCTTTGAGCAACAATACTCTTCTAATGAAAGATGAGTTATTTGTTTGGCGTGTACTTCAGCTATGGGTCAATGAATTGAAAAGACTCTTAAACTTCCTGCACATATACTCATACTGGCTAGATACAATAAAACAGTTTGCTGTATGAAATTCCAGGATAAAATGAATATGTAACTGCTCTTAATACTGCGTTAGTGCAAATGCCAAAATGTTTTTTAATCAAATACTACAATAAAATTGTACAACTGTAAAATGTACAGTAGAAATATGTTCTATATATAAAGGCAGAGCAGTTTTCATCTCTCTACCAGAACATAATGGCACTTTGTACCTACTTTCAGATGAGAAAGTTGCTGTTAGTTCCCATTGGAGCTCAGACAGGTGAGTTAACATGGGAAACCAGTGTTCTACAAGCCACATGAGCACTACAGGGAAACCGACTCCTGCTGATTATGAAAAGCAAGTGAACAGTAGGAGGTCAGTTCACCTCCAGATTCCATGAAAGGATAGTAAAATAGTGGATTTGACTTTAATGGAATACCATTTTTCCCCTCTAGTTAGTGTATCTTCATACTTGCTGGGGCCTAACAGGGGTCCCAGACATTAAGTGCTTACTTAAGGCCAAATTCTGAAAGGACATGTGCAGGAGGGAAGAATATTTTAAGAAGCCTTCTGTCCTCTTTCATGGTCTTATGAAGGGTCTGATAGAACTGCAGTTGTTCCTCTCCACAGAGCACAATGGCTGCTTTTCATGAGTTTTCCTCCCCACTCCAAATGGTGGGGGGGAGTGAGGCTAGCAGAATGTTTCTACCCATTCCTCATTTTCTGCCTTGCACAGACCACAGAGCAAGATAGGCATACAATAGGGACTATGAAGAGGTGCACCAGCAAGGATTTCTTGCACTCAGAACATAGCTTGATCTGCACCACCTTCCCACAGTCCTCAGTATAAGGAGTATGTCAGGAGCATGGCTGAGAAAGAAGGGTCATGGCTGGATTTCTGCTGAATTCCAATAATCTCTAAGTGGCATAAAGGCCAACTGAATACTTCCACTAAGTGACTTGAGTTGAGAGAATCTTTAGAATGACAGAATCAGTCCTTGGGAAACCCTGGGATAGTGTAGAGGGTGGATAGATGATTTAAGTCACCTTTGCTCACCCTATTTGCTCCCTTCATTGAACACAACTCAGCCAGGGCCTGGTGTTTGTTTTTAAATAGAAACTCTGACACTTTCCAGTATTTTCTGTTTTGCTATCTTTTGATTGTTCTCTCTTCAGTTTCCACTTCTTAGCTCCTAGTTGGCAACTTGTTAGCAATCATTTATTATTTATTATTATTATTATTATTTATTTGCAAGCTGCTGGCCATTTTTAGATGGTCATTAAAATGCTAACCTATTTCCCCCTAGAACCTGTTGGAAAAAGGCAATATTTTACTACATCTTATTCAATGGAGTGAAGTGCAAACTGAAAAACTATCTGGGGATGTCACAAATCTTTACACCTACACTATACAGCAGATTAAATACTGCATCTTTTCTCTATTTTTTTTAAATGAATGTGGCTATAATTCACCAGCACTTGCTAAGGTAAATATTTTTCTGTGTGTTTTTCTCATGACCCTTCATGGAAATGTTATAGAGTTGTGAAGACTTTTACAAACATTAATTTCCTATTCCAAAGAGGTAGCCGTGTTAGTCTATTGTAGAAAGACAACAGAGTCCTATGGCACTTTTAAAGACTAACAGATTTAGTAATCGCATGAGCTTCCGTGGGAGAAAATCCCACTTCATCAGAGCTTTGAAGCATCTGACGAAGTGGGATTTTCTCCCACGAAAGCTCATGCGATTAATAAATCTGTTAGTCTTTAAAAGTGCCACAGGACTCTGTTGTCATTAATTTCCTAATAATCTTACTTTTTAGGCAGAAGTTGTTAAATTAATATTAGTAGTTTTACTGTACAGCTAAGAAGCCCTAGTTATAGACCAGGATATCATTGTGCTAGGGCCTGTACAAACAGAGAAGAAAAGAGTGGTCTCAACCTCAAAAAGCTTACAAGCTAAGTATAAAGCAAGATACAATAAGTGGTTGTAGACAGAGATGTGTGAGTACATGGAAATCTTCTCTTCTCCTACTCCAGGCTGATTCAGTACTTTATTTTATCAAGGACAGGATAAGAGAGCTGCTGTGAGAAAGTGTGGGTGGGAAAATATCTCTGAGATTGAGGAGAATGATAAATGAGTGACACAGGAGAAAGTAGGAGTTATGAAGAAATTGCCTGTATTTGTACCTGCATTATGCAAACAACATTTCTGGAGAAGCTGAAAGATCCCCACCCCTTCTTCTAATGTGTCAGATTTTAAGAAGTGAATTCACAGATCAGTTCCAAAAGGACGTGCCAAAGGTGGAAACATTCAAGAAATCTTCTCCCTCTCTTGCATGTCCAGTTCAAAGTTCTGACAGAACTGTAGTTGACCCTTCATATTTTCCTGAATGATAATTTGGGTACCTACCCTATTTGCTTCCATCATATCAGTCATCCTAGACTTACCTCTACATAGGCATTCATATTTGTCTTCTCACTATGGCTATGTCTACACTGGCAAGTTAGTTCGAATTAAGGAGGCTTAATTCGAACTAACTAAAGCCATGGCTAAACTAGGCTTTAGTTAGTTCAAATTAAGGGCTTCCTTAATTCGAACTAATAAGTTCGAATAGGGCTTCAGAAGTAAGGCTTTAATTCGAACTAACTAGTTCGAATTAACCAATGTGGCCATGTTAATTCGAACTAATTTCTTAGTTCGAACTAACCGGCCATTGAAATGAATGGGGATCGTTAATTTGAACTAAGCAAGTGCCATTCATGGCACTTGCTTAGTTTGAACGAACTTTTTCTAGTTTGAATTAAGCTCTAACTAATTCGAACTAATTTTAGCGAGTGTAGACATAGCCTATGATAGCTGAACAACTTACCAAACATGAAAATGTGAAATTCAATGTCTATTCATTTTTTGTTTCTCCTTTTATCTTAATCAGTTACAAAGACTGGAAGTGGTTATTAATGAATTAAATATATATTGATGTGGAATAACTAAAGTAAATATGCAGTCTTGTTCTTGGATCTGGAGTAGGCAAACTATGAGGCCTACCTGATTTCTCTGGCACTGGTCACTAAAAAACCCCAAAACTTTTGTCTCTACTTCTCACATTTCTAATTCTTGCTGTAGTCAGGTGCATCATTCTTGGGGAGCACAGTGAATGCTGAAAGTCTTGGTCACATGAAAGGAGGACCAAGAGAATTTGAAATTAAGACCATCACCTTCTGGTGATAATGAGACAATGGAGTGACTAGAGCAGAGGTGATGTACACTGGTGAGATTAGGTATACCAGTGTTTCCCTGACACATTTCAGACCTCTTGGAGTATTTACAAGGGTTTCCTATGAACATGGCCTTGCACTAATTAGTCTTGGAGCTCAAAAAAGCCTACGTCACCATGGTCAGTGATCTTAAAAGACAGTTCAAGTCAATGCAAGGTGATATACTATAGCTTTTCATTGTGAAGTGGATGAGTATTGTGGGAACTAAGAACACAGTATGTTTTATCACAGCAGAAACGCAACTTTATTTTATTACAAAAAGCAAATTTATGTCAGCATGTTTGAAGCTTCCACTAAATCACCCCTGGCATGAGTGCCACAAGCCATTTCTGTGCTATGGGACTATAATTCTGTTCAGTGTTTTGCATGAAGAATAATAAAAAGCTTTAAGAGGGTCTCCTAGGGCACTCACAGAAGATTCATAAACAACCCCAGGAGATTTAGTAGAAAAGCAGGAAGTGCTTTATGAAAAATCTGCAACAAAGATTTTCATAAACTGTGAATTTTCCACACTTACTGACAAATTGCAAAATGTTACATAGATTTAGAAAATGTAACTATTAAATACTACATAAAACCTCTTAGATTCAAAGATATTTATAAACACTGGACGATGTAGTCATTGGCCAAAATACCTCTGACTGCAATGTGAGCAAGACTGAACTATGTAATATGCATGATGCCCCTGTGAGCTAGCTGCTGTACAATAAATATTATTATGGAGAAACTGAAGCAAGGAGGTTAAATGACTGGACCAGAAGGACAGAAGGAGGCAGATACAGCTTAGAAATCTGGAGCTGTTCATTCGTATTTCTTTGCTAAATCTCCTAGGTCTCTTAGGATGCGTCATCACAATGTGTTGAGTACCTCTAACTCTCACTGAAATCACTGAGAGATAAAGAAAATCAGCAGTTTGGTGCTTAGTATCTCACAGGATTTGTAACCTTAGGACTAGAGCTAGTTGGAATTTTTTGACTAAATGTTTTCCTTTGGAAAATTAGCTGATTCTGAAGCTGTTTGTGAAATTGGGAGGGTCAATTCTGACACATTTCCATTTCATAATATTGGGAAAAAAAGGTTTGAAATTGTCAAAACACTCCAATTTTATCTTTTCTAAGAGGAAAAAAAAATATCTTTCAGGTTAAAATGGCTTTTTGTGGCTCACATCTTTGTTCAGATTTGCAGTTCATTAACTTTTTCTATATGTTGAATTTTTTCCTGATTGGGGATAGGAAATTTTTTGGAATTCCATCTGGTGGGACAAGAAAGCTGTTTAGTGCCCAGCTCCACCTAAGACTTCAATAGGTGTTGAAGAAACTGAACACCACTCAGCAGGATTGGCCTTCCCTACCTAAACTCCCTACCCTTTTATACCCTGTTGATCACTATAGTAACAAGTGTGGTATATATATCCTGAAAGTAAACACATTAAAGGATCTCTGAATCTTTCCATCCACTGCTCAGTTCATTAGTTTGTTTTTTTTAGGGAGGAAGATTGGTTGTTGTGGGAGGCAGAAGACTAGGTTAAAAAGTGACTTTGACATTTGGACCTGAAGGAAGTGAGATTCATGGTATTTTCAGTCCCTGCCAGGAGTGAGCTGTACATTTTTGTTCTATTTTCCAAGAAAGCTGTATCCCAGGCCCCAAATCTTACTCCTGAGACTGACAATTTCATTCTTCCAGAGGAAATTATATGTTGAGGGAGGTCATGGTCTTGGAAATTGATCTGATCCTGCAAGTAGTTTGGAAGGGAGGAATTTGAAAATAAGAAACAAAACCTTGAACATAACTCTGTATTCAATAAGTTTCTAGTGCAAAGATTTAAGCACTGTGGTGATGTATTTTCAGAGATTGTCTTGCTGAGTAAATGTGCTGCTATATTTTGATAGTAACAGATTGGGGTCAACCCCCAGTGTCAATCTTGGAGAGAGTCTGCACTGCTTGTCTACCCAGCCCCTCAGGTGTCTATAGGACCTGGCACTCCAGTAAGGTATGGCTGCAATCATTCTGGACCTGAAGCCCTCAGGCAAGGCTGAGCAGGCAAACAGTTTGTAGCTCCAAGCCCCCAGAAAAGGGGGACAAGCAAAGAGTCAGTAGCCCTCAGCCAGAGCAGGGCAAACAGGCCGAGGGGACAGTCACCCCTAGGTTCGTGTGGCACAAGGGTTGGGAGAGGAATGTGGACCCTCCCAGCTCCACAGTATCCCAGGTGAGGGCTCCAACAGTGGCAGGGTATCCTGCCACTCAATCAGCGAAACTCCAATTGAAACTCGCTGCCAAGTTTTAGGATTCAAACACAGCCAGACTGAGGTGGGCTACCCCTGGGCTACTTCCTCTGCCCCCTGTGCTTGGTACCTGTATCTACAGATATTGTCTATCTCCTGGGGTAGATTATGAGGGGCAGCCCCAGCAAGCCCTCAGTGTCTCCAGGGTCTAGCGACGCCTCCAAATTGTTGGCAGCAGGCAGCTCTGGTAGCTCTTCAGCAGGACTGGGGCTGGATTTGGAGTTGGGCTTGAGTCCCAGCCCTGGGGGAGAGACGTCCTTCTCCTCCAGCAGCTCTATCCTGACTGAGCTACAAGCCCTTGCTTTTATGCTTTCTCCTCTTCTCCCACCCCTGCACTTCTGGTGAGCAGGTAATGCCATACCTGGGCCTGCCCACCAGATGGTGTGTGTTGGTCCCTCCAAGGCTGACATGGAGGGAAGCCACACCACTTTTTACACAGCTTCATTATAGAAAGACAACAGAGTCCTGTGGCACTTTTAAAGACTAACAGATTTCTGTTAGTCTTTAAAAGTGCCACAGGACTCTGTTGTCTTTCTACAATAGTTTCTACAATAGACTAACACGGCTACCCCTTTGGAATTTAGCTTCATTATAGTTAGCAATGTGATTGAAGTCAAATAGACTATTTGCATGTGTAAGAACTATTCACATGAGTAAACGATTATGGGATTGTATTTTTTAGGGAACAAAATTTTGTGGAAAAACTCACACTTAAAAAAGAAATAATTGTTCATTTTTACTGATATAGAAATACATATCTTATTCTAGCATATACAATACTGCAACAGAAAAAAAGGAAAAATAAACAAACTCTGGCTTGAATTTATCTTCCTAGGGTAACTGCATTGAGGATAAGAAGTTTAGTTTTTAGCCTATTGACTTGAGTTTCTATTGGCTGTGGATCATCCAGCGAGAACAAAAAAAATGAGGTATACCATATGTTGTGACAAGCTAACTTAACAGGGAAACTTACTGACAACTATATCCATGAATCACTACATTTCATTGTTATAATAACTACCCTAAACACACCAAATGATCTGCTATCAACTGCAAGGCACTCATATATCACAGAATAGAGGAAATTTGGTATACACACTCTAATATACTTAAAACTGTCTCACCAAACAAGGACATTCCACCAGAAAAGTAGATCACGTCATGGAGCAGCCCACCCGAATACCCTGAGAGAACCTGCTTCAATACCTTTCTGACTGAACACCTCTAGATGTCACCTACCACCTGCAACAGAGATTCAACTCCACCCTCTCCTCTTTCCTGCAGAAACTTCAGACTCCTTGACTATGTGTACATTCAGAAAATTAAGTCAACTTTAAGTTGACCTTATTAAGTCGATTTAGAGAGTCTACAAAAGATGCTTAAGTTGACTTAAAGGCGACCTTATTAAATTGACTTAGAGAGTCTAGTGTAGACTCTCTAAGTCAACTGGCTAGGTCGAGGGAGAGGCTGGAGGCTGGAGCCCTGGCTGGGGAACCCTGCTGGAGCCCTGGCTGGGGAGTCCTCCCCGACCGCAGCTTCCCAGCAAAAAAGAAGCTGCTGCTCCTCTAGCTGGGAATCTGCGGGTCCTGGGGAGAAGGGAGCAGTGGCTCCCCCGAGGACAAGGGAGCTGTGCTTCCCAGCAGAAGGAAGCGGCATGGCTTCCTTCTGCCAGAGAGCCATGCGGGGTTCCCTTGTTCCGCCACCCTAGGTTGACTTATGGAATAAGTCGACTTAGGGCATCCACACTGGCTTAAGTCGACTTAAGAAGTCAACTTAAGCCTTAAGTCGACATAAAACTAGGAGTTAGTAAGTCAACTTAAACTTTTCTTAAGTCGACTTAAGGAACAGCTTAAGTCAACTTAAGAAAAGCCCAGTGTGGACAGGGAGTAAGTTAGGTCGACTTAAGCCTCCTGGCTCTCCGTCGACCAAGCCAGTCGACTTAGAGAGTCTAGTATTGCTTTTAAGTTGATTTAAGAGTCTAGTGTAAGTGTAGACATAGCCCCAAAGACTAAGACTAGGACCCACCAACTCAAAAGTGGCACCAGGCCCTTCCAGAACAATTGATGCAAATACGCCAATACTACGCCAATACTACAGTGACCAATACCCTCCACAACACATCTTCCAAGATAAATGGGTCCATACATGCCTATTACAACATGTGACTTACCTTATACAGTACAGTAGATCTCCCCAAAACAAAAATGAAACAATCGCTTTGCTGTCGAATAAGCTCACAGAGAAAATTGATAAATGACAAAAACACCATACCACATGTGAGTGAACACTTTTCATAAAATGATTGCTCTGTATCTGACTTCACAAGACTCATCCTCAAGGGAAACCTGCACATTTTAAAAGGTGAGACTGAGAGCTTAAATGCATAATTTTGCTAGATAATAAAAATCATGTTCTTAATAAAGACACAGGATTTATGGTTTATTACAACAATCTGTAACCCAACAACTCCCCTTGCTTTGTCCTATGATAGCACAGATGTTAATGGACAACTTCACCTTGAATAATCCCTTTAAATATAGGTTAACTATTTATGCTAAACAATCAAGAAGTTCTGTGGCACTTTTAAAGATTAACAAATTTAACACATGAGCTTTCATGAGTGCAATCCCACTTCATCAAATGCTTGAAAATGGAAAACTTACAGTATGGGAGGGAAAAATAATTGCAGTGACATGGAAGGCAGAAGATCAGATTAGATTGATTATTTCAGCAAATCAAACAAGTTGTTTTGGTTCAGATAGTGTGGAACAACATATAAGAAGGTGGAGAGGTTGAGAAAGGTTAATATCACTTTTTGTAATGAGGAAGCCAAAATCTTTGATTTGGAATTAACCAGCTTAAGTACTGTAACGGAAATGTCTTTCACAGTGTGAGCAGTCAAATTGAAGTGTTCCCCTGTTGGTTTTTTAATATTGCCATTTCTGTCAGATTTCGGTCCATTTATTCTTTTGCACAGAGACAGTCCAGTTTGTCCAATGTATAAGGCAGAAGGGCATTGTTGGCACATGATGGCCTATATCACATTAAACAGGTGAATGGGTCCTTGATCGAGTAGCTGGTTTGATTAGATCCTATAATTGTGTCATTTATGCAGATACGTGGGCAGGGATATGTGTTTGCCTTAGTGTTTCTTTTGTGTGGTCTGTAGTTGTTGGTGAGTATCTGCTTAAGGTTGGAAGGCTGTTTGTAAGCAAGGAGAGGTCTACCTCCCAAGGCTTCAGAGAGTGAGGGATCATCTTGTAGGATAGGCTGTAGATCCTTGATGATGTGATACAGAGGTTTGACTTGGGGCTTTAGGTGATGACCAGTGGTGTTTTGTTGTTTTATTTCTTGGGCTTGTGTTGAAACAGATGAATAAGAAATCACAGCTTCAAAGAGAGACTGCAGAACTCGAACTTATATGCAAATTTGACTCAGTTGTCTTGGGGTTAAACAGGGACTATGGATTTTTCTCTCATTACAACAAGTGATTTGACCTCCCCCTCCTCTATGTGCTGTTCCCCAGTGTTTTGAATCCTAACACCTATTTTGAATTGCTGTTACAGCCTGACCTGATGCTATGTCATACACTCCCCTGCATTTAATCTCCTACCACTCTGTAACTTTCCTATCTTCAAAGCGTCTGACGAAGTGGGATTTTCTCCCACGAAAGCTCATGCGATTAATAAATCTGTTAGTTTTTAAAAGTGCCACAGGACTCTGTTGTCTCTCAGGACTCCTTGTTTGTTTTGCTGAACTAGACTAACATGGCTACCCGCCGGTACTTATGCTGAACAATCTGTTCCACCTTGTATTTAGCTGTGACACTCTGAATATCTTTTCTAGACCTGATGAAGAGTTGCATGTAGCTCAGAAGCTTGTCTGTTTCTCCAAAATATATAGATATTATCTTATTCACCTTGTCTCTCATAAGTATGTGACACTTCCCCCTGTTATGAATATCCTTAAGAACCAAATTTCACTGAAATGTGTGTTTTATTTTGAGAAATATTTGCAAACAGTTTCTTTCCCCATTATTCATCCAACTTTAGTTATTACATGTATTTCTCAGTAGGGGCCTGATTCTGCTTCCATTGAAATCACTGTTAAAACCCCCATTGACTTTATGGATACAACACTGAGCAAAGAATGGGGTTGTCATTACCATGTACCATATCTGCATCCCTATTATACTTACTCAGTAGCAGCATCTAAAAAATGATGTACCACATCTAGTTTTCTACAGAATAAAACTAATTAAAATAGATGACAAATCAAACAGACAGAAAGTAAGATTTAATGAAAATTATTTATATTACTTTTTTACTGTGTCACACCGTTTATATTTTTTTTTTTAGCTGGTCCCAATCCCAATCCATGGCAAACTAATTTTCCTGTATAAAGGTGATATACATTATTAATTATGTTATTATTATAGTTCTGTTGACTATATTTATTAATTATTATTATTTTATTATTATTATAGATCTATAGACTAAACCATTCAGACACCTCATGTTCTGTGTTGCTATATTTTTTTAAAAAGAAAGTATTCTCTATTTCTATTATATTTTAAATTAAGGTAGAATACATTTATCAGATGGAGCCAGGCTTAGTTTTATTCCATATCAACACAGTTGAGCATATGTACATCTGATGAGAACAAAAAGAGATAAAAGTTCAAGTTTGGTGTCTGCAAGTGTAAATAAAATAGATCTTCTATATATTGGTTTCCTACTAAAACCCTTTTCTCTATTGTTCATATTTTTATTAAATTAGCATCAATAGTCATTACACAGTTGCAAGTAGAAACCATAATGAATTTGTTTCAACTGCCATTAGTCCTTGCATATTCAGAAAAGCTAATTAACAGGATGAACAGATTATGTATGGATTAGACAAAATGACATAAAAACATGAAACACCTATTATGAACTAGTTGAAATCTTTGAAGCTGGGGGCATTATAGATTGCTTTGCTGAATAAAAGTAGGGCCATTAACATTGTTTCTTAGCCTTCATGGCCATTTGTTTTGCAGCAAAAAACTTCAGTACCAGTGGAGCTGAAATTAAGCATACATAGAGTAATATGAAATAATAATAGGTAATAGTTATTAACTAAATCCTGGAAGCCTTACTCGGTTCTCTTGTGTGACTTTTGCTTCCTTGGTGTTGACTTTAATGAGGATTTTGACTAAGTAAGGCAAATGGAAGCAGTATGTTAGTTTGTTAAAAACAGGATGAGAAGATAAAAGGCAAAAACTGCATTTCCAACTCTAACTCATTGTGAAATCTTGGTCAGGTCATTTATACTTTGTCTTTGTTTCCCCATCTATAAAATAAGGATAAGTATATATCTCCTAGTAATGTTATAGGGCTTAACCAAGTAAAGTTTGCACAACACTTTGAAATCCTTATGAAATGTGAAAAGGGAAGAGGACAAGTTATGGAATGGACATGTGAAACACATATCAAAAAACAACACTTACAAAAGATTATAACTATTTTTTTTTCATGTGCATTCCCCTCTTGGTGTCTCACAAGCTGGAAAGTTGGAGGAGAGACTGGAGACCATGTGCACACATACTAGAGTACAACTCATTCAAATTTAGCATCATCTCTGAATTACTGAATAATAATGGGATGCAAAGATGTGAAGTGAAGACCAGGTTGCCACTTGACAACTCTCCTGAGTAGCAACTTGTACAAGGAGTGCTGTCAAGGCCATTTGCAGTCTTGTGGAATGGGCTGTCACTTTGCTCAGCAGGGAAATGCCTGCCAGATCATAACAAACACAAATGCAGGAAGTAATCCCTTTGCAAAGGGACCAGGAGGCCCATCATTCTGTTTGCTACTGCCATGAACAGTTGGGTTCACAAATTAAACTCTTTCATCCTGTCTGTGTAGAAAGTTAATGTCCATCTAACGTTTAAGATTTACAGACATTGATCCTCTTTGCTGGCATGTGGTTTTAGGTAAAATGTAGTGAAGTAAATTGAATGGTTGATATGAAAATTACATACTACTTCTGGAGAAATTGCGGATTGAGGAGCAAAATACATTTTATCTGTAAAAAAGATCCTATAAGGCAGTTCGTATGTCAATGCATGCACTTCAGCCATCCTCCTGGCTAAAGTGAGAGCTACCAGGAAAGCTACCTTACAGTTAGGTGCTATCAGGGCCATGTTGCTAGAGATTCAAATGGTGGCCCCGTGATCTTTGATAAAAGTAGGTTCAAGTCCCTGGAGGGAATAAGTTCCCTTATTTGAGGGTAAAACCTTTCCATAGCCTTCACAAATCTGATTGTTATATCATTGTAAACTATAGAATGCTTATCCACATGAGGATGGAAAGCTGATGCTGCCAGGTGGACCTTGATAAAAAGTATATTAATCCTTACTGTTTTAGGTGCAATGGATCACGCAAGATATGCTGGACAGCGAACTGCATTGGCAAGACCCTAGATTTAAGGAGACCAAGACAAAATAATCTCCATTTTGATACCTAAGTATTTCTGGTAGACAGCTTGCTACTATTTAACAAAGCATGGAAAATTTGCCGTGAACAAAACTCCTCTTTACAATTTAGCCATGGATTCACCCAGTTGTTAAATGAAGGGCCCACAGATTTGGATAAAACAGTCAGCCATGATCTTGGGAGATCAAACCTAGATTCAACAAGATCAAAACTGGAGCCTTCACTAACAGATCCAGTAGAGTGGAGAATCATTCCTGCTGTGGCCACCCTGGGGTTATTAATATTAACACACATCTGCTCCCACTTCATCTTTAACAGCATTCTGCGTAGGAGTGGGATTGGTGGGGAAATTATAGCAGAGCATGTTCATCCAGGCTAGAAAGAAAGCATCTGTGATGGGACAGTGGCTGTTCAGGGAACAATCTTGTAGCCATTTCCTGTTGGTATTGGTTGTTAAAAGATCTAGATGGTGAGTCTCCCACTGCTGGAGAATTGTTTGACTACATCTGGGTGGAAATAACACACATGGGCTATTTCTACACTGGGGAATTTAGGTCGATTTAAAGAACTCAAATTTAAGTTGACTTAGTGTCAACCTTATTAAGTCGACTTAGAGAGTCCACACAGGACTCCTAAGTCGACTTAAAGGAAGGCCTTACTAACTCGACTTAGAGAGCCTACACTAGACTCTCTAAGTCGACTAGTTTGGTTCAGGGAGAGCCAGCGCCGCATGGGGCTGGCTCTCTCCAGGGCAGCAAGCCCCTGAGTGGTCCGGGGGAGAAGGGGGCGGAGAGCTCCCCGCACCCCCCCACCACACAGCTCCCGTCTGCTCGGGACTTCTTAGGTCCAATAACCCATGAGGGCACAGTGAGTACAGTGCTCAGATGGTGACAATTTGATCAATATATGGCGGGTCCCAGATGCAGTTCAGCATGCCAGGATGTATCTGTGTACAAGTCCGTATTCCCCAAGAACCTCATACATTTTTCAGCTGTTGTGATTTGTTGAACCTTGAGATCTGCCACAAGAAACTGAACTGTTTGGACTCTTGTGTGTGAAGGAAAGATCTGGCTTGAATAGAGTCCAATATTACTCTTATAAATTCTATCCTCTGAACTAGACAAAGGGTATAATTGTCCGAGCTGATCAGTAGACCTAGAGCTTTGAAGGTTGATTGGTTTAGTTGAACACTGGAGATAACCAATGGCCTGGATTGGCCCTTAACTAGCCAGCCATTAGGTAAGAATAGACCTATACTCTGTACCTGGACCTCTAATGATAATTGCAGTAACAATTATGCTTATTGTCAAAAGAAACTAAAACAGTTGGTCTTAGCAGGCATATCCAATGGCCTAAGGATATCTAAGCTAGAAGCCAGGAGGGGAGGGTGTTCAGTAGGGAGCCAACCCTGTGTCCTTCCAGATAAGATCTCTGTTGAAACTGCTGAGGCATATATTTTGGAAAAATAAGAAATTTATCTATATCTGCACGTTGGGAGGTGTTTTTCAGATCCCTCAAGAAGTGCAGACTTTGTAAAAACACATGTCTAATTAACAGTATGGGGAAACCTCTTGCTTAAACTTTGAATTTGTTTGTTTAACTAGTTTTTATACTGATGTATGACTACATCATCTACATCATAGAGTATGAGTACTCTAACCCAATAAATAAGGAAAGAAAGTATGGGGTGGGTCGACTCTTCATTGACACAATTTAGGGTCCCCCAACAGATGGATGTCATATTATTTTTCTAGAACCACACCAAACTTTTGTAATTATTGATTTGTGGAGTGTTTTACTAACCAGTTGTGGAAGTACTGGAGACTGGAATAAAGCACAGCTTTAAATTAAAGCACATTTGTATTGTACTGTTTGTGTCAGCCACCTATCGATTGGATGGTCATGTCTCCGTTGATTTATCTCCTGCCATCACCTTGCCAAGACTTATAGTTACCAAGAGTTTTGGGTTGAAAGAACCTTGGTAACATACACCTTGTGCACTCAAAAAAACAAATATCACAGATGTACATTTTGTGAAAAGCCAAAAGGCTCGGTGAACTGGGAATGAAAGTGCTTCACTACAAACCTAAGAAATTGTCTGTGACCTTCATAAATTGCCACCTGAAACTAGACATCTCTCAAATTGAAAGTGGCATACCAGTCTCCAGAGAGGGAATAATGGAAGCCAGTGTGACCATGCAAAACTTTATCTTTCTGAATGATTTGTTGCATGGGCACAGGTTTAATACTCATATGAGACCACCTTTTGCTTTCAGGATTAGGAAATAACAGGAATAGAGCCACTTCTCTTTGTGACACTGAGGAACCGCCTCTCTGACTTTTACCTGAAGGAAAGACTCAATCTACTTAATTAAAAATTCCTCATGAGCATGGTCCCTGAAGAGGAATGGGGAGGGAGGGACTGATAGAAACAAATTGGAGGGAATATAAAAGACAGCCCCTCAGCTCATTTGGGGTGGACTGCTGACTAGAAAGGAAGCATGCTGTTAGTTCTTTCCAGGCAATGACTGCAGATATTGAGGGCTGGATCATTCTCTGCCAAATCCCAGCCAGAGCCCAGGCTTCCACTCAAATCCCAGAGTGGGACAAAGCCATCAGGGGCTGCATCGACAGAGGACCCCAGAGATCCCATAGGATTGTGCAGCATCATTGATGTTGACAGGGTAGAAAATAGTCCGGGGTGGTCACTGTCCACTTGTTTTGGGTGGACCCCTGCTGACTCAGTGGCAAAAAACCCTGACACCAGCGGGGCACTGGGCTGTGGCTCAAAGGATTTGGGGGGGAGCGGGGCTGAGCCCCTCTACCTTGGGTGCTGCACCCCCATAGATGGTACCCCAAAGGAATCATAGGCTATGCCTCCTCACTCTGGTCATTAGACTGTGCTGCCCCAGGAAAATTGGAACACTGGGCTGAAAGAAACCTCATGAGGTTCAACAAAGACACGTGCAAAATCCTGCACGTAGGACGGAAAAATCCCATGCACTGCTACAGGCTGGGGACCGATTGGCTAAGTAGTAGCTCTGTAGAAAAGGACCTGGGGGTTATGGTGGATGGGAAGATGAATATGAGCCAACAGTGTGCAATTGTTGCCAAAAAGGCCAATGGCACATTAGGCTGCATCAGTTGGAGTATTGCCAGCAGATCGAGGGATGTGATAATTCCCCTCTATTCGACACTGGTGAGGTCGCATCTGGAATACTGTGTCCAATTTTGGGCTCCCCACTACTGAAAGGATGTGGGCAAATTAGAAAGAGTCCAGCAGAGGGCAACAAAAATGATTAGGGGACTGGGGAACATGACTTATGAGGAGAGATTGAAGGAACTAGGCTTATTTAGTCTACAGAAGAGAAGACTGAGGGGAGATTTGATAGCAACCTTCAACTACTGGAAGGGGTGCTCCAAAGAGGAGGGAGCTAGGCTGTTCTCAATGGTAACAGAGGACAGAACAAGGAGCAAGGGTTTCAAATTACAGCTGGGGAAGTCAAGGTTGGATATTAGGAAAAACTTTCTCACTAGGAGTGTGGTGAAGCATTGAAATGGGCTACCTAGGGAGGTGGTAGAATCTCCATCTTTGGATATTTTTAAGGCCCGGTTAGACAAAACCCTGGCTGGGGTGATTTAGTGGGAGAGGTCCTGCTTTTTAGCAGGGGGTTGGACTAGATGACCCTGTGAGGTCCCTTCCATCCCTATTATTCTATGAAAGAAAGGTGCTTTACTGACTCTGGTTGCCAGGTAACACTATCTCAACAACGGAGGCTGCTTTTCTGGCCTTGGCTAGCAGGCCATGTGACCCTGATTACAGGGATTCTCTGCAACTTGTACTGTTAGGCCTCACTACCTGGAAGAAAGATGGTCCCAGTATCAGAGACCACCCTGCTGACATCCCAGAAGGAAACCTAGTGGACTGGGCATAGATCCACCACCAGTTCTCTACCTTTACCACTTACATCAGCCAAGGCCGAGACAAGCTGTATCAGCTCTGTGATCAGCTCTGATACCACCAGAAAGCCCCAGGGTGAGGGTGATAACAATATATGTATTCAATCCTCTGGGACAGAACACAATATTTGTTTGGTCCTTCTTGAGGAAAGGAGGAGGGATAAAAGGGTCTGCCAGAGAGCCTTAACAGGTAAGACTACTTTCAAAGACATGCTGTCAACAAGCCAGTGTGAGTATTCTTCAGTCTCTTCCACCTGGATCCCCAAGATTAAGGACCACTAAGAGCTGATAAAGAGGGGGACCTTATAGTTATAAATCTCCTGAACAGCCGGTTGCTGCCCAATACTGTGCCTCATACTGCGCTCAAGAACAGGTGGTGTCTGGTGAATAGGGACTCCTCCGACTTTTCTGAAGAAACTGAACAGGAACATCTCATGTGTGACCTAGAAAATGGGGATGGGGGGAGCCAATAGCTTAAAAAAAGGAGGCAGGATAGGTGGGTGGGCCCTACTGACCCAATGGCCACCCACTCAAGGACACGCCCACTGAAGGTTCCCTGGCAGGGTAGTAGTGCCTTGGTGGAGCATAGCAAGCATGGCTCAGAAGCTGGGAAATATAGGAGTTAATCTCCAGTTTAGAAAAGGACAGCTCTCCCTCTGCTGATCAACAAGGGGCTGCTCCAAAAAGTGTTCGAGATTGGTGTAATGATTTTGAGGGTTCATTAAAGACCACACCATTGAATGAGTGAGGAATAGAACTGTAATAACTAGACAGGAGTGATTCCCAGGTGTGCACTTGGGAGCAGCCATGTTAGATAACCTGGAGGGCACATCTCCCAATTCACACAACACTGACCCATGCTAGGGAGTATCTCTAAAATCACAACCTTCTACAAGCATCTTTCTACATCTTCCCTCCTAAGGAAACCAAGTTAACACTTAGATCCATATAAAAAGCTAATAATGCATGCACTAACATCTAACAACACATGGCTATCTAAAAAACATGCGTAACACAAGTCCATAAACCCAGCATCTGAATTACCTAGAGAGAAGTTACTAGCACATCACTTTCAAGTGAGTCTTTACAACTCCCTTCCCTCGCATATCCTAGCAAGTCTCCATGGCTATGTCTACACTTGTAAATTTAGGTCAACTTTAGCTAAGTCGACTTAACTAAGTCAACTTAAAGTCGACTTAGCATGTCTACACCTAAATTTAAAGTCGACTTAGGGGGGAACTTACAAAGTCGACCTAAAGCAACCACACTGGATGCCTAGGTCGACTTCTAGGGGCTAGGGGGACCTAGCGCAGGTCCACAGGGGCTGGGGGGGCACCCCTTGCCCAGTGCCAGGGGGCTCAGCCTTTGCCCCATTGTACCTAAGTACAATGGGGCAAAGGGAGACAGGGACACTGGCAGAGCATAGAGGCAGGGTGGGCAGGGCTCTGCCCTACCCTGTGGGGGGTCATGCCAGGCTCCCCCTGTAGCCCTCCCCCAGCAGGGAGGGCAGTGAGGGAGTCCTGGAGTAGCCCTAAGTTGACTTAGGGCTACTCCACGTCTACACTGGCTTAAGTCGACTTTAAAAAGTCGACTTAAGCCCTAAATCAAATTAAAATGAAGTTTAATAAAGTCGACTTAATTTTCATGGTCGACTTAAGGAAACTGTAGTGTAGGTGCAGGTTAAATTAAGTCGACTTAAGCAAGCTTAAGTCAACTTAATGTACAAGTGTAGACACACCCTATGACTCTTTCTGGATGTTTGATTACTTGATTAGACCTTCTCAGTACTGGTTCTTCATTGAAGTCTGCGTTTTCTTGTTCCCTGACAGTTTCTTTATCATGCATTGAGGATATTGGATCAGTCAGGGGAGATGTGCCGTAATCTACCTCAACTTGCACAGTGTTGGAACTATTCGTAGATCCCATTGATTACATCAAAATGTGTCCCTTGGTCTGTCTGGACCACATAAGCCCATGGATTCAACCATTTTTTAATAGTACCTTTTTGGCCCCAAGTATTAGAAGTATGATTCCTCAGGCACACTCTATCACCTCGGTTAAGGGATGGAAGTGCACGAGCCCTTCCGTCAAAATAATATTTCTGCTTCCACTTCCACTTCTGATTTTCTTTCATCTTCCAAATGGTAGCATTGTTCTGAGATTGCAGCAAGATACCAGTAACAGATAAATTAGACCTGATCCTTCTTCCCATTAACAGCTGAGCTGGAGAAAAGTCATTCTCCAGGGGTGTAGTTCGGTTGACCAGCAGTGCTTTATACAGATCACCCCCACTGTCAAAAGTCTTTTTCATCAGGTTCTTTACTGTCTATATAGACCTTCCCACCAGTCCATTTGATTAGGGGTAATTTGGACTGGAGTTTTCATAAGGAAAATCTCAATTTGAGGAAAATTGCCTAAACTCTGCACTTGAAAATTGTGGCCCATTGTCACTGAAGACCTCATCAGGAATTCCATGACTGGAAAAAATTCCTTTCATGTCAGTGATCACTGAATTACTATTAGTCCTGTGCAGAGTGCAAATTTCTGGATACACAGAGTAATAATCAGTGACTACTAATAATCCTTAGAATGCCAGGTAAATAAATCCACACCTACCTTCTCATAAGGCCTTTGTGGAACAGGATGGGGTCTCAGTGTCTCTGCCTGTTGGCATGGCTTGTATTTCAAGCATGAAAAGCAGATTTTTACCACATTGGTGATGTCACGATTGATCTGTGGCCAATACATGACCTCTCGTGCTCGTTCTTTGAACTTCTCAATTCCTAAGTGACCTTCATGGATCTTTCATAACATTTCATTTTGGAGGCTCTGTGGAATTATGACCCTTGAAAATCACCCCATCTATCACAGTCAGTTCATGTCTGCAGTTCCAATAATCTCTGATACTTAGACAGCAATTGCTTATTATTTCAGACCACCCTTTAATTACCACTTCTTTAAGGAGTCCCAATGATTCATCTTTCTTTGTCTCTTCTCTTATTTGTCGCAGTCTCCTGTTAGCTATGGAATTTGATCTCACAATCATATCAACAAAGGCTTGCATCTCTGTCTCCAGTGTCTTCTCGGGTGCCATAGGTGCTACTGCTCTGGAAAATGCATCTGCTGTGAACATAAATTTGCTAGGCATGTAGGTCACCAGCAAATTATACTTCTGCATTTTTATCATTCTTGGAATCCTTAAGGTACAGTCATTTAGCGGTTTGCTAAATAATGCAATCAAGGACTTGTGATCTGTTTCAGCTTCCACTGTCTGTCCAAAAATATGCTGATTGAATCTCCCACAAGCAAACAAGATTCCTAAAAGCTCCTTCTCAATCTGTGCATATCTAGACTCTGCATCAGTCAGTGATTTGAATGCATATGCCACGGGTTGTCAGCAATCCTCATGTTTGTGTAAAATCACTGCACCTAGCCCAGACTGCGATGCATCTGCTGAAATCTTAACAGGCCTTTCTGGAGCATAAAATTTCAATACTAGTTCTTGTATCATGTGTTGTTTTAAACCTTCCCATGATACCTCCTTTGCAGCAACCCAACACCATTCATTTTTGTCCTCTAGGAGTTGTCTCAATGGTGCTGCCTTGGTAGAAAGATTGGTATGAATTTTCCAAGATAGTTAACCATTCCCAGGAACCATTGGACATCTTTCTTTGACTGGGGACGTGGCATTATTTCAATGGCAGAAATCTTCCTCTTATCAGGTTTTACACCTTCATGGGAAATAATGTCCCCTATAAAAGTCAGTTCTCTAACTCCTAATACACATTTGTCCATATTTAGTTTGAGGTTTGCAGCTCTAGTTGCATCCAACACTTGCAGAAGCCGACGATCATGCTCCTCTTTTGTAGAGCCCGAGATGATGATGATGTCATCCATGGAGGTGTCCTCACCACTAATATGTTCATAGATCATGTGTATGGTTTTGTGATACACCTCTGTTGCTGACACTATACTGAAGGATAAGCATAAAAACCTGTATCTTTTGAATGGAGTATCAAATGTGCATAATTTTGAGCTTTCCTCTGTTAATTTTAGCTGCCAAAATCCTGAAGATGCATCCAATTTACTAAAATATTGAGCATTTGCAAACATTTGAAATGTTCTCTTTGTATAGCTCTGTTGATGTCTCTGGGATCTAAACATATGTGTAGCTAGCCACTGCTTTTTTTCCACCATGGCAAGGGAGCTCACTCATTCTGTTGGCTCCTCTACTTTTTGTATTTTGTATGACTTGCATTGCTTCCATCTTTTCAAGCTCAGCCTTCCGTTTATCATGGAGTGCAAATGGCATCTTTCTATATGGATGAATAACTGGAGGGACCTGCTTGTTTATGTGGATTGTATGTTCACCTTGCAAGCAACCCAATCCCTGAAACAGGTCCTGATATTCCCGAAAGAGTGCCTCATAGCCAGATGCACGACAGTCTTGTAGAGAGAGCACCCTTTTTACCAAATTGAGTCTCCCACATGAAGTCAGGCCCAAAACTGGTGGCACATCATGTGGCACTACAATGAAAAGCAGCTTGTACATGGTGTTCTTATGGTTAATGCTAGCAAAGAAGTGTCCCTGCACTGGTATCTTTGTTCCAGAATACCCAGTTACTTTCATGTTTGTTGGTCCCAGTTTAGGTCTTATTCTCAGTTTCTCATAATCTCGTGTAGACAGAATATTGACCGGAATTCCCGTATCTAGTTTCTGTGGAATGACTGTTCCATTCACTGTCAAAGGCAGTATCCAGTGCCTCTCATTTGGCTTGCTTGATCCCCGTACATCAGCAAAACACTCTCCAGCCTCATTATCAGTAACTAAATGCACCTGAGTTTTCTGCCTTTGGGATTTGCAGCAGTTTGCAAAATGATTAAGTTTCCCACAGTTATGACAGAGTTTTCCATAGGCAAGACACAGTTTGTGATCATGTCTTGATCCACACTTGTCACAAGACCATCTGGACTCAGTTTTCCTGGTAGCAGGGGTTGACTGCACATAGTAATTTGAGTCAGTATGGCTATATGCTGTTTGTCTGAGTGCATGAACGGTCCCCTCTGGCGAATTCAGCTCTTTTACTTGTGTTTTTACCATTTCAATGGCCCTACAAAATTGGAGAGCTTCATTCAGAGAGAGCTCCCCCTCTCTGAGTAGTCTCTCTTTACACATTGTCTGTAATGCCACAAATGAGTCTGTCTTTGATCAGAGTCTCTTCCAAGCCACCAAAGTTACAATTTTTACTGTTTCCTTAATTGAGTGACATACTGCTCTATGGTGTTATCTAGTTTTTGCATGCATGTAAAAAAATCTATGCCTCTGAAAAGTCACATTTGTTTTTGGCATGCAATATTCCTCAAAATTAGTTAGTATTATATTTAAATTCATGCTTTCAGAATCTTGAAATTCAAAGTTATTATAAACATACAGTGCTTCCTCCCCAACAATGTGTAAAAATATAGATGATTTTTGGTTTTCATCTTTATTTTGTGCTCCAATGGCAGACAGATACAACAGAAATCACTGCTTAAACTTTATCCAGTTTTCTGCAACATTACCAGACATTTGGAGAGGGGAGGGAGCCTGTAACACATCCATTTTTAAAGCTTGCACTTACTTGCTGAAGGCTTCCTTTGTTTTCAGAGATCCCCAGTGTATGTCTGTTTTCAGTTGCAAATGCAGGAATTTTCCTCCAAGTCTTTTTAGTTTCCAAACTTATTCACCATCTTCTGACATCATGTAATGATCTTGAGGGTTCATTAAAGACCACATCATTGAATGAGTGAGAGAATAGAACTTTAATAGCACAGACAGGAGTGATTCCCAGGTGTGCAGCTGGGAGCAGCCATGTTAGATCACCTGTAGGGCATGTCTCCCAATTCACACAACACTGACCCATGTTAGGGACTGTCTCTAAAATCACAACCTTCTACAAGCATCTCTCTACAATTGGAACCAATATCAGACAAGGACTCCATGCAGCCGGACTACAGGCTTCCCCTTCAGTGGTATTTATGGACATGCAGTTTGAGGCAACAGTGATTGATACAGCGCCAAGTGCTGCTCTGATTTTGTTGGAGTGCCTCTGCTGAGCATAGTGTCCTGCACCACCAGAGACGCTGGCACTGAAAGACTCCGCAAATCTCTTGTTGCTGCAAACATCTCCGACGTGATCAGTTCCAAGATGGTCTGGAGCTGGTGAGGTGCTGCAGAGGTAGAAAGCTCTCCCTGTGGCTCCAGAGTCAACAGTGCCTGCCTTGGTGCCTGGGACAATGATACCAGCTTCTGCAATGCCAGAGAAGAGGGAGGGTTAGGTCTTGGCTGTACTTCTCTCTTATCCTTATCCATGCCTTTGGATGGATGCCAGTCACCTTCCTCTCTTGGCAGTCTGCTTAGTGGTCATATACTTCTTTGTAGACACTGGGAATGGTGTGCCATGTCGGGAAACATAGGTCAGGTGCACTCCTAACCAGTGCTGACTCACTTGGTGCCAACTCTGACTAACTAGGTGCTGATGGAGATCTCAGGTCTACCTCCATGAGCAAAAACTTTCCTTGTCCTTGTCTTTGCAGCTGTGGCAGTGACCCTGAGTGAAACTTCCCCTAAACACTTCAAGCAGCTCCAAGTGTGGGTCATTCACAGGTTTTGGCCCAGTACAAAAGATGCAGGACTTGAAGCCTGGAGACTGAGGAATCTAGTAACAGAAAATGCCCCAAATTGGCATAATATCTACAATATTAACTAACACTGTAAATTTAGAATATCATCTACAATTGATTTACAGTGAACATACTGAAAACACTTGCTATGTCAGGCCAAGAAATTCCAATGACTGTCAGATGCATCTGATGAAGTGGGTTATAGTCCACGAAAGCTTATGCCGAAGAAAATCTGTTAGTCTATAAGGTGCCACAGGACTCTCGTTGTTTTTTGCTGTACAACAGACTAACACGGCTACCCCTCTGGAAATAGGTAATAAGGAGGAACTAAGATCACTTGGGGGCACCTGGGCCTTTATACCATCATGCAGTAGTGTGCAACAAATGAGGGTACTTAAACTGTCTCAACTGAGGGGAGAATTTCCAACAACTGTGTGTGGGGAGTGGGTGCGCCAACAGTGGAATGCACATATGGAACCACTCAAATAAAAACTAATTGTTAAGGATTTCCACACTTGGGCAAGGATATTTACAGCTCATAAAGCTTATTGGAAGTGCTGCTATTTGCATGAATGCCCACTTTACTATCTCAAGCACACAGCAGTCTTTAATGTATTCATCCTCGCAACACCCTGTAAATAAGGCAGCACTATAAATTCCATTTTACAGATTGGGAAGTAAGAGATAAGTGACTTGCCTAAGATCATACAGGAAGTCCGTGGCAAAACTCTGACTTGAACCCAAGTCTTACATGTGTACCAGAACCTCTAGATCATCCCATCACATGCTCGAGACCCCTGAGCCAGTGAAGTGGGTCCTTAATCATTTTACACTACTGGCCTCAATAAAAATAAGTCCTCTCTGGCTTTAAATGCTTCACAAAATGTTAGTTATTTACCTTATCTGAATGTTATGAATGACTTACTATACTTTTGTATTTTAAGGAAGATCTAGCCCAGCATAATTATGAGTGTAAAAAACAGCAATTTATTAATATGACAAAGAGGTATATCTATTTCTGTGTACATCACAATTACAGCACAAACACCAATTGTTTGCATAGCCGCACTATGTTGCCATCAAAAGATCTTCTCTCTGACAATCTATCTGAAACAAGAAATTTGTATTCTTGTCTGCTTAGCTATATTAATTCAGCCTCACTATTCACAGGGTCATTAACAATACTCAGACATTCCCTGCCACAAGAAGAATGAGATGCACAGCATGGATACCCTTACAACGCCACAAAGGTCTTTCATCCTAAATATGTCTGAAATCAAGTAGATAGATATTGCTGTTAATATTTCAAACATCTTCATCTCTCTTTTGGAAGCCCAGTTTATTCTTGATAACCTTCACATGGAAATATTTTCCATAGATAATGATAGTGTCATGTTAAATCCTATGAATGATAGTCTTCTTATAGAGCCAATTTTCTTATTGCTGAGATCACATGAAATAAAATTAGAATCTGCAATGAAATCTGTATAGAGTTGACATTACATTTTGATATGTCATCGCATAGCCTGAAGACAGGGAATCTGATTCTGATCTCACTTACATTGGTGTAAATAGAAAGTGACTGAGGGGAGCTTCACAGATGTAAAACTGGCAGATTAAGGTAAATCAGAACCAGAGCTTAAATGTTAATTTGTGGCAATTGCTGCCCTATCCATGTACAATTCATTAATAGTTGATACAATTTTTTTGTTCCATTTCTCAACAAATGCCATTTTTCAGTGGCTGACCATAGCAATAAGCATCTTCTGAAATGCAGTGTATAAGTGATTATCCACTGGGGGTTATGGTAGTTTTTTAAAAGTCTATATTTTCTTCATGCTACTGTCTATCCTAAAAGGCAGTAGCTGTGAAAAACTATGTGTCAGAGGACCTTGTCTCTCTCTTCATTTCCATCATTCATCACCATCACTTAATCTTTTGTTTTAAAACCTCCTTGTGTCTAGTTCGCGATGGAAATAATTCTGAACACTATTCATAGAACTGATTCTCTGAGTGTACATTTAGTAATATTTGTATAGATACTTTTTCCAAAAACTGTTGTGGGTGGCACTGAGCCCCACTTTGAATCCTGAATCTCTCAGGTCTGTTCAGACCTAGAACTTTACGATGAACTCTTATTTCCTTGTTTGGTTTTGTAATTGTTAATTGGCACTTCTGAAACAACATTGAAAAATAATTGTCAAAGATCCTAGAAGTGCCCCTTGCTGGTAAATCACTAGGGCTGCTGTGAGGACCATCTGTGCTTCTAGATTTACAGGACATTTCAAGCTCCTGGAGCCTGAATGGAGTCCAGCCACTGTCCCAATCTCTGCGTCCCAAGCACACCCTCAGGATACTCACCTTCCATTTAGTTACCCTTCTCTGACTGTTGGATCTACTGTACAGATGCCTACCCTCTTTGGGTGCAATGCTGACCCTTTAGACTGTAACACGTCACACTCCCAGCACTTCACTCCAAAGGTGTGAAGTTTCTAGTTTACAGTTTAACTCTCTCAGAGGTACAGAGTAATTGCGAAGCAATTAATGTAGATACACATTACCCAGTTGTAACAGAGTATACTGACCTTTTGAAAGTACAGGGGGTCAGAAGACCCTTTTCCAGGAAGGTAGAATAAACAAAGATGCACTGGAAAGGAGAAAGAGGTCCTCAGGAATTAGTAGTTGGACAAGGGGAAAAAACAAAAACAAGAGGCTGTCCCTTTAATGGACTGGGAGAATAGGGTGGGCCGGGGCAAGATTTCCCTCTCTTCCAGCCAAATGAGAGGAGCTATCTGGAGGTGGGGAGCATATAGATAGCCTTTTCCTTCATTTGAACAAAGGAATCTATATAACTAAACTAGAGTTGTATATATGCACGGCGGGGACGCAGCTGCGCACGCATCACAGCTGTGCGCGCGCAGCAGCTGAATCCACGTCTTGCTGGCCGGGCTGCGGAGATTCAAATCTCCCGCCCTGAGCACGCTCAGACAGAGCGTACTCAGGGCAGAGCGGCCTGGCCCAGAAGCCGCTCTGCCGGCCGTCCCTCCACCTCCGAGCCTCCGGCCAGGTAAGGGGGCTGGGAAGGGGCTGGAGGGAGGCCTGGAGAGGGGTGGGGGGGACAAGGAGAGTGGCTGGGTTAGAGGGGTGGGGGGAACAA
>ML685784.1:7551546-7585266 GCA_007922175.1 Pelusios castaneus | reverse complement strand
GGAGACTGGGTGGGGGCTGGAACTGAGCTGAGGGGCAGGCTCGAAGCGGAGCCAGCCCCCCAGCTCAGTCCAGGGGTTCAGGGGGCAGCAGATGCTCCACGGGAGCCTCTGCCGCCCCCAATCCCCCAGCTCTCAGCAGAAGCCGCGGCGCTTAAGCGCTGCGGCTCCTGCTGAGAGCCGAGCCCGGGAACTGAGCTGCGGGGCCGGCTCGAAGCGGAGCCAGCCCCCCAGCTCAGTCCAGGGGTTCGGGGGGCAGCAGAAGCTCCGCTGGAGCTTCTGCCGCCCCCCCCCCCCCCCAGCTGCTCCTGCTGTCAGCAGGAGCCCGGGAACTGAGCTGGGCGATTCTTTAGAGAATCGGGGGTTTACTGGTTGCTGATAAAAGAAGGAAGCTGAAGCCAGAAGGCTGAGTACCAGACAGAAATGAGCAAGTGTGGAAGTCCTGTAAAGAACTGACACAAGGAGGAGAAGAGCTCAGTGTGGGTGGCAAAGGCACCACAGATAAATGTGAACTCTTGGGTTGCAGTGCTGATTTTTATTTTTAAGACATTAAGGGCTATGTGGAAGCATTTGTAGTCATTAAATCAGGCTCATAATGGTCCTCAAAGAAGAACAGTGGATAAGCACTGCAGGGGTCTCCATGGGCACAGGCAGGTGCTAATTAAGTACCAGCCCCATTATGCCATTTTTATGCTCTTTTATGTCTACATATATAAAGGATAGTATGGATCATACAAACCAATAAACATCTAAAACTGTGATACGTCTCACGGTGCAATCTCATTCTTCTGTTGTGGGTTCATGGGGGAACCATTTAGGTCCAGGCAAGCAGGCAAGGTGTTCCATCTTCCAGCAGGATATTGTATGTTTAGCTGGTCTCTAACTTGCGTGGAGTTATTCCCAGATTCTATGAACTTTCTGTCTCCTGTCCCATATTTCCTCCTCCTAGCACCTTGTTCCTATGTGTTCTTTAATTTTGAACCCCTTATTGTCATCTGCTTCTCTTGTTTTCCTCTTGACAACTGTCCACAACTCCCAAAGCCCTCTACTTTCAGACAAGAGGAAGAAGTGTCTTACCCCAGGGATATCTTGTAACTGGAGTAATTGAAATAGAATGAATTTTAATAGTGGAAAGTTCAAGGTCATGAATTAAGGACTAATAAAAACAATTTTTGCTATAAGCTGGAGACACATTAGTTAGAAGTGACAGAGGAGAAGAAGCACCTGGGAGTACGGGTTGATCACATGATAAGTGAGCCACCAATGTGATGTGGCAGTGAAAAAAGCTAAAGTGGTCTTAGGATACATCAGATGAGGTATTTCCAGCAGAGATAGGGAGATCTTAGTACCATTACACAAGGCGCTGGTGAGACCTCATCTGGAATACTGTATGCAGTTCTGGTCTCCCATTTTTAAGAAAGATGAATTCAGGCTGGAACACTTGCAGACAAGGGCTACTGGGTTGATCTACCGAATGGAAAACCTGCCTTATGGAAGGAGACTCAAAGGCTATGTCTACACTTACTAAAGTTAGTTCAAATTAGTTAATTCTAACTAACTAATTTAGTTTTAGAAAAATTTAGTTCGAACTAAGCAAGTGCCATTCATGGCACTTGCTTGGTTCGAATTAGCGAATTGCATTGAGTTCAATGGGCCGGTTAGTTTGAACTAAGCAATTAATTTGAACTAACATGGCCACATTGGTTAATTCGAACTAACTAGTTTGAATTAAGCCTTAGTTCGAATAGCATATTTGAATTTATTAGTTCAAATTAAAGAAGCCCTTAATTTGAACTAATTAAAGCTCAGTGTAGCCATGGCTTTAGTTAGTTCGAATTAAGCTTCCTTAATTTGAACTAACTTGCCAGTGTAGACATAACCAAAGATCTTGGCTTGTTTAGCCTAACCAAAAGAAGGTTGAGGGGAGATATATCTCTCTGATGTATTTATAGAGATCAAAATACCAGGGAGGTAGAGGAATTATTTTAGTTCAGCGCCAATGTGTATACAAGAAAAAAAATAATACAAATTGGTCATCAGGAAGTTTAGACTTGACATTAGATACAGATTTCTGACCATCAGAGAAGTGAAGTTCTGGAATAGCCCTCCAAGGGGAGATGTGAGGGCAAAAAACCTAGCCGGCTTTAAAGCTGAACTTGATAAATTTATGGAGGGGATAATATGAGGGGACAGGAATAATTTGGCAATTGATCGATCTTTGACTACTGCTGATAGATACACCAATGGCCTGCGATGGGATGTTAGATTCTTTCTTCGGTGTCTGGCTAGTGAGAGGTTTAACTGATCATCATACTTGGGATTGGGAAGGAATTTCCCTGTCTCTGGATTTTGGAGCTTCCCCCGGGGAAGGCAGGTCTGTGGCTGACCCAGGCCCCACATGAGATTTTGCAGCATAGGTCTCAATGATCTGTTTGGGGTTACTGCCTTCAGTAAGGTCACTTCCAATGCATATAAACAAAAATCTGACAGTCTCTTTTAACCCATTGTGGATCATATCCAGTTTTGTATACATCACATGGCAAAAAATAAAAGTTGTAAGAAAAAGTGTATGGACATTATAAATAATCAATAAGGGGTGAAATTAAAGATGGCTCAAATCCAGTAGCTGTCAGAATTTTAAAAAGTAAACACCAAACTTCAATAACATTCATAAAGTTTGAGACTCTGGCCCCCTCAAAAATATTAAAAAGCAAAAGGACCTACAAAATAAAATTACTTACTAGAAATACTTGCATGTACACCACAAACATTACACACAGATACAACTGCTTGATATGGAGAGGAAGCATTGTATTAAAGGACCAACAACTCCCTAGAAGGCAAAAAGCAGGTCCTAAAAAAGTATAATGCTAGCTGTGGTTAAAACAAAATAAAAAAAATACCTTCACACTATTTGTAAAAGCAGATGTAAACCTAACTGGTAACCTGAAACTTCCAAAGCTGGGATGGGCTGTCTGTAAGGATAATTATCACCTAATTTAGACCAATGGGCTGCTATTGTTCTGTGTCTATTGGTGTCATAGACAAGCTTGCTCCTGCCTCTCGCTATTGCCTTTGCAGCAAGGAAAAATGCTCTCAGAGGCCATGCCTAATGCTTTCCAAGCAGGAAGGGAGGCAAAAATATTTTTGGGGAGCTATGGGAAAGATTTGAGGGGGGAGTCACTCCCCCCACCTATAATAAAATCCATACATAAATTTCCCCCCAGGGCAGACTGGCAAAGGCTTTGTGGGTGGATGAGGTTCTGTGGCTTGCATTGTGCAGGAGGTCAGACTGATCATATTGGTCTCTTCTGACCTTACAGTCTAGGAGTCTGAGAGCAAACCTGTTTTTCTTAGATATTTTACTTTGAATAGACCTTCACTGAGTGCTGATCACTCCCCAATGTCTCTGGAGGATCTGAGTTGTGACAAACCTGATAACATATGGTGGATCCATACAATAATTTTATAATATAATTTCGTAAAATCATCCACAGTTCAGAAGCAGTACAGACAGAATTCCCAAATGATTATGCATGCCATCTCAAAAACATTTTTTTCCCCAAATTTTGTAAACAAAAATCAGAAATGATTTGGGCTGAATGAAGCACTACACTCCTGGCACAGCACTGACTTAAACCCAGAGATATAAATCACTGAGGAGTCCCTGCATACTAAAGAATCCTCCAGGGGTGGAAGGCTGCCTTTCCAGTTTCTACACCTATGCTGCTTTCATTTCCTGGTACAAGAGGGTATTTCATGGAAAAAGGGGGCACAACCACAATGACCCACGTCGAGCAGTGGAAAGCTGAGTGTTAGAGCCTTTAAGCTTCATTGGAAGCTGTTGGATTCTCAGATCTCTTGAAAAATCGGGCTACTTAATTTAAGTAACTAAGGGTACATCCACACTGGAGCCTTAGGTCAACTTAAGGAAGGTTAAGTCAACCTACAGACTCCAGCATCCACACTGGGCTTTTATTAAGTCGACTTAAGTGCATCCTTAAGTCGATTTAATAACACCACCTCTTAACGGTCCACTTAAGGCTTAAGTCGACCGTATTAAATCAACTTAATCCAGTGTAGATGTGGGGTAGCCCGTATATCGACCTACTTGGCCTCCAGGCCCCATCCCAGGGCTACCCAAAATGCACCACTCCTCCCTTGACCTAGCATCTGTCAGTGTGGACACAGGGTTGTGAAGTCTCTAAGTCGATTTAACAAGGTCAACTTTAAGTCGACTTAAAGTCGACCTTGGTTAAGTCGACTTAACAGAGCCTCCAGGGTTGACGTACCCAATGAGCGCTATTTTAGGTATCCATTTTTTTAAAAAAAGTCTCGGCCTATGTAAAACCTTTGGCTATGTCTACACTTAAAAAGTTAAGTCGACTTTATTAAGTTGACTTGAAGTCGACCTTATTAAGTCGACTTCGAGAGTTTACACTAAACTCTTAAGTCAACTTAAGGCAGACTTTATCAAGTCGATTTTGAGAGTCTACACTAGACTCTTAAGTTGACTTGGGGGATTGGAGGGGTGCACTGTGGGAAGTGTGGCAGTGTGGCAGCAGAGAAGGTCTCCCCTCCCCCCCACTCGCTCAAAAGAGGAGGTGAGCTCAGCCCCTTCTTGTTATCCCTGGCAACTTGGAGCCTGAGCAAGTCATGGACCAGCCTCTTCTCCTGTGCTTTGCCACGCAGCTGCGCGACACCTGTCAGCTAGTGGTCAGGCTTCTTCGGGTGTGGAGCAGGCCTGTCTGGCAACCTGCCAGCACAGAGGAAGACAACAGCCTGCCCCCACCTTGCTGCCCCAGCAAGCTGCCGTGCTTACAGCAGTGCGCTCCCTGCCTCATCGCTTCTGGGCATTTGAGGCCGGCAGCAACTGGTGGGAGCAGATCACACTCACTTCCTGGGACAATGACCTATTGCTGCAGAGCTTTAGGATAAGCAAGCGGACCTTCCTCGAGCTCGTCAGTGCATGGACCGATTCTGCAGTGCATGGACACCTGACTCCGACCCGCCTTCCCCATAGACAAGTGAGTGGCCATCACCGTGAGGAAGCTGGCAACCCCAGACTCCGAACGCTCCATGGCCCAGCAGTTTGCGATCAGGAAGGCCACCGTGGGGACCGCCCTCATGCAGGTGTGTAGGGCAATAAATCAGGTCCTGCTAGCCCACCTCATCACCCCAGGAAACCTGCACAAACTCCTTGCTGGCCTTGCTGGACTCAGCTGCCCCAACTGTGGGAGCATTGTGGATGCCACCCACATCCCCATCCGAGCACTGGAACACCGTGCCAGGGACTATGTCAACCACAAGGGGTACTACTCCATGGTCCTGCAGGCCCTCATGGACTACCGCAGAATCTTCTAGAACATCTGTGTGGGCTGGATGGGGAAGGTGCACGACGCACGGATCCTGCTCAACTCCACCCTGTACAGGTGCATGCAGGCAGTCACCTTCTTCCCCAACCATATCATCACCATCAGGGACGTGCAGGTGCCAGTCCTGATCCTTGGGGATGCCACCTACCCCTTGCTTCCCTGGCTGATGAAGCCATACACGAGCCGCATGGATGACAGCAGGGACCTCTTCAATAGGAGGCTCAACCGGTGCTGCAGCGTCCTCAAGCATGTCTTCGGCTGTCTCAAGGCCGCTGGAGGGCCCTCCTGACCAATGTTCCCTCTAAGGTTTTGTGGCTTGTGTGCAAAAGTTTCAACCAGTGTGCAAAACTTTTTCTGAATAAAATTTTTGTGCAAACTCACATGACAGAAATTATTGAAAAATATAGAAGAATGAAAAATTAACAAAAGTTGTTATTTAAAATGGATTTTTATTAATAAAAAAGATGTTCAAGCAAAGTGTGATTCCATTTATTTGGGTCTTATAGCAAAGTGAGGCAGCATTGCCTAGAGACTAGAGCACTGGCCTGTAACTCAGGAGATTGGAGTTCTGTGGATGCTGGAAGACCTTGGGACCTAGCTTCCCACGGCATGGCTGGTAGGGTATGGGGAGCAAAAGTGGTATGGGGGGCCTCATCCTTGACATTTGTCCAGGCCCTCGAATGCCTAAGACTGCCCCATGTGTAGTTTGAAAGCTTATACCTTCCATCAACAGAATAAAAGATGTCACCTCCCTTGTCTGTTTCATATTCT
Source organism: Pelusios castaneus (assembly GCA_007922175.1). Classification (NCBI taxonomy): domain Eukaryota; kingdom Metazoa; phylum Chordata; order Testudines; family Pelomedusidae; genus Pelusios; species Pelusios castaneus. Next base: position 7,579,123 of record ML685784.1, on the reverse strand, counting down.
TTAACTAACACAGTTACAACAACACTGCAAGCAATTAATACAGCATAATTTTAAGTAGCAGGTTTCAATTTATGCTTCGATTTTTGAAAATATTTTTGTAAAAAGCTGTTACAGTCATCATAACTTAAAAGAAAAACTGACAAGAGTTCTGTGGCACCTTAAAGATTAATAAATTTCTTTAAGCATAAGCTTCCCTGGGCCTCAGCCCACTTCATCAGGTGCAAGATTTCATGCACCTGCTGAAGTGGGTTGAAGCCCATAAAAGTTTATGCTGGAAGAAAATTGTTAATCTTTAAGGTGCCACAGGATACTCATTTTTGCTGTATACAGACTAACATGGCTACCCCCCTAGAACCTGTACAAATTTAAAGTTCTTATTTAGCTTTTTTATGTAGAGTAAGGCATTGCTATTGTGAAAAAAATAGTCTACCCATAATGAGGAATACCAATAAAAGAATTCATATTCTCCTTAGTGGGGGGAAAAAATACCTAAAAGAAAATGTCATTTACAATTACCATAGCCTTTTCCTTCCCTCTTCCTTTCGTATCCTGCAGGAAGTACATGACATTTATAACTGTTCATCTGGTCAAGGATGGGGAGGAATAACTATGCCATACAATGTGCGATACTCTTTCATTGTCCTAAAAAGGTAAATAGTGCACATTCTATTAGTTCAGCTTGAAACAATGTATATTAGTAAAAACCTCCTCTGTGGTAAATTAGATTTTGAAAAGCCTCCTTACATTTCTTTGTTCTGGTTTACAATGTTTAAATAGAATACATTTTATTGTTATTGTCTGTGAATTTTGAGTGCTTTATGAAGCTTGTTAAGGCTTATAAAAAATAATGAAACTGCACAGGCATTATATATTAGTGCACCTGTTGTGAACAGCACAGTTTAGGAAAGAAGGAGGCTACTATACAGAAGCCTATGGAGCAATAAGGAATTGTTCAGAATGGACTCAGCTATTACAGTATTTAAGGGTTGGGAAAGCATATGAGTCAGTATATAAATGCATGGGTCTTATTATGCAACCTTCTTATACATGGTAATGAGAGCTTTCTTATGCAAGTAATCTCATTGATGGCAATGAGACCCAAGTGTGAGCAAAGATAATCAATATGAGTAAGAGTTGCATATTCAGACACTGACAAACACATCCAGACCCCTGGTTTCACCTCTATACTCTGTGATAATGGCATATAGGAGTTATTAATGCAACACTGGTGGAAGTTTATCTAAGCTCAGGTACAGGATGGGGCTGCCAAAAGGAGTCCTCTGCTGCCTCCCCACACCTCCCTGAAAATCCTGGTGTAGGGGCAAGCTAGTGGAGCAGTGGGAGAGAGAGGTGGACCCTTAGCATGTGGTTCTATGTGGAAGGGAGGGATGAACTTGAGCTGCAGCCCATAGACAGTCAGGTGGGTGATATGGGTCCCCAGAACAGCCCAGAATCCAGAGGGCACAAAGGTGGATAAAGAACAGAATTGTCCCTTAATACTATAAGATGGTTTTAAAATTCGAGTTTTTAATTATACATCATTGTAATATACATGTGCTTTTCTCTAGTAGTAATTTGCCATATACATTTTTATCCCTTCCTTACCCTTGCTATTTTAGTATAATAGAGCCCCTTTAAGACATCACTTTGTATACTATGCTTGAAATACATAAACTTGCAGGTCCTTCCTGTTTCCTTAACAACTAAGAGCTAAGTGCAAGCAGAGGATTTCTAGTCACTGGCAGCCATATAATGTGCTAATGGAAGAAAGACTGGTGAGGAATAAAGTAGCTCTGGTAAAAAAGAATCTTGTTATAAAAGAATAGGAGAATTTAATGTACTATTGTCAATGTAAATAAGGAACCAGCTCATAAGGTCCAGCTAAGCAATTCTGGAAAAGGGTGCAGTGGGAACTCAGGGAAGAATCTGCTCTAGACTAGTCCACAGGCAAAAGTCAAAACTATCTCAAGGCTGCTTTAGGTTTTACCTGCTAGATCCCTAGGTGGTATTGTGGTACCTGGGATCAAAGCTTCCTTTCTCTCAGTCATGTCCCCTGCATTAGCTACAGTGAAAGGATGGCGGTGTCAGGGTCACACAGTTCATCTGTGCTACTCAAGGTTCTTCTACACTGGTGGTATTTTCTTGTGACCATTTAAGCTGATGTGAGAGAAGCTAGACTCTGGCAGGTAAGAGCATGTGAACTGAGAGGCATCATGGAATTGTAGGGATGTAGGGGAACTTCAACAGGTCATCAAAGACTGCCCTCAATTATACCTAGACCATCACTGAGGACGGTTTGTCTAACCCTTTCTTAAAAACCTCCAGTGACAAGGATTCCACAACCTCCCTTGGAAGTCTATTCTAGAATTTGACTATCCTTACAGTTAGAAAGCTTGTCCTAATATCTAACACATATTTTCCTGCTGCAGATTAATCTGACTACTTTTTGTCTTATCTTCAATGTAGCTGGAGAACAAATGATCAGTTTTCTTTGTAATAGTCCTCAATGTGTAGAGACTGCTATCATGTTCCCCACCCCCTACGCCCAATCTTCTTTTCTTAAAATTAAACATGCCCAGTTTTCCAAAACTTTCTACATAGGTCAGGTTTCCTAAAACTTTTATCATTTTTGTTGCTTTCTTCTGGACTCTTTTGAATTTATCCATCTCTTTCTTAAAATGTGGCAGCCAGAGTTGGATGTAGTACTCCAACTGAGACCTCTGCAGTGCTAGTAAAGTAGGACAATTACTTCCCATGTCTTCCATATAACACTTTTGTTAGTACACCCAAACAGTATGTTAACCTGTTGTACATCTCCATCACATTATTGCCTCAGATTCAATTTGTGATCAGCTATAAGCCCCACATCCTTTTCTGCAATATTACTGCCCAGTGAAGTTGTGCATTTGATTTTTCCTACAAAAGTATAGTGTTTTGCGGTCTATTTAATTTTATCTTGTTGATTTCAGAGTAATTCGCTAAAATTGTCAAGGTTAATTTGAATTTAGACCACATTTTGTTTGGTTGCTTATGCAAAAGGCATATGAGACTGTATCTCAAGTCTTACTAAAATCAAGCTATATCTTGTCTATAGGTTCCCCCCATCCATTAGACCAATAATCCTGTCAGAGAATGAAATTAAGTTGATTTTGCATGATTTATTTTTGAAAAGTCCATTTTGACTATTATTTACCTCCCATTATTTTCTACATGCTTACAAATGTATTGTTTAATCATTTGTTTTGACAGGTATCAACATTAGACTGATGATTTATAATTCCCTGAATCCTCTTTGTTTCCTTTTGAAAAAATAATACGTTTGCTCTTCTACAATCCTCTGGGACCTCATCTTTATTCCATGATTTCTCGAAGATGGACTCAAGATTGTTTCAGCTAGTTCCTTAAGTACCCTAAGGTGCATTTCTTTAGGCTCTGCTGACCTGACTTCAACTAAATTATCTAAATATTCTTTAACCTGTTCCTTCCCTATTCTGACTTGTGTTCCTTTCCGATTGTTGGTATTAATTGTGTTAAGTAACCGTTTAATCATTAGCCTTTTTAATGAAGAAAGAAGCAAAACAGGCATTAAACACTTCAGCTTTCTTGATGTCATCTGTCATTAGCTCTCCTTTCCTACCAAGTAGATGATAGACCTACACTTTTCTTGGTATTTCTCTTGTATTTATAGAACCTCTTATTATTGCCTTTTATGCCCCTTACTAGGTGTAACTCATTTTGTGCCTTCACCTTTCTGAGTTTCTCTTTATATGTTTGTGCTATTCTTTTGTACTCTTCCTTAACAATTTCTCCATGTTTGTACTTTTTGTAGGATTCCTTTTTTGATTTTCAGATCATAAAAGGACTCCTAATGGCCTCTTACCAGTTTTCCTATCTTTCCTTTGCATTGGATAGTCACTGTTGCGCTTTTAATAGTTCCACTTTGAGAAATTGTCAGTTCTCATGAACTCCTTTTTACCTTAGATTTTCTCCCCATGGAACCTTATCTCCCAGTTCTCTGAATTTGTTATAGTCTACTTCTCTGAAGTCCATTGTCTTTATTCCAGAACTCTGACTCCTTTTTCTTAGAATCATGAAAACTAATTTCATGATCACTTTCACCTGAATTGCTTTCAGCCTTAACATTCACAACGCATTCTTCCTTGTCAGTCAGTATCGAGACTAAAATGTCAGTATCCCGAGTTACTTGCTACACCTTCTGAAACAAGAACTCATCCCCAATACATTCCAAGAACTTATTGGAAATTTTGTGTTTTACCGTACTACTTAACTAACAAATGCCTGCGTAGTTAGTCTCCCATTACTACTAGGTCTTGTGTTTTGCATATTTCTGTTATTTGTTCTAGCAAGCCCTCATCTAGCACCTCCTCCTGATTTGGTGAGCTTAGTAGACACCTATCATGATGTCAAGCTTGTTTTTTCTCCCTTTTATCTTTGCCCTGATATTTTCAACAAGTCTACCTCCCACTTCCTTCTAGATCTGAAAATGCAAGTCTGGGCAACAAAGCGGCAGATAAAATTCAATGTTGATAAATGCAAAGTAATACACATTGAAAAATGTAATGCCAATGATGTATATGAAATGATGGGTCTCAATTAGATCTTACCACTCAAGAGAAAGATCTTAGAATCACTGTAGATAGTTCTCTGAAAACATCCACTCAATTTGCAGTGGCACTCAAAAAAGTGAACAGAATGTTAGGAATAATTAGGAAAGGGATAGATAATAAGCCAGAAAATATCATATAGCCTTTCTATAAATCCATGGTATGTCCACATCTTGAGTACAGCATGCAGATCTGGTAGCTCCATCTCAAAAAAGATATATTGGCATTACAAAAGGTACAGAAAAGGATAATAAAAATGATTAGGGGTATGAAAAAGCTTCCAAAGGAGGAGAGATTTATAAGATTGGGACTTCTGAGTTTGGAAAAGAGATGACTAAAGGGGGATATGATAAGTGCTATAAAATCATGACTGGTGTAGAGGAAGTTAATAAGGAAGTGTTGTTTATTTCTTCATAACTCAAGAATTAGGGTTCACCAAATTAAATTAATAGGCAGCAGGTATAAAAAGAACAAAAGTAAGTATTCACACAACACAAAGTCAACCTATGGAACTCCATGCCAGAAGATGATGTGAAAGCCAAGACTATAACAAGGATTTAAAAAGGAGATAGAAAAAGTTATGGGAATAAGCTATTAGCCAAAATAGGCAGGGATTGCTGTTTTCCAAAGGCTAGGAAAGGGCAATAGAGTGGATTATTTGATGATTACTAGTTCTGTTAATTCCCTCTGAAGCATTTAGTATTGACTGCAATTGGAAGACAGGTTACTGGGCTAGATGAATAATCAGTCTGAGCCAATATAGATGTCCTTATGTTTGTAAGTGTATATATTCTTGATATATAATGCACTACCTCCTCTTTTTCCCCTGACTGTCTTTCCTGAACCACCTATACCTCTTTCTACCAATATTCCAGCAACGAGATTTATCCCAACAATTCTTTATACTGCCAAAAATTAATATTTTAGTCACAATTTCATTTATTACTGTTTTGTATTTTGGGAAAAATTAGGAGAAAAATCCTCTCCCTCCCTCAAATCTTTTCTTCTCATTATGACTCCTTTCCAGTGTTGACTTCCACTTTAGTACTCTGAAATGCCTCTTTCTTCTCCTACCTAAATCTCTAATTAAAGTTAATTCACAATTTGCTTATTATTGAACATGATTAATATCGCTTTGATGTGTTTGTTTAATCTTGTTTGTGCATAATTTATTTTGATTAAATCTCTGAAAAGTACCATGAAAAGATATGGCACAACAGAAATATTTGTTGTTAATAATACAAAATCCAAGGATACATATTATTGCTGAAAAGGGTTTTGTTTTTGTTTTTTTGTATTGAATATAATTGAAAAGGTCTTATAGGTAATGATTTATTTTTTGAAAAAACAATATTAGGGCACAGATCCTCCATTATCTTGGTTTTTTCAGCTATTTACATTGACACGAAGAGGGTGGAGAAAGGGACCTATTGTTAATAGTAAAATAAATCAGTAATCCCTCCATTAGCCCCTTTCATTGTTAATAAAAGTTTTAAAGTAACAGGTATAATAGCATATGAACACAATAAGCTGAAGCTCAGACAAGAGAAAATTTCTATCACCAATGAATAACATGAATGAAGTGATGCAATGACTGAAATATTTAAATAGAAAATGAAAGGGTGGTAAAATAGAAATGGAAAAAAAGATGGACTGATAGAACTATTTTCCTGAAAGCTCTAATCAGGTGTTTTTATGCCTCTTAGGCTCCTGGCTTTCCCCATCTCAGCTTTGTACAACTACATTACAGGAGTTTACTCTTTTCACATTGAGTGCTGGATGTAAACTACAATTGCATGTGCCCTGCAGAGACATTAGTTTAAAACCCAGAAAATCAGTCAGAGGCAACTGAGAGGCTTGCATTTATATCACAGTCCCCAAATCATCCAAAATCCCAATCAGATCAGTTGTTATCTGTGGTTCCTGATTAGATTTATCTATAAAGTGAACAGCAAATGAACATTGTCACACATTATTTGTGTAACTATCTTAAGCACAATCACCCCCTAGTACTATGATAAGCTTTTAATCAATCTCTGAAATGTTGGTCAGCATTCTCTCTCAAGCACACATACAAACAAAATTACTATTGGATAATGCACAGGGTTTAATTCTCTTTGAACTTCCATTGGATAAAAGAAAATCAAAATTCAGGTATTGCAAAATGGTGCAAAATCAACTCATTAGTAAGATTTGCCATAATCTGTGTAAACCAAAACCGTCAGGTTTCACGTCTGTATATATATGTCATGGGAGAAATTTCATGAGATTTCATGGGAGAAAAATCCCACTTTGTCAGATGTTTTGAAGATGGGGAACTTAAAAGCGGGATTTTCTCCCACGTAAGCTCATGTGATAAATAAATTTGTTAATCTTTAAAAGTGCCACAGGACTCCTCGTTTGTTTTGCTGAACTAGACTAACATGGCTACCCCTTTGGAACTTATATTTGGAAAGTGCATGCACTTTACTAAAAAAAAATGGGTGGAATTTCTTTACACAGATAATAGCTTATGTATAAAGTAATGTGTTTTGAGAATATGAACTAGCATTTGTGTAATGTATTTTCATCTGACATACTTGTTGCCATTGATCTTCTTAGCCAAATTAAATGGCAACATAGGGAGACTTTAAAGTGCTCTATTCTGAAAAATGGAAAGGCTGGGGAACAAGTTAATCTATGACATAACCAGACATACCCCACTAGGTGAGGTCTGGGATAACTTCAATAGACACTAGTCACTCAAAGGGTTTCTGGAGAACAAAATGAAAGAACAAAAACCAACTTCACTATATTGGAGTTGTGGGGGAGAGACATGGATTTATTTTGATTACAAAAACAAAAAACAAAAAAAAACAACAACCCACAAACAACCACCACATCTCTCAGCTTGACATCCTGCCATGAATGGGAGAAAGAGGAAGTAAGCAGTTGAACACAAGTGGACCTTAATTCCCCATGGCCTTGTGTAACTATTTATGTCTGTGCAGAGTGAGGATTAAGTGAACATGCAATTAACCAAATCAGGATGGTACCTGTATAGTTACATCCTTTGCACAGGAGAAAATAACTGTATGACTGTAAAAAGATAGCAAACCAGGTCCATGGACATCTAACTCATTGAAGGCCAGAATTTAAACAAAGCTTGGCACACACTAGGTACATATCATGTGCTAAGCTCTTTTGAAAATCTGGCTATAGGTCTTAAAACGGGACCTGCTAGGTGCTCACTGAGGTCTCTTTTAAAAAAAAAAACTGGCCCCAATTATGAATTATGGGCATTTCTGAGAATCTTGTCCCATTGGTGCAATCCAAGGCCAATTGAAGTCACTGGGAGTATTTCCACTGGCATCAAAGAGCTTTGCATTAGGCCATAATAACTGGATTTTCAACATAGCTCATCATCCAGAGACCACAGATTTTCCACTGGGTGCAAAGCTCTTGGGAAAATCTGGCCAAAAGTTGAGCAGAAAATTGGTTGCATTACATGTTTTAAAGCTCTAAATATTTAAAGTCAGAATTTGCACTTCAGTCTGGAAATATGATTAAAAATCATGCTACACAGGCAAGAAATAGGCAATATTAATGCTCATTGGGTTGACTTTCAAATGACTGAAGTCATCTTCTTCAATCTTATCTTAATTCTTTCATCTTAAGAAGAGTCAGAACACAAGCCAAGTTTACAGTGTTGCTTGCTCCAGTAATTTTCAGTTAACTGAATTAAAAAATTCTAAGTAAATGAGAGCAATATCTGATCTCATTTACCTTCCAGCATATTCCTTGGATGCTTGTCCTAATCTCTTTGCTCAACTAGTCTCAGTTTTTTTCTCCCACACTACTCGCTAGCTCTTTCTCCTCCCCCTGCCCTCACTATCTCCCACTGCACACATACATTGATTTCCAGTGCTGTCCTTTTCCATCCAATCTCAACTCCTCATCCAATTTTGGTGTTCATTCCCTTCTACAGCCAAGTGACTCTCAATTCGTACTCCTTTCCTTCTTCAGCTTCCAGTTCCAACCTCCATTTCCCTGTCCATCTGTTTCTTTCTCTCCCTCCAGCCCTAGTAAGAATCCTTTTTCCAATCTGTTTTTTCCCTTCCCTCCTCTTCTGGGAATTCTCCCTTCTCCATTTGAATCAAAGAGCTTCTTTCTCCAAATTTCCTTTCTGCCAGCACAGAAGTCATGCTCAGTCACTGCATGGGAATGGCACCTGTACAGTTTGACCAGCACTAGGAGCTGTGAAAGGATGGCACAGTGAAGATGGATCTTCAAATATAATGTTTTAGCTGTTAAACTTTATCAAGTCTCTAACGAACAGGCATGAGCTGCAACTTTTCAAGGTCATAATACTGGAAAATTTGGGTGTTTTCTTTTACAGAAATGGCAAAAGATATATTCCTGACACAGAAGAGACCCCTCTGCCAAGCTCAAAGTTTCACTTAACATGGGCAAACACCATATTTTTAAGGATTCAGCAACTAGAAATCTGCTCGGTAAGATCTGGAGTGGACAGAGAGAGGCCATGCAGAGCCATATCCAGAGATCTCTGTAGAGAATAGCAGCTGCAAGAAGTATTACCCAAGGGACCCAGAGTGACATTACCTTGCATCTCTTTGATTGGCTGACTACGATATTTAACCCTGGAAGGTGCCCCAGGAAGTTGTCTGGGCAGCAACATGGACTTTGGGCTTGCTGAGACTGCAGACCTAATCTCTAAATTTCAATCCCAGCCTGACTCTGGTTCGGGCCTCCTGGTGCTAGCCTGGCACTATTTCCTGTCTGCAATTCCAGTCTGACTCTGACCCTGATTTCTGTCTCCCAATTCAGTCTGGTGCTATATTTTGTCTCCAATCTCAGACTGACTTTAACCCCAACTCTTTTTCATTGAACCGAGTTCTAGTGATTTTTCCAACCACTGCTGAATGATTAGCGTTCCTGACATGTGGACCTCAGCCCAGCTGTCACTACTAAGCTAGAGTGCTTACTTTCTTAAAGTATTTTTTCTAGCATTATTGTTGGAACCAGCTCACACATTTTGGCTGCAATTCAGAATAATCAACCTGAGACAAGCACACAGCAAGTGAAATTTCAGCCTAAATTGTTAGAGATGGGCAAAGTTATAAGCACCTGAAAACAGGGCTTTTATAGTAGGAAGTGTGAGAGAAAATTGATAATAGATGACATTACCAACCCTATGAATAATTACTGTTGGTCTTCTACAGAGTTACTGTGATCTTTTATACAAATGTTATGACTGGCAATATCCCTGTGGCCTGACTTTTTCCAGTACTTAGTTGTCTGATTGACATTTCTGATCAGGAGTGTAATAAACCAGAAATAATCTTAAACTATATACCTGGTAAAAGTGAAGCTCCTTTGGAACTGGAAGGAATTTGACTATTAAGATACTGTAATCTTGATGCCTCCCAGCCCTCAGGCAGGGTAGGGCAGGGCAGGCAGCAGTCTCTAGCCCTGGGAAGGGCGAGTCTCTATGTAACAACAAGCTTCCCAGCCCTCAGGCAGGGCGGGGAAGGCGGCTCCGAGAGTCAATCTCGTGGTCAGGGCTTACAGGGGCATGCAGGAGGAAGGAACACCACTAACAAGCCTCAGTGCCTATTGGGGTTCAAGTACCCTGGGTAGTGATGGGATGCCTCCGGTGTGGGGCAGCGTAGCTCCTACCATAACACACTGCCCCAGGTCAACTGTTACAAGTTCTATCAAGTGGCCACCAGAGTAGGTTGCATTTTCCCCCTCTATTTCCCCTGGGGTACCTGGTTCAGAGCTCTTACGGGACACTGGGGTAGTGCACCATTGGGAAGTTCCTGAACCCGTTGGCTTCATCCGGAGGTGGTAGGGCTGGCAGTGTCTTGCTCAGGTCCTTGGCAGAGGGCAGCTCCTTCAGGTCACAGGTCTCTGCCAGCAGCTGCTGGCTTCTTTTATTTTAAATTTATTTATAAAAGTTTTTCTAAGAAATTAGAGATGAAGGAAAGAAACGAACATGACACCTGCCAAGTATTGCACAATTTGGCACAATCACCTCAAGGGTCAAATTTTCACAAGTTCAAATGGGCCCTGAGCTCTTTGTTTTCACGGAGTCTCAGACACAGATGTGCAGGCATTGAATTTTCAAAGGGTCTGACTGAAGTGGTTGAAATAGACTGAAACTGGAAGGGGAGCTCTTACTGCAGCAGCCAAGGAGGTCAGAAAGCAGCTGAAGAGTAGCATTTTCTCCAGCCAAGAAAAGAGGGAGCTTTCTATTTGGTGTTAGCTGGTGAGAGGGATCTGTAGTTCTCCTTCTTTCCTTTATGGAAAGCTCTGAGGGCATCTCTACAGTCCAATTACAAACTCAAGGCTGGCCTGTGCCAGCTGACTTGAGCTCATTGAACTGTGGTGTGGGCTAAAGGCTGTTCAATTGCAGTGTAGACATTTGGGTTCAGGCTAGAGCCCAAGGTCAGGAGTCTGTGGAGTGGGAGAATCCTGGAACTCAGGCAGCAGCCTGAGCCTGAATGTCTACATCATAGTTTAACTGCCCCTTAGTCCAAGACCTGCTGGTCAGCTATTGGTCAGCTATTGGTCAGCTACAGGTGTCTAATTGCAGTGTAGGCATAGCCTGGGTACTCTTTCTTGGCTGAACACATGTGCACCAAAAGATGAGTGATGGGGTAGAGGGCATGCCTGGGAGAGAGCTGGACAGTCACTGACTTCAAATCTTGATGAGGAGGCCCTACCAAAATCCAGTACCTGAGAACCAATACTTCAGTTACTACGAGGGATGGATATATAAATGGCCTACAAAGAGTGAAAGTATGAATACTATCGAAATTGAATAAACCTCTAACAGTTGCATCTAAGTATGTAATTAAACAGCAAAGTCCATGTTGCAAAATCCCTGTTAAATAAAATTAGAATATAGAGCACTGGCAAATGTAGTGAGATCTACTACAAATCATGTAAGATTCTGAGATCATGACCATATCTATCATCAGGAGATAAAATAATTCCTCTAAACCTTGGTTCCAGCTCCTAAGTCCACCTCATCAAATGTTACTATAAATGTCACTTAGTTCTTCAAAACATTTAAAAAGTAAAGTAAAAACCACTTTGTTCAATATAGCAATTTAGGTTGCTAGGTACTGAAATGCATTTACTCATCACATGGTTTGCTAAACTGAGCTCATTTAAGGACACTGAAAGTCTACACTTCCTATACTATAAACATAAATGTGTATGGGCCTGAGTCTCTTCACTAGGGCTATGGGAAGCAGAGCAGGGGCTCCTCAAGGTAGAAGCAGCAGGAATCAGAGATAACCCCAGCAACAACCCGGAGCAACGTTGGAAGAAGAAAAGGCTCAACAGGGCCCTTTCCCCACTAACAAGACTCTAACAGTCCAGTCTGGGGACACCAGGTCCCATTGGCCTTTTTTTCCTTAAAGGCTTGAAAATATAATCTGCAAAGGTGTGACTAGCTGCCATAAACAGTCTGGACTTCTGCAAAAATATCGTGGAGCAGCACCAACAGAGAGAGTTCCTTGTTCTCCCAGAACCATCACAGATCCTTAACAGAAGAGATATCAGCAGACTGTCATGTACATCCCTCTCTCAGATGCCAGTTTCATTTTTTCTTGCCCTCTTGGCTTCTCTTCATTCTTCCCACACTCCTATTCCCAACTAGCCTTTTGTCCTTCCCTCTCAATATCCATTGTCTTCTTTCTTCTTTTCTCTGAAAATCTGTCACCTCCCACCAAAAATATTATAAAATTAAATATAACATCATTATTAAATAGAATTTAGAATACCTGCATAGTAATTCATAGTATAGTAACAGTATAGTAATTCATGAATACACTCACAGGATCTTATGCTTAGAGCCCTGCATATCCATGGATATCCATATTATATCTGTGGATATCCACAGCTGTGGATACAATGCAGATATACACAGACCATTTCTTGCAGATGCAGATTGGATATAGATCCACATATTTGTATCTGTGCAGGGCTGGAGCCCTGCAAATCTCCACATCCCCAGATACAATGTGGTTATCCGTGGACCATTTATTTCAGATCGGATGTGGATTCACATATTTGTATCCGCGCAGGGCTCTACTTATGTTTGATGACTATAACACCACAATTTAGATCTATAGCTCTACAATACAATATACAGAAGCCTGAATGTATTATTTTATTCAAAGATTTCAAGGTCAGAAGAGACCATTGCAATCATTTAATCTGATTCTCTATATAAAATGGAAATAGCACTTCCCCAAAATAATCCCTAGAGCATATATTTTAGAAAAAGTTCAAATCTTGATTTAAAAATTATCAGGGATACAGCATGTTTCATATAAGAATGTAAAAATGGCTATACTTGGTCAGACCAATGGCCCATCTAGCGAAGTATTTTTCCTTCAAACTATGACCAGTGTCAGTGGTTTCAAAGGAAATGAACTGAATAGGACAATTACTGAAAGCTCCATCTCTAGTCATCCCAGCCCAATTTCTGGCAGTGAAAGGTTTATGGGCACCTGGAGCATTGGGTTTCATCCTTGATTATTTTGGCTAATAACTATCAATGGATTGTTCCTCCATGAATTTATCTAACTCTTTTTTCAACTAGTTATATTTTTGGCCCTCACAACATCCCATAACAATGAGTTCCACAGGCTGACTATATTGGGTGAAGTTGTTCTTTTTGTTTGTTTTCAATCCTATTAATTTATTTGGGTGACCCTTAATTCTTATGTGAAGAAGTAAATAACACTTCCTTATTCACCTTTTCCATGTAACCCTTGGTAAGTTGTTCCAGTAGTTAATTGCTATACTGTTAAAAAGTATGCGTCTGAATTTGTCTAGCTTCATCGTATATGCATAGCACTGTGTTATACCTTTCTCTGCTATATTTGTGCTATATTTATATATCTGCTATATTGTTAAATATTTGTTGAGACCAGTAGTTCCCAACCTTTTTGGTGCGAGGGCCACATATATCATTTTTACAGCCCTGAAGGGCCACCAGCCTCCTCCAGCAGACACCCATGAAAAGCAGTCTGCCCCCTCACTGATCTCCCCTCTCTCTGGCTGCAGTAGGAAAACCTCATGCATCCTGTAGCCCTGTGCACTACACCTAGATCTCTAGGCAGTAGCTCCCTTCTGGAGCCAGCAGGACAGAAGATCAGTGTTCCCCTCCCTCTGGAACCAGCAATGAACCCAGTGCCTAGAGACCTCGGCAAAACACTTTACCATGTTCTATGCTACAGCCAGGGAGAAGGGGAGTGCTGATTTCTCATTCCCTTGACTATAGCAAGGAGCCTGCACTGATCTTTTAGCCCCAGGCTCCCGCTGGGTACTTAGGAAGTGACTCCCTTCTGCAGCCAGCAGGAGGGAAGCCGCGGACCACTTTGAAATCTCCCACAGGCAATTTTGGCCCCTGGCAACCACTGTTACAGACTGTAATTGAGGTTCCCCCCTCCCCTTAAAATTATCTTTGTTAAGATAAATATCTTGAACTCTTTGAATCTATAAGGTGTGTTTTCTAATTCTTAGTTTTTATCTTAGCTCTTTTCTGATCCCCCTTCAATTTATGAACATCTGTCTTTAATTGTATCACGAGTCCCAAATTCAGATGTCAAATAACTTGTGTACTTCTACTCGAGATTTCCTTATTAATGTATTCAAGAATTGCATTAATCCTTTTGGCAGCAGCATTACTTTGGGAAGTTATGTTCAGTTGATTATCTAGCTGAACAGATTTTTTTAATAGTATTTATGTGTTTATGTGTATTGATTCAATTTTGATATAGCTGCTATCAGTATGGTTGTTAGCCCTTCTTCAGTAAACATATACATATTGTCCTCTATTTTACGCTGTCCATTCCTTTCTGGATGGGGCCTATTTCTATCCACCTTTCTACAAAGCAATAAGAACTGAGAAAATCTTCCTTTGTTTTTGAACTTGAGCTTTATGATGCTGATAATATTTGGACACTGGCACAGGCAATTCCTGTTAAAATTAGGAAATGAAAACAAAAACACCTCATAATGCAACCTTTTTAAAGTAAACAACTGAAACTAAAGAGCTTCATTACTTTTAAATGCTGTTTTCTCATTAGGACTCCAAGTCCTTGCCAACTTGTACTGATAAAGGTCTAAGAGAAGAATTTTCTCTCCTAGTACATTAATTTTTAGATTTCAGATTGCCAAAGCTTACTTTTTATTGCAGCCAAGGACCAAAGAATGGATTTGATTTGGCATTGGTTACTAAAGTAAAAAATGCTTCTTGTCAAGCTTGCTTGGAAAAATGTAGATCTAAATCAATTTTTGCCATGGATCAATCCAACTCGCATCTCTTTGTTCCTTTTATTTTTATCCTGAAAATAAGATGTACAAGTAAACCTTTTCGAAAATATTACAAGTAAACTAAAAGGGAAACGAGCCCAGCAGCCAACATTTAGAAACCAGGGGCTCAGTCATGAGTTTATGTGCTTACACAAGGGACAGAGTGAGTCATAATGCACCCATTTATTCCACTGCATGGGTTATCCACACTGTAGGTTTATGAATGTGGTGGAGAACAGATGATATGAGTCTGCTACTACTTCTTCCATATACATGGAAAGAGAGGGGCAAAGAGAGGGGCAGGCAGAGACAGTGCAGAGGTGGCCTTAGCCTATCTGGGGCCCTAGGCAAAGGCCTATTGCAGGGCCCCCTGAGGGCTCCCTTGTGCCAGCCCCAGCTGCCACCATGGCCCTGGCATCCCACTGGGTGCCCTGAAACCTCCTCCTGTGGCCCTGTTAACACACCAGGGGTCCTGAAAACCTCTAAAAGGCCTCTCATGGTTCCCCCACCCCACTGGGTGCCCCAACCCCTCTGAAACACCAGCTACCCATGGCCGGCTCCCTCAGCAATGTGGCACCCTGCTGGGCACCCCGAAACCAGCCCTGGTGCCCTGCCAGGGCTTCCAATTCCCCCACTGCCATCCCAGCAGCAAAGGCAAGGGGCGGAAGTGCAGAGTGCAGAGCTGAGCCTGAGGATGGAGCAGCCGGTCCAGGGGCAGGGCGGAAGTGTGGAGCCCAGCCTCTGGGCCAGCCCACCATGCCTTCCCTCATGCTGATTGGCCCTGGGCCCCATCCTCCCACAGTGATATCACGCCCCCGCCCCTCCTCCCCCCACTGCTGGCTCCCACTGCCTGCCATGTGTTCTACAGTGCAGGACAGGAGGCATATGCAGTTTTGGGGGTAGGTGAAGGGGCCCCTCACTGCTCGGGGCCCTAAGCAGCCACCTGCTTCACCTACCCCAAAAGCTGCCTCTGAGACAGTGAATCAGTGTAACCTTATTTCTGCCCCAACATGCTAGCCAGAATAACCGAGTCACATGGTAGGGGAATAAACTGCATCAAGTTTGGGGTGGCAAAGCTTATTGGCTTTCTGAACAACGTATAGTAGGAAATGAAGTCAGACTCTCTGAGTCTGCCATAATGAAATGAGATATGGTTGCAATGTTTCAGTTATATCTAAAAACAATGTCAATTTGTGATTGTCAAATTATAGGCTGGCAAGTAGAGTACACTGATGGATTCATCAGAGACAATAAGATTACAATACAGTAGTCATTTACTTGCAGATTTATTATCCTAACTAGAAGCTGGATCAATGAATATCAATTATTAAAACCTAGCAATTTCTAGAATAGCATTTCCTGGGCCTGATCCCCCAATGAGAATAATGAGTGTAAATAAGGCATAAATCTGTTGAAGTAGTGGAGGTAAAAAAGTGAATGGAAGGGGAAGGAGAATCAGATCCAATTTAGTTTGTTCTTTATGGCTAGTATTTCAATTCCTTTTCTTATTAATGGATCTGCAATCAAGGCTCCTGGCACAATCTCAGAGCCATATTAAGAGGCCCACTAAACTGCTTTGATTGCTCCAGCTGTGCAGGGAAACCACAATGTGTTAGTGATCATACTGTAGCATCTCCTATAGCAACCTCTTCCTCGTCTGTGGTGTAGTGGGCATGGTTAGATGAAAAAAGGCATGGCAAGAGTGTCCTTGAACTTCACATAGTCCCAAAAGTCAAAATGGCCCCTTAGGACTATGAATTTCATGTTTATTTTTGCTTTGAGCTCCACATATCATGAAATTTGAAGTAGAAAGGGTGACTAGGAGGTCTGTATACACCTCAAACTTCTACTGAAGTCAAGTTACTTTGGGATGGAAAGGGACCACAGATCAAGCCACAAATTTGTGGCATGTTCCCTACTGATGAAACACATGCTCTGGGCTGATTTCTTCAATACATGGATTGATATTTGTCACCACTAGGACAGAAATACACTGCCCAGAAATCTGGCAGAAATTTTTTAAAAGTACCAGCTTTGACTGTGATTTAGAAAGGGAGTCTCAACTACGTTGAAAAGTACACATTGTAACTCCTCTTCTCTTAGTACATCTCTCAGCTTTAACCTTCTTCTAAGATCTAAAAGGAAAAGAAAAGTGATAAAATGAACAACCTTAATTCTTTATTGTTAATTAGAAGAAATGTATGTGACAAGTGTGTTTTACATATGCCAAGACAACAATCTCTTTATTCTCTACGAGATGAATAGGGGAGAATCATTCCTTTTAAAAGAAAAACATATATTTAGTCTTTTTAGTGTGACATTTATACATTCTAGTGCAAGGACCAAGTGAGCTATAATTGTTTCTTATTAACTGTAATAATTTAAATGACAAACTCTTTCCTGACTTGGCACCTTTTATGATATATATCAGAACTCAGTGCATTAAAATATTTCAAATAGTAGTTATTTGTGGTTTACTCAGAAAAAAAAATTTTTGACAAGAAAATAATATTTCATTCTGGGAAACAACATTGGTTATGAGTCTGATCCTGAGGTATGTTCCTTATACATAAATTATGTCGATTTCTGGATGTGACATGTGGGAAACATCTCAGAATCACGCCTGTTTTATTTTAATGAAAATAAAATGCCAGTAGTAT
Source organism: Pelusios castaneus (assembly GCA_007922175.1). Lineage (NCBI taxonomy): Eukaryota > Metazoa > Chordata > Testudines > Pelomedusidae > Pelusios > Pelusios castaneus. The sequence goes on along the minus strand of ML685784.1, from coordinate 7,561,500 downwards.
TTGGTTCCACACCCTTTACAGAAATATTTTCCAATTTACTCTTTGGTAATAAAGAAAAAAAGGATGTCCACATGTTAAACACTGAACAAGTGCAAAAAACCTGTCTGACAAGTGTAATGGAAACATATTGACAATGGCACAGAACATTTATATAATCACTTAAGAGTCACAAAGTTTGAATCAAGTACATTTATTTAGTCATATCATGCTCTGAAGATATGGAGTTTCCTAGAACTATTTTTTATTATACTGTTGGAGTGAAAGATGGAGAAAAATATTCCTGAACATTGCTGCTATATGATTATTTCATAGCAGCTACTCCCAAACTGTAACCTCTATAACCAATAGTGGACATGCATTCAATAAAAGATACAGATAAAATATCATCATACCTTCTCTTTATCCTTATCCTAACACTATTACCTCAGTCTTATCTGGACTGAGCTTGAGGCAGCCAGTTCTCATCCATACTGCAACTCAAACACTGAACCAAGCATTCAAGAACTGGGTGGATTAGGTGAAATGGAGGTGGAGATAAGGTGTCATCAATATAATGAAATCATAGCCCATAGCACCTTATTAATGTCCTTGTGAAAAGGGTTCAGTCCCTCTGAACTGCCTTGAGGTAAACTGGCAGTATACTCTCATTTTGAGACCTTTCTCCCCAGTCAATTCATCTACCACTATCCCCAAATCCTTGTCAGCTTTCTCCCAGGCCTGGTAGTAGGATCACAGGAAATAAAGTGTTCCTCTAATTTCTGGAGTACAAATCTTCAGGGGGTTTCTGGGCCAGCTCTTTCACCTGACAGTTTGCTGCCGATTCAAGGTAATCCTCAGCCTATTTGCCAGGCAGCCTCCTCTGTCTGGTCTGCAGCCTCTATTTAATGGGCTAATCAGTCTTGCAGAGAAAGCTATAACATAGTCTAATGTCAGGCTATTGAAGCTAGCCAAATTTGGATCGGAAATATAGTGCAAATTTTTAACTGTGAGAGTAATTAACCGGTGGAACAATTTATCAAGGACCATGGTGGATTCTTCATCACCAACCACTTTTAAAGTAAAGATTGGATTTTTTTTTTTCTAAAAGAGATGCTCTAGGAAGTCTTTTTCTGTTTAAAATGGGTTCATTTAATATATTACAACTGTAAGGCTTTACAACTTAAGGTCACAGGATGTTACATTGCAAAGATAGCCAGCCTAGCTGGCCTTCCTGGAACCCTTTATTTGCTACTTAAATCCAAAATCTTACATTTAAAATGTTACTTAATGTCAGACAGGCCTATAAGCTTACATTGGCAAATAATGCATCTGAGTTGTATAGGGTTTTGTTAAACATATTAAATGTTATTTCCTAGTTTACTAGGAACCCAACATTTTTGCAAAATTTATGGAAGAAATGATGGTTGTAAAATGTTTTTCTAACTTAGGAGAATTAAACTGGTGGATCATAGAAGCACAGAATTTGATATAACACAGCAGACCATTAGCTCCACCTATTTTGGTATTTAGCCTCCATCATTGACCAGTCCATGACACCTTGGAGGAAGGCAATCATTATTTTTAGACATGGCTTGATATATGTAATTGAATATGGGTAAGACATGACTTGGATTCACTCACCTGCAGCAGGTAACATATACACCCCCTCAAAGAGGGCCGCAACAGAGGATTAAGGGAAATAGCTTTGAAAGGTTTAAGGGTTTAAATATAAAGAAGTTAGTCCATGCTGGGGAAGTAGGTAAAATCTAAGGGGGGATCCTATGGACTTCCTGCAGAAGTATTTAGAGGACAGACTGGAAGTTAGTGGCAAAAAGAACTCCAGAGAATGGTATTAGAAAACAAACAAACAAACAAGAAGAAGAATAATAAATGTTGGCAGAGTACCCCAGTGGTCTGTTGAATGTCTCTAAGCTTTTCCAAAAAATAGAACCCATTGGCAGCCAAGGAAAAATAGTATCTAATTCCCCGCCCCCAACCAAAAAAAAAAAAAAAAAAAGCCCAAACCAAGGCAGCAGTTTCACAAGGATTGCCACCTTAAGAATATACTTCCTGCAGGGTATCGAGGACTGGCTAATGACTTAGAGTAGCCTCTGGTGGGATATCCTAGAGAAAGTAAGCCTGCCTCCTGTAGTGCAGAAATTAAGCATAGTTATAATGGTTGTATATGATACTGGATAGTAAACTTTAAAACTAAAAACAAAAAACAAAAAAACAGAAAAACAAAAATATTATGCAGATGAAACAAATGCTAATATAAAAAAGAAAAACAAAAGCAGCAGAATGTAGGCCTGGCTTGACATGAGTAATTGGACATGAGTGAGATGGTGGCACCATTTCATAAGAGACAGGATGAGGGAGGCGAACGGATCAGCTGGCTGGAAACAGAATGTCTGTACTAGCTAAGATAAGGGTAACACCCAGGGAACCATTTACAATAGATAGGATAAGTCTGGAGCGTAAGATAAAGTAGAGTAAATCATACAAGGACAAAGTGTTGACGGAACGTGCTCTACAGGTATTGGTTCCTACAAAGTGACCAAGCCAATCCCAAAAAGTGTGATGAAATGTATAGGAAAGGTTTATACAGGAAGAAGTTTGCTGTGTAACTTTGGATGTGTAGTATTCCCTATACCCACCCCTCATATTTAAGCTTGATTGGCTCAAGTGTAGTTTGATTATATATCAGTAAATGATTGTGTACCAGTATGCAATATACACCTGTATACCAGTGATGAGTTTGCAGTCGAGCTAAATTCTTGGAGCAACAAAGTGGAAGAAGTCTCAGGGGAAGCCCTGCAATTCTCCCTGTAAATTCACCTAAGCAATGATTCAGTGCTTTGTAAAGGAAAAAGAATTAGTTGCTGTTAATTAAATATAATGATAATAATCTTACATTTATAGAGTGTCTTTTATTCCGAGGTTCCCAAGAAGCTTTTAAAGTGTAAGTAACTGAAAAGTGGGATCCATCAATGAAATGCAGCCACTTCTAGGATGAAAGGTGAAAATTCAACATCTTACAGTAATGCTACACAATGATTTATAAGACAAGAAGGGAAGAAAATAGATAGTTCTATAAGACATTGCCATGTGTGGAACAAGGGTCTGCTACACAGGGTGCATATGGCTGCAAAGATGTTTGGAGGTCACACAAAACTTCTGCAACACCAACGTGTGTTACTTGCACAGCTTTGTTATAGAAATTTGTATCCCAGTACACAGCAAAAGTTTGGGCATGGTGGGTCTGTCAGTAACTACACTATGTTCCACGGGAGATGAGGGTGATGCATCATGCACATCTGCTACTTACTGAGGCTGCAGTAAATATCATGGAGAGGAAGTTATTGGGCGAGAATCCTACTGTGATCATTGCAAAGAACCCTTGTAATCCAACTTGATGTGGGATGTAAGGCATAGACCTCTATGTTCTATAAAAAGAATTTTCTTACTGCTTATCAATTTAATTGAGTGTCCCAAGATCATACATGTCAAGAAGGTGGGGAAGAAGACGGATGAAGATTCTTTCAAAAGAACAAGTGTTAGTAGAAATATAGTCTCTCAGTTCTGCAGCAAGAACAGTGTTTTTTATATGTGATGTAAGCATGAAATCCCCACAAATATAAGGAATGGGGAAAAATTATAGTATTTTAGAAGATTTTGTAGTGGTTTCCTGTTGAAGAGGAATACATAACCAAGAATTAGTTATGTACAAACCAAAAATAAAGTGAGGATTTTGTCTGGGACTTTTGGTCTTTGACTCTATTTGTGAAAATATCTGGGGAAAATAATGTATCCAGGTAGAAACCTTACATTGGATGATAATACTGCGAAAACTCTCAAATAACTAACAAACATTCCTCAATGACTTAAAAATGAGACATTGAACACAGATAATCGCTGAGCTAGAATTAGTTCAAATTCCAGTCACTGAATGGTGTGTGATGGAATTGCTAATTTAATACACGTTTTTTTTCTTTTTAGTTCAATGTAAGGGTGCGAAGAAAAGATAATAGAAAAATAAAAAAATTCCTATAACAGTTCAGTTATCATCCCCTTGAGACAATTCAACCAAATTATTTAGTACTGTTGCTTCTCTAATCCACAAAGAGTCCCTGTGTTAACTGATTTTTTCATCAAAAATGACCTTCAGCTTTTCATAGTACGTACAGTGAGTACTTGGCCTTGACATATTACTCTGACAACAAACAGTATCTTGATTAAAATCCAGGCTTGCCTTTTGGATTGCTTGGATAAGCTCAGAGTTGTGAAAAAGAAAATGCAATTGTTTGGTTTTTTACTGTATATGTACTGTGCCTTTTTTATTTTTAGCACCTTCAAGGTGATAATTTTGTTCCCTCTGATGAAGTTATGTATAAGATCGTGTTTACTATGCTTGTACATAATGATTCTGATCTCATTTACACTGCTGCAATCAGGAATAACAATAATGAAGTTAATGTAATTACAATTTCTGAATGATAGGTGATGCATTTTTTTAAAAAGCAAAACTACTTGTTTTCCCTTGATCTCAATTTTGGAAACAGCTCAATCATGTTAGCTGAAACTTCCTCAGAAAAATTCATTTTGAGGCAGACACCCAACATGTTAAACTTTAGGCAAATAGTTAGTCTGTCAAATCTATAAGCAGCTGCAAATGGTCTATAATGTGAAGTACTGAACAAACTTAACTATTGGACATGCTATTACCTCTGTCTATAATAACTTTTTAGTCAGATGTTCCCCTCTGAAGTCTGTAAGCATTAATTCTAAATATAGGGGGATAGCTCTTATATTGCATAGGAATACCTTATGGCTATAAATAGAGGCATTACGTTTCTCTTGTTATTTAATATTCAGAAGTCTCCAATACCAACATCAAGGACTGTCATCTGATTGTCAAAAAACATCAAGCAGTAGGTTAGAAGCTTGTTTGGTTTCTATTATTCTACATACTCAGAAAGATGATCAATCCTAGTGGTCATCTTTGAGTTCAAGAATCACGTTAATTGTAATATCTTTAATACTGCTGACTCAACTCATAAATATTGTTAGAACTGGTAGTTCAACAAATTATGCATCATGAGTTCATCATAACATCTATTAAACAATACATTTTAACAATTAAGTTTCTCCTATTGAAAAGATAGAGCAATTCTAGATAGTCATTATGGACTGCAGAACTAGTTCAGATAAAATAACGACAGACCCAAAGTTTCCATCCTTTCAAATTGAAACCTTTAAAGAAACTTATTTGAACTCTGAAAACGTTCCATTAACCCTTTTGAATGTCCAACACCAAACATTGCTAGACCTAAAGAAAAAATATTAAAATGTAATTTTCAATATACTTTTAAAGAGGACAAATCCAAAAAGTATGAGAATTATGATAAGAAAGCCTGATTTCATAAAATCTTCAACCCAATTGCCACACCAGAGATTAAGATAAACATTCAAACTTTTTGTTACTTGAATAGACCATATGTGAGCATCTATTTAAGTTTACATATCAGTTGTAGCCAGTGTTGTCTAATTTTGATTATTACTTTTTGTTAAATCCTGGCTGTGTAGAAGTACAACACAATATACACTGTACACTGTGTTTGTGTACACACACACACATTTTAGTAACACAAAAATAAAAACATTGTGTTAAATCCTGGCCTTACTGACCCTGAAATGAGAAATGAACATTATTTCTTATTTGTAATTCAAACAAAAGAGTACACCTCTGTTTTACCACCACACTTTAAACGCATTTTCCCTTGGTTCCCTCTGGCAATATTTAAGTGATGTTTACTGTGTGTTTCTTTTCTTGTGTAAATAGCTTTTTCCTTTTTTCCTCACCAACTCCTTGCAATTCTTATTAGTGTAAGATATGGAAAGCGTTATTTCCAACTGAGATAAGTTTAGCACAGTTCCCTCTGATTTGACCTGAGGGAAGCTCACCTGCTAACATTTCAGTCTATGAGGCATAATCTCTGATGGATTAATGCATGGACCCCATTCAGTGGCCACAGCCAATTTGGGGAACCTTGTAGGAGTGCTGGAACCTGTGTAGAATTTCCATAGATAAATTGTTCTGATGATCAAATATCCTCAAAAAGTGCACCTTGTTTTTCGTCTACATGGGTCTGTCTTCAGCTTCTAGCCACATGATGGCTTATTATATGTTTGGGAAAATGTAGGATGTTTCCTTTGTTTCCTACATCCATTTTGTGTTTTGTTAATCTGCTTATTTATTTCATTTTAGATGGCTTCAACACAAGCACGGAAGAGATTAAGAATTGATATACATAGCTGTGTAGAAAATTACATTTTTACTGGAGAACTGGCCAACCAATTTTTGTGAGGGATAAAGAACAAAGGTTTCATTATTTTACAGTGCATAAAGTTAGAATAGAAGAGGATAAAATTACATTGTCTCTCATCTTTTAATATATCTGTTCCAGTATTATGTTCTCAAGATACAGAGCTACACATTCTTTCCCCTTGATTCTCATTGTCTCCTCACTAAATCAATAATTGTATTGTACATTTGTGGTTCACCTAGATTTACACAAAGCCAGAATTGTGAATCTGGTTACTGATCTCTGAACCTGAAAAGTGGGAACTTTTTTTTTTTTTTTTTTTTTTTTTAACATTTATACCACATTTGTGGCTGGGATTCAGTGGGAAAAATGTTTTCTCTTTAAACTAATTCAAATCCAGGGGTTAAAACATACTCCCTAGGTGGAAAAAAAATGTATTGTTTAGATTGAGCCTATAGGAAGTAAAACAGAAAGAAGAATGGGGCTTATCAAATAAAAACAAGGAAATCTTCCTGTATAGAATCCATATGTTTAGAGAACATTCCCTCAAAAAGCTATTAAGAAGCTCATGAAGCTGTGAAATGTCTCATAGGACCAGAAAAGAGTTTAGAGAAGGAGTGGGCAAATGAGGAATAGACATTTGGAAGGACCCATGCTGACTGACTCTATTACAGCCTGTTTTTTCTTTTATATTTTCTTTTTTCAGGTGAGTAGAATTGCCCTAACTTCCCCCTAAACTTTTCACATTAGAATCCTTCCACACTGTTGAAGGCACAGCTAGTCAGAGAGTATGCCTTTTAGAATTTTACTGTGTCTCTTGGTTGGAGATCAGATTAAACATTCTTCCAATCACAAATAAGCTCATACACTTTGTCACTGGTAAATACTGCAATAAACCCTCTGGCCATAATTGTGTACTGTGTTAATGCCTAATGCAATGTTCAACCAGTAGAAAACTCCATAATCCCTTCAAAACAAATATGGGAAATATTAACAAAATGTCAGAAATAATCTGGCTCATGAGGGTGCTGTAAAATCCCTAAATAGTAAAGGTAGATCTGAATGAGCAGCCTCGGAGCTGACTGTTGAGGGATTGTGACAGATTAGGATTTGACACTGAAAGGATGAAAGCTGGGCTGGGAAATCTTCTGTCCTTGGTAAAGGGGAAAATGGAAGCAGAAACAGGCAGATACACAGGCATACCTGCAAACAAATATAGATCTCTGTGAACAAGACAATGTGGATAAAAATCAAGGCCTTTTCTTTGGGTTTCTTGTGTTTTTCTTAAAAATATCTTTTTTAAACTATTATATACTTATATATTTTTCTTTTTACAATAAACATTTTGAAATGAAATTGGGGTTCATGACAACCTATGTTAAGAGAAAAACTTCCACAATCTATTAAAATCATTTAAATAAATAAAATATGTAGAGCCAATGAAGTCATCTCAAAAACTTTAATAGTTAAAAGATGTTTTTATATACAGAATCAGGAGAAAACAAACTTTAATTTTTCAGGTCAAGCTTAATAAGTCTGGTATAAAATGCCAGGTAGTCATTACATAAGAAAGAATCTGTATAATTTTCGGTTCTATTACAGAGCGAATATTGATTAGAGATTAACAAATTTCAGAATTTCCATCCCATGAGAAACTCTGAAATGTCAATATTTATTTTCTTCCCATATTAGGATGAAAAAAAATGAAATATCTACATTTTTCTTAAAATATAACATTTAAACATATCCCAATTGGAAATATTTTATTTTTGGTTTCTTGATCCTACTGGAAAACTTTTGCTTTTCCATTAAATTGCATATTTCCATTATGGCACATTGCTTCATGGGAATTGTAGTTCAGAAGCTTGTTGCCCTCATTCTTTCCTATGTGTTAGGCTTCCTGGCAAGACTATCCTTCCACTTTGGGGATATGTAGTTTAATATTTGAAACGAAATTACCTAAGTCCATTCAACAAAAACAAGAGATTCCAGTTTGAATCAAACAAACCTGAAAATGAAGTATTTCTATAAGTGCTTGTCTACATTATGCAATAATGTGCATTAATAGTGTGGGAATTCTAACATGTCCCAACATGTTGTACACTAACTGGATGTTTAGACCTTGCTGGCATTCACTAAAATTTCCCTAGCTCACATTGGCTATGTCTACACTTGCACTTAAGTCGACTTAGTGAGTCTACACTTAAAATTAAAGTCGACTTAAAGGGGAACTTACAAAGTCGACCTAGAGCGTCCACACTGGACGCCTAGGCCGACTTCTAGGGGCTAGGGTGTTGTATTCCTTATGTCCTTAATGGCTCATCAGTTTACTCCCTGGGACCATTGTACCTAGAAAATTCCTAAACATTAAGGACACAATGGTTTTACACACCTGCCTCTCTCAGGTATTTACACAGATTCATGCAAGTTAAAGTATAGATATAACACCAAATTCCTAACTAAACTAACTTCTAATTGAAATAGAATTCCTAGACATAAACTATATAATCATTCCCAGCAAATTACTACCTTTCTATTGATACCAAACATGACATAGCTCCTATGGATTATAACATTTAGGATATATGGATAGAAAATAATATCATAAATGCTTCCCTAAATCCAGACAGTGTCACACAGGGCTCTGCCCTGCTCTTTGGGGGGCATGCCAGGCTCCCCCTGTACCCCTCCAGCAGGGAGGGCATTGGTATAGTCCTAGGGTAGCCCTAAGTCGACTTAGGGCTACCGCAGGGCTACACTGGCTTAATTTGACTTTAAAAAGTCGAATTAAGCCTTAGGTCGAGTAGAAAGGTGGTTTAATAAAGTCGACTTAATTTTCATTAAGTCGACTTTATTTTCCTTAAGTCGACTTAAGCAAAGTGTAGTGCAGACGCAGGGCAAATTAAATTGACTTAAGCCAAGTTTAAGTCGACTTAATCTACCAGTGTAGATGCAGCCATTAACAGTACTATGGTGAAAGATTCCAAGCAGCTCAAATTATGCTCTTTTTACTTTCTTTTCAAACATTGATACTTTCCATTTCTGTTCTACATAAAAGCTTTTGACTAAAAGAAGTGTTAGTTTAACCAGAATCCTTTTAGTTTCAATCTTGCAGTCTATTCATCTGTTGTCTGGCATTCTTGAGGGAAGATTTCAACAATTGGAAGTGGGATAAAAAATGAGGCTGTTTCATTCAACTAGTAAAAGCAAGTTTTAAATGGTGTGTTACTGTATTTTTAACCATATTTCAATTTCCACTCAAATGCAGCTTTATGCAAATAATGAATAAAATCAAATTAACCAATAAATAATATATACTTAATTCACCATATTCTAGCAAAATAAAAAAGTAAGAATTAAGAATCTGAACATAGGTAAGCGAAACTATATAATTGCTTAAATAAATGTAACAGAGTCCTGTGGCACTTTTAAAGACTAACAGATTTATTTATCGCATGAGCTTTCGTGGGAAAAAATCCCACTTCATCTGACACTTTGAAGATGGGAAAGTTACAGAATGGGAGGAAATTAAATGCAGGGGAGTGTATGACATAGGATCAGGTCAGGCTGTAACAGCAAATCAAAATAGGTGTTAGGATTCAAACACTGGCGAACAGCACATAGAGGAGGGGGAGGTCAAATCACTTGT